>JAGWEN010000029.1:517194-1117194 GCA_018703685.1 Orius laevigatus
TGCTTTTTTAACACAACTTTTTGATTTTTTACTGTCACTAATATAAGAATACTTTATTTTTTTGATATTCAAATTTTGAACTTGTGATTATTTCGAGCGGAATCTGGATTCCGTATGGCCCTTAAGGGGACTAACTTATTGGTTTCTCGCCAAAAGAATCTGATGATCTAGCTCTGGCTTTTGGCCAAGCTCTCAAGAAGTATCAATGAATGGTGGAAAATAGGGCGAAAAAGAAAATATTGAAAAGCCTTTCCACGCCATTTTTCGTATCCCTAACTCGATAACAAGTGTTGGGACGTTTTATTGCGTATAAAAATAATTCTATCCGATATTTTTCCCTTTACGAATCGCTCCCACGAGTATTGGCCACAGATCGTGTTTTCATCTCAATCATTTCGTAACGGTCCTTCTACACGTTGATATCCCCTTTTCTTGAAGTTTAGACGCATGTTTCTTTTGTTGAGGTTTTTTATGACAACTTTTTTTCTCGGTTTCAGCATTCGACTTGGCGCAAAATTCTCACGTCCAAGATGCGTTCGTTATCGCGGTGGAGGCCCAGGCACGGGAACGACTCGAACGCCTCTCCGCCCTCAAGCGGATCAAGCCGGTCGATATGACCAAACTATCACAGCAGGTAATTTGTTTTTAGAAACCTTTTCTGTTTTCTAGGTCGGTTTTAAATAATTTATTTATGATGAAGATAAAGGCGTGAAGTGCTTAGGATGCCGTCACGATTCAATTATCCCTTCCCCCATCCTGCGTTTGCTTCTCCCGGGATCGCTTCCGTTTTCGCCCATTTATCGACGGCTAATTGAACCGGATGTTCAACGAGGATTGGCATCGAAAACTGTTGCACGGATATTGTACACCTCGACAAATAAAGAAAAACAAGTGTCAACACGTTCTTTAAACAGTGGCGGATTATAGCTAAGGGGCTCGCCTCCTCGCCATTATCTCAATTCTTCCTATATTTTTAAAAAACAAATCCCAACTTTTTCTTCCTTTAAACATGATTATCTCAAGATCAACTCTTATTTTAATCTTTTCGCTGTTTTTCGAAAAAAATAGTTCATGAATTTTAAATACCCTCAAGCAAAAAGTTTAAAAATGTATTGTTTATTCCTCGAATGATGGTAGGGAAGGTTATGGGAGAGGTGGGGGGGTATGACAGGATTAATTTATTTTTTATTTTATTTTATTTTTATTTTTTTCAGTGTTATTTATGAGAGCGATTATTTTTCTCTACTTCATTAGGTTTGTATTTTGTGTTAAATTTTTTAATATTGGTGGTGGTTTAAAATAGAAAGTTGTCTTGATAAGTTATTGCGAGGATGTCATAGTTTTAAAGCTAACAATAAGTTTAAAAAGTTTTTAATTAATCTTATAAAAGAATTTCTCTTCATACTTTCCAATAAACGTCCAAGTTTCGGAGCTTCTCTTTTATCCTTCCATCTTCTCCTGTTGACAAGGTAATGTGATTTCATTAAAATTGCAACGGTTTAAGTAAGGGGAACGTTTAGTGGAAGTTGGGTCTCGGTTTAATTGGAGGTCAGCTATATCCTTCGGCACCCTGTCGTTAAACTGTCCTCCCCAACTTGGGAAAATCCTCCTCGCCCCCTTTTCAATTAAAGAATTTTAATCACGTCTTTCATTTCCCTTCCCTTATTATCTTCCCGGTTCGGAATATATCGGCGATATTGAGAGCGGAGCCGGCCGAATATAAAGAAGCTTTTGTTTCCTAGATGCAATAGTCGATATCCTTTTGGAATTCGAGCCGTTCCTTCGATGCTAGCAAGCGAGTTACATTATTCATTTGTCTAAATTGTTTTCCAGACATCCTCTTCCTTGAAAAGTAAAGATTAAGCCTGATTCCATTCGCTTTTTCTTAACTTTCAAATATTCTGTTTATTCAAGATTGTCTTCAAATGTTGGCAAAGGGTACCCTTAGGCAAAATACCGGAACGAAATATCCTTTTAAGTTTCAAATACCTGAATTGTAAAACGACAATTTTGTCATTTCACATATCAAATCTACATCGCGAAGAAGCATTCTTGTGAAATCCCTGTAAAGGGAACTTTGTTACCTCTTCCTTCTTGATGACATTATGCTAAAAGCACCTGTTCCCCCTTCACAAACTCTATTATTACATTATACCTGGTGCCTCTAACAAAGTGCTTCTTTTCACTTATTTCGCCTTGTGGAAATTGGAGGAAAAAAATTTTTAACGGAATTTTTGTCTTTTTAGCTGAACCAGCAAAACTCGTCGACGGAACCGGAGCTCAACGGTTTCATCGAAAACAGTCCGATTTACGTGACGTCTTATCCGCCTCCGACGGGTGCCTCGAAGACGCCGAGTCCCGGATCGAACAAAGGGAAACGGGGTCTTAGCAACGGGCATGCGGTCACCGAAGACCATCACGAAGAAATCGAACTCAAACAAGAACTTTCGACTGCCGAAGAGGAAAAAGAGTTAAAGAAAGACTCCGCGAATCCGCCGATATCCCCGCAGGTCCAAGTCGAGGATATCGGCGTACGACGTGCGAGCTCGCCGTTCTCAAACGGCCGGACTGAACTTTTAATCGGCCAAGATGTGCCTTCGACAGGCGAAAAGCTGAAAACGACTGCACTTGTAGAAAATAAGAATTTAATCACACCGCCCGACTGCATTACCAGGTAATTGTTTTCACAAAAAATGGGTAGTTAAAACGTCTTTTAGACTTTGAAGGTTAATGGCGCACCCGTAAAAGACTCTCGGAGCTTAAACCTAATGGATCTATGATTGTCCAGAAACGCAGACATAAGACACCACTAAAAAAAGATATGAAAATTAATCAATAGGCGGTTCCCTCCCTTGAAAAAGTAATCGACCTCCTAGTGGGATTAGGGTATTGTGTAATCTCTCTGAAACGACCCTTAAGTTAAATATTCAACATCCATCCGTGAGATAATTTCGAGTCCAACTGTTTATTGCTCATTTCAAACCAGATATTGTAGAACCGCATTGCAACGTTGATACTGAGTCGAATCTTTCATAACCTGACGAATCCTACGATAGCAGGATCTCACACATCCATCTATAGGTGGCCCACACATCCATCTATAGGTGGCCTACACATCCTTAAAGAGGGGGAAGGTTTCTTCCTTATCACTGGTTATAAACTTTTCGGCTCCGACCGAGTCTTTTGTGTCTAATCCATCCATGCACAAAAGTTTAATGAACTACTTCTTTGTTTTCGTCGTAATTGACGTCTTGAAGGCCTCCGAATTCCCACAGGCTCGCATTAAAAAAAGATCGAAAAAGGCTCAAATTGAAATGGAAGTAACCTTCGACCCTGAAGCAAATTGAATTATTTAATTTCTACTTACGGAAACTAATGAGAATAAAAAGTCCATCAGATACGGTATCACTACTTTCGTTTTCCCTTTAAAGAGAAATGAATTTTTTAAACGTTTCGGGCTTTAAGGCTTAGAAACGAAAGTTGAGCTTCCCGAGGGTGAAAGCCTGAAATATGCAGGCAAACATGAAGATTTGAAGCAGAGTGCGGCTTGTTGGAAATCACCGCAGAACTCTTTTGTGTTTACAGAGATGTCCTTATGAATTTTTAACCCTTTCCTCTTGTAATTACGCGGCGATATACGGATTAATAATTCCTTTGTTTCACCACATCCCTTGCAATTTTTTCGATTTTCGAAGGGTTGAAGAAGGCGAAAACCGGCGAGTGGATAAAAGCCAAAGCGGTGTGAGGGGTTGGGCAGGAAACGGTAAATCACAAAACAAGGACGTGCGGGGAGGGAAAGACCCGGAGCATTGTCTAAATATCTCGGGGAATTTACCTGTCCTTCCTGTCCTCCCAAAAGCCCTACACCCACGCCTCGGAATATCCCCGAGCCGTGATTACTCGACCTCTCTCATTAGCTGATGATTATAGAGAGCGTCAAGACTCGTGTCCCTCCCACGACGTTGACGTGACCACGTTTACCCTTCATCTTCAAAAGAGCCTCCCAACATATTACAAAATCAAACTTAAAATGCAATTTAGCTCTCGAAAACTTGCATTGAAAAGACCTACTAGGCACATTTCGAGTGGGATCAATACGATATTTTCCCACTTTGTTTTTGAACGATGCAGGACATTTTCAGATCGTGACTCTCAACGTCACTTTTTTTATTTTTTCCCTCCCATCTTCTTTATACCCTTCGGGTGTTTACCTCCCAGACGGATTTCTCGAACAAAAGTCGTCTGTTTTTTGAATTTTTAACACGGTTCAATGCCAAATGTTTGGCTTTAACGTACTTTTCCAAAGGAAGGAAGCGTTTCCTGTGCCTCGCTTCCCTGAACACATTAAACACACTATAAAACACGCATAAGATCTAGGTTATCTACGTGATTAAAGATCTTTAGTTAAATTTAATTACTTATTAAACAGAAGCCTTAAATTTATAAAATATTTTTAGCGAATTTTTATATTTTACGTTGAAAAGTGTAACATTTTTCTTAAAAATAAACAAAAAAAGAATAATTATTCACGCCGGAAGAACATTTGGTTCATTATAGAATTGCTTAACCCAGCTTTCTTTATTTTATAATTCATCTGTGTACTCCTTTTTATTTAAAAATAGTCTATAAAAAAGGGTTTTAGTTGACTTTCCCTCTCTTTTTCGATAATTAGTATTCAATGGACAAACTAAGTCAAGGTTTGAAACCTCTGGTTGACGCCTTTCATTTACGAAAGTTGACAGAAAAATTAAATGGTACACCTTCACTTCTAGATGTCTTGTCGATAAATAAATCATCGTCTTAATACGGAAAAAGCTGGCGGTGAAAAACATAAATCATGATCGACATTCCTTATTAGATTTTTTTGCAAAGCTAATTATGCTGAAGCGAAAAAATAAGTTTGACACGAGTAATTCAATTTTTATTTATTTAAAAAAGCTTTTGAAACCTCACAACTTAGCTGAGAAAGGCGAAAATTCATATTTTGCATGGAATAAATGATTTTGTCGCTAATTTAATAATGAAAAACAACGAAATTATAGGTTGTTTAGGGAAAAAAAGGTTGTAGCGCTTTATTAGTGGGGGACCATTTAAATTTAACCTCTGGAAAATTTATGATCGCAATTTGTCAACATCTTTAACGAACTCCCGACCTCTGTTGCTACAAAAAAACTTAATGGCGGTTTTTTTAAGGATATCCACTTTTTTTAAAGGTCTAAACGTTACAGGGTTTATTGTCTAGGTCTTCAGCGAAAGTGGTGGCTGAAATAATTTTAGTAAGCTAAAATGGGGTGACCCCTCGAAAAGTTTTGCATCAGCAAAATGTCCCAACTTTGAAGCAGTTGAAAAGGTTTTAAATATTAAAACGAAAGAACAAAGTTGGTTTGTTGATTTAAAAAAAAATTTATGTTCCTACATTCCTCCTTTACCTCAAGTACGGTCTTGTTAAATCGCCTCAGACGGATTTTTATGTTAATGTACGACTACCATAACCACGATGATGATGATAGATAGGTTGAAATGTAGGGATGTATGCTTGAGGCTAATGAAATAATCCAAGGCCGGAGACAGGGCAATGGAAGAGCTGTGCTTGTGGTAAGGTAATTTAGTAGCGCTAGATGCTACCGGTGTCCTAGCCCGGCCGGAGAAACTGGTTTTACCTACCCCGCCCCAAATACATACTATCTCATATCCACAATTCAAAACGACGCCTTACCACAATCTCCTAAATCATCCGAGGAATATTTTCTCTTTTGTTTTATAATCTCATAAACGAGTACATCGTCCGTATCTTCCAACAATGATTTTTTGACTTTATTCATTGATTTGTGGTGCTTCAACACCACTCCTTGAAGGATTGGATCCCCAAATAACCTTAAACTTGTCAACTAAATCACCTCCTTCCTTGGCTGAACTAATCTTGCTTGAGTCTCACTATTGAAGCCTCTAAGCTCAAAGGCATCCTCTAGAACTAAATTCTGAGTTTCTTTTTATCGGTTTTAACACTTTGAATGCGGTAGGCTATCATTAACGATAGTTTAAATGAGCGTACTTAACTCTAAACAAATTTTCATATTTTATCGATATTTGTACCGTTAGAACGCTTCCAAGAATCAACCAAATCCGTCAAAATCAGAGGAAAAATGATCAAAATAGATTTAGGGTCATGATGCTTTCCAATAGGGCAAATCCTCTTAGCTGTGTCAAAAATCAAATATAAGTTTCATGAAAAGGTCAACCTAAAATGGGAACTGTCAGGAATATAACTGCCCAGATTGTATAGAATTTAGGGGTCAAAAAAGACAAAATTACGAAGAGACTGAAGTAAGTGAAGGAATTGAATGTTTAGTGTGTCTTTTGGTGTGGAACTTTTCCCTCCTCGTGAAAAAAAGTGCAACATCGAGTCCTTCAAAAGATTTAAAACCGGAACAGACTTATTCGTTTCGATCGAAACTAATGTCCCGAGGTTTAACAATGGACAGGGCCCAGGTATGTCGAACTGGAAAACAGGTGGACTGCCTATAGAGATCATAAGGGGAAACGGGTGGGAGTGGGACTGAGGAGCTTTTCGAATGGTAGAAGGTGGGGAAGGCAAGCTCTTCGAGTCCGCCGACCGCCAGTTCTTCAGTGCACGCCCGCGTTGTGCGTTCCGTTTCGTTTTCACCGATTTGTGTTGTTGTTATGTGCATCAGGAAAATCCTACGCCTATGAAAACATCAAAGAGTTCCGAACCAGAAGAGGATTGTAATTCAGTGTTTATTTTTTTCTTCACTGCTGTTGTTTTTGTGTTTAAAAATGCCGGTTTGGGTCTCATGTTTCCTGTGGTTTTATAATTAAGATAGAATTTATCTTAGGACGGTTTTCATGCTCGAGCAACAAGTGATTGCCGAAACGTTTCGTTTTAAATGCATCATTGCATTTGCGGTTTATTTCGTCTTTATGAATACTACTTTTACTTCGTTTTTTTACCTCGACCTATTAATTATTGAAAAACAAAAAAAAATTTCGATTTATTTTTTCCTGACAGTCAGTTGAGCTCAAGAATCAGGTTCGTATGCAGAGAGAAGGAAGGTGTGTTGGTTGACCTTGAGATTCTACCTGAGGAGAGTAGAATCCTCCTCCCCTCTCATTCCTTCTACACCTTCTTCACCCGGGCATACCATTCGAGTCAATCCTCAAGATTCGGTTCTAAACATCCAAACTAAAAATTGAAAAATGTGTAATAATAGTTACAAAACGGAGAAGGGGACAGGTACGCCAGGATAATCGGATTAAACTAGAAAGCTTTAACCTAGAAATAGAGGTCTTCGAACCATTAGTCTGAGAATGCGGTTATTTTTCCAAAAAACAATTTTTTTCCACAAAAACAACAGCGGTTTAAATTTGCGCTCTTCTTATTTCGCCCTCGTTCTTAAGCTGGGGGGGTTCATTTTCTCAAATGCGTCGGATAAATGCTAGTTTTTGCTCAAGAGATATAAAAAATTGAAGCGGGTTCCGCTCATTAAATATAATTACACTAGCTACACATTTTTCTCATGCTAAATTATGACAATTTGATAAAATTAGAACGAGTTTGGAATAAAAAGAGCGCATTTTTAGCTTAGAAATTTTTTGAAGCCTAAAAACGGGGTTATTCCCAGGGTTGCGAAGCAGATGGTGAAGTGTTTGTTGTGACGAACAGGTGTGTGAGGGTGCAGTTCAGTCAAACATGACGTAGTTATCAAAACTATCTGAATACCTGGAATACAAAAGAAAAATGCGCCTTCTCAAATTTTATTGGTGAGTCTGTTTTTCTTATCGGCTCCGGGGCCACATGTTTAGTTTTTAAGTGATTTTGGGTTTATCGATGTTACGCCTTCATTACGCCCTTTGTTGCCGCATTTAATAGGAACCGTTTCGCTGTTATAAAAGAAGGTGTTCACATTTTTTTCACGTGTACATGTTTATTGTGGGTACCGGGATGAGGGGGTTAAAAAAGTTCACCGTGTCCAATGTACTTCAAGTGCGTGACGTAATCTTTAAAATTTGTCATGGTCCATAGCACTATCGATATCCCAGAAACAAATGCAGATGAGTTGACCACTTTTATTCATCAAATTTCCACGCCGGGAAGCCAACTTCCGAAAACGATGGGCTGATAATTCTATATGAATATCGTCATGTTTTTCAGTCTTGAAACGTCTAAATCTTGATGGAATCATTGCTCAAACATCTAAACAGTGGGAAAAGGATCAAAAACGACTGTTTATCCGTCCAAAATCTTTGAAGAAAATTACAGTTTTTCGCTCCCAAATAATAAAATTTAAAAAAATAAACTAAAAAACAATGAAAACTAGACAAAAACCACTGTTTTTCTTGGTTTAAATTACTGGAACTAAGCAGAAACAAATTTTTTCCGTCCAAATCAATGAAAAGGGGCTAAAACGACTCATTATTTATCCAAAATCTTTAAAAAACCCTCATATTCACTGTTTTTTCAGTCTCAAACATGAAAAAAAGGAAAAAAATTAAAGTTTTCCCGTCCAAAATCAATGAAACTTGACGAAAACCACTGCTTCTTTGAGTTTAAATTAGGTACCTACTGGAGCGAGAAGAAATTAATGTTTTGCGTCCAAAAACAATAATAAAAAAAGGTGGGAAGCACGATTGTTTTTTCGTCCTAAAGGAGCAAAAAAAGTCTGCTTATCCATCAAATCTTGATGTTGATTCAGTTTTTTAATATATAGGGCATCAAGTAGTTTTCCTCGTTTTTCATGAATTGGGAGTCTCAATTCGAAAAACTTTATTCCAGCCAGGAAGCTGATAAAATTTTTAACAATAACAAGTTAATCTTTCTTTTTAGACTTTTCGCCTTGAGTGAGGCCCTGAGGTAGGGGAAAATTCGCCTTAAATATTACCGTCGAAATGCAAAAATGTTATCAGAATGTAAACATGAGATAATCGTCCCCAGCCTCAGAAGAAAACACATTAAAATACCTAAAGAGTGTCATAATCTGTTTTTAAACAACCCGTAAAAATTTCTCGTCCTTATTTTCTATTTAAATGAATCACGTTTCATTTTCTTTTTCCAACCTACTCAACATTTCCGAACAAGTCCATATTTTTCCCATAGCGTATTCAGCGGAAAAATAATTTTTTTATAAACAAATTTCTCCTCTCGCAAACATGTTTTTGACGTTATGCAAAAGGTTCGTAATTATCTATTCAGTGTGGAGATAATAATTGAGCGTTAAGTAAAACTTGATCGTCCGGAATGACATTGACACATTTTTTTAATTGAAAAATGAAACCTCAAGAGGGTTCGTATTTGATTTTTCAACTGTAAACCATACCCAAACCGACAATATAAAGGGAAGCCAAAGAATCGAGGAAATTATATAAGAAATGACTAAGGCACGTGGAAACTCTGTAAATATAATTAGGTAGGTATTTTTAAAAATAGTTAAAATATGGTTGTTTGTGTTGATAAGAACATAAATGAGCCTTTTATGAAAAAGATTGGCCCAATTTCTGCTTTATAATGGAGTTTTTCGAAAACTTATTTTCGTCAGAATTTAAAATCTCACATTCAGCTGGAAAGCTATTTTAAAGAGGCTTTTTAACGATATAAGAATTGACTAGATCAGTCAAAAGTGGAAGCTACGGTTTAATAGTTCAGTCATGAAATCCTGCCATATAGAAAGTTTAAAGGTCCATAACTTGGAGAATTTTTGACGGATAGTATGGGCATTTATACCGTTCGAAAGCTCTTTAAAATAGCTTTCTAATAGTATAAATATTGATGAACTTGGTCAAAGATTGTAGAGGTTGAGGGCATTTAAAGTTTCAGTCATGAAATCGTGTCGTTTAGTTTTGAGTTCCTTAACTTCTGGACCTTCTATCCAAAGTTGAGGTTAATAATAATTAAAAAAATAAACAAAACACCACAAGCCCCATAACAATAGTAATCCAGACAATTGTTAGATAATGAGTGCAAGTTAATTGTCGACCATGGACAATGTATCTGTTGGCTGTTGGGGTGTGTTGTTCCATTGTTGCCTTCATTTTTTTCCCCCGTCTGTTTTCCAGGGTGCATTCCGTCCATTGAACCCAGGTGCTCATATTTTTTCGAAAATTTTGAGAAAACCTCTACCTGTTATTCTGGAATGCGCTTAAAAACGACCGACCTCGATGTCGAAAAGCATTGAAATAGAGGAAGTCGAGATTTTTTTCCGGCCATGATTCTCAACGATTTCGTAATTTAATTAATCTCAAGCGTTTTCTTAATTAGTAATAAGCCAACCTTTAAAAAGATCATTTATATTAGCGATGAATCTTCGACCATTATCATTAGGCAAGGATCCATTAAAGATATGGGACAATTATGATTAATAGCAGCCATATTGCTAAGGAACTCTGAAAGAAAAGAAATCGTAAAAGTCATAATTGAACCTAAAGAAAAAATTCTTTTTAAACCTTTATAAATAAAACAATAAAATAATTTAGAACCTATTAAATTTTATTTTCTTTTGGTCCATAAACGAAGATCCTAAAATAGGAAATGTAATTTCAAATCGATTTTGAAACCTTTTTTGGGTTCGGAATAAAAAATATTTTTACACTAAAAAAATTATTTCCCATTTTAACCTTGGTTGTCACTATAAATTAAATCCTGGGAAGTCCTATCGCACTCACGGGACCATCTCAAATTACAAGGTTATGAAGTTAATGAAATCGGTCAAGAGCTTATTGATTTATAGGGAATATTATAATTATTTACTTATTATTTCTTCTGGAAAGCAACAAATTTATTTCTTGGGAAATAGCGATTTGGTAGAATAATAGTGATGGCTTTTTGAGTTGTTGACCAAACTATTTTTGCACGGTCGGGAAAAAAATTGCGTACGTTGCGCTATAGGTTACGAAATTTCCGTGATTCGAATCCGTCTAGGAACGTGTGAGGGCCATCTCGTGTTTAAATGAGGGGTTGATCATCAAGGACTGTCCAATCCTCGCGCACGGAATTCTTAGCTCATCGGAGGAATGACGGCCTTCACATCACATCCTTTTTCTAACGTCCTTTCCCACGCCTTTAATTCTTTTATATAAATTAAAATTTGTGCCCGTGCTCCACCTTTTAGGTCATAAAGTTAGATTACTTAAAAAACGCCGGCACCTTTTATTGAAATTTCGTATAAATCAAATTAAGGATAAAACGTCTCATATCGCATAAAAAATGATATAAAATGCAATCCTGTTTTATTCCCAAGAAATCTTTTGAAGTTTAACCGTCTTATGATAAAGTGGGAAAATCAGAGAAAAATATTAGTTTTTTGTTTAATTTTTTTGAAAAATTGACCTTTTTTCTTTTAAAAATGGTTTTGCCTTTCGATTGAAATTGGATCATGACGATTGGAAATGCTTATTTGTCGTCTGACGAGCATCTCTGAAAGTCCTCTTCCGAGAATGGCCTATTTATGAACAATCAGGTCCTGTAACACGCCCGTTACATTCTTTTCTCTTTTGATATGGAACATGCGCTGTCCTAGTCGATAGAGGAAAAAACATCGGGACCTTTTGACATTCGGCTTTTTTCTTTCAATTTTTTGCTGCTATGCAAAGGTCCTGGGGTAGGCTTTCCCATATTGAGGCAGAAAATGTTCTGTTTAATTCAAGCGACCTTTGAAGAAGAAGTTCCTAATCCTTGATAATAAATAAAAAATTGAAAACTGACAAATATTGACCAATTTTTTTTTTTTTTGTGTCCAAAAACATAAAAAATTGGAAAAAAAAAAATCATCTAAAGGACCGGAAATTTGCTCAAACGACCCTACTTATTGTTAGTCCATTAAGGGCCCATCCAGCGCCTGTCGCGAGGGCGGGGCGACCCGCATAACACGAGGGTTTTAAAACTTATCCCTCCCCTTCAATTGGCAGGAGGAGCCGGTTCTCTCCGCCCACTTGTCTTTGATTCGTTGAAAAACCCGCGTGATTCAAAATTTGTTGAGATAGTATTTCAATGATAACTAAAGATTGAGTCATCGGAATTGATTCAAAATTTGCATACTTATGTTCTTTGTTATGTGGAGCGCATTTCACTAAACAATTCTTTAAAAAGTTTAAAAAAAAATTTAAACATTTTTTTTTTTACTACAAAGATTTATTTTTATTACAATAAGTTTAGTGGAATGCGCGGAGAAATAAATAAGCTTCATTTAAAAAAAAAGTCCGGTCTAGATCGGATCATTTTTCTATGAGCTATCATTGAATAACTGTTTTCACGGCCCCTTAACAAAAAACTATTCAAAACTAGGGGAAATGACTTTTTTTTGCCATCTCTGAAAAGTTTGCTAAAACGGAGGTTTCATAGGCTAAATCTGGTTATTTGGCAAAAAATGACAGTTGATCCGATCATTCTGAAAACAGCTTAAACTGTTTCTCTGTCTAAAACTGATCTGAAGCAATGACCTATGACTGTCTGAAGCAATGATCTATGCGTAGGCTTTCACCATTTTGCACCAGAAGGACAAGTTTTCTGGAATTCAAGCGACCCCTGTGCCCTTGGTTGTTCAAGAAGTTCAAATAGTAAATTAATCGATTATAAAATTAAAAGTTCTTTCTGTTTCTGAGGATGTACTTTTCTGTTTCTTAACCTCTTTACGACTAATATCTAAAGATTGCTTTGGAATTTCATGACTCTTTATACAAATAACAAAAGATGGTTAAACTATCTAGAAAATCCTGTTACTTTCCGCAATCCTTTAGGTAATTGACCTTCAGGCGATTTGCTATGGATAAAAGCGAGTTCCACACATAGTTGGATATTAAAAGGCGAAACTCGAAAACGTTCGTCAATCAAGAAGGGACGGTTCTGGAACAATGGCGATAAATAATAACGTCAGAAGCTTCATGTCGGATTTGAATAATAACAATCGAGATTCTCGGTCGACCACGGTCGATGTTACACAACCGCTAATCGTTTCCTCCCTCATCGACAATTACAGGCAACTGTGAACTGTCCCCCCCTCTTCATCCCCTTGGGGACCCTTGAAGACGTGAAATTCCCCACTTTAGACCACTTTTTGCTGTTATTTTAACTCCCAAGACCTTCGCTATTGTTTCAAGGCATTAAAAATTATGGAGCTTTTTTCTCAGCCCAAAGAGCATCTTTTCATAAAAATTTTATTATTAAAAAAATTTCTTTTAATCTCTTATGTTTTCTCAGCGGAAGCATAAGTATGAATCATTGAGAAGCTTAACCTCATTTTCTCCACATCCTACACGAATCTCTTAAAAGTCAAAAGACAAAATTGCCCCTTTTTGGAGTCCATTAAAACATTTTTATAAAGAAAAAAAATTTTCTTCAGAAAATAAACCGAAAGTGTTCCACTTTTCAAGGTAGTAATTGAATAAATTGTTTTACGGTCATGCTTCAAAAATGGGAAACGTCTTTTTTAAAAAGAGAAGTCGGAAATAAGCCCGTGAGTCCACAAGAGCGACCGCGTTTGAGTTTGAACTTTTGAACCGCAAAGGCGTTTGTCTTTCGGACCCGTCTGAACTTGAAGGACTCAAATCTGACGTCATAGTTATGCAGTGAAAGCCTTTATTGCAACTACCTCGCATTCTCAACACGCCTCTCACTCAGACATACACAAACACGCCAACCTTCTTTCCAAACAAGCCGGTTAACCTATAAAACCGTTTTTACTTTTCTCGCTTTATTTCTATTCGAAATGACACAAAAAGAAAATAAAAACTTTCTTCTTTTTTAGACAAAAGCGAGAATTTCCATCACGTACTCTTTTTAAAAACAGGTTGATGAATATTCAGTGTGAAATAAACGGATTTTTGCCTGGGGGGACAAACCTCTTTGGACGTCACATGTGCCTACCGTATAAATCCGGTCAGAAAAGTTGACCATTCGTCTTAATTAAGCTGTGACATGTCAAGAGCCAACGCCCAAATCCAAGAAGGACCTTATAGACCTTTCCTAGATGGAATTAAATTGCTTCCTCAGCCTCACCAAATTGGTTAAAAACTTTTTTTGTGATTTCCCTGTAAACAAAACTTTTATCTTCAAATTATTAATTTATATAATTAATTTTTGAAAGAAGTCAAAACGACAGTGTACCCTTAAACGTCTAATTTTTTCAAATTTATACATTCAAAGTTGGGCTGAGCAAAAATTATCTAAAATACCTATAATTGACTTCTCCCATTATGTTATCATCTTAAACGTTCTCATTTGATATTCAAATCAAGCTTTTTTTTGCTAAACTTAGGCTTTATTGTATACTCGATCGATTTCAATCCTTCAATGTCCATCAAAATGTCAAAAAATTTGATATTATTGAATAAATAACCTAGTGGAACAAATTATGGGAACGTATCTTAAAACTCAAAGAATTTTAAAGCAATTTCGCTCTCATTAAACTTTTTTTATCTCTTTTTTTGAAGTCGTGAGCGTCCAAGTTCATCAAAACACGATTTTTTTCAAGGTCACCCTGGATTCGAATAATAAAAAACTTAAATCGGACAGAAGGAGAAAGACAAAGAATAAAAATAGAAGAGAAAAAAATAAAAAACAATAAACATAAGATAAAAACGACATTCTTTCCCACTTAAAGTCGTGCCCTTATCGTCCTCAGCCATCTATTTATTATAGTTAGCTTTTTTATTTTAAGGAAAGACCATTCATCAGTGAAAAAACGAAAGCGAGATCGAATTTTTGAAATAGCTGTTGTAAAATAAAATTTTAGAGCAATAATTTTAAACGTTTTGAAAGCTATTTTTTTAGTTTTTCCTATACAATTTTCGTTTTCTTTTTACATTTTTCTTCAGTTTTTCTGGTTTTAGATGTTAGTTGCGCTAGGAAATCAGTTTGGGTCATTTTTATCGTTTATTTGACCTTGTAACGACCCTGCTTACATCACAAAACCTTTGTTTCTCACTTTTTTTACTGGGAAACATCATTCAGAATTCCGTACCGGAACTTGTGAGTCCTTGCGTTGTATGAATGGCGTCCACAACTTTTTTTGTAAGTCTTGAATTCTGGTTTAATTGATTCTGAGAAAAAGAGAGTTACCTACTTTTTCTCTCTTTCTTTCGTTTTAAAATATTGTCAAAACCCATTCATAGTTGGTACTCGTCTCTCGCGCTTTATTCGTATTTGAGGACCCCCCTTGCCTCATCCCCTGGGGATGAACGGATAAACCAGGGGATAAACGGTATATTTCATTTTTTAGCCTTAAGTTTGATCCTTCACAGCGATTTGGTCCAAAAATTGATGCAGAATGCCTCCCGACATTTTATGGAGACCTAATTATACAATTTAATTGAATTTGAATTTTGTTTTTTTCAGGCCAAGACGGCGGAGCGGTAGCTCTCTCGTCGAGGCGGACAAGTCGAGTGGAGAGCCGCCGGAGGATGCCTACAACATGATGGTGGTGATGAGCAGCCTCGAAAACGGACCACATAGGGAAATGCCGGTCGACGTGCCGGAATCCTTTATAGCGAGGAGCAAAACGCCCCCTCGCTATCCCCCTCCAAGGCCTGCAAACCGGGTAAATTATCACTCAAAAATTAAATATTAAGTTCAAAAAGTTGCAATTATGCGAGAGAAACGTATTTTTATCTCGGAATAAACTAGTATTTTTAATTTAAAGTTTGTTACATGTTGAAAAACTGAAAAGTAAAAGCTTTTTCCTGCATAATTATCCAGCTTTGAACAAAAAAAAATTGTTTTGTTCGGATGTCACGAACTATGAAAATTGTTTATCGCGATATCAGTCGAAATATCCTCGCAAATGCGATAACACACGGTGACGACGTACTTTGAAATGTTCTAAAACTCGGAGCCTTTATGGTCACAAAGTTCTTTTTAATTTTTTTCCTATATCGCCCAAAAAGATATTTCCGAAAGCCCTTAAAACGTCTGGACATTTCGGTACTGATTACCTGCTTTTAAATGACCAATAATTTTGGTTATCTTCCACTTTTGATGTCCAAATTGGTAATGTAATTTAAACTCGGCTTCCTTTTATTTGCTCCGCTCAAGGATTTTCTATTGTCGATTAGAGAAAAGAACAATAAAGTTAATGATAGCAAAAGAAAAACAAAAATCCCAACAAAAGCACACATGCCTCCTAACCTTGTACGGAAAATTCAGCACTTGGAATTGCGAAAGTGCATTATGAAGGATTCTAAAAGACCTTCGCATTTCCCTTTTTGACGACCATTTTTTCAATAAATCGATTACTAAAACAATTACAGCTTTGTAGGTTACATTAGAAATAGTATTTCCAGAATTTTCACATTGGGGGTGTCAGAAGACGATGAAAATTGACTGTAAATTGATTAAAAGGCAATTTAGAGTTCCAAACACGTTAAAAAGAGCACAAAAAATTAGTAAGAACCTGTCTTAAAGGGGTCCAAACCATTTGAAAAGAGGTCCAAACTTATCATAAAATAATACAAAATTTTTGCTTTGTAGTATTTCCTGACTTTTTACATTGGGGCTGTTAAAGGAGGATGAAAATTGACTGTAAATTAATTAAAAGCCAATTGATGTCTCTAATACGTGTTTTAAAAACAAATTACCAGGGCTGTTAAAGAACATTTATCTCTGCCTGAAAGGGTGTAATGAAATAAACTAACCTCCTCCATTAAAAAAAAAAAAAATAAATAATAATAATAATAAAAAAAATACAACCTCAATATTTACCCGACTAACCTATTTTTTTAGATAAAATTTAAATGGTCCATTAACAACAATATCCAGTTTGTGTATTTTAAGGAGAAATAACTTTTTTTTTGCACCGGTTTCATTAGACCATTGAAATTAAGCAGAGTGGGCCGAGGTAGGAACATAGATGAGTGACCTCTCGGTTATGTATTCCCTTTCTCCCAACTCAGGGGATTGAGGCTATGAGTAGTACCTACCTTTAGTGAGTTGTTGACTTATAGCTAAGGAGGATTAGCCTCCTGGTCGTTAAATCAAAGAAAAACCAAAAATTATGCAATTTTGGACTCTGTTCTATCTTGATAATTGAAAAATTTGATGTGATTTTCTTTCTATTCCAGGGGGCGTTAAATGGAAGCGCGGGAAGCCCGGGTAAACCTGTTCCACCCCCGAGGGAGCCTTTACCGAGGCCTCCCCCGACGGCACAAAGGACCATCAACAACAACACGACCGCCGAACTTAGCAAAGAACCGACCAAACAACAGCTCGATAGTATAAAAAAATATCAGGTAAAATTCCCATTCAATTTCGTCATAAATACTGTTTAATTTTTTTATGAACGTGTAAAATTTTGATTGTTCTTGTTTTATTAAAATGCCAAGAAGGGGGGGTTAGGTATGTTATAGCGTATGACATAAGTGTGTTGCGGGCCAGGTCGGCCTGTCTTATAAACGGCGCTCCCGTGTTCAACTAGAAAATTCCTTTCCGCTATGTTGAGCACCTGGAATTCAACCCCTCCTTGACAAAAAACACAATTTTCAAAATTAATCCTTTTTCATCGTGTTAATAATACGAAATAATGATGAAATTTGGGGCTTTTTCGGGAGTTGTGAAGGGGTTGTGGCCTGTTGGGGCGGAGAATTGATTCTCGCGTGGGCCGTCTTGCTTTCGGCTCTACCGTAATTGAAATTATATCGTCCCACACTAATTCGGTAGGTCCTACGTAATGACATTCCGAACGGAAAATTAACTAATAAAATGATCCACATCCAGAAATTAATTGATGGCACGAATACCTGGAATTTGAAATCCTCAACTATCCACATTAAAAAATATCAACACATTAATAAAACTCAGTGGTTTTTAAATAAATTAAAAATTCGGCAAATACAGTGTTCCAATGTAGATGTTAGGGCATCTAAAAGTGAGCTCAAACTAATAAAAAAAGCGAATCAAAAGGTACCTATCCGAATCAGTTTAAATTAGGTAATATCAAAATCTTTGCAAAATTTATACCCTTTGAAAATGGTCAAAATGGGTATAAATCAGTTTTCTAGCGGTTCAATTCAGCTACAAAAGTTCCAAACCAGCCTAACACCTTAAACTCGTCAAAATAGTTCAAAATTTAGCCTTAAAAGGGTTTTATCATCAAAAAAGATTCAAAACTGAAAGGCCTATAGTAGTGACTAAAGTGGTACCAGTGACCATGTCCTGTCCTAATCAGTCTAAATCATAATATCAAAAAATTCATGCCCTAAATGAGCTAAAATGAGTATAAATCAGTCTTATAGCGGTTCAAATCCGCTATAAAGGGGTCCAAACCACCCTGATGGAACCCTAACATCCTAAACTCTTCAAAATAGTCAAAATTTAATCTTAGAAGGGTTTCAACTTTCATCATCAAAAAAGGTTCAATGGTGGTGACTAAAGTGGTGCCAGTTAGTGATAACAGTGTAGAAGAAACAAAAAAAAAGCAGAAATTGAACCCTCGTACTCTAATATGGTTTCTTGTTGAATCGACAAAAAGTTTCATTAAATCTGGCAAGACAGTCGTGTGCGGCTGCATAATGGCCATAATGTTCTTCATGGCCTTCTTTTGACAATTTTCTTTTGAACGTTTCTTTATAAAGAAAGAATTATTTTCATTTTTTAAGGCGAAGGAAGTTTATAGATTTTGTAGTAAACTATATGTGACCTTGGTATGATTTAGAGGTAAAGACCCCCTTCACGGTCTGTCGTTGACATCTAGTGGAGCCTCCTCTTCATCATCCACTTTACAATGTACCTACCAAAACCACTACATGTCTCAGGTTACACTCAATTACACCCCTCGTTATAAAAACACATTATCGTTTCGTTCCCCGTTCCAGAGTGCCCAAAACCGCAGTTTTAAAACACCAAAATGTATTCCATCAACTTTTTTTACGTTCGGACAAAAGAGTTGACGTTTCCTGTTTTGTTCCGGTCGCGAAAGGAAACCGGAAGCTTTCGGATCATTCCTCTCTTTGCTTGATCAGGGACGTCGCTATCTAAAAATTGTCCTCCCCCACCTGTGCGTAAAGAGGGAGTTTTGCCTCATCGATATATTCATACCGGGAATATCACCTGTAGAATATTTCGGTCAAACAGTCCACTATTCGACCTCGTGATGGTCTCATACAACGCAAAATACGCACATGTACACATTTTTTACGAGGTGAGCTATTTATCCGAAACAAAAACCCTAATAGGGATGCTCTAAGGACCAAATTGACCCCTTCATTCGTGTAGCGGAATCGTGACTCTAAAACCACGATTTTCGAACCGTGCCCTTATATCACATTTTTAGAATAAAAATTATGAAACTAATCGTTTCCTTTAGTCTATTACAAAATTATGACGAGGCGTTTGAATATTTATTGTTTTGTGACGCAATTGAGGTTTATGTTGACTTTAAATTCTTCAAGTTTATTGAAATCGATTTTGTCCTGAACTTTTGACACAGGCCTCCAGTTTTAGAAAATTGATTTAATGGTTTTTTTTTAAATCATGTTCTAAGGTAGACTTGGCCATTTTGTTTGTGTTTATGATTGTATTTGATTTAATAATAAAATGAAGGTCGATAAGAAAAAAACAGTTTTGGTTGTAAAATTGAGCTGAGAATAAAAAATGGTTTTTGACTTTCAGGAGCAGTTACGAAAGAGGAAAGAAGAAGAGGAACGAGTGGCGCAGCAAGAGTCGATCAACCGATCGCTGAGGGGGTCCAAAAAGCTACAAGCTCTCGAATCGAGACCGGGACTTGTGAACGATGCTTTCGCCACGGAAGAGGCACCCCAGGAAGACACTCTTCACAAAGTAGTCGGTGAGTCAGGACTATCTAGCACTAAAATGAAGGAAACCGTTTTTTCTATCGGAAACCCCTTGAAATGCAACTATTGTTCGGATAGTTGCTATAAACTTGTAATGAGTTGTCGAGTTCGCGCCCTATTGAAAGTCGGAGATAGCGTTATCATCAAGGTCTAACCGCGACAAAAGAGAGGAAATGGGCAGGAGGCCAGAAGGATGAAAAGTGCCGGGGGGGTGATGATAAACGCCCCCCACAAGGGTCTTCCAATCGACTACTTTACGGCGAACGAATGAAAATAAAAACCGGTGAACGAAGGGTGGGACCGGGCGAAGAGCCCTTGACAGCCTCCTAAGAAACTAGAGCGGACTTGTTGCCGTCTCGAGTGAGCTTTTAACTCTTTACTCCCGAAAATTAGAGGATTTTTTTTACAAAAGGGGTCAGAAACTAATAGCTTCTATCGGACATCACGCCTCCCTTGGTAATCGCTTAACCCCTTTGAGTTAATAGACTAATCAACCCTCCTACTAATTTACCGAGTACGCCCTTCAGGATTAATCTTCCGGAAAAGAATACGGCGTGAGAGTTTCGACCTTCCTTTTATATTCATAGTGTAACTTTGACCTTAAAGGCCTTAAAATATGCCCCTTCGTCCTCTGCTTGTATTCAAAACTGCCTATTTCACTTAAAATAATTGCCCACTTAGAAATTTTTGCCCTTTCAGAATAAACTGTGGGAAAATCATAAGCCCCTTTTACCCCATAGTTTGTTCTTTTATGTTCTCTTTTACTTTATGGTAGGGCAAAACTTTTTTTTGCGTGTTTTTTCGACGTTTTCTCTATGTGAATGTGTCCCACAAGTTTCTTTTCCATGAGATTTTCGTTGACCTGTCGTTTGAAGATTTTGAAATCCTGAAAGAATGTTAAGTGGCCAATTTCCCGAGGCCGGATTCGCGCTTTCCGTCGTAAAAATGAACTTTAATTATGTCTACGTGTAATACCGTTTCTGGAGAACGGAATTCCCGTTTAGGTCCCGAAACGCGTTTTTTAGAGGAAATGAAGGAACTTGTCCCGTGGAATCCTCGACCCTCCTCCGCACGAAAACGGACCCGCAGAGAGGCCCCCACCGCTCGGCTGTACCGCAAAGCACTCCCCCTCGACTTCGCCTTTCTTTCGGCTTACGAGTTACTTTCAGTACGTTCGCGTTCCTCGGACTGCTAACATAAAATTCGATAAAAATTCTTTTGTGAAAACCTAACACTTCTATCGGATAACTTATTCAGGTAAATCAAAATGGAGTAATAAATTAAATCAAAAGAAATCTTCCGGGCAATTTTTTCCCCCTTAATCGATTGGAGCTTGATAAATTAAGTTGTCATTTAAACGGTGATCATGCTAATTTTAATCCAGCAAATCAAAGGAAATAAATCACTTAGAAGTTTAGCGGTGAAAAAATTGGAGCATTTCGTTTTCGTAGCTCCCTTTCAACCGATTGACTTGAAATTTTCAGGGCTTTTTCTTATCATATTAAAGAACGTTTGTACTAAATTTCAAAACAATAAGTCCCTTTTGACTTGGATAATCATTTGTAGTACTTTTTTTTTAATACCACCCTCGTCCCAAACACTTCTGCAAAATTCTTCAATATAAGCATTTGGATTCCCTCAAATTTTTATTATCTCAGACCCTTATATACCAAGTTTTTTGTTTAATATAAGCAAAAAATGTTCTAAAAAGCCTTCAGATTTCGAAGGTTGGCGTGTATAGAATTTGTTTGTGTTGGGGTGTCTCCAAGCAACGCACCTTTGAATCGACGTGTCGTTTAATTATTAAAACGTTCTAAACAGAAAATAGCCCTGGAGCTTCAGCCTCATTACAACCCTGATCTCCATTGAAATATTCAGAGGTTGAAAACACGGAAAATTTTGGATAACTTTTAGGCGTGGCTAAAAATGCCCCGAGAACATAAAACTTGGTGGGTTTCTGTAGGCGAGATTTTAAGATTCAATCCACGTGTCTTCAGAATAGTTTCCGAACAAAAACTTAAGCCTCCATCATTATTAGATGAAACAGAACGAGTCTATTTGTCAAGTCCCCGTACACAAAACGTTCATTTGTAAATGAATAACCTTTTGTGTCCGAGTCACGACATAGGAGGCGTGCCGGGTTTGTTGACACCTCTTTTTCCACAATAATTAAGCCTCTAAAAGGTGAAGGAGACGACAACGAGGAACGCTTCATTATTTTTTCTCATTTCGCACTTCAAGGGCCTTTTTACTTTTTTCCTTCAACCTATACAATCATTTTTTGATTAAAATTCTTCAACTAACGAACATGTTCCACTCTGTTTAAATTTTGCAAGTGCATCATTGTTTAGACTATTCAATTTCAAGGATAACAACTCTAAGGAAGGAAATGCGATATAGCTAAACGAGACGTTTCTTTTATTTAAAAAAAAACTGAAGCTTTGACTAAATAATAAACTTTTTTAGTGGACGTTCATTTTGACAAATACGAAAAAATCGAGTTTCTCCCATACCTGAGAATTCCTTATTGAGACATAATGATTACAAAACAAGTTGATTGTATAGGCCCGAGAGAAAATAAAAAATTGGATCGTCCGAGTGGGAGAAACAATGGAACGATTTAATTCAACACCGGGTACAATATCACGTTATAGAGTGGAATGACACCCAAGTTCACGGTGCATTTCTTAGAAAATCGCTTCGACACTTTTCTTCTCCCCTGTTGCTTTTGGAGTCAAAAGAAAAATCACACGCTGGGAGAAAGCGAACCGCAGGTTCAAGGTCGAACCCCAAATTCTAATTTCATCTAACGGTCCAACAAAAATTGCAAAAAACAACGAAAAGAAATTCATGAAAACTCAGAAATAATGGATGGAGTAATTTAGAAAGAATGTTTTTTAGTCACATCCTTGGTTTTTATGCTAATAGTTTGTTTGTTTATGCATGGAACACGTGTCGTTAAATAATAACGTCCCTGGTATAAATGGTCAAAATTTGTGTCATGACAAACATAAGTTTTATGTAAACATTAAAGTTAAGAAAAGCGTTTAAGATAAAATGAGACCCTCATAATTTCCCAGGATTATTCCTGTTGTCTTGAAGGACTTTAGGTCAAGTGAAAACGATCAAATAGTTAAATATAAACTCGGGACGTGTTTTTGACCTAACTCCGGACAATTCAGTGGTTAACAATTAAACATAACGGGGTTTTTCTCCTCTCAGTAAGTCGAGTTCAAAAGGTTACGTCTTTTAAAAACCTACATTCTTTCTATGTTAATCGAATTTATTCAAGATTTTTTTTATAAGACATTATTATGAAGGGAAAGGTATGGTATCGGAATTTCAAAAATACCATGATTGCAAGAGTTGGAAAAAATCACTGAGTTTCAAAATAAGTTGCGAGATTTTTATATGAACGTGTTTGGCCAAAAATCGCTCAGTTTCACTTTTGTTTCAGTTTTATAGGGCTGGGGGCCTTTTTTGCCTTTAAAGGAAAACCATTAAACTTTAAATATTACGTTTTTAATCAAGTGTGGTTTGAGATTAATATCCTGAGCTAAAAATTGATTTTAAACAACCTAGGGCTCTGCCAACATTGGAGGTTTAGGATATCCAAGTTGAGAGGCTAAAAGATCGAAATTTATTTGCTCTATGCTTTATTAAAAGCTTTAAAAATCTATAGGCTTTCAGTGAATAATACTCGAAAAGTGGTCCCCCCTGCGGATGTTGGGGACAATCAGGATTTGTTTACGAATTTCCAAACTTTTTGCTTCCTCTGTAATCATGAAAAAAACGACAGATTTTTGTGATTTCTGGACATTGTTTTTTCCCAATAACCTTGAAAATCTAAGTAATGGACAGTGTTTTAATGCAGAAGACTTGTTTTGAATAATTATTAGCGTCGCATGATTGCAACATCCTCCGGAACTGAAGGATTTAAAAGGACAGAAGGAAGTTGAAATTTAAATAAAAAAAAGTTCAATTAAAATATTTTTGTTTATTCTCTATGACAAAAATGTTATCGTTTGACCTAAATAAAATAATCATTGTGATGAGATGGGGTTTAAAAATATTTTAATTATAATAAAGTCACAGCGAGCGTAGGTGTGAAAGTAAATCGATCAGGATGAAGACAAGACTTTCCTTTTAAGGTTTAAGAGGCCAAGGGAGCCATTAGGATCATAGGTCGGCTATCGAGAATCGACATTTTCACCGAAGGCGGGCGATTTTTATTTTCTTGAAGACTTTTGGGGTTTTAAGAACGGAGGCGAAGGAAAACTATTCCTTCCTCTGAATGTTAACAAGGGCATTGTTCTCCGAAGGCGGCACACATACGTTCACGTACCTTATTTCCCTCTGTGTCGTTTCAAGTTTCAAAGCATAATACGTGAGACGACTCGTACTTTTTGTAAAATGTGGGTTATCATTTGTTTAATTTTCTAAGTTTTTCTGTACTCGTGAAATTGACTTCGTTTTTCGAAATCTCCTGACCGCATTTTAAGTCACAGTATGTGATAGTTTGGCGGTTAAGCTGTAACGTTTGATTATGACGAAAATGCAAAGGGAGAGCAAAGATGGGAGAAAGTAATTTTAAAACGGTACCGTATACGGGCACGATTCGAATACACAAAATTGTTGTTCTGTTTCAGGGTATGGAGAAATCATCGCGAGTCTTCAGAGGCTCCAATCCGCACTTAAGAGGTCCGGAGTGAGCAGTTTAGAGCATTCGGTCGCAGCAGTCCAAACGATACTTTCTGGAACGCAGTTCGGCCGCGCGCTCTCGACACATAACCGGGTCCAGGAGGTCTTGGCAGAAAACAGTTTCCCCAGACCCGTTACGACACAATCACAAACACTAGTCAAAGATGTAAGTTTTTTCGTTCTGGCGTTGGCGTCACCTTTGCTTTATGGGAGAACGAGACGCCTATTTGGCCGCCTCTCATTTTTTTTTCGTCCCTGCACAAACCTTCATTCTACGACGGAATGGTTGAGGTCGTAAATTTTTACAGCGTCAGCCTTCCTTAGGTTTCGGAATCGATACCGGAGGAAAATGTAATTGCCAAGGGTCCCACTCCCGCTCCGATATGAAACCCAGTTGAATTGATTTATTGGCTTTGCTTTTTTATTCGAAACTCTCACGATTCAAGTTTTCGGTTAGTTTTTTTGTTTTTTCATAACTTATAAAAGAAGGAAAAAATGTACTCATGACTTAAGAGCTTTGATTTTTTTTTTTTAACATCGTATTAATGCACTTGGAAGTCTTCTATTTAAAGAGATTTGTTGCGTAACATTTTTTGTTTCAGATTTTTTAAATGGATTTTTGTGTTGTTTTAGTTCGTGGAAGGTTTGCAGGACTCGACGAGTGTGGAAGCTGTCGAACTCTGCGAAGTCCTCGGCCGGTACGAGTTCGAAGGTCTCCTCTACGCCCACGACGCGGTCGCCAAAGAGGTCTGGTCGCCCTCGAACTCACCCGCGAAATCCATGCCCCCGACCGCCCCCCTCGACCCTCCCAGGAGCAAGGCTCCGACTCCCGTCCAAGAAGATGAATCCAACATAAAGATCATCAAAATCGAAAAAACCAACGAGCCACTGGTAAGTGCTAACTCTTCAAGAAATCTCTGTCTATAGACCAATCGAGCCACATGGTATACTATAGTTTGGACTAGGGCTATCGAGACCTGAGCTTTCTAGACTGACTACACCTCAAAGTGACCTATTTGACCCATTTCTGAAAATGCGAATTCAAAAGAAAACAAACGTGAACGAATCGTCCCATTGCCCTTAAAAAAACAAAAATTGCTTTTTAAACGAGATTTATGGTCGATGAAGATACGGCTAATGATCTTGATTTAAGAAGAAAGTTGTCGTGACCATTATAAAACTTTCATGTACTTCATGATTCTTCCGGATGTTCACAATTCACTGCTAATAGCTCGTTATACGAAGAAAAGAATTATAATTTTCATATCTGATTTTGTTTCGTTCGCTGATCACTTTTCATTAAAAAAAAACTTTTACTAAATTTGAATAAAGGAAGTGATTTTTTGTATAAAAAGGAGGGGAGTGACAAGTCGAAATTTGTCCTGGGACCTAACCTATTTAACCCCCTCAAGGGGTGGAAGGGTACCGTTTGACACCGGGAGGGAGGGAATACCTTATCCTGGGGATTACAATGGTTTGAATTAATGGGAAGGACAGTGTTTTCACGAGGCTCGTAAATTAATGGCCGTTTATCGTCTGTTTGCACCGCTTTCGACTCTCACCCCTCCTCTCCACCGCCCCCCAAAACGGCGGGTCTATTACTCGACGTCAAGATTCGAGTAAACAAGAGGGGAAAAAATGAGAAAATGTTTATAAATGACTTTTTTTCCCCAAAACCTAATTAGTTTCGAGAGTTGGGAAATTTTAATTTTCAAATATAAAGCTGTTTTATCATCCCAAACCAGTTAAACCAATGTAAATGCTTCTACAATATGAACACATAAAGAATCAAAAATCAAATAAAGAGCTCAGGATAACTCCATTCACACAAGAGTTTTTCAGACATAGAAATTATTGCTATTTCTATTACCAATTGGGGATAACCATTAGGGAAGTAAAAAACATAGACAAAATACATAATTGCGCTCTGGCGGAATCAAACACAACCACTCTTACAAGTATAGACTTGCCCAAATACACCCTCAACTTCTTTTTATTGCCACGAAGTGGACCTCTTGGAATTTTGACTTATAAATGGGAAGGAAAACTATAAAAAGCCTTTGAATAACGTTTGTTTTTTCAGGGTGCTACTGTTAGAAATGAAGGTGACTCCGTTATGATTGGAAGGGTGGTACGAGGAGGCGCCGCTGACAAATCAGGACTTCTCCACGAAGGTGATGAAGTTCTCGAAGTCAACGGTATCGAGATGAGAGGAAAGACCGTGAATGAAGTCTGTGATCTTCTGTCCGCGATGACCGGGACGCTTACATTCCTAATCGTTCCTTCTGTACATAGCTTTCCGCCACGTCGGACAGACACCCTCGTAAGTATCCTTGGAAGTACCAACTTTCAAACAAAAATCGCATAAAAGCACATCACGCAGCAGAATCATTTCACTTTCCATTATCATATGCTTTCAATGTTACAGGAGCGGTCTTCATGTTTGAGTTTCGCTTATTGTAAGGTAAGATTTCGTTCGCCATCAAAATTAATTTAAAAATTATATACGAGTATTTAAAACGTTATTCATTCCATTCATTCTCATTTGTGACATTCATCGCTAATGATTCCTTGAGAAAATCTTGACCCACTTTAGCGTATAATCTCCCATTATGTGTGAATGGAAAATAATTATAATTTCATGCTTAATACCACTTAAGCAAATAAAAATAAATTATACTAAAAGCAAATAACTAATTTGAAATAATAAATATTGGAAATAATTATTTATTTATTTTTTAGATGCACGTAAAAGCAAACTTTGACTACGATCCTGAAGACGACTTATACATTCCATGTCGGGAGCTTGGCATTAGTTTTCAAAAAGGAGATGTCTTACATGTCATATGCCAGGAAGACCCAAATTGGTGGCAGGCATACCGAGAAGGTGAAGAGGACCAGACATTAGCCGGTTTAATACCGAGTAAATCATTCCAACAGCAGTAAGTTTATAAAAAACAACTAAAAATGAGACCACTAATTTTATCAAATTTCAGGCGAGAGGCCATGAAACAGTCGACGATAAGCGGCGACAAATTGAGTCGGGAGAAGTCGAAAAAAGCGGGGACGTTTCTGTGCGCGAAAAAGAATACAAAGAAAAAGAAAAAGAAGTCATATAGCGATGCTGGATATCCAATATATGCGACAAGCAATGACGATTTCGATCAAGACGAAATTTTGACCTATGATGAAGTCGCGCTGTATTATCCTAGAGCGAATCATAAAAGGCCGATCGTCTTAATCGGACCACCGAACATTGGAAGACATGAATTGAGACAAAGGCTGATGGAAGACTCTGATAGATTTGCTGCTGCGATACCTCGTATGTGTTTTTCATCCTCTTTTTTTATTGTTGAAATCTTCTTTTTAGATACGAGTAGGTCGAAAAAGGATGGTGAAGTTGATGGGCAAGATTACCATTTTATAACAAGGGCACAATTTGAGGCTGATATATTGGCAAGGAAGTTTGTCGAGCATGGCGAATATGAGAGAGCATACTATGGTACGTCGCTGGACGCTATACGATCTGTCGTCTCCGCCGGCCGTATCTGCGTACTCAACCTTCACCCTCAATCCCTTAAAATTCTCCGCTCTTCCGATCTCAAGCCGTATGTCGTCTTCGTCGCACCTCCCTCCCTCGAGAAACTCCGACAGAAGAAAATCAGAAGCGGCGAATCCTACAAAGTAAAATTTCTCAATATAATTAAATTTTTTTTAAATATTTCTTATAGGAAGACGAGTTGAAAGATATAATTGAAAAAGCGAGAGAAATGGAAGACAAGTATGGCCATTATTTCGATATGATTATCAACAATAATGATACTGAGAGGGCGTATCTTCAACTTTTAAATGAAATCAATATTCTCGAGCGTGAACCCCAATGGGTCCCTGCATCCTGGGTCAGGGCTGTATGAGGAATATTGGTAAGAAATTACTTTCCCGGAAAAAATTTATTTTTAAAATTCTCTTTTTAGAGGCAGTCGGAGTCGTCCGGCCATCTGTCCAGCTAACGCAGGGCCAAAACGCCCAAAAACCACACGATTTCGTGTACATACACTTTCGATTCATTCACTATCGCTCCCACATCAAATTTTCTCATTTTAAGTTTTCTCATTTTTGAGACGGACATGAAGGAAAAGGTGTTGCTAAAAGACAATCTAGGTTTGTCTTAAAATAATACATATAATAAAACCTTTTATCCTTCCCTTTGTGAATAAATTTACTAATGCCTATATTATATAAATATATAAATACCTTATAAAAAAAAATTAAGTATTAAATTTTATGTGTTTGTATTATTTTTTTCATTTTGTTTTTTGTTAAAACAAACACAAATACCTACAAAGTGGAAAGCTAAAGCTTAAAATTTAATCATTTTTGCTTTTAAATTAAAACAAAAAAAAAGTTTTTGGCTATTACCTTTCCAAAAAGTAGAAGTCAAGCCTAATAGTGCCAATTTGTGCACTATAACTATTTTTTTCTATTAATGGTGCCCCTTCAAAATTTTATTTTTGCTCAATTGTATGAATAAGTTTGTCTTTTAAGGGGAATAAAAGAGAGTGCTGTGTATTTTAACGGTTTACAGGTTAGTTTGACAATCTGGTAAAACAAAAACAAAAATTTTGTTGTTCATTTTGGATTTTTTACTAACCTGTAATGACATTTTTTTGTGTGCTAAATTTTCTTTCACCCACCAATTTTGTAAATACTTTAGATTTTTGTTTATTTCTAAATAGGATTATTATTTATTTGTATATTCTTTTAGAGTATACAGATATATTGTCCGATAACTGTTAAAATTTGTCATAGTGTATTTCGCAATAGATGGGTGTTTTTTATATAATAATAAAAAAAATAGCTGGCGCTAAAATTTCTGTAGTTTTCAAATTTGACTCATAAAAAGCTTTTTTTTTCATAGCTGATGTGCCAAAATCCATTTTAAAAAATAAACCCCCTAATAGGAAAAAAGAACTGCCCAAGGAATTTTTAAAAAATATATAAAAAATTTGTAAATATCGTCTTTATTTTTTTCTTGTTATTTGTTTTTAAAGTATTAATTGTTATTTATAAATAGGAATATAAATGAAAATAACTTTTTATTAGGATCTATTACCTTCTATGTACAGACTTGAAAAATATAGATATTATAATATTCAAATTACGGCCTCAAATTGTAGATAAGGGTGGTAGTCCGTCTTTTATGTTTTGATTTTTGTTTAAATCAGTCGATTGTCGTTTACGTCAGGCTGGTTTCTGAGCCGTAAACATAGACTGCTCAATTTTCGTTTATTTTTAATTTTCAAATTATGTGCGGGATTTAGAATGTTTTTAACCCAAACTTTATGTTTTGGCCAAAGTGATCCAAGGAAAAAAACGTGTTTAGACTATTGTTTTTACACAAGTTGAATATAATGTATATTATCTTTGTTGTCATACTCTCTTAGTAAATGGTATTTACCTCAATCGATTTTTTATTTTATTTTAACCTTTTTATTAGTTGTGGATTTCTTATAAAATCAAGGCTTACCTATTGTGCCTCTGCCAAAGTTCATGCGATGAATTTCCGAGTAAAAGTGGTAGCAGACAAAGAGGCTTCATTCATCCAGAAAAGGGTCAAGATTTCCTAATTGTTGCCATTTTCTATTAAAAAAACAATCAAACAAAAAACCTCAACAATCTCCAGATGGCTAAGTTCCTTCTTTAGTCCAATCAACGTAAGCCTAGCTGTAAAAAAAAAAAAATAATAAATAAAAAATAAAAAAAAAAAAAAACGTATTTTGTTTCTCTATGGGATTTTTTTTTAACCTCTTGCTCCACATATTGCACTTCAAGAGCCCCCTTGCCTATCCCCCTGGGGAAATGTGTAGGGGTTGGTCTCCTGATTTCCTGATTAACCATAAAAAAGCCCCTAACCAAAATCCATGCCGTTTGGCCTCAGGAGCGGTTTTAAGGTGATTTTTTTTTGTTTTGTCGCCAATATCTCGAAATCCGTAGGTGGTAGGCGAAATAATTCTTAGTACAAAATCAAAGATTATTGAATTTTCTACAATTTTGTGCTAATACGATTTTTTGTAGGACCAAACGTATCTGAGCTACGAGGTGGCAAAAAAACTGGGGTTTTCTATTTTGACCTCTGAAGGAGGGAAGGATATTCTAATCAAAAAGTTGTACGTCTTAATAAAAGTTGAATTTAATTTCCTTTCAAAGTTTTATAAAAATAAAATTAAAGCTTACAGAATTTGCTACCAATTTGATTTAACAAGATTTTTTATAGGACCAAACGTTTCTGAGCTATGAGGCGACAAAAAAGCGGGATTTTCGAGTATTACCTATGAAATACAATAACTTCTCTTTGAGAAAGTTAAAAAGTCAGATTGTAGAAAAGTCGGAAAAAAGCAAGAGGCGTTATCTAATCAAAAAAGCGTACTAAGTAAACGTTGTAGAAAATTCAATTTCAATTTAAAATCAACTATTGAGAAACAATTATCGATCAACCGGAAGGGATATTAACAGGAAGATATTACCTTCAGGTTTTTTGGGGTGCTGAGTACGAATATGATGTTGATTTTGCCGAGAAAATTTATCCCGAGATAGTTTACTTAGTGTTCAGTGATTATTTTTAGCGATAACTTGAAAAATATTGGTCCTAGAATTTTTTTCCTCATGCAATTTAGAAATTAATAGTCTGTTGGTCGATTTTTAAAAGTTCGTATTTTGACTTCAAGGGGACTTCAATTACATTCTGGCCTGCTAAGCAGCATGCCTAATTTATGCAAGAAAATTGATGTCGAACATTAATTAATTGTAGCAGAATAATAATTTTCGATTGGCAAAAAGGAATAATATCCAATCCTGCTAGGTAAATCAAAACGGTAGGAATAACAATCCATCAGGAAATAGACAAACATTTCCTTCCTTCCAGACGTTGTGTAGACAAAAAATAAAGTTCAAAAATTTTTACAAATTCGACTTTTTATTTGTTCATCCCGGAAAGTGAAAAAAGACCTGAATCATCGTCTCGACAAAACAAAGTTGAAAAAATAATGAAATTGTTTTGAACGTGAAAACGTGTCTTATCTGCGTTTTTGTAGAAGGTGATTAAATGATTTATGAATGGAAAGGTTGTAGTTTGTTGTAAACAAGAAAAAACGAGCCCCCTTTCGGTTTACTACGTAAAAAAGTTGATCCTCGTGGGATCGGATGTTGAAGACGTAAACAATTCCCAGAGGCCAGAAACGTATCCACATTCTCAGAGTGTGAATCACTCGAAATTCCAAGGAAAAAAGGAATTTTTTTTCCTTCTCTCTCCCTCTTGAGAACTTCTGCGAAGACGGAAGGTGTGGTCGCCACCGGGAACCGTTCCGAAAGTCTGCGTTTACAGGTAGACTGGACTGAAAAATAACTGCGTCCAAGATCGCCAACGCAAGGCCGTCTTTCAAAATCAAACTTTATCTTTCGATAAGGAATCTTCCACCTACTGATTTTGAAAAAATCTCCGAGGCAGCCTCGGGAAGCAACCGATTTCCTCCATACGATGTACGCTTTCCAAGTTAATCAGTACTAGAACCAAAAAAATCGACTCAAGTTTTAAAAAAAAATCTCAATTTTTTCTGACATGACTTTACCTGCTGCCGGCCGTCCGTCGCCTATTTTATCCTTCATTTTGCAAGTCAATGCCCTTTAATCCCTTCCTTTTGACGAAATTTCTTAAAAAGATAAAAAATGCCATGGAAAAAATTGATTTTACAACCCCCTTTGAAATAACGGATTACTTTACCTGGTTGCATTTTCCAATACAATCGAGCTTATCTTTTCTTTACTTCAACTCAAAAATAGAACCTTTCTTTTGCTGTCTGTAAAAAAAGGTCAACAACCTAAAATCAATCTTAATTTTCAGTTAAAAAGCAAAAATAAAAAAATTCCCCATAAAATAGGTACTAATACACTATATGTGTATATACGGAGATACAATCGATGATAGGTTACATAGGTACCTACATTGCAAGCAAGGAAATCCACTAAAAAATGGTCATAGAGAATAAGGGGGCCTGATAAAAGTATCTGCAGATAAGTGGTACTTTTCGGTTCAAAAGAGCAATGGTATTTTCGGTACGGTATTTTCGCTGTAAAAAATGTGAAAACAAGATTAGATTATGTATGTATTTCTTAAAAAAATTGCCTCTATCGCACCAACCGACCCAAAACCACTAAATTTTTTGTACAAAACATTTCATTTTGTAGCGTGTTTTTTTCTTATTAAAAAAAAAAACAAACAAAAAAAACTGCTTGGTAGATTAGGTACTGAACTTATCAAACTTCTGTAATCTCCCTTATTTATTGTCCGCTTTTGCTCTTTCAAAGCCATCGTTAGAAAGCTCAAGCGATTTCCTATAAGAATCTTAACTGCTCTTCAAACGAAAAATACACTGATCTCGTGTGTCACTTTTTTTGAAAGCTTGCTATGCAGGAGCTCAGGAAAAAATCGCAGCATAACAAGACAAAAAAAGGATGCTTATTAGGTAATTTGAGAAAGAAAAAAGCCTGCTTTCCTCCGAAAATCCGCTAAAAAATACAGTCTGCCGTCTGATGTCTAGAACTTCTAGTTTTTGAACTGGGCCGAAAATGGTCCCAGAAAAACCAAACAATTTAAAAGAAAAATCAATCGTATTTTTGAATTTTAAACTGCCAGAATAAAAATCAGGCTTATTTGGCCTTAACTTGTAAAATTGAGATTTTCACTAAAAATGTTATGAGTGCAGGAAAAAATTGAAAACCTCGAAAGTTTTAAATGAACTGTGCTCTCGGAAAACAATAGAGATACATGAACTTGAAAATGACAAATTCGTGCTAAAAGTTATTTAGCAGCGAATTTTTCCTGGGCAGTGGGCTAGGTTGGAAACTTTTGAAGACAGAGGCAGAACCAGGAAGGTAAATTGAATTTTTGAATGTTAACTATGAGGTTTAGGACGAAAAATCGATCCTTTAATAGGTTAATTTTGAGGTCTTCGACAAAAAATTTTCACTTTAAAATGTTGGTTTTGAGGTTTTTTGACCAAAAACTGGCTCTTAAAACGTTAGTTTTGAGGTTCTGAAGAAAGATTGGCTCTCAAAGTGTTTTATTTTGAGGTTTTTGATGATAAATTGGCTCTTAAAGTGTTCATTTTGAGGTTTTTGATGAAAAATTGGCGTTGATATTGAGGTTTTTACGAAAAATTTGCTCTTATAACGTCGATTGTGAAGTTTTTGACGAAAAATGTTTATTTAGCCATTTTGGAGTTTTATGAACAAATAGATGTTTTTTTGACAAATTAATTTGGGATTTTTGCAGAAAAATGTCTTCATAATCGTGAACTTTTTTTTTCTTTCGTCTCGGGGGTTTGAAGATCACTTATATTTTATACATAAGTATTTTGTTTGATTAAAAGAAAAACCTAAATGATTAATTTCGAAAACGAGTGTTAAAAGAGCAGCGATTTTGTAACTGGTCCGAAGTATCAGCTCATCGAAACCGCAAGCCGAAGAGGGAGAAAAAGAGAAAGGGTGGGGGATTCTGATAAAAACACAACACTGAAAAGTAGAGGGGCGTTAAAACAGTGAAGTCTCCGTCGTTTTTCACGTCCAACGCCCATCTACAGTTCCAGTCGTCGTTTCCGATTCAGGTTTCTCACGTTTTCTGTTCTCGAACCAGCGTACAACTCGAGGTCGGACTTTTGTGTCGCAGTTATTTTTTTATCCCCTTTTTTTTTCGCTCCCCCTTTTATTCCAAATCCCAATTCTCTCACCGCTCAATGGAATTTCGAACACGCGAACCCAACTTCAAAACGCGAGTCATGAGATAAAACATTTCCCCATTCTAAAATAAATAATAAACCAACAAAAACATCAAACTTTTAAAAAAATTCCTTTTGTTTTATTAATCTAAAAATGGACTGCCGCAAAAAAGTGGTCGGATACTGGATGTCCGAGAAAAAGAGCCAAAAGCTCAACTGGTCCGAATTCGCCCAAGTCTGCAGGTAAATAAATCATTTTAAAAATTAAACAAAATTAAAATTCTTCTTTTTTTCCAGGGACCATAACTTCGAGCTTGTCAAGGTAAACAAAACAATCTCGTAAATGGCGGAAAATATAAAAATTTAACTTTTTTAGCTCGATTTGGACCACCCGTTGGACGACCAAGGTCCCTTTGACGTTATTATACACAAATTGACCGATATAATTGCTCAAGCTATGGCAGGGGACACGAAGGTATTTAAAAATGCATTATTTTCTCTCTAAAATGCACGAATTTCACCCTTTTAGGGTTTAATACTTGAAATTAAATTGAAAAGTAGGGAGCATGCTAATCTGTTGACCAATGTACAGCACTTTGGATAACTCTAGAGGGTTAATTTTTTCCTCTCGCAAGCAAAGCTCTGTGGGATGTTTGAGAAAAAACAAAACAAATATTGACAATAGGAGGGTAAGCCACCTCTGTGTCATGACATTTCACCAATCCTGAAGTTGACAACATTGTGAAATCATTCCCAGTAGTCTTATTCTAAGTATTTTCCCTTTTTGGTGACATTTTGCAGTTATTTTGTGTCTAAAAACAATTTTTTGCCTGAAAAATTCATTTAAAAACGAGCCAAATTTTGTCAATTTTCAATTTATTTTACATCAATTTTTTCGGACTTTTTATTAATCATCTACCACCTGCTTTCGACAATACATGGGTTACTGGGTGTCCCAGGGAAAATCATCGCTTTTTGTTTTAGAAAAACATTTTTGGTGACCAAACATTTGGTTTTTGAACAGAAAATTGGTTTTTTCAAATTATTTTTGAAAATTAGTTCTTAAAGGGGTTTTCACCTTCACAATGATATTTTTGCCCTAAAAATTGAGTTTCTTAAAAATATTAATTGAAGACAAAAAATTAGTATGAATGAACTCAAATAAGAGATTTCTTAGCTTCCTGTGGGCCAATCAACTTGAAATTATGCACAGATAGCCTTTAATACACCAAGAAGGCACACTAAAAATTTCAAGTTGATCGATCTATACGAAGCAGAAAAAAAGCGATTTATGTTGATTTTTTTGCCTCCCAATTTTTCTTTAAATTTTGATGTCTTAACTCCTTTAATTCAATATAAAAAATTTACTCTTGAAAAACAAAATGGTATCCAATGAATTAGGATTTCAGCATCAACAATATTTTCCTGAGCATCATTTTTATGACAAAAACTACATTTCGATCAAACAAAATTTGATTGTTTTGTCAAGTTTTGTTTATTTTTTTGGGTCTAATTTTAAACTTTTTCTAATGTATAACCTTGAGGATTGATTAACGTGTAGAACGAATAAATTCCTTTTGTTTGGCATCTAACGTTCTGGAAACTGGGCATTTATTGCAAATTTTCATTTTCACACGTTTTCGCTAAACAGAATAATATTCTATTTTTATCTTTTGAAAAATAAACATCTTGAGGGTTCTAATTTGTTATAGGGAGTCGACCTTTTCAGTAAGGTCCGTTACTTCCAGCTGTTCAAAAATCTGAAGTATTTGTCTTATTTTATAGTACACCTTGAAAATGACAGATCATTGTCCTGCACCTTTCACTTTCCTTGACTTAGAAAAAAATTTATACCATAGGAAATAAAAAAAAAGTGCATTTTAAAAAGAGGGCGTTGAACTAATTTTCATTGCAAAATGACTTTCTAACTTGAAAGTACCCTTTCCATTCCACTCCAAGAAAAGATGGAAAAAAAATTCTTTAAAAAATGAAGATTGGAAGAAGATTACCTAGAATTATGTTAATTACCTTCAAGGGTGTGGCGAGTAATAAACACCTATTAAAATCTAATCATCGGACCCGATTCGCTTTTTTTTTTCTTCTTTTAAAAAAATGATTGTTTTTCAATATTAGGGAGTTAAATTTTGTTTATAAATTTATTGTGAGGCAGCATTTTTTTGAGAATCAATGTCTTTGCTAGTGCATAAAAAGTCCAGAACCATTATCCTAATTGCATGCAGTGCATTATAGGGAAAATTTCTTGAATTAAAATTCTTCACTTCCGACCATTCTTTCCTAAAATTTCCCATGAAAATGCCAATTCACCTTATTTAAAACCAAAATCTGAGGGAAAACAAATTTCCATCTATTAAATTTAAATGCTTGGGGAAAAACGCAATTTTTTAACCCAACATTAATGTTAAAATTCTGACTTTAGATCAACCGGCTTGAAATTTCTCATAGATTCTCTTTAATATATAAGAAGGAGCCCTGAAAATTTCAAGTCGATTGGTCCACAGGTAGCTTTGAAAACGCCCTAAATATTTCCACTGAAACCCCAAAATCAGAAAAGAAAGCCAATTTTTGCTGTAAAAACACAGACACACAAAAAAAATTTTTTTTTGGCGTGTCAAACAATGCACCACCCTGAAAGTCTTCAACTTTCTTTCCTCTGTAAAATTTCTAAATTTTTTCTTTCATTGAAAAAATAGTTCCCCTCGTTTTTCCCCCTCTTCTAACGAGGCCATTTTCCAGACACACAATACGATCCAATTATACATTATCATTGTATTTTAATTTCAAGATTTGATATCAAATCGTCCCTAATTTATTGTACGATAAATTTTATTCCGAACTCATATTAATAACTAAACAAACGTTTTGAGACAATCAAATGATGACTTAATCCATGAGTAATGGCATCTCAATTTCCAAAAATATGTGGAATGTCTGTATCATTAATTTAATGATAATAAAGAATGGTCATTAAAAGCGAATTTATTTCTTCATCTCTTCAACTCTCAAAGTTTGGTTTCTGTTGGCAGATTGAATAAATATAAAATGGAAGATTTATACACAAAGGTGTTACACAACTAGATTTATTTAGATAAAAACCAGGTCAAACTGTTCTAGAAGGCTTAAAAATTAGTTCTTCAGACTCAAAATAAAGAATTTTTGAAGGAATGCTTGGAATGATTTTCATACCTGAACGTCCTTGCCCTAATGGCAAGACGACACGACTAAACAACCTTAACTTCTCCGATTGCATAATATCAAAGAAAGAGATGATGCAATGTTTAGGAACTTATAAAAAATTTGACTTTTTTTCTAGTCGGCTAGGATGTTGGAGCATCTTGACAACTACATGAAAGCGAATCCGAAGGTCGTCATCATCGACCCGATAGAAAACGTCAAAAAACTTCTCGACAGGTACAATTCGTACAGAGTCATTTTGGACAGCGATCTTCACAAAATTGGTAACTTTTGGCTTTTATTGAATTGACACTTGAAATTCAGTTCAAGGATATCCTTAGAATCTAAACTCGTCTATTTCCGCTCCTAACTAGTGCACATTCTCCTTTTTTTTATTTTAAAGCTAATGACTTCAAAAACCTGTATTTTTAATTTATTCTTTTTAAATTCCTTGTCAAAAATTATTTCGAAATTAAATATAAATTAGCATTTAAAAGAAGAAGAAGAAAAAAACAAGTTCTTGTAATTTAAAAAAATTTTGTGTGCTTAATTTCTTCAACTTTTTTAGACTATTTGAAGTTTTTTTTTATTAAGGTTATAAAACTTCTTATCTTAAGTTTTGCAATTTTTTATTGTATTTGTCTTCTTTTTTTAGATGTTTTTACTCCAGCGTTTGTCGAGCTTACATCGAGCGATTTTGCCGAAAATTTAAAAACGCTAAAAGAAGCCGGAATCACATTTCCTTTTGGTGAGTCGACGTCTTTCAATAAATAAAAATAAAATTTAATTTTTCATTATTATTTTTTTCTTTTTCGATTTCCAGTATGTAAACCCTCAGTTGCAAATGGCACAGATTGTCACAAAGTAAGTTTTCCAATTCCTTTTTTCATTCAAAAGGGCAAAAAAAGCAATTTTTTTAAATAATCGTGTCAAGTGCATTCTGTTCGTTAGAATTTTATTTATTGATTTTTTTTCTGATAATTTTCTTCTTTTTAGATGGCGATTGTTTTCAATGAAAATGGCGTGAAAGATTGTCAGCCTCCGTGCGTCGCTCATTCTTTTGTGAATCACAATGCGATCCTTTACAAACTCTTTATTGTTGGCGATGAATACCACATAGTTGAAAGACCTTCTCTCAAGAATTTCTATCCAGAGCCATGTACGTCTTTTCCTCTTCAATTTTAATTCTTGACTGACGTTTTCCTCATTCGTTTAAACACGTTTAACTTCCACAATTTTCGACTGTTTTTATTGATACTTGTACCGTTGGAAAGCTCTTTAAAAGGGCTATGAATGTTACCTAATTCATAAAATTGCTCAGACCACTCCTTAACCCTCAAAAATGGACAGAAACGTTCATTGTTAATCCATGCAAGGCATGATTTCATGTTTGAAAGTTTAAACGTCCATAACTTCCGTAATTTTAGACGAATCTTATCGATACTTATACCGTTGGAAACCTCTTTAAAAGGGCTACGAATGTTACCTTATTCATTAAATTGCTTAAACCACTCCTTAACCCTCAAAAATGGACAGAAACGTTCATCGTTAAACCATGCATGGTTTAATGTCTGAAAAACGTCCATAACTTCCATAATTCCATTCTCAGGCTCTTTCCAGTATTATCGTACCCCCCACACTAACTACAAATCTGGCTAATTATCTATGCAATTTTCATGTAGAGTGAAAAATTAATTTTGCAGATAGAAACACGATTCATTTTGATAGTCATACGGTGTCGAAATCATATTCAAGCTCATCGTTGAGCGTTTTGGATGAAGAATGCCATCATGAGGGGGCCGATGTGAAGAAACTCCATCAAATCGTGACCATCGTTGCTGAAGAATTGAGTATGAACTTACTTGGGATTGATGTCGTCGTTGAAAAAGATACTGGACGACATGCCGTCATCGATATTAACCCTTATCCTGGTAAAAACGAAAATTTATGCTTTAAGACATAATTTTGTTTATTTATTTCTTAGGTTATGAAGGATATCCTGATTTTTTTGGAAGTTTGATGCGCTACGTAAAAAAATGTGTGGAGGTTAAGCCGGCGATGCCGATATTTCCCGAGCAGGATGATTCTGGGTTCGATACAGCGGATTCGTCAGACGAGAAGAAACGTCGCACTTCCCCACCTCTCCTTGCGACCAAAACGATGGAGCGGCACCTTTAGCTGACACTCTTTCCCGACGATTCCGACAAAGTGCCAATGTCTTTGCCCAGTATTTTAAAAATCGATCTGTTCCTCCAAGTTTTAACGACAATATAGCAATCTCAAAATCGTGCCTAAATTTTGTTTTTTGAATCTGAGAAAAACTAAGGGTAAAAATTATAATAAAAAACAAAATAGCATTTATTTTTTCGATGACTGAAAACATGGACCAGGTTAGGTCCCACTTTTTTTTTTCTTTTCTCTCAAAACAAATCCGTCCAAAAACCGACGGTCATCCTTTTGTACATAATATTAACATTTACACTTTCCAAAATGTAAATTTTTATTCAAATGACTGTATATTTGTACATTTTTTACAAATTCTTCCGCCTTTTGATGTGTAGATCAAGAATTTAAAAAATCGAATTTATGTAGTCAAAACTCCCAAAGATTCTATTTTAAAAGGGTTAGAAAAGAAAAAGATTTTTGGTCAATTTTTTTAGCAACTTATTAAAAAGTAATTTTTTTTATCTTATATGTGTTTTTTTATACCCTTTAATATTTTGTAACAATAGTACAAAAAGAAAAAATTGAATTATTTTTATTGTTATTAAAATATATTCTATATTATTTTTATTTTATTCATTTATAATTTTTAAAAAGTTATTCAATAAAATTTTACTAAAAAGTTTGTTTTTTTAAACTTACCTCACCTCTTTGCCTTTTTTGATGAATTTTCTCATCTTGATGGTTTTTTTTAAATTATTTAAGTCCGTGTGTTTAATTTAAATTCCATCAAAGCAACTAAATAGTTGCTTTGGAAAAGTTGCCAGTTCGCGGGGGCCCTAACTCACCAAGTTTAAAATGAAAAATGGCATTTTATTGCTCAATCTGGGGGTTTAGGTCAGAGAAGATCTTAAAGAATAATTTCTGCAGAAAATGGATTTCTGAGACTAGGTAAATTTTGGGAGTTTTAGACGGAAAATTGGACTTAGGTATACAGCACAATTTGGGGGGTTTAGGACAGAGCATTGGTTTAAAGAAAAATTTAGGAATTTTAGACAGAAAATTGAATTTTTAATGAAAAACTTAGGCATTTTAGACTGAAAATATTCTTTCATGAAGTTTTGGACTATTGGTTTTAATCCAATGGCTGTAAAGTTTGTGGAGTTTTGAAAACAAAAACTGGTTTTAAAATAAATATTTGGGCGTTTGGATAGACAAGACGAACCTTATGTAGAAGACGTACCTAAAGGTCTGTTTACTGCTGACTTTTTCTAATTTTTTTCCCCCTCCCTGTCAACTGAAATCCCTGTCATTTCCCTTTTTTTACAGGTCATGAAGGATGATTTTACAACTTTTCCCCGTTAGCTGCCACCATGAAATCAGGCGTATCACGAAATTATCTTGGCTGCATCCACCTGGGAGGTAGGTAACTCATGAGAGACTCAATAAACATGCAGACGATAGCTTAGGATTCAAAATGTTAAATTAAAAAACTCTTTTGTTTGATAACATTTATTGATATACGGATATAATATTGTTTTTGTTTTTTCTGTAAATTAATTTAAATCTTCTTCTTTTTTTACACAAACCCTTTTCACATACCACATTTTTCTTTTTGTAGTGAAAGGCATGTAAAAAGGCACCTATCAAGGCTTCCTATTCTTCTACTTGTTATGTATATTTATTCTATACAAAACGTTATTTTGTACAGAATTAAATAACACTGATTACATATTGAACTATACAATGGAACATTTATCATTGAAAGAAAAGAAAAATAAATAAAAGGTTTCCCTCCAGCATGTCAAGGCTAAAATAAAACTCACACTCAGAATACATCGAATATACAAAATACTCATCCAAAGCATCTAAGTTTTAGATTGGTAATTTTTTTCTTTTTTCTTTTAAGTCTCGAACACCTCAGTTGTACAATTAACATCAACTTTGGTTGAATTGACAGCTAATCATAAAACACAATTTTTTATATACAATTTTGGTCCAAAAAATATCCATTTCCAGTTCTGGAAGATAACAGGATACTACAAGCAAATGGAAGTAAAATAATAAAAGGAAAAAAAATTTCAGCATTTTTTTTATATTTTATTTTCTTTCATGACTTTTTTTTTGTATATAATATATAATTTTTTAAATACATAAAAATCTATTTTGTTGCAATAAAATTTTTTAAGTGTGCTACCACATTTCGACTAAAGAGTATTAACAAAAAATTAACCGATAAATGAGAGGGGAAAAAATTTAAAAAAATTGACCTGCATTGGCTAGGAAGAAAAAATAACCGAGCCTTAAATGAAAAACTAGAATATAACACTTTTGAATATGGTAAATAAATAAACAATCCTTAAATATAAATATAATGTAACAAAAAATACAACAGTTAAAGAAACAACTTATATACAAGCACAGCAACAGATAAAAACTGTATTTTTCAAACCGTCTGGCTTTGAAAATTTTCTAAACTTAACATGGGAAGTGCAAAATAAACAAAAAAAAGATGAAAAAAATTTTTGGGGCCATTTGAGGCATTTATAAGAAAAAATAAAGGGAAAGTAAAATTTTCATACTCCATAAACAAGCGAAGTTTTTAAGCGAACATAAACTACTCTATAAGTTAATCTTTTTTTTAAACACCATTAGCATATAATAATATATAATTTTTTTTTAGTTCTCTTCTTAGGAATGTTACCCACATTTTATTTGAAAAATATTTTTTAAAAATAGACAATGTCACTTTATAGTCCAGAAGAGGCTTTTTTCACTTTAAATAATCATTTATCAGTCTTTCGTTTATCAGAGAGCTCCTAAAGAGTCTAAAAAGAGCGATTTGAAGGTTAAAAATGAAAAATAAAAGCATTTTTTTGGTAGGACAAGCCGTAGTAGAGAAAAAAAGGAAAACAAATTTTTTGTGAACCAGAAAGTCCAAAACGGCTGGTCATAGAAAAAAATATTTAAAAAGGCTAAAAAAAATGAAAGCTTTGTCATTGTGTTCAATTTGGTGAAGGGATAGGTAGCAATCATTCCAGAATGTAAGTATGCCCAGTTACCAAGGGGGGAGTTTAGATTTTTTTCAAAATTGAAACAACTAGATAAAATTTCCGACAAAATAAGAGCTAATATAAATAAAAAAGAACTGATAAATAATTAATATGAGTAAATAGCCTCTTTAAATTTGTTTCTTTTGGCTTTTTGGGTTTTTAGGGATTTTTCAACAGCCTTTTTTGACGGAAGTCGTAGACCCGTCGGCAAAAGAAGAGAAGATCTTTTGAAATTTGCCCTTTCGGGAGTCTTGATTCACGCGGGTAACCGCCTACGAGGTCAGGAACTACACTTCGAACGTCCTCCGTAATGCCGGACTCGATCATTTTCATATTCATTTTGTACCTGAAATCCAATTTTAAATATGGGTAGTGAAAAATTTTTTTTTAATTTTTACCGGCAATATTCGTAATATGATAGAACGTAACATTTATCTTCTATACATGCAACGCTGTTGATGTCTTTATGGCGGGAAGCGAATATTTCATCTTCAGGCTGGAGAGGTAACCGGCCCTGCTCTGTATGTTCAGGCCTGTAGTACCACAATAATGAAACGATCATTTCACCTAAAAAACAAAAATTAATACAGTTTTGGGGATGTTTGAGAATGTACCATCTTCAGGGTTTTCCCACATGGCGGTGACTTTGGCGACAAAAGGGAGTTGTTGCTTTTTCGTCCCGGATTTCAAAAGGATGCAATCCCTCGGGCAGATGACATCGCCTTCGACGTGTCTCATTGCCGGGTAACAAGTCCTCATGACAGGTTCGTCGCTCTGTACAAAAATAATATTATGCAAATGTCAGGGATGGGAGATGAAGAAATTTACAGTTAGGAAGACTTTGGCCTTAAAAGGTTCTCCTTCCCACGACCACCCGTTTGACCATTTAAGGGTTGGTGTCCGAACCAAAGGAGATTCTTCAATTTCTTTTTTAATCACAATATTTGTCTTTTTACACGCTTTTTTGCCTTCTCTGCAATCTGGAAAAGAGAAATTAAAAAAATTTATGGGATTATAAAACGAAATTTACTTTTGGTTTTTGGCTGTTCTTTTTTGACTTTGAGACCGTTGACGGGTTTTTGAAGGTTGATTTTGGGCATGGGTTTCTTTTTGGTTTTCTTTTCGACTTTTGCCTGAATGTTCTTTTTGTCTGTGAGGACTTTCTTTTCGACTTTTTCTTTTTTAGCAGGCTTTTCTGTTTTGGGGATTGTTTTCTGGTCGACGATTTGCTCGATTAGCAAGGGCTTTTCGAGGAAGTTGTCTTTGTTTTCCATGAGCTTTTCTTGAGGGACGACTTTGAGGTCGAGGATCTTTTCGTGAAGGTCGACCTGCTTTTCTAAGACTGGAGGCTTGATGTCATCGTCGTCGCTTTGACAATTGGTCTGCCTCGGAGGCTGGAGTTCATGGAGGATGGGAGTGGCGGGTCTTCGCTTTTTGATGGCGACTTCCGTTTCGACGTCGATGGATTTCCGTTTCGTCGGATGCGGTCGTCTTTGGAGGCAGTCGGTCATAGGTAGGTCGACGATCGTCTGCTCTGGAGGAGGAGTAGGGAGCATTTTGGGTGCCATATCTTCTTCTTTGATAGGAACGGGATGAGCGGTCGGTGGCGACCAAGATTGCGGATTCCGTGCGGTCGAAAGCGCTGGTGACGCTGGCGGTGGCATTCCGGCGCTACCTCGTGCTGGACTCGGCGGCCCCAGATGCGCACTCGTCGTCTCCAATGGCAAAGTCAACGCCACCGGAGGCAAAGGTGCTGAAACTTCTTGAGAATCCAAGCAGACATTCTGCTGGTTTCCCTGTTGGTTTTGTGCCTGAGCTGTCTGGCCAGACCCCTTACTGGCACCAGTAAGAGGCCCAGTATGGACGTTTTTTGGACACGATTGCATGGGGCATGGACATTGAAATGATGGATCTAAAAACAAAATAGAATAAATTTTTAAAAAATCCAATTCAAACATACCAATAAAAGCTAAGCCTCTAGATGTAGGAGAATGACTGTAACACGGAGGCGGCGGAGGGGCTGAATAGGCGTAAACGCCATAGGCGCTGTGGTGCGGTGGAGGTGGAGGAGGATGAGGTGGGAAAGGTTCAACTAGTGGACCCCCTTGTGGAGGGTACGTCTCAGAAGCAACCATCTGTGTACTCGGTGGTCCTGGAGGCGTTGGCCAATACCGTCGATAATTAGGATATTTATGATAATACGATGTGCTATAGCAGTCCTGGTGGTAAGGAGGTGGTTGAATATATTGGTACGAATACGGAGGCGGATAAGCAGCCGGGAATCCTGGCGGCGGCCTATATTCTTCAGCCGAACCTTCCACTCTCGGAGGCTCCAGACCAGGGCTCGCTTTGCTCGGACTGACCCCGCTCACTGTCGGAACCGACGAAGATGTGCTCGCACTCGAATGATGGTGATGATGTGAGATCAAAGGCCCTGCTGGCTGATAATAGCCTGAAACAAACAAAAATCATGTTAGAAAAAACGCAGGATGTTGAAAAAGGACAACTTTTCAAAAGTAATTACAAGACCATTACCATTAGTGTCACGCACGGCATGAAATTGGATAAAACTCTCGCAATACTTTAAGTGGAATCGAAAAGTTAAGCCTATTTTATCATTAAAAAATGGCAACATTTACTTGGTGCAGCAATATTTTCTACTTAAATCTTCTTAGTTTTTGAAATGTTAACTGCTTAATTTTTACGTCGAATTCTCAATATTGAATCTCTTTTTTGGCAATTTGTATCTTACCCCGGACATTCAATTCGACCCTTTTCACCTGGAGAGGATCCCCATCAGCGACACCTATAAATCCTCCTACCTACTTATTTATGTCAATATTCTACTCTCCCCGCCTTCCAATTTCGTTCCTCGCAACGATATTTCGGTTTATTCACGAGTTTTTTGAATCCCGTCACGTATCGAGATTAAAGAGCGAAGAAAGGGAAGGGGGGTCTGCTATTTTCAAAGGTCTCTTTCCATTCACATACGTCTCCTTTCTTCCCATTTCCTTCGAGGCCCTACGACCCGAAATCATTAAAGTTTTATAGACGTTTAGATCCTTTATCCTCTTTACTTTTATTACATTCTTATTTTAAATTGTATTTTAGAGAAAATAAAAGTTTATCGTCAACGTGACGTGTGTTGATGATTCTCCTCAAATCTTAATTTTAACTTTCTCAAAAAATCAAAAAGAAGTGGAAGGATTGTGGGGGATGTGGTGGAAGAGAGTGCGGAGGAGGTGGAAAGTTGAGGGGAGGATAGGATTGGAGTCTTGGAAGATAGTGGTAATGAGAGGATAGGGAGGTGAGGATGAGGGTAGGTGAGGTGAGGAGTGTGGGAGGAAGTGGTGGATGGTTAAGTGATACGGGGAAAGGTATTTGGTATTTGTGGAGACATCTGTAGATCACCGAATTGTTTAAGAAAGTTTTAGTTCTAGGGTTCCTCCTAAATTTTTTTTTCCCGCCAACATAATCAAACAGAAAATTGAAACAAGTTACGTTGTTAAACCGCGTAAAGTTCCGTGTTTAAGTTAAGACTCAGGGATGAAACTTAAGTTAAAGTTGTCTAAGCACGAAAAGCCGAGTAGGTTTTAGGTAATCTTTAGAATAAACAGAGCGTGTCGATGACGCTTTAGGAGGCCCCGACGTGTCCTCAAACTCATCAAAGGGCGAATTCTCCGGCGGATGATTTTTATAGAAACCAGTTCTTTTGATTTTAATTAATTTTCCGAGCGGGAAGTGAAATGTTTTATTAATGAGCCACCGCTTAGTAAACTCTTTAATATTCAAATTCAATAAAGATAGATATAAGTATTATATATTATAACAAATTTATTCAAAGCTGTGAAAGGTTTTGGCTCTTAAAAAGCCGTTTTACATAACGTCGTTAAGTGATCGCCGCCCTCCCCCTTCCCAATTAAACGTAATAGAGAAAGCAAAGTCTCGCCGATCGAGGAAGAAAAACCAACCATCGTTCGATTCATAAAATTAATTGGCTATCTCCTCGCTTATCAAGAAAGGTTACATTTTCAGGGGAGTGTATCCAATGAAAAAAACTTAAAATTCAGAGTTCGTTTTTAAAGCACAAGACACGATAAAAAGATAAACTTGAAGCATGATATGAAAAATGACTTTTTTTAGGCAATCGAATAGGTCAAAAATTGTCCACAATGTTTCACGTTTTTGCTGTGATTATGGATCCCTAAACGTCCCCTTTTTCTTAAAATTTAACTGGGTTGGGACCAAATCACTAAGTATTACCTAACAACTTTTAAAAAGATAGCAAAATGACAGTTTTTCCGTCAAAAACAATGAAAGGGGGAGGGGGATGGTTTAGGACTGGTCTGTGGTCACTGAAAGATGGGCAAAAAGTGGACAATGGAACTAAGCAAAACATAAACTGTGCAAAACCCAATTTATTTTCTCGGAAAAATAATTACGTATTGATAATATTGGGCGGAAACGCCAGTTTATTCCTCCAAAATCCTGAAGGTTATTCTTCCCAAAATTAAAAAAAAAAAGACTCCTATTTCGGTCAGATCACTGAAAAATGGGAAAATACGACAGTTTATCCCTCCAAAAACTCCGGCGTTTGCGACGACATGTTGAAATTTGCGGTTAGTGCAGTTAGCAACTAAAAATTGTCAAAAAACACATTTTGGATGAAATCCTGAAAAATTTTCAGGTCGAAAAAGTGAAGGAACTACTTCAGATTCTTATTTTCACCCTAAAAATGGTCCAAAACCACATTTTGGGTTCAATTCTCGAGTCGAAAAAGTAGTGCCTACTACTACGTCTAGGCTCGAACAGAATAGGCAGAAGAGCCAGGATTTTAGAGATATTGACAATAAACTACAGGTAGTTAAAGTTCTTAGAATTCTTATACTCTCTTTAAAACGTATTTGGCAAATGAATCTGACGATGTAATAACTTTTTAACGTGAAAAAATGACAAAAAAAACTTCGCGGGAATCTTCAAAGGTTCATTGTTACACAATTTTGTTTTCAAAATGGATTTGACGGCACAGGTTGACAAGAAGTTGATGGACACTGATTTGAAGACATCGTGACGTCACAGCGTTCTAAAAGATGGCGACGGACCAAAATAGGAACATCGCAATCGTGTCATCGAAGACGTTTCGCTCGTTGCAAAACGTCTGTCGAGATTATTAACAATAAAGAGAATGGCGTCATCACGTCAGATACTTCAAATTTACGTAATTATGAGATAACATTATCGGATTTACAGAAAGATTTTCGGAAAAAGATTCACTGCTACTAAAATTTAGAACGGACGATCAATAAAATATTCAGTGTTAAATGGGGAAAAGAGGGGAAAATCCCTCAGCAATTTGCCCTTGCCAAAGTAAGATTGTAATGTGACCATTGTTTTATTAAACTGGGGCAAAAGATGAATAATTAAACGTCCTTTACTCTCCCCCACCGTCTCTCTCCCGTTTTGTCAGTCCCCGCCCGCGACGATTTCTCCTCCGACGGACGGGCCTCTCCGCTTTATTTTTTCTCCTCTGATTTATCTACGTTTAAACACGGAAAACAAACAAATAACGGACAATTAATTAAACGTGTGGAGGTGAAAATCTCCAAATCGCTTAATGAAGCAAACATTAAATTTTCTTTCACACAAAAAAAGGTCTGGTATGGTAGTTATGGATGTAGAACCCCCAAAACTGGAACTTTCTCGAAAAGTGGGTTTTCTACTAAAATCTCCATTCGGCGGGGCGGAACGCTGCCACCTTCTTAGCCCCGACCTCCTGAGGCCCTATCTTTGGTGGTAATGGTGATGGCGATGGTAAAAATTTGGGCAAGAAAGAAGAGTATGGCTTTGACCAACGTCAAAAGGAAGGGAACGTCAAAATTGACTCTTCGGATAGGTTAACCCGTTCTGGAGTTTTAGAAGATTAAATTAAAAAGTCACTAATGGAGGAAGTTGTTTTCTAAAAAACAGGAGAAAACTTTTTTTTTAAGTCGGGTTAATTAAGTAAAATAAAAATGAGGCTAATTAAATAAGGCCTGTTAAGCATTGCTAATTTTATTTTGTAGCCGAGGGACGAGGTGATTTCCGAGATGGACTAACGAGGATTTTAATCGGGTAAAGGAGGGCGTGAAACGTTTAAAGACGTAATCGTGGCCGAGAGGGGGCCTGCGAGAGGTCCATCAATCAGCAGGAGGTCGGACACCCCCCACCACGACTCGCGCACTCGAGTCCGATGTGAGGTAGCGCATTAATTTGTTATGACAGGGAGAACGTGCATAAATTAAATCATAGGTGGGTGTTGAATGGACATTGTTAATACCGGACGTTTCCCAGGATCAAATTAGCCCTCCATGACATTCATTAAACGCCCGCTAACCTCTTTGACCTGGATATTGGACCTCGGTATTCAATTGATATCGCTATATTAATCATTTGTCCATGAACAAAAATACAGAAATAGGTACATAAAATAGCCATTTCCAAAATAGTATTCCCAAAAATTTTCTTACGTCAATTCCAAACTTTACTAAAAAACTGGTATATTGTTTTAGCTTAGGTAGTCTATTAATTATATTAATTAGAACAAAAACTTACCAATAATAAGAAATTTGAAAAAAGATCAGTACTTAAAAAGTAAATTTTCGATAGGTAGAGCTAATAAATTCTTTATGGCTGCAAAGCCGATTTTAACTTTTCTCCAATATTTAACAGCTAAAAGTAACAACCATCATCAAGACTTTAGCAAAATTTTAAGGGACATTTTGTGACAAACCGGGAAATTTTTATAAAATTTACATTCACCCACGGAAAAACACTCGTTTTGCGTCGTTTTTAGTGAACGTAAGGATTTGACATTTTAAGAAAATCCAGGACTGTTTGTTACGCTAGCAGGGACCAGATTATTATCTGCCAGAATTTTGACCCCCTGAAGATTTTAGCGAGGAATCGATTGGCGTCAATATATTTTGGATCCGACTAACAGGGTGTTCCTTATCCTGAACGACCTTAACTTCGTTATTTTAAATACGATTAACATGTTTTGACTATGAAAATTGGTTCTATGCTTGATTTCCAGTGACTTTTACTTAGAACAGTTTTTTGATAGGATCAAATGTTCCTGAGTAATGAATTGCTGGCCAATGTTATGTGGCACAACTCCAGAACGTTTGGTCCACTCAAAAAAGTGTTAAATAATAGTAAAAATTACTGGAAATCAAGCGTAAAATTGATTTTTATCGTCAAAACATAGCTTCGTATTGAAATAACGAAGGTCGTTCTGGGGCACCCTGTATGTCGGATCCAAAAGTTATTGATGAAAATTCTGGCTTTTCAATAGGTCAAAAGACTGGCAGATAATTGACTGGTCCAATCAGGGCCCTACCCAAGGGTAGACTTTGCCGTTTATACCTAAATGCAAGTACAAATTAGAATAACCTTTGGTACCTATAACTTTAAAGAATCTGTCTACCAGACCAACTTTTTAACTCGAACTGGGATTTTACCTCATTGTTAAGAATGGGCTCCAGGTCTATTTTCGAGAATAATCGGACCCTTTTACAACGCAATATTTTGAGGGAGGAAACATTTTTTTTCCATTTCATAGTACCTATTAGACCTTACGAAACTAACCAACTCGAATAACAATTGCTTACAGTCCTGGAAAACGGTATAACTTGGAAAAGTCAAGACGAGGGGGGTGATGGTGTCATGAAGAAGGGGGAAGGTTTAAGGGAGGAAAGCAGTTAACACCGGAGCGCTTAGCGAGACTCCATTAGTGAATAAAATTAGTTTGCTCTGAAATTAAACTCCGCTATCTTCATACTTAATTATTTCATTATTGTTTTTCCTATAATAAAAACCATTTTGCCTAAGCACGTTTCAACAACATTTTTTTTCTAATCTTCCTTAAAAATACCTTGTGTTGACAAACAAAAAAAAAGGAAAATTCCACAAGTAAAATTCGAATTAAAAATCAGAATTTTAAGTATGAAAAGGTCACAAAAAATTTTTTTAAACAAAAGAAAATTAATTAAAAAGACAATTGTAATGTTTTCATGGCATAACCGTTCTTGGAAGTTAACACCGGTTTCTGACGTGAAAGTCGTAAAAATCACGACGGCTGTTAAGGAAAAAATAGATAACCAATAAAAATTTATGAGCTTAAATCAAAATAATTGAACCCATTTTCTTCTCTATTATTTCGCGGAATAAACCCATCCGCATTTTTTATGACCTGCCATCCTTTCAAATGTTTAATTCATAACAAAAAGAGAAAAAAACAAAAACGAATTAAATAAAAAAGGCCAGTTTTCCCTATCAAGGTTTTAATAGAATGTTTAGTTGTAATAAACACCTTTTTTCGTGTTTAAAATATGCGCATTAATAAAAGTCGGTAAATAATAATTAGCTTTGATATAGATAACAAGTTTTCTGGAGTGATTTGAATTGTAAATTTTAAAAATGAGGAGAGAGATGTTTAAAACTTAAAAGGGAAACAAATTTATTTTATTTTGAATGTTTTCTCTTTACAAAATATAAACCACAATTACGTCCTAACAAATCTAAGGAAGTGGAAACGGATACGTGAATGTCGTCTTACGTAAGACCAGTCTAATGCTCATAACTAAAAACATTCACGAATTAAAGGAGAAATACAATAAATCTCGATAATACCAATTAAAATGCACTTTAAAATAATATGGTAATCTTTAAAGTTTGCGCATGAAAATAATGAGGTAAAATCAATCAAATGGTAGTTTTTCGCTGATCATAAATATTGTCAGAAAATAATTTTCTGGGAGGAATTTAAATTCCAAGTTATCTGACACAAGGCAGGCAGCTAGAAAAATGAGAAAATACTGATTTTTTGATGATAAAAGACAAATAAAAGGAAAATTAAACGATAACAGAATCAAAAAAGCGATTTCTTCTTGAAATAGAACGAGTGGCAAATGTAGGGAATGCGAAGATTATTTTTATTGTTTTTGGACAAAAAACTGTCATTTTGTTCTTTTTTGAGAGGTCCTAAAACAGGTTATTGCTATACCAAGATTTTAGAGAAAAAAAAATTTCTTCTTGAAATCAATAAAAATTGATGGCAAAAAAATCCGCTAAAATTCGCTATAAAAATATGTTCGGTAAAAGAATTCTTCGGGGCATTTTATGTTGAAAAGTAAATCATTTTTCTAGATAAGAGGCGATGAAAGAGGAATAAAATTATGTTCGATAACATAATTTTCCCTTTCCGCTCGGCGGTTCTTTCATGCGTCCTCCTGAGAGCCATTTGTCAGTCGATCGTCTGGTTTAAGAAAAGCGATTTTGTGATTCTTATAAAGCATTGTAGTCGAAAGAGCCTTTTCACTATTCCGCCTTTCTCAATTCAATAACCTTTCAAAACTTCTAGGAAAACTGCAGAAAATAGAAAATCTTCGATGCATTTAAAAAGAAAATGAGAAACAAAACGAGAGGAGAAAGCTTTAGGAAGTGGCTATAGTTGGCAACAGATTGACCCCCCTCTCGACCAATCCTGATTCAATTAATAAAGTTAACTTTAAGGCTCTAGAAAGCCCAAGTTGGTACAAGTCAGGGACGGGGTCAATTGTAAAACATCCACAGTCGTTACACAGTTAAACCTCCCCTCCATCCACAATGGCCGACCACTATTTCCACTTGGCAAATACAAACCGACCCTGTTAAACCTCCTAATGCTAATTAACTTTCTTTTGATTCAATTTTTTTTTGTCTTTTACACGTACAATAAATATTTGCTTTCTAAGAGAACGGAGAGTTCAACGACCGTTTACGGAGCAAGGGTATCAATAAAAGAGCTTTTATAACCGATTTTATGTATCAAATTTATCCCAAAAGGTCAAAGTTATTACTTCAAGGGTTTCAAGTGCTGCTCATTATTATTTGCTTAAGCAGCCCTCAAAACGAGCTAAATATGGATCTCAAATTTTAGGGGATTATTTTGTGGTAGTGAGGTGAAGAGCCAACAAGAAATAAACAGGTAACACAAAAGTAAGAATTTATAGCGTAGAAAGCGTCCTCGGAGTGCGTTCCAAACGGAAAAACGTGCGGGTTTACACATGGTTTAAACACCGAGTTGAAACGGGAGCAAATTGAGCAGGAATTCCTCCCTGGTAAACCGTTCACGGATTATCGATTTCCCCCCTTTACACAACTCGGTTACAACTTTGAATTTGTATTATAAACACCGCGAGTTTCTTTGCCGAAGAATGAAAAAACACGGATTTAAAATGAGAGGAATTGTATTTTTATTAGACGTGAGGGGATATGCGGTTTAGTCAGCTCTCACGGTTTCGAGGCCTAAAACCGGCAATTTCGTCCATCGTGATGCTCAAGTTACAGTCTTTAAGAAAACCAATTTTTTTTTAGTCGGCTCCCTCCCAAATATTTTTTAGGTCCCCTCATTATTTTCAGGATTACAAATTTTTTTTCCACCGAATTTGGTTAAAATTTCAAGTTTTTATTATTTTTTAGGGTGAAAAACAAAATCTGAAGTCGTTTTTGGGATATAAAAACATTTTTTTCGACCTCACCGAAGGGGGGAACGTTCTTCACTTTTTAGACCTGAAAATTTTCATTCTTTGATTTAATCCAAAATGTGGTTTTTTGACCATTTTTAGGGTGAAAAACAAGAATCCGAGCTCGTTTTTGGGATATAAAAACATTTTCGACCTCACCAAAGGCGAACCTTTCTTCACTTTTTAGGCCTGAAAATTTTCATTCTTTGATGTCATCCAAAATGTGGTTTTTGGCCATTTTTAGGATGAAAAACAAGAATCCGAACTCGTTTTTGGGATATAAAAACATTTTTTTCGACCTCACCTAAGGGAGGACGCAAAAACGACAAAACGACAAAATACTAGACGGTTTTTCCTTTCATGAACAATAAATAAAAAAAAATTGGGGTAAACAAATTCAATAGTATGAATGTATTAAATTATAATTTAAAAAAAATTTCCTGCATTTCACTCATTGTTCCGGCTTTAGGAAGTTGGCAACCTTAATTATAGCCCACTTAAGATAGAAATTTTCGAGCTAAATTTTTTCCTTCACGAATTAAGCACATAATGTAAACCAAAAATAGAATGAAAGAAATATAGATTGATTTTTAAAATCGATCAATTTACATTGAAATATGGCGCGGATTAAGATAAAAAAAACTCGACTTGAGACAGTAGGGAATGTGTGTCAGTGACGATGATCGGCCTTCATCACCGGCGAGGATAACCTGATATGTCTCAATCCTTTTTAAGCAACCCGAAAAAAACGAGTTTATTTTTACCCCGAAAATCTCATTTAAATAAAACGACTAAATCAAAAATTAATTAGCACCGTTAAGATAATATGGGTGGTTATCGGCTAAATTGATGAGTAATTTGCCCCCAACGGGTAAACAAAGTGAGGGGGGTTCCCATTCAGGAAGGTTGTGTTTATTGTAATTCCGGTTGTAAAGTTTATTCATGGCAAAAGGTCCCTGTTAAATGATAATAATTCATGTTGCCGACCATAAAGGATGATAGAGGGAGCCTTTTAATTCAGGAGAGAGGCGCGCCGGCTTATTATCCCGGCAGAGGCCGCGGGAGCCCGAAAACGGTCTGCTTCGAAGTAGATTCGATCAGATCGAAAACACAAAGGAGATTTATTGGATTAAACCTCTCTCTCTGAGTGTTAAACCCACCCCCGATCAGAATTGACATAAATGTATTATTCACTTCCACCAAACTAAGTGAGTAATCGGACTTTCAATTCTGCTTTTCGAATAAATATTTTTAATACAAGCAAACAATAATAGCAAGCTCATTAATCTAAACCTTGTCGGTCTTACGCAGGTTATTCAAAGGGCATGAAAATGGGCCATTCTGCAGCTAGTTTATACATTCAAAAAGTAGATTCATTTCTGAGAGCTTTGGCTCGCGGGGATCGCTAAATCTGAAGTTTTTGTTTTTTATCCATTATACAAAAAGTTCGAACTCGATCGGACTAGCGGTTCTCCCGCAACTGCTTGATTTACAAAAAATGGAAAATTTTGACCATCGATATCTCCTGAACGGCTGAACCGATCTTGACACCATACAGCCCGTTAGACGCAGAATGTTACCAACTTTCTTTTTGTACTCCACAGCCAAGTCCCTAGAACTTATAGTTTTGGAGCTAGAGGTCAAAAACTCAAAAACGTTTTTCAAGATGGTGAACGAAGAACGGATGGGGGGTGTGGATGACGAAAACTTGAATTTAGAACTACCTTTTAGAACTACCAACTTTTGTAAGATAGGGCTCTTCAAAATGCTCTGTAAACTGGACTACCAGTCGCTTTTGCCATTTTGATTGGGCTGAAAAACCTGCCATTTGAAGTTGGTTTTTATTAGAGATTGATGGATCTGTTGTGGTGGACACCAACCCATGATAAATTCCAAAAAAGGATCAATGATCCTTTTTGCCCTCCTATTTGTAGCCCTTTTCCCACATTTTGCATTGTTTTGGACGGAAAATCATTCATTTTGCGTTGTTTATGGAAATTATCAGTGTTTAGGGACTTCATCCAAAAACATGGGCAAAATGCGACACTGTATGGCCTTTCTGGGACGCGGGACATTCATCGGGACTGTCCCGTTCTACCGGGAAAGTTGCCACCTAGCATAAACTATACAAACATAACGATTTCTCACTTAATTCAAACAATTTTGAAGAAGACGGATTCATAAATAAACGCAAAATGATTATAGGGTGAAACAAAAATAAGCATTTTAAAGTCCCGTTCGCCGTAAATTAAACGTTAATCTCATCCACACTAATTTGTCCAACTCGGATGGAATCTGGTCCGGGGAGGGCTCGCATCTGTTAAGCCCCCAGAAACGGGGGCGAAATTCATAAATCGAACGCGCGGCCTCGCGGCAGGCGTCATTAATAAACACCCGCGGCTTTTTCTATCCAGACGCCAGCGCGACGAAAATTTATTCCCGAACCGGACTTACTGGGTTTCTTCGACTTCTTTTTTCACTCGCTCAAGCAATAAAATCTCCTTGTTTTTCTGGTTGTGAATTGATTGAAAACTCCTGTTTGATGTTTTTTAAGTGTGTTTCGAATTGAGTTGCAAATCATGGAACTTTGATTCATTACCTTGCAGATAGGATTCATTGAAAAAAGCTGCAGATTTCCTTTTCAGGATCCCTGGCTTAAAGACTTGATTTATATTTTCAACAAAGAAACGAGAACCTAATTTGCAAATTAAAACCAATAAAATCGCAACGTTAACTGGCCAATCTCGTAAATTTTAAAGCCCATAAAACCTAATTAATAATTAAAATTAAATATTGGGGAAAAATCTAATATAAAGAACTTAAAAATACCTAATACGATATTCGACAGACAAAATTATAGATATAGGTGGCTGATTTGTTAATTGGTCGACGATTTCTGTCAGGTCGAAACGTGGGCGAATAGAAAAGAGAGAGAGGTCGGTGTAACTGTTCAGAACTAACAGGAACTTCCCCTTCTACATTATCCCCCCCTCCATCATAAGGGGGGAGATATACTTCCTCACACCGGAACAATCCCGGTAGGGAAAAAAAAAGAAACACTAAAAACAAAGAAATAACACTTAAAATCCGAACAAATCTCCCTCTTTTTCGGAAGGATCAGACAAAAGGGGATATTAGCCCGTTTACGATTTTATGGGCCAAGGTCGCAAATCAAGCCCAACAACCGGAACAAACCCCCCCGCGGGGGATTTGGTTATACGGTTCATTGATTGTCCCGATTTTCTGCCTACGGAACGTTTATAATCCACACATTTTAACGTCAATTTGTTTAAAAATTACTTACAAATCAGCATCTTAGATTAAAAGAGAATTACCTGAAACATAAAAGAAAGAAATATGTTAATTCTTTTTTACGAGAAAAGGTCAGGCAATAAAGATTAAAGGGGGAAAAAAGGAGTCCCTATTTTTTTTAAATCGTGTCACTGTTTTCATAACAAGCAAAAGACAGGAAGCCGTATAATGTCAGTTCTTGCTCGAGAGAGCAGGTAATACGGTGGACTAAATACCCGGGAGTCATAAGGGCCAAGAAACACAACCGTTACAGGTTATTTCCCTGTCTTTTAATCCATTATGAGGGTCATATCTTCGGGTTTTTTAAAACCTTTTTTATTCAAGATCCAGATTTAATTTTGTTTTCTCTTTTAAATAAAACAGGATCTTCTTAAGTAGAATTTCATTCAGTTAATTAAGAGCACAAGTCGGAAAAGCGATAAAGTGTTGAATGCGGAAGTGTCCCCCTTTTTAATTATCGCGGTTTTTTTAAACGAGAATGTTTTTGAAGGAATGAAAATATTTAAAACTTACGATGTTGTCATGTAGATGGTCGCGCTCTGAATGGGGAGAAAAGGGGGTGATGAGGAAGGTTTAGGGTGAGATGTATGAGTCTTAACAATAGGTCAGGTGGAAAACGGCGTCTCCCTCCAGGAAACAACTGTGGGAACAAATGGTTCAAGCACAGCATTAAAACCTCCAAGCCAAACTAGTTTGAAAATGGAAGCGTTTGTGAAAATAAAAGCACAAAAAAAAAGAAGAAGGGGAAAAAGCCAAAAAACTTATCGCCTTTATACTTTTAGATCTGCAAAAAATGGCATTAAAAAAAAGCAAAAAAAGGGGAGGTCATGGGAGAGAGGTAGTAGAAGGTTGGAAGGAAAGGGGAGAGGCTATTAGTTGTTGTGGAGAGGTCTTTAGATCCCCGAATTTTGAAGAAAGTTAGTCATGGGGTTCCTCATCCATACCACATTTTTCCTTAAAGGATAAGGCGAAAGAAAGCTATGAACTGTCTCTGTTTTGGCAATCAAAAAATAGTGAAAATTTATTCTTTCATACAAGATTCGGAAATCCTGAAGAAGAGGATAAAAAAACGAAATAAATTTTATTCACCCTGAACGCTTGGAGAATGTTAAAAACCCGAAATAAATCTCCGAGCTTCTTTCCGCCCTTGTTACTAATTGTGAGAGGGGAATTTAGAAATAGTATTAAAGGATTGTATGTAAATGGAAGGGCGAAGGCGCCGTCTATGATATAATGGGGTTCACGATTTGTCGTGAGCTCTGATACACGGCAAGACAATAAAATTACAACCTCCGGGTGAGTCGAACACTTTTTTTTTATTTTTAAAGGAAAACCCTGACTCTTCCTTCATTAACGTTTTAAATGATTCAAATCGACCCAGGAAGAATTAATATGCAAACGCGAAGGCTAAACGAACTAGGAAATTTCTTACAAAATTACATTCTTCACAATTTTTTATTAAAACGATAAAATTAACAATAATTGGTTTTCTCATAATATCGATTATTTTATGCTTACATGAGATCCATTCTCAGAGTCTTTAGACTCGATATGGTTAAAATCGGGAAATGAGCTATTTTAAGAGGCTGCGAAGGGGATTTTTAACTTCTTCACGTCCTCTAAATAATAAAAAGATCATGAAAATCGTTCTATAATCGTGATCAGAATCCCAGATATATTTTTAAGTATCCGACAAAATTATTTACGACCTTATAAATCAGCTAGATGTCGTTTATTCTCGAGTTCCCCCTTCTTTTAAAAGGCTAATAAAAAAAGGAAGTGAAATGGTTAATTAACTGATATTACACGAGGGTAAGTTGTCCTTAAGATCGAGCGAGATAACCGACAGGTTTTCTCCTATTGTTTCTCAAAGACTTTATTTTTCAAAAGGGTCCCCAGATTAGCAGGAAAGTCTTTGAACCGCTCCACAATTGGAGAGTCAACTCGCACTGTACATTCCGTCACGTCACTCATCTTTTTTCATTCTCTCTCTCTCTCTTTTTTCGCATTCCTTTGTGAGGGATAAATTATGGACGTAATGTGTTTAGATATCGAGAGTGTTCGTTGCAATTTTTTTTAAGGAGAAAAAATTAAAAACGTGTTAAAATGGAGGCTGGAAGCCCCAAAATGCAATTTTTGAATGAAAATGTGACTATGTATAGTACAATAAGTAATAGAATCTTTATACATAATTTAGTGCCTATGAATCATGTCTTATCTTGCATTCTAGGGTCTATGGAAATAAAATGGTCCTGTTTACTCAGAATCTGGTGTCTGTAGACCAAGAATAAGCCAGTTTGACGAAGAATAGACGAAGGGCAAGGGGGGAAAAAAGATGAAAGTGACCAATAAGTGAAGTTTGATTTCTATTAATCCTTTTGTAATATCCTATTGTAATGCTTGTAACATTAATCTATTCTCCTCTTACACCAAAATGTTCCCATGCACATTTCGCACGATTCACATCTTTTTCCTCTTTTTTTTGTTCTACCAGATAATATTAGTCCTTTATAGCGCTTAGATAGCGCTAAAAAAAGAAAAAAAAAGTGACTTAAATCTTGTTTTTCCCTGGCCCTAGAGTCTGGAGTCTATGGATTTGGAATAGAATCCAGATTTTATGACGAGGATTTGCGTGCTATGGTCATGGAAATTAAGCTTTTTATCTATTTTTCTAGGATTAGGTATGAAAATAATAGCTTAAATTGAGTTCAGCGGAGGCAATAAGTCGATGAGAGCCATCGTCTGTGGGTCGATCAGTGAGAGGGGTTGGTAAAAGGAAGTGGATACAATCTACTCAGAACCCCTTCCATTCTAGAAAACACTATTAACCCTATATTTTTACCCTCCCCCTTCATACCCTTTTACCATCAGTGCTCTATTGTAATTGTTATTTATCTCAATTTTATCGGACTAGTTCTCCTTTTATACGGGAAGGAAACCGGATTTTTTTTCTTTCTCGTTTTAAAAGTCGATCGTCCTCTGGCGGTCGGCCAGAGAAAAGGTATTATTTCCATGCAATTACTAAACAATTACGTCGACAATTTACATGTATTATAACACGTCAAACGCCTTTATTTTTCTATTAATATAACAACTAAATTATAATTATTAAAAAATATAGGTTTTCGTCGTTTTTTTAACATATAGAGTAGAACCACTCGAATCGAGTAGATTTAATAAAGCCATAAAATAGGATGATGTTAATATTTCATTAATTCGACAGAGAAATTAATTTATGGCTTTTCATTTATTTACGAAATCTATGGACAATGTGTCAATTTATTTAACAAAATGAATTATTTATGAAATTTTGAATAAATTGTGACGTGATAAACGGTTCTAAATAATTTGTTTATGTATCCATCTATTTCATGTACTTTTACCTATGAATAAAACTTAGATTTGTGAAAAATTTAAAACCAGGCCTTGGCTTAAGTAACAAACTCATCTTCCTGGTATTATAGAAAATGCCTAAAAGGATGAACACAATTAGGTCTAATTGAGAAATTTTTTTAATTCCTGTCAATTAGTAGAATAGCCATCTTTACTCATAATGCTTATGAGTTATGAACAATAAGTAGGGTTCTTAATGGGGATTTCAGAGATGCCCATTCGAACAGGCTTCTTTAATCAGAGCCTAGTGGACGAAAATCCAGCAACTTAACCCAGAAGAATCCAATGTCTATAGACAAACAATAAGGTCACCTTTTTCTATGTCTATGAACATAAAATAGGCTTCTTTACTCAGGCTCTGGAGTCCAAGGATTTTGCACAAAAATTGTGTCATAGAAGAGGGTTTAGCTAATATCTAATAGGAGAACAAAAAAGTAAAGAAAAAACAAGGGGGTAAAAAGGAGGGGTTTTAATAAATAAGGGTTGATGGGCGTAATCAAAACCGAATTAATTATCCTTAAAATTCATAAAGGGATGCCAGAAAAGGGGGGGAATTTTCGCTTGAGTCTTCCGAGTGAATCGCGTTTATAAATCTTGAATCCAAAATCCGTGTTTTAAACTGGTCGTCGGGATTACTAAATCACAGGAGGCGGTAGAATCAAGGGGGGTGGGAAGGGGGTATTGGTAGGAGGGGCTCTCCTCTTCTCTCTCCGCTCCGTTATAAATACGTGTTGCCCCGTAGCCCATGAACGGTTTTACAAGGCTCGAAGAGGACGAGCCACACGTTAAATTAATGCCTCCGCCTCTGTGGGCCCGTGGGGTTGAAGTAGTAGGGATTGTTTACAGCTCCATCTCAACACAGGTAGTCTCCTCTCTTTTATTAATTACATACTCTACCTCACAATTAAAGCCCCCCCAGTTTACAAACGAGCCTTAAAACGGGTCCGCTTTGTAAATATTTCGACCCAGAGATAAACAACCAGTCTTTTCAAACTGGTGAAGAGTCAAATTTATTGATTTTAATGGCTATAAGAAGAAAAATGATTTACACCGGAATTCCTTTGCTCAATACAGAGAGATAAGCAAGAAAATTTCTTTGTCCTTCAATCGTGTTATTTTAAAAATCAGACATTTTGGCAAATCCAGCATAATAATCTGTAAATTGAAATGTACGATCGTCTGAACTCTGGAGAGTCAAAATTATGATGTCATCTAGATATACAAAAAGTTTTAAGAAATTTGAGGTCATTATGTAAAGTTTTTAACAAAACCCTCTTTCGCCTTTCTTTACTTTTAAAAGTCGTGGAAAACAAACCGATTCGCACGCTTTCCGACCCTAGGGAGGGAAAACAATCAAATTGGCTTTAGTTCAAAGGTCGCTAATGAAGCCTCGGTAGCTGCTCGGGCTCTAATCAACCTGTTTAGAAAGGATCACGCCCCGACAAAAACAATTACTTCTCACCTTTTAACGAGAAGGACGAAAAGAAAAATTCTTTCAAAATTGAATCGAGGCTAATAGATTTCGACGTCTTTTTTTAAAAATAGTGTCTTTATAATTGAGCTTCTTAACTCAGGTTTAAAAAACACATTAAAACTTTTCTTTCTTTTCAACATTTCGCTTCTTCTTTTTTTTCTTTCTTCTTCCGAAGGGTGTTATTACAAGACACTTTCCTCCCTCTTTAATTCTTTTCCTTTTTCTCTCAGACTTTAATGATCAAGTTTTAATTTGACTTAATAAAATAAAAGAAGACTTTTGTTAGGGAAAAAAAATCTTTTCATTTACCTTTTTATGAAATTTTAGTAAGGCGCAGGGGTAGGCTGGCCCTTTAATCACTTCAATGAAAAAGGGAGACACAAAATAAATGGCCAAGGGATAAAAGATAAAAGTGACCAAAAAGTGATTTCGAGAAAAATGAAAAACAAAGTTTGATTTCTATTAATCCTTTTGTAATATCCTATTGTAATGTTGTAACATTTATCTATTTTTCCATCTTTTTCCCTTTGTTGTTCTACCAGATGATAGTACTCCTTCATAGAATCGAGATAGCGCTAATATCTCAAAATCGACGAAAAAGTGACTCTAATCTTTTTTTCCCTTTGGAATTTCAATTAATACAAGTGATTTTTTGACAAAATTAAATTTTGAGTTGTTGCCAACATTTTACAATGAAAAGGATGAAATAATTTTTGAGGCCTTGTTTGTGAAAGCCACTTACTTTTTTGGGGCCCGTCCCGCCCACCTTTCCCTTCCGTGACAAAAATCCATTATGTAAAAAATGGGAAGTGTAAATAGTCTGATCCTTGACTTTTATTTCATTTTGGTGTTTTGAAAGTTTCGAGTTTTAAAATAAAAATAGTGTTCATATTTAACTCGTCGCTTTGTTGGCCTGGATGAATGTCACATCAACGCCGTCCTCCCTCCCATTAATATTCGAGAAGCACATGGCAATTCATTGTGATGTCATCCCCCCACCTTTTTAACTCCATTACTTCGAAATGTTTTATTTATTAACATCACAAAGGGTATTTAATTACCTCGAATTATTTTCAAACAATTAAAAGTGTTAATAAGTTAGTTATAAAAATAAAAGAAAGTTTTAAATCATTTGGATAAACGATCGCTTGGTAGAAAGTAGACTTTACGTTGCCAATTTCTGATTTCTCCTTATTCAAAACCCTTCAGATATTTTACTTTCTTTGTTTTAAGTTTGTTAAAGTATTTATTTGTTTAGAAAAGGAGAATTCGATTAAACAATATTTTCGACCTAAAAAATTGTGTGGATGATCGTTTTCTAAGGGTTTATTTTCAAACATGACCCAGTTTGTCGAATGGGGGAGGGAAAATAACGAGAGTTAGATTGGGTTTATACATCGAAGCCGATGTCCGGGCTATGAATGGGATCCGGGGGACCTTTCGGACTTTTTTTTGTACTCTTCCCGAACGGTAATCGCCCGTCCACAAGCCTTTTTTTTCTGACCCTCCGCCCACCCGTCGTACAAATGAACTCGCTAAGACTAATGGCCCGAAACCTTTACACGTTCGGTCCTAATCTATCCCGAGCTATTTTTTATGGATTTTTTTAGGGGGTCCCTCTTGATCGGCCGTTTAATAATTCAATAACGGGAGTGTTTCAAAACAGTTGAACACACAAAAAAAGTCTTGTGGGTTTCGAGAAATACGATTATCGACAAAAAATCGTTTTCTCGATTCTTTTTTGTGGGAAAATAGAAAACTAAGAACAGTTTTTGTTGTTATTGGAGGGGAAAAACGACCATTTTTCCGTATTTCAAATTGTTTTTCGACAGAAAAACAGTCAATTTGAGCAGTTATTTTATAAGTCCGTCCCCCCATTTCCAAAAATTTAGTCGAAAAATGGTCGTTTTCCACATTTTATATTGTTTTTGGACGGAAAAACTAAGGACGTTGGATGGATGATTAGCTCAAAAAAAATGGGAGACGTCTGCTTGGGACGCGGGTCATTTGACGGTTGGTAACCCTACTCATAAGTGCGTCATAAATAAAAGAAAAAAAAAAGATTTGAATTGTTCAAGCCCATTCATGTAACAAGTGACAGGTTTTGAAACCATTATTGGCGAAATTTTATTTAATAATTCCCTCCGCGAGATAAAAAGGGCACAATGGGAAGCTTGACGATGAGATATTGAAAGAAACTCGATACCCCTTCGATCGTAAAGCCTTATAGAGTTTCCTAAACCGTATTACCGATCGGTAAAGGGGGGAAAAAACGGCACAAGTTTTCGCCTACGGAAGCTAATCTGAACGTTCCCATACATTTTAATCTATTTAATCCTTTTGTCCGTCACTAGTAGTGATTCTTTCAATTGATTCTAGCATCGTAGTAAACGGTTGAGGGTCACGTAAAAGGCCAAGTTGTACTAAACTGTTTCAATTAAAGTTTCCGCGTGTTCATACAGGAAACCCACACGTTCTAACAGCGGGAGAATTCATAATTAAGGGAGCATTTTAACTCCTAAATCCGATGAAAAGATTTCAATACGGAAAATTTCATTATTGAACAACGGATTTGACTTTAATTTCTTCCAAAATTCACTAAAGACCGTTTCATAACATTTTTAGACCGATTCAAACAGTTGAGAGCATTTTAGATAGTTTTTTAAAACACATTTTTGGATGCTTTTGCAACTGCTAATCATGTGAAGGAAGTAAACAAAAGTTTTTATCAAATGTTTTATTATTTCACAATGTCAAATTGATTTTCATGGATATTTTAGTTGAGATCACGAACTATTTTCGATTTCGGATACCGTTTACGAACTGCCGGATCAAAGTGACCGTTCACGCGCTGACGCTCGTCAACGACGACCCGTTCGACAGCGTCCACGACATCGACGCAGACGATTTCGAAGAGCTTTTCTGACCCAAAATGGTATTCCAGATTTGACTTACGGCTTGTTCTTCAACTGAAAATACCAATTTTTTCAAAATTTTCGTACGTCGCGGCGTCTAAAATGGCAGTTTGAAAATTCAATAAAAAACGGTTTCGTCCTTTTAAATTATTTGTCTGAACTGGTTCATATTCATTTCATCGATTCCGTCGGTCGGGTCGTCCGTAATACGCGTTCCTAGTTCGAAAGAAGCTTTTACGAGGTGAACGTGACTTAAAAAAGAGAAATAAAAATCGAAATGTAAAGCCAACGACAAAAAATAATCCATAACTTAAAAAAAAGCTAAATTTTTAAAATTTCGATTAATTATCATATGTAATTTAGGTTTGGAAGAGTGAAAAATATTTGTGGAGGTTCAACATAGGGGGTAATAACGCCTCCACTCATGTCTCATCGACGATAAATCCGGACAAAACAACCCCAGGATTAAAACGCCCGCATCACCCCGGGTTTTTCACACGCGGGAGGGAAAAAAAAACCACCACATTCTCAACTTTCGAAAAAGACCATCAATTTCATTATAGCGGAAACAAGTTAGCGAACTTTATGAATTAATAATCACTTTTTATCCTTCGCTAATCTCCCCCTACTCCCTTATCCTTTACTAACCAGGGCCCTTTTTATTCCATTATAAAAATGACTCTCGGCTTGATAAAAACACAAGGGGTCGTGAGGGAAAAAAGGGACGGGAAGGGTCGAATATGAAAATAAAGATTGATGTAATTAATGATGTTCACAAGTTTACACCCAAGCAATTAATTTTTAAGTACCTCTAATTGCTCAATTATTCATAACTGATTGCATTAACGACATCGTAAGTTATAAAATCCCTTAATTTTCCATACATTTTGCCCTTCACGATAAATTTTTCGTTCTAAAGGCTGCTGTGAACTGCATTTCGATGTCTTCAATTTCCGGCAGTGGCAGAAGCTTTATTTCTGATCTTTGAATTAATAAACCATAGAGTACCATTTTTTAGATTGTTACAAGATTATGAAGCTCTAGGGGACGTTTTTCCGGATATCGTGAGGTAAAAAGATTTCAATTACGTCTGTGAAGACGAAGATTGCCTGCGAAGAAGTTGGATTTCGTCACGAAGCCCATTATCGTGTAAATTCATTGTTTTAAAAAGCGTTTATAAGCGGGAAAAGGCTTTAAAGTCCGTAAGTCCTATCTGATCCCTTACTTATATCCTGGTTGAAAAAAATAAACGATAAACAGAATAGAAAGTGTGATTTCCCCGTGAGAACTCGGCCGTCTGCCAAACACGTGTTACGATCAAAAAACCAGTCCGATCAGTGGCATTAATGTTTTCATTTAATTCCATATCTATCACAGGCGGATTTAAAATGATTAATTTTGCCGTCTCGTTTAGAAATTTTAGTTCTTTTAACTTTTTACGACCTTGGCGAAAATGTGATTTGCCGAAAAGGAGGTAATGACGATGATTTTCATGAAGGGGCGAAAAAAAGGATACTGTTGCGAATTCAAAACGGAGTGAGTGACCCGAGGGTGTTGAACTCCCTTTCATTACCTCCCTCCAAGAGTTCCGGGGCCCCTGGTCTGCCTCACGGGTTTTATGTCATTGACTCAAACTCACGACGACAGACTCCAGAGGACCTTCTTTATCTCCACTAACAAAAAAGAATAAAATGTCCCGTTGCTCTTAATTGAATCTCCTTATCCGAAACTCTTTCTACGTAATTAAAGATTGATGGTGGTTACGTCGATTAGAGTTACCGTTTCATATATAACTTACACGAGCGAATTTTCGCAAAACATTTTTTTTTCTCTCTCGTCATTTTTTTAAAGCCAACGGCACAATATCACGCGTCCTGCATTTTGTCCTGGTTGACAAAACAATTCCTCTCCAAATCATCCCGTTACTAAGCACCATAAACATCCATTAAATGGGCCAAATATTTGATCCAGTGCGGGAATAGAACCCGCAAACCCAGTCAAGTCCGCTTGCCCTAATCTCTCTGACACTACGATCCACAAATCACTTATTAACTCTTTAAAATGCTAAAAAGAAAATTGCTATTGATCAGTCCAAAAACAATGAAAATGGGCGAAATATGACCGTTTTTTACATACTAATCAGTAATCACTAAAAACTCAGGGTCCTAAAATCGCGCAAAACGACTGTTTTCCTGTCCAAATACAATGAAAAACTGGGCAAAATTCATTTTTACTGTATTTTTGAGGTGTTACCACGACCTTAACTGTATAAAATTATTTATAAATTAATGCCTACGTAGGCCTCATAAATTAATGCCTCACGTAGGTAGGTATTAATTTATAAATAATTTTAAACCCCATCCCAATTTAGGTAAATTAAGCTCTTTACTCTTGGTTGGTAAACATCTTGAGTGGTTAAGAACATTTTGAGCGGTTTAAACAGTCAATAACTTTGATTGGGCTTTAAAATATAAGGAAAAGGTCATACTTATTTGCTTCAAATCCGAGACAAACAAGTGGCTTAATTTGATCATTATTAATAAATACGAATAATTTTAGCTTTCCCATGTCGCGGATTTTCGAAAGCGTCGAAATATGCGATTTAAATTACAAATACATACAAGTCACGACCCTCCTTTAATTAAGTTCATACCTATAAAACAAGTTTTAACGAGTTTATTTTAAAACTTTTGATTTGCATAGAGAAAAACAACAAATTAACTTGAGCCATGGAAAAAATCTAGAACCATATACGAAACGTAAAATAAGTAACATTCTACAATTAAAGACGATAAAAACAGGGTGAGTACATGATTTATATAATTTTTCTTTTCTTAAGCTGCCTTCCCGGCGCCAATTAACCGGCTTGGCGTACGTATAATGCGGGCATTGCATGTCAGAAACTCTAAAACCTCAGTTGGGTAGGTTGCAACATAATTTCTGGTGTTTAGCAAACAATAATTTTTAAACTATGTTAATTAGAGGTCGTAATTTTTAAAACAATCCAGATTAAAATTCCACACGTTTTATTGTTTTGTATTAAATGAAGCGCAAATCGGCCTTTGAGGCTAAAATGAACCTCAATTTGTGGTGTAATATTTTCAAGATTTTGGTATATCAGAGTGTAATTATGTCAGGAAAGGAGTAGATGGAAGAAAATTGAAAGACAAATGGGGTGCCGAGGCGTCGCGGGCGACATTTAAGCCCCCCTTTAAACCGCGTCAGAACGAATAAAAAAGTATATAAAATGTAGTAATAAACGCTTTCTAGACATCTTGTTTTTCTCTTTCTTTTTTAATAATATGGAAATTACGAGAAAATAATAAAAACTGAAAAATGTCTCGATAAGAAAAAAATTTTTAGAAAGGGATTTTTATTTAAGCATCGATGAAAAAATTATGTAATTCGTTCCCGTTATTTTTTAAAATTATATTAAAAGGTCAAACTAAATTAATAGATTTTATGTAACGCTTTTTAACATTTAAAAAAAATCGCGAAAGAGTTTTTTTGAATTATCGTTTTTTAAGTCAACATAAAAATTACATACTTTACACCTATTTTATCTTCACCTTTTATTTGAGCGATTTTCGAATTTACAAGAACCCGATTATCTAACGTAGGGGGAAAATATTGGCTTGTGCAGGAAGTCAAGTGGGCTCTAAACTTGAAGAACTTTTACATAATCCGAGAAGAGGCATCGGGCCGGGAGAATATAAAAGTCGCTTTCCCGACCTCCCGCTCACTTCCTTTCACGATCTTTTTCAACGAGACGACTCGCAATTTTTAAAATTAAAAATCAATAAAACTAGACTTTACTAGTTAGCTAAGTTATAAAACGTTTAACTTAAACGATAAGGATGAACGTAAAAATAGTCATTTTAAAGGATAAGAGAAAGAATGGGCATTTTATCTAACTCCAATAGATTATGACCTCATAAAAACACAATTTTAAGGCTAGATGGACTTCTCATTAATATTTTTCAAAATTAAAAAAAATTATGAATTTAATAAAGGATTTTGTTTATAGAAAAATAAAAGAGATAAAACTTGAGAAAAAATATTTTATGAAAATTTCCCAACAAAAAAAATTGATCGTGTAATGAGGAAAAAAAATCTTGTTTGATGTCCCATTGTATTATAATGGCATAAACTGTGATGTTATGGTGTAGAAACTGGTTTGTAAAGGGAAGAGAGAGAGGAGAAAAAAAAATCAATTGCCTAGGAATGGCTATTTTTATCTCTTCCGACAGTCGGGTTACCGTGGAAGAGACGACGATTGTTGTCCAATTGTCTGCCTTTACAAGAATACCCTCCTTCCCTCCGAACCATTCCTGTTCCGATTCAATTGATTTGATGTGGCTAAACCCACAATGGGCTCTCTTTAGAAATAACAAACAGGAAAAGGCTTGAATAATCCCTCATTACGTTTTCACCGAATAAAAACGATCCTAAGTTCTTTAAATCTTAAGATTGTTCAATGGGGTCCATCAGAATCTTCCATAACCTATACACCTGATACGTTATCAGTTGGATCTAAACATTGACCATTTTGTTCAAGGGATTTAATTTGTGGAATGTTGTTTCGTTCTTAAAGAAGGTTATTAATTTGCAGGTTCTGACGACTCCATAGTTGGACCCAATCAAATTGTTGGATCCCATCTCGAAATAATAGGGGACCTTTTTTATTAAAGGTAGACAATAAACATAACTTGTCCATTCATAAGGCCCCCTATAATGACGTAATCGTCGATTTTATTCGGCCCGATTCACGACGCCTATAAACTCACACCTTGTTTAACACATTTTATACAGAAATTACCCATAAAACGTTCCCACTAAACGTCACAACATTTCGTATGTAAATAAATCACTTGGAATATGTTTTAATTATAAATAAAGGGGAGCGCGTTTAGCTGATTCGCTGGATAGGAAAATCGGTGGATTTAATTACGGCCTTTTTGAGAGAAATTGAACCATTTATGAGACAACCGTGCGAATAAAGCGGTAATTTTACGGATTCAAAACAAGAATTATACGACGAAAAGAATCAAAAAGCGATATTCGTCTGAATAAAGACATTTCTAGATAGAGGGTACTACCATTTTATTTCACGAAAAGCTTTCTTTAAAAAAGTCGGTTAAACGTCGCAGTCTTTTTTCCGGTAATAAAATGGGTGGAGAAAAGGGTAGGAGATTTAATCCGGATACAGATTCGTCCCTGAACGAGCCCTAGGGCGACAATGCTCTGTTTATCTCCCTCAGTCAACATGTTGGCTTATAAAGTGGATTTTTTTCAAATCGATTTTATTTTTAACGAGGACGTTGGAAATACCTTTTTGGAGAAGTCAATGAAATTTAACAAAAACAAACAAGATAATTAGCTTAAGTACATTACATTCTGGAAGGTATGTACGTACTAAAAGTAAAAAATGAATATTTCATCCTTATTATCCCTGCAATCCTTTTAGAAAAAGAAACATTAAATTAACATAAAGATGAGCTTTAAAAACTTCTGTTTTTCAATTCCACTCCCAGAAAACATAAACATAGAATGCAGCTAATTTAAATAATAAGACTTGTTTTTAGTGGCGACCGGTAAAAAAAGGGTCCTTTTTGTGCTTCGTCATCATGGGAAAAGCCAAAAGGAAAGACAATGGGAGAGGGTTGGGGTCGTTTACGGTTCATTACCGTTTTAAAAGTGTTTAGAGATGAGGAAAAATTGAGTTTTCGAATTTCGTTCATATTTAGGTTCAAATAAAATAAACATTTTACACTCGTAAAAAAAAGGCGAGTGGGAAACATTTTTAACGGTTTACGGTCTTATGCGTCGTGTTTGATGATGTGATAAAATGGCTCATACAGCGTAATAGCTTCACATATTTTTTACAAAAAAATTTTTAGGGTAAAAGACACTTTTTTGTTTAACTCGTTTGTTTTCATTGAAGGTAAAATGAGGATTTGATTCGGGTCGGAGGCGGAGTTTGGAATAGTCAATTAAACGGATTTGGAACTGGACCAACGTCGCGTCTATTTGAATTATTCACCTTCTCTTCCTCTCGAATTTTGGCTTGAGCGATGAATCTTTAATTCAAATCCTCTCAGTTAGACCATCAAGTTGGCTTTCTCAAATAGAAAATTATACAATTAACCTCGATCCCGCGATTTCGGGAAGGGGTCAAGGAGGAATTATGGGGTCAAAATGATCTTCTTAGATCATAATCGGACATCTGGGGATGTTAGGGTACAATCCTTTGAAATAGCGTCCGTTAGGGTACTTTCTAGGAAGACAGAGTTAGGGTACTTGATAACCTGATGCCCACCCTCTGATTACCCAGATCGCCACCCTCTGAATAAAAGGGTCACCACCTTCTGAGTACCCTTATCAACATCATCTGAATATTTTGAATACCACCATGAATATCTGACTATATCATTCTGAATACCCAGAGTAACACCATCTGAATATTCTGAATACCTCCATGAATACTAGGAATAAAGTTTTGAATACTACTAGAGATATCATTAACCCTGGCACTGAATATTGCCCTAAATAACCTGATCAACACCATCTGAATACTATGATAGCCACTCTCTGAATATCCCGTTTGCCAGCTTCTGGATACCCTGATCTCTCCCTATAGAAGTGACAGCATTCTAAATATCACCATAAATCCCTTAACCACTCAAATTCGTAACTAGCTCTAGCAGTCATTGTTTACATCAATATTCATCATATTTGGACCTTGCTTTCATTTATGTACCCTAATTTGTCGCATTTCATGTTCACTACGTGTCCTATTCTAACCCCTAAACGTGAGTCCCCGCTTTATCAGTCCAGTCGGCTGGCGCCACTTTTTTCATAACACTTCACCTCACAGACGCAATTTCCATCCGGTTTATACCAAATTTTGACCAAATCCTTTCGTAGTTATCTTGAACTTGTCGAGGGCGTTTTTCGAAATTCACAAAAATGGCGAAATTTGGCATGTCTGTAGTTAGGCTAAGTGGTTAAGGAGGGTAGAGGGTGGTGATTTAGTGGAGGTGGTGGTGGGAGATGAAGACCCCATATTTGGTGGCTGTGGAGAGGCCTGTAGAGCTCCAAATTTTCGAGAATGTTCGATTTATGGGCTTCCTCCTCATACCACATTTTTTTTAAACTGCGTATTTATAGAAGTTTCAACTTGGTGGTGTCAAGACAAAAAGACAAGCAATAATAAATTCTTAGTAAATGTGTGGTTGTTAACATATTATGAATAATGAATGGATCAAATTGTTTAATCTAGAGACATCAAAACGTAATAAATATCGATTTATGTTTATTTATCATGTACACAGAAACGGAAAAGCAATCAGTCAAAATCGGTTCGACTAATAAATTCAAGTCTTGTTTATAATTAATTTCCGAGGATATTTAAGTTTTAAATATTTTATAAAGAATTATTATAGGGGAAACGCCGATAAATCGAAATAATGAGGTCGGAGTGGGAGAAGAGTGATATTCGTAAAAGATCGTTAATAAAAGGTGACAGGGGGTTTTTAGTCAAGGCTTCCCAGGGAGGCCTCGCCCCATTATTGAAACTTGCAAAAGGCTCGGCTACCTAAAAAGATCGGCCACTCTGTTTACTTCAATTACCCGAGCCGCCTTGAATTATTGACCGCAGAGAAACTCCGGGAGAAAAGGGGGGGAGTTCATAATGAATTGTTCATGAACCTTCGGACATGAATCAAACACCATTTTTCAAGGTGTTAACGATGCGGTTAGTCTATCATAAGATTTATATTTTCTCATATCGATAGGGCCCATATGGCCTGCATGGGAGGTCTTCTATTTTTATTAGCCGTTTTTTTAATCTCCGACAGGGCTAAGGGTTATTTAATGTCTGCTCTTCTATTATTAATTTCCCTGACGTCAAATTGCCACCTTGAAACCTCTAAGAACGTTAATTAACTCTATAAGTTACAGCCTTACTAATTTTTAACCACGAGGCGACCAACCTCATGTTCGTATTTTCACGACATAGCCAATCTCATGGACTATTTTTGATCTAAAATTGCGGTATTCAAAGCGAAATGTGGAAGTTATTCGTATATAACTGTATATACGAGTTGAATGACTATTTAATGAAAGGCACTTCGCCTATTGGCATCCGGTTTGGCACGCGTTCACGTTCAAACTCTCATTTGTACCAAAAATAAATCAGATCGATAAATATAAAAATTAGCCTCTTAAGGTTCTAATTCGACAATTAACACGTTCGAGGCGTTTACGACACGCCGAAAATTAAAGGGAGAATTATTAAGGTCGAATTGAATGCAAATTGCTTTTTATTATTCAATAAAAACAGAAAGAGGGAATAAAAGGCGGTGTTAAAAGTCGGGTTTGATGATTCATCTCAATAACGGTGATTTCGCGGGAAGGATTCGTCCGAACGGAGGAGCAACGGAGCGTTTTATTGTAAAAAGATCATCTCTAATTTCCTTCCTTTCTCCCTCATCCGTTTCTTTTCCGCCTTCCATCGTCCTTCCCAGGAATGCCCCGACCGGGCCCCAAGGACATAAAGAACCGGACAATAGAAATTCCCTAACGAACCTTAACCCACTCCAAAGTTTCAGTTTTTTTTCTCAGGGACCAAAATTATCCTTTTTCATGGAGTTGAAAACAAGAAATTTAAAGGAATCCTAATGATCGTAAAGCTCGTTGTTCCTCCAAGGTTTAATGACCCTTTTTTACCTTACAGAACGTGTTTGTAACCATGATTTTAAAATAAAGTGTTAAAGCCACACTGTCCCTTTTTTCAACATCAAAGCTTTTAGAATCGTGAGAACTTCACGAATTCTTATCTTCCTTATCGCCCATATCATGTCATAAAATCAGGAATGAAAATACAACATTTTTGCTATGAGAAATTTATTTACTCTAATTTTCTACTTCACCTCTTCTGGTTTTTATTAGCAAAACAATAATTAGGAATCACCTTATTAGGACGTTTTCTAAAGGGTTCCTTTTTATGGCTTTTACGAGTTTTATACGCGACTTTCATGAATTTTAGCGTTTTCTTTTGGTTTTTTGATTGTTCGATGTTTGAGATTTATTGACTAATCGGTGACCCATATCCCATATGTAGATACAGGGATGAAAGGCAAACTGGTTTTTGAACTGGCTAAATAATAACTTCTGATACCGCTATTTCAGTTATCCTCACCTTTGTAATTGGTCGGATTAAACGGTCGTTACCGAGCATTGATTGTAAACGGGGAACAATGATTTAATTGCCGTTATTAAAACGTTGTTTAGCCCCAGTTTCGACTTGTTGAGGGAGAAAAAAAAATCGATTAATAATCGGAAAGGTCGAAAACGTGAAATTTTCTCTGGATGTATAAACATCGGACTCCTTACTTTCCAAAAAATGCGTTTTCGATGTAATTGGCATTCGAGACGTTATTACGCAAGGTCACGAGGGTCAGAAATTATTGCCTTTTTTATACTGAAAGTGGGGGTTATTAACGTGGGCGGATGTTTACCGACGTAATTGTACCGCCGGTTTATATGGAAAACGGATATCGGCTGTCACCCACATAATACACCGTGTTATATCAAAATAAATAATTTTAAAACGCGATCAGTTTAATTTGCCTCTAATCGAATCGGGCATCCAATTTAAAATTAAACTTCATTGTCTGATCCTCCGTGAAATTGAATGCCAACAACGAAATCAAAGAAGTCTTCGTTCAAGAAAAGCTTAATCACAACCAGATTTTCTTTTAAATTAAATTAACTTGAAAAATTCTTCCTTTGTTTTTCAGAGAATCCAAGGATATTTTAAGGACATTTTTCAGACGATAAAAAATTATTATTTTATATCGAGCAAAGATCAGGGAAAAATGGGATCTATTTTTAAAAGCCCTTTAAAAGTCGATTTTTAAAGGTCCTTCCAAAACCTTTACCATCGATAGACTGTTTTCAATCGATTGAAGAGTAAGGAATATTGAATTGTTCGATATTAAGATTTTTAAAATAAAAGTTGCTAATGCATAATAGCTATGATAAACATTGTAGTTTGTTTATTAGGTATTTTGTCTGAAGGTATGTGTTCCGCCGGCGCTATTGGCAACAATAAGTTCGTCGAAGTGGACAATAAATAAAAAAGAACTCGAAGGTTTGACAAGAGGCCAAGGAAACCTGTTAGAATTCTCTTCTATTTTTCTTTTCCCCTTCGATTATCGGGTGTATTTTTAGGGCAAAACATACCTTAATGAAGTCAACTGAATAAAACGGAAAAAAACGTACCTGAAACAGAAGAAAAATTTTTTTTAAACGTAAAGTAATTATAAATTGAAATATTTTGTGTTTGAGGGTTTGACCTTTGGAGGACCTATTTTTAAAAAAGAAACGAATAAACGTCTGTGTTATTTTTAGTTCATTCTCATTACTAACTGCGCGACGAGAGAAGGCGGCTTTTAAAAATAGCCATTCGCCGAAAGAGAGGAAAAAAAAAGTTTTTTTCTTTAATTTTTACTTTTGCCCTTTTCATAGCCGATGAGTTGTAGATCAGGCAACATTCTCTCGTTTTTTCTCGACTTCAAAGTAAAGAGGGCAACCCGTTACGGGGCCGACCCGCTTTTATCCAGTCCAAAAGAAGAGAAAAAAAATGTTATTGAACGTGTAAAAATAATGAGATGATTTAAAGTAATATGAGGTAGACTGGTAGTTTTGGACAAAAGGAAGATTCTCGACGGAAAAAGTTAAACAAGTTTTTTATTATGGACTCTCGAAACGACGCAGAAGTTTATTATAATCGCGAGTTACACCTTCGATCGCGTGTTAACTCCCCCTCTTTCCCATACGAAGGACTTTTATCGCCCTTGGTTCAAAAGGCGGCCTTGTTATCGATACTCGTCTTGCTTCCTGGGGGTAGCCTTATTTATCATTTGAGAAATGCTTTTTTGCGTAATAATGTGGCATCTTTGGAATTTTACATTGGTTTTCCGGGTTTGTAAAAGGAATTATAGCTATTGAAGATCCAAAATTTGTGCACATTTTTATCAGACCAGAATCGGGCGGAAAGTTATGGCCTATTAATTACATGGGGTCGTTTTGACCCTATGGGGTCTCCTTGACCCCTTTCCAAAATCGTGGGTGCGAGGGTAATACAATAGCTTTCTTTTTGAGAAAGATAACTCATAAAACTCCTCTTTGGTTGTCGAAAAAGGATCAAAATAAACCTAAAAATGTCCAGGTAAAAAAAAGGCTTTTCCTTGAGAAAAATCCACCTAAAAATTAAGCAGTTTCAACTACATAACTAGAGTTAAAATTGTATTCTGTAAATACCTAGAATCTAGATTTGCGATCTTAACTGACCGGAATTTAAGGGGAAAAAAAGTTATTCCATTTTATAAGCGCCATAAAAAAATGTAGGTACAATAAAAACCCGTAATGTGACATATATACGGATGGAATAAAATATCAAAAAAATTAAAATAAGATTGGAATCGAGTTTCAACGGGAGTTATCGGGACGGAGGAGAAACGAGTCATAACTTTATTTCCATCTTGTTTCTCCGACCTCAAGGCTACTAAGAATATGAAATAACAATAAATTCCCATTCCGGAATTACTAATAAGTAGATAAACGCATGACAGTCGTAAATTATCAGAAGGTTGATTTCATGCACCGAAATAAAGGTCGCTGTACTGATAGAGAAAAATTGTAAACCCGATGAGAACCAAATAGGGATTTTGCAGAGAACAGCCTTTACCCACTTGTCCGGGTTGAACCAGGGTGAACGGCACAATTAAACCGAGCGAACTCAGCATATTAAAAATAAAACTTGTTATTTAGTCAAATTAGATGCGTTTGAAGTGTTTTAAATGCCTTTATTATCATGTAAAATCCTTAGATCGAGAATAAACGTTCGTGGCTGTAAAATTTCCTCACCAATACCACAGTCTTGAGACTTAGTGATTGACTCAATAAATAATAAAATAAGTAAATAAAATATGATCTAGAATTTCAATTCGATATAGTAGGGGGAAATAAAATCATAAATTTTTTAAAACAAATTAATTATGTTTCACGTTTTTTGTAAAAGATTGACAGGTAGATTAGATGTTCTGTAATTGATTGCGATGTGAGATGTCACTCGTCTACCATAATGAATGACATCTATGTCAAACCTTATTTTAATCTTATGGTCAGTTTTCACTCGTTCTCGTGCTTGCCGACACTTTTTTGAAAAAAATTGGACACAAAAAGTGGAAGTAGCAGATTCGAAGGAAACCGCCTTGTGGGATTTTTCTCTATAGTGTTTGAGTTCATTGGGAAAAGATTGTAAAGGAAATCGTGTCAACAAAATGTTGAAAGCGATGATCGGATGAAGATGATCTGCAAAGGAGGTCGCCGGGCGCAAACGGGCTGTCACGACGGGCTTTTGTATTCGAGGCGCGGAGGGGTAGAAAAAAGGCCGAAGAGAAGAACATAAGCTACGATGAATCATTAGCTAAACAATCCTACGGTCACGATATGTTTACACGAACGAACCCCTACTCGTCCGTGCGGTCCAGATGCTCAGCCCGACCCACAATAGGCCATAAATTCCATATTACCTATATTAATTGATTCTTCACTTTTATCTTTCCACACATAAAAGACAATGGTGCTTAATTTGTATACTTTATAGTAAGTACATCGAAGAAATTACAATATCCGGAACAGATTTTAGGAAGTCGTAACGCCCAGAAATTATCATTTATCTCATGCTCTTTTATTTTCTATTTAAATTTAAAAAGGAGAATAATTTAATTCATTTTATTGCAAAACGGTAGGCCCGTACGAGGTTGTGAAATGTTTGTTTTGGGGCCTACATACTCCCGAATTGGGCGATTTCAACTCGGATAGGAGAGGCAATGCATTTAAATCCTCTTATCTTCATTTTATCTTTTACGAATTCCGAACAAAAAACACACTTATTAAAAGGAGATCATTGATGATAAGTCACGTTTGGTCTTAAGAGAACAAAAAACTGAATTTGTTTTTCCTTAATGACAAGGTAGGTGGCGCTAATGAGAGCGAGAGAAATCATAAGGAGCGACCTCGGAGAATGTAAACTTTCACATCGCGGGCCTCATCTACCTACTAAATCAAAGGCCCATTTCACTCTATCTTCACACCTATAAATTACAAACGGCCGTCCTTTTCTTATTCAGCCGAAAAGGTCAATAGTGGAAATTTTAACGTTTTTTTGCAATCTGAACTTTTAAAATTTTTTGGGTTTTTTATAGGTCGAGAAGCTTTCGTGACAAACAAGAGTATATTTTCTAAAATGGGTCATCTCGTTAAAATCAACGGAGTGAAGTCACTCGTATATTTTATACTATCCATACAGCAAATAGGATTAAGTCTGATATAAATGAGTAATGAACTTCCGGAAGGGTTTAAAACTAACTCAAGAATAAAATGAAGGTAGCAGTGATTTAATTAAACTTTTGACTTCATTTTGGACTGAAAACCAGTAGATACTACATAATACCTGGGGAAGACTACTAACTCTACATTAGAAGGTATGTGTGACCTCAAGTATGTTTAGAATGTACTAATGAACCAATCCGCGAATCACTCAAATTTAATTGAAACGGGACTCAATCATCAAAACGGTCTCAAACTAAAGAAACATCATGGATGCAATAGAAAAGGTCGGAAGAAGGCCGAAATGAAAATAACGCCTCGGAATGGAACACGGTGTAATTAAGGTCTGACAAATTGTAGAAGGGGAGGCCTCTCCATCTGTCCAGTCCTGTCCTTTTCACCAGTCAGCAATTACTCCAGAGTAGACACCGCAGCAATTTAACAAAAGCTCATAATTAAATTACAATTTAATGCCCACGGTAGAAAAACTCATTTTCAAAATCCGATAGAATTTTACGACTTTCCGAGATAAAAACGAACCGATTTGCTTATTCTGGTTTTACGAGTTATGACGGTCTATCTATCAACATGGTCTGAAAATGCATTTTTCGTATCCTGACAATAGAAACAAACAATTTTTTGTTTTCCGTTTTATGATTGATCAATCCGCTAACAGCACTTTTCACTTTGCGTACCGTCCAACAAGGACAAGGAAAACCCTTTTATATCGAATCCGTAGTTTTTAATGGATTCAGAAGTTTTAATCACCAAATTTTAAAATTCATTCATGTCATTCCGGTTAAAAACTAGAATAGGACTATTTTTTCCATGTTTATTTTTATCTCATGACGGGCAGTTGCTTTTGAAGGAAGGGAAAAAAAGATTAGGAAGTGCCTTCAGAAATGAAGCCCTCAGGGGAAAACCTTCCATAGATAAGATAAAAATGAATCAGTACATTATCACCCCAGCCGGTACCTTTCATAAGACAAAAAAACAACTTGACCGATTATCCAGGAAAAAAATTTATTTGATTGTCTAAACTTCATTGGTTTTCAAGACGCAAAATAAATTAATGAATTTAAATTTCTAAATAGCCAACAAAACTGTATTAATCTTTATCTATGACATTTGTCAGTTGAAGTCGAGCCAATTTTTATTGCGCAAAACGCACTTGTTTGCATGGATTGAAATATGCATAATGATTTGAATAGAAAATTAGTAAAGCCCTATACTTAAGTAATAAATAAAAGGGAGGGAAAATATTTTGGAAAAATGCCATGCTTTTGATGACATGTTTTCATTTCAGTTACAAATAACCCTAGAATAGGCTATAAATAATTTTGTGCTAACCTTTAAGAATGACCATTGCGAAGCGTGATGAATAATAATTTGAAGACGATTTGAGAGAAAAATGAAAAAAATGTTCACAAAAGACACTTGAATGTTGAGGGGATGGGTGTTGAGAGTAAACTGCGCTTTGAAGGGAGTAGGGCCTGGAGTCTAGAAGGTTCCACCCTTCGAAACGTGGGTGGGGACTTGCATCTGCGATGGTACTACGCATCGGATAAAATCCTTACTCAACACTCGCAAGTTTTTCCGCAATATTGCATCACTTGCCAATTTTTTTTCCGTTCTTTCATCTTTTATATTCACTTCTCTTTTATTATATCAGAATAACGATCATAGGAAAAACCAACTTGTTGTCCTTCGTTATCAATATCTTTAATTAAATTAGGTATTTTAAAGAAAAACTGACAAAATTCGGAAAAGCCATGAAGCCAAGAACTTTAATTTTCGATGGACCACCTTGCCAGTTTGGGCCTCTCGTGGATCTCTTTGGATGTCTCGAAAAACATTCCAAGGATTCTTTCAGATACAAAATTTAGCTCGAAGATTGAGAAATGAAAACATCTATACCAGCCTAAATCTATAAGAAATCATGAAAAAACATTTTGAAGAACCAGATTTTATCTTTAGAAGCTATTTTGTTGTTGAAAACGATGAAAACCGACGGTTAAAAGAAGAAATTTTAATCAACAGACCACGAAGGTTCTTTCAAAAAAAGGCAATACATGAATAAATAAATAGTTTAACATCAAACACAATGAATTTTGGCCTTTGACTTCATAAAATATTCATGTGTCAAAAAAGTTGACATGTCGAGGTAAAAAAAACTCGTCCATTAGCTTGTTTATTCGACTTGTCGACGAGTCCATAAAAACCGATGAAAAAAAATTAAAACGCTATAATTTATACCTGATAAAGAAAAATAAACAATTTACTTTCTGTAATCAGACAGGTATTTTGATACAAAACAAGGCAATTTATAGAAGATGAAGGATGATTGGAGCAGGTGACGCTAACATTGAAGACCGTCATTACCCTGTATGTCATAGTGCGGTAATAGTCGGTTTATTACACATCTGAGGGTAATGACTTAAATTTGTGGTCTTTTCTTGTTCCTGTGATTTATTGACATTTGTGTCACATGTCGATCACTGAGCGAAAAAAATCCGCTAAAAGAATTTGAAAGTTGAAAAATTATACAATAATGACTAAATATATGGGCAGGTTTATTGGTGAGATTGAACGTTGTTTTCTCCTGTCTTTAATAAATTACGTAATATTGTTCTAGTGCGTGACACCCCTCCCTTCCACAATCGTTTAGACTTTCACGTTTTTATCATTGGAAGGAAAAACTCTTTTTTAAAAACCTAAATTAAAAAATTGACGAATTTAGTAATTAAGAGGGGTAACCTTGAAGGAAATTTTTTATTCTTCCGTTCCCTCTTTGATTACACGTTTTTGTCTATCACGTTCCTCTCCACGAGGGACTCGATGTGTTTTTAAAAAGGGGTTTTAATACGAAAACATTCATGTATCTCGTGTTTTACCTAGATTTTTAATAGGCATCTATTTTTAGCCAAATAATCGATTTAATCATACAATAAACGCCAATATTTTTATTCCAATATTATCACTTCGGGTCAATTTAAGCATAAAAAGCCTAGTTTCTCAATTTTTCAAAATAAGTTTTTGCTTTTTTAAAAATAGGGTAGTAAATTAAAATAAATTTACGGATTTAAAAGAAAATCAATTATGGAAATGCACATTTTTTTAAAGCCAGTTTTTTTAAGCCGATTAATTCCAATCCTCAACCTTTTAAAAGATAATATGCAAAGAAGAAAAAAAATTTAAAAATACGTTGTTTTTTAAACCTTGAAGTAGCATTTAATTAAAAACATGCGGAAGATGCGGTAGTAGACGTTAAATTTATTAGTTATTGCTTTATTTCTGGCTAAGATTGTATAGAGAGAAAACATGTGGAGTGTGGCAAATAAACAATTGGGTGAAGACAGGTGAACCGGTGGGCCCACCTGCGGGGGTGGTTGGCCATTATTTACTGTTATTGTTGTCCTATTGGTGGCCCAAGGGTAATCAGTAGTATAGAGGCTAGACCTCGGCTAAACTATAAATCTTGGAGAGTAATAGCGCCACCCCCCTTTCCCAGTCTGAGCTATAATAGAGCTTCTGCTTTTAGTTAATGGTTCCCTACTCATGTGCACAAGTTACGCGAGTTTTCGGCAACTAAACGGCCCCGACGTGTTTTCAAAGGTCAGACGTACGGCGCGCGGAATAATCGGAATCCTTGAGACGGGCCTCAGAAACCAGTATGACGCGGACAAAAGATTGAAAAGATTATAAAAAAAGTATTTGGGTCAGAGAATTTTTAAAAGCGAAAAACTTTGAAGACCGAAAATTTGGATGTGGTTTTTTTCCCATTATATACAATATAATCAAATTATTAAAGGAGGTTGGTAACAGATAAAAAGAAATGACCAGTTTTATGGATAAAACTCAGTTATTATTGTGTTTCTAAAGTTTTTTCTCCCTAAAATTTTGATTTTTTGATGCCATCCAAAATTCCATTTTTAACGATTTTTAAGGTGAAAACTAGAATCTTTTAAAAACGGGCTTACAAAGCATAAATGAAGGGTCAGGGGAAAAACCAAGTAAGTCACATTCACGAATAAAGGGTGACAAACTGGTGCGTTATTGTTGCCAGGGGCTTTAGTCGAGCATTATAATTTTTTTTATCGTAGTAAATTTTATTGATTTACAAATTGGCTTTTTCTCAGCTACATAAAAATGTGACTTCCTTGGATTTTTACCCCTGACCCTTCAAATACGAGAAAATATACTGCGCTTCGTGAGAATTCAAAAGGAAAAATTTTTTTAAATAGGTAATAATTTCTTATAAAATTCGTGAGAACACCTCGAAAGATCGTATTTTAAACTAAACGAGGTTGTAACGTAGTAGTTGACTTGTTTAAACCTTCTCGGTTGATACGATCTGAATAGCTTCGTGATAACGGTCGGGAGTCCCAAATGTAAATCTACCGGATCCCTCTGTAAATATGGGTTGGCGGGGAGGGGGAGTTTTCGTATAATCCAGTTTCCCCCGTTCCAGGACCAACTTCACCCGAAAAGCCCCTCCTTTGTGTAAAGTTTTCCACGAAAACAACACAGGCATTTGTCTCATGCGGCAAATAAGAACCGGAGTTTAATTTTTCATGCACCGGAGAAAAAAAAGGGACGAAGCCACCTGTTTATCAGGTAATTATCGTTGGAAACAGGGTAGGAACATCTGTCAGTCAGGTGCTGTATAATAAGCTCGAATCTTAAGGTATTTCGTAGTTTTTTACCCCCTTAAGGGCCTTCTTATGTGCAAAACTTAAGTACGAAACGTCCTTAGATAATTAGACATAATTTAAACGAGTTTGAAAGTTAAAAATAACTCAGTGATGATTTATACGACGAAGGTGAGCGACTGTCAATTAAAATTAGGTACATAATTGATCCTCAAAGTGATTAATAGACTGCTAAACGCATTCCGTATGTCAAAAGTTAAATTTAGTACACAATCCCTTTAAAAATTGTTTTTAATATGATTTTGTGACTTCAAATATTGAGTTAAAAGCCAGAAACTCGATTAAACTAGATAAATAAGTCAATTATGGTTTTAAAAGGGCGATATACTTTGGAGGGGGATGGGAGAAGATGGGAATAATCAAAGTGATGGGACAACAAGGGATTCGAGCCACCCCTTTCGCGATCAAAGTGTTTTTATGGCCCTCAAAAATTATAATTCCGTAGATTTCGATAAACACAAATGAATAACCAATGAAAACAGATGAAAGTTAAACAAATCATCGAGGTTTACAAGTGAAATGAGAATGGTAATTGAGAGCTGAAATCGCTAATTGGAATAATTGTAAACCTATTAGGATTTATAGAGTTCGATTTGGCTCATATCAGGTAGAACGTTAAATCTGGCAAATCGGCGAACGTGCGCTTTTGAAATCAGGCGTGAACGACGAACACCTGCTCGGGTTTTTGAACGTCCGGAAGGCGCCGATCGGTCACCGCAACCTTGAATTCAGCCAAGAAAAAATGTTGCGGATGATAAACTTGAGTTGAATGGAACCAGAAGCTAAACTGACAAAATATCAAAACAGAAGTTGAGCAAAACGTTATTATGACATGAGGCATAAAACATTATTTTCGCTTAGTATCGGCTTTTTTTACTCATTAAATTTCACGAAGGTTATATTATCGTTTAGCAGCACTTATTCATGGTTTAAACTCAACGCTTCTTGCCCACTAACCGGTTGGAAACCGCAAAAAGGAATGTGAACCCGTGTGTAAGCCAAAGAATGACTTGGGCCCTTAGACGGTGAGGAAGGGGGTGATAGAATAAGCGTATCCGAGTCCGGACTCCGTTTTCAAATGATAAGTTACGCTCACGAGTCTTAAACCAGATTGTCAATTAGGAGAGTTACGCCCGTCTCACGAATAATAAGGCAAACGTCTTGTTAACAATATCAAACGGTTTATTAGAATATTCAACGGGGGTTTAAAGCGATTTTTGTTTAAAACCGTTTGTTGAGAAATATTATTCAAATAGTGCCAGGAACCTGAATATTCAAAGATTCCGAAAGAAAGTTGTTCTATTAGTTTTGGTAGATTAACGAGCCCCCGTAGAGGCTTCCAAAAATTGCCGTTTTCACCGGTATTGCACGGTAAAAAGGCGGGGTATTGGTTATAGTTTTCAACTAGCAATAATCGCACCTCAGGAGACCTTCATTGGTTACGATAATGCCACTGCGCAAGGTTGACTTGGAATTCCTCAAATAAAAGACTTAAGCTAGACGAAATTGAAGGAATAAGCGGGAACGAGCAACATAAAACGCTTAAAATAAAGCCATTAAAAACTAGAAACCAATTTTTTTTTTACAGAATGATAGATATAATATTGTGTTCTTTCGCAATTTGTTTTCCTTTGAGGCGAAATTAGAACCTATTATAAAAACAAATTAGGAGTTTTGTACGAAATCTTAAATGAATTTCGATTGTGGCGCTCTCAAGTGGAGAACGTGAATGTTATTTAAGAATCTTCCTCGTTCTCTGAAATATGATAATGAGATATTATTTATCATAGACCTAGGTGAATAGTTTTATTTTGAAAACGTCAGTAATTGGATAAAAATTAAACACATGTTATGTATCACAAGCGAGCTTTTACTAAGGCCGAATTCGTAAAAGAAACTGTAGGAGCGATCAAAGGAGGTGTAAATGACGTAGTTCGAGAAGCATCGTAATAGAGTTCCCCAAACTCTACCATTGATTACTATGAATACTTGTACACCTCGTAGTGGGCATTTACCTTCGTCTAATCTAAGGCAACGCACTTTTTCTTCTTGAGTTGTCTGGTAAGTCAAGATTTCGAATGTTCCAAAACTTGAATTTTCAAAATGTCGAATGCAGTTTTGGAGAGGTCGTAGGGTGCAGTTTCGAACAACAGGACGGAATTTTGGGATTTCTTTAGGGTCTCCTGTCCCTGTGGGTAAAGATAAGAGTTCGCAGTTATCATTCTGTTTTTCGTGTCCGTCTAAAATTTCTTCTAAATCCTCGTCGAGTCCGTCGACCAGCCAGTCGCCTCGTGAGGATGAAAACTTATCTTGAAGATAAAACGACGGATGGAACTTCTCCGATGAAATTATAATGGCGTAATTGTGAAATGCGACCTTAAACCCCTTGTGAACTTTTTCCTCATAACGTTCGTCGCAAATCGTCATTTTTGCTTCGTACGACTTATGGGGTTCAATATAAAGAGTGAGAAACGTCTGGACGCCTTTTCTTTGAAATCTTCTAGCTGCTTTTACTAAAGAGCATTTCGTCAGAATTTTATCACTATTAATCCAATAAGCTCCTGAAATGAAATTAGTTCCAACTCGCACATACGCTCCGTTTTCCATCACATGCTGTCTTGTTTCACTGAGAAAATGTTCAAATATGAAAATGAAATAAAAAGTATAGTAATTTGTTGTTTTCATTTTTTTCTCAACTTGATGTAAACCATATGAATTTGATATTTGCTAGGTTCAGATTTTCACTTAAAATAGCCAACTTGTAAAGCAAAAGAGAAGAAAAAAAAATTAGCAATCGAGATTTGTTTTTATAGCCGATAACGATTTGCTGTGACCGAGAAGTTGCAGATGTCGGTGTTAATTGGGAGAAGAAAAAAAAGTCCGGTACTGGATCCTGTAAAAAAAGGGTAGTTCTCGATACACATCTAAGAAGGGCAGATGGAAGACCAACTGTATTAGGATATAAAGTTTTTTTTTAGGCCACCTGCTTGTTTCTCAAAAGGAGAATCATCCCTTCTTTAGGGCGGTAAACCAACCCTCGTTGGAAATGAGTGCCCGCCACCTGGTTTAACGACCCACGAACACGTCGTAGAAACACTTTTCACTTTTTCAAACGCAAGAAGTCAAAAGAGAAGGAGAAAACAGCAGCAAAATTTTCATATTTTAAAATGGATTTAAATTCTTCGTTTTAAATTTCAAAAGGATTTAGATGTCAAATCCTTTAAGACCTCTGAAAAATAGCTAAATAACTTGATATGTTTCAAAATGTTGACATTAAGGAGATTTCATAAATACAATATGTATATAAGATTCAATCCGAGCAGAAAATGTTTATCATAGTATGTTTGGAGAGGCTTTATTTTACGCCGAAAGGAAATTAACTTGTGGAGGACCAGTATTCGAATTCTTGACATAAGTAGAATTCTTTATGGCGTCGGTCCCTTAAGGATGGTGTAGCCTAAAGAGGTGTACGCGGCTTAAAGGGGTTGTGGGGGGAGAGAATCGATGAAAAGTTTCATCGATGAGAGAACCCAACGTCTTTGATAGCACGTGAAAAAAAAAGTGTAACTTTCAAGCTCCTTTTATTTACTTTTTTTACGCTTGCTAACACGTGTCACAAACCAAAGAATTTGATACACCGCAAATTTTTTTAAAGGTTATCTCTGCCAACAAAATTAAATGCTAACAAAAATTCGAGTTGATTCTATTGTTGATATTTGAACGTCAAATACGTATTCAGACGATCTTCGGTTACTAAATGAATTATTCCATAACCATTATTCAAGATCGTATGAATTATTTAATAAACTATAATGACCAGGCAGATGTCATTTATAAATTAAGGAGACCATGAGTTGGTTAAAACAGACAATTCTTCTTTATACAAAAATGATTTTTCAGTAAAAAAATATTTTTAACTTGATTTTGAAGTTAAGAAATGTGGGATATTAAGATTTAGTAGTCTACAACAGGACTCTAGGATGAGGTGGTAAGCATCTATGTACTTGATTGCACTTTATAATGCTTTGGCTTCCAAAAATTTCCGTTTTCACCAGTATTGCACGGTAAAAAGGTTCATAATTTTCAACTTTAAAGTAATAATCGCACCTCAGAAGACCTTCATTGGTCACACATTGCTACAGTTGCACATGATGTAAATTCGATATTATCGTTATATTTTGAAAATTAAACAGATGTTGTGTATTACAAGAATTGGCGGAGCGGAGCTTTTTCCCAGGCCGAATTCATAGAAGAAACTATATGAGCGATCAAAGGACGTGTAAGTAATGTAGTTAGAGATGCATCGTAATAGAATTCCCCAGACTCTACCTTCGATTACAACGAATACTTCTTCAGTTAATTCCGGGCATTTACCACCGTCTAATTTAAGGCAACGAATTTAGTCTTCCTGAGTTGTCAGGTGCGTCGAGATTTCGATACTTCCGACAGCTGAATTTTCAAAATGTCAAATGCAGTTTGGGAGTGGTAGCAGCGTGCAGTTTCGAATCACAGGAAGGAATTTCGTGATTTCTGAAGGATGCCCTGTGGGTAAAGAGAAAAGTTCGCAGTTATCATTGTGTATTTCGTGTCCGTTCAAGATTTCTTCTAAATCCACATCGAGTCCGTCGACCAGCCAGTCGCCTCGTGCGGATGAAAACTTCTCTCGAAGATAAAACGGATGGAACTTCTCTTTTGAAATTACAATGGCGTAATTGTGAAATACGAACTTAAACCCACAGTGGTCTTCTGCCTGATAACTTTCGTCGCATATCGACATTTTAGCTTCGTATGTCTTATAGGTTCTATGTATAGAACCAGAAACGTCATAACTCTAATCGTTTCGATTCTTTTTGCTGCTTTCACTAAGGAGTATTTCGTCAAAACTTTGTCACTATTTATCCGTACGCTCCTGAAACAAAATGGTTTCCAACTCGCACATACGCTCTGTTTTCCATCAAATTCTGTCTTGTTTTCCGAAAAAAAATTCCCAAATATGAAAATAAAATATAAAAAGTGTAAAGAATCGTTTTCATTTTTTAAACTTTTATAACATATGACTCTCAACTTGATAAATGATAATTAAAACGAGATCCTTCAAAAAGTGTGAACGTACGTACCTATTGAAATCTGTTGATGTTTTCTGAGGAATTCAAGAATTTAAAAGAAAAATTGAAATACATAGCCTGCACTTAAGATTTCATAAGTGATAATTGTAAAAGATACCTGACAAAAGCCGGCTTGTTTTCAAACAGGTCCATAACTGATTAAATCGTTAAATGCCCGGGGGGCGTTGAGAAGACTTCTCAAACAGTAGTAATAGCTCTTTTATCCTCCTATCGTTTTCATACGTTATTAAAACTCAGCAGAAATACGAATTTCAAATTGCGTAAGGCAATAAATCTAGAATTTTATTTCATTTTTTTAAATTAAAAAGTCGAAACGCCGCACATTTGTGTGTTAGATAAAAAAAAACCCGCACACCTGTTGAGCGTTCAATTATTTCGTGAGGGGTTTAAAAGTCGTTGTTTTTTGGGCGAAATCGGGGGCAAACAAATGCGCGGTTTTTCCCTTTATTTTAATCGATATGATCGATTCTTGTATCGCTAATTTTAATGTTTTCTTTCGTTTAAATTTATTTAGTCGGACGTTTTACGCCTCGACCGGATACTTATTTTCCAGTGAATGACGCTCTACAACGATTCGGATGTTGTAAAGGGAAAAAAAGAAGGGAAAAAAACAAATAGGGGTCTTCCATTGTTCGATTTCTCAGGCTCAGTTTGGTTAGTCCTAAAGCGTTTTTTTGTATAAAATTAAAGAGTGATAAAACAGCCTAAAAACAACTTCAAGTTCTTTTTGTTTTTGTTTTTTATTCTGGAAGGTGGGACAAAAATCTGAAAATTTTCACAAAGAAAAACTTGAAAATTGTACTAACAAAAAAAAAATTGTGACATTAAACATCCTTGATTTAGTCATGCATGTCAATTTGAAAAACGTTTTTACTTCGTATAAATTTTACAAGAGATATTCACTGCATTTTAAACTGTGTAGGTACTTGTACGTGTTGCTCGGGGATTTTATTAATAAAATAAATCCCGTTGAGTTGATTCATGGGGCTAGGGTGAGCAAAATTATACGTATTGGGCGTATGAGTAGGGTCTTCATGTTTGGGGTCGTAATTCGACGAATATACTTATGCAGTATGATAGGTGGGTATATAAATTGATAGATGGATATGGAATCGTGAGTGCGAATAGTAAATAAAATTAAAAAGGAATTTTTTTGTGATGGTTCAAAAGAAAGAGGTCAAGTAAAAGGAGGTTGAGACTGTTGACTCTCGGAAGGCTTGAGAGAAATTTTCGGTTTCCATGTCCTTATTTAAAGGAAGATAAAAACGTACCCCTTAAAAGATATGCGGTGATCATCACTTCTCTTAAACTCGGCAAAAAAGAGCTGATCGGAGGTGGCTGGACCGTCGTCGGACTTCCTGAAGGCGACTGGACGGATTGAGGACCCACTTCGCACAATTTGCACCTCGACACTTTCTCAACGAACATAATTACACAAAAACGTTTTGGGAAAAATAGAATTTCTACATGTATCAAAAGATCACAAACACGCCATAATCACAGATGACACAAGGCACAGAGGGGAAAAGAAGAGATCGGTGAACGAGACTCGAAAGGTGTCCGCTCCTCGACTGAAAATCCCTCGGTGGGGTAGGAAGCGGTGAGGCTGGCGACCTTCAAGAGAAGCCCACTCGGGATACGGGTGGGGTGGAGCGGGAAAGGACGAGGGGTTTCTCCCACTTTAAAAACGCTTTACCCCACCACTCTACGACAACTTTTCCCTACCACACAGGACTTCTATATCATAATTAGGAGGCCTCTGTCAAGTAGGGCTACTGATGTCTTCTTCTCGATACCTGACAAATAGAATGAACTATGTGGGAGTTCCGGACCTACCGGAATTACAAACATCCCGAAAATCTTTAAAGAGGACCGAGTCAAATTGAAGAGAGCAAAACATCAGGCTATAACGTTTCGAATCACTTTATCGAACATAATTTCTTGCACCAAAACGACAATAACTTATCTAACAACTTATCCAACTATTTTTAGGTAGGTAAGGCCGAAAATTTCTTAACTAGTACCTACCAAATGCAGGATCAAGGAATAATCTTGGGCTGTCCAAATTACGATAAGAAGAATGCCTACTGATTTCTCTACTGACCTCACAAATAAATGAATGAAATAGTGTTAGTTCCACATCTACAAGAATTAGAAGCATCCCGAAAATCTAGATGGTGGGCCGAATAAAATGGACGAGATAAGACATCAGGCTATAACGATTCGAATCATTTCATCGAAAATGATTCATGGACGTCAATAACTTATCAATCTATAATAAGTCATAAGTCATAACTTTGTCGTCATAAATTTCTCGCACTGTCCCAATTGAAAGGAGGCCTAAATAACTATCTCTAGCTGTCTAAATAAGAGCTCTTAGTTTTAAGTTCAGGCAGTCTTACTACGTATAGATTACTGGTGAACGAACGACCTGGACCTAAAGGGCCCAAGATTTTCCTGATTAAGAATTACCTGCTTTTGGCCTAGAATCCAAAAATTGACAAGAAATCTGGCTTCACTTTATTTCCAGTTGTCTGTGACGGCTAGATTTTCTATTTCCTAGGTAAAATCATGATAGAATCGTTGTATTTTGAACCTCTGAATCCGTTTCGTGAGTTGAATTTCTATGGAAAGACATTAGGCGTTGTATTTTATTATCTTCGCGCTCCCAGTGTTTCACTGAACGAATGCCATTCAAACAAATCACCGCTGGATTTTTACGTCTTAATAAAAAGCATCAAGAAAACCCAGAAACCGAACACTTGGCGTTTAAAGAAAAAAGTTAAGATCCCACTAAAATCGCGTTATAAACGTTTTTCGAAAAAGCGACGACTGTCGGGGTCTGTCGCATACGGCCGGCGATCGTAAAAGCCACAGGTCACTTTATTTTACAACTCAATATCGCTTTTATTACTTCAAATTAAAGAAAAACAACTGTTCTTGTACAAAATTCTAGTTTATCGGGGTTTTTTAGGACGAAAAAACAATCTGAGCCTAAAAATAACTTTGAATCCATAAATAACTAGCGAATTTCCTTCCAATACCCCTTTTAAAAAGTTTAACCGGGTATGTTTGATCAGAAGTTTGAAGTTTATTTAAGGTCGGATTATTTCCAAGTTTACCGAATTTAATTAAGACAAAATGTGAGGTAAACATCGATAAGTAGTTTGGATCTTCGGAGAATTCCAGAACTCTAATTAGAACTCCACCAAGGGTTTCCCCTGATGTTAATCACTTTCCCCTTATTAACACTTGATTTCATAATATTCACGCCATAATGAATCCTTCTGGCAAAGAGATTTTTGGGCTCGATTATTCCGCCCCCTTGTTCATTTTGCTTTCATCAAAAATTCACGTTTTCAAACTTTCGCCCGAAACTTCCTAAGTGAAAAAATCACAAAAAAGGTCGGGCAGAAGAAAAATTATAAATTAATTCAATGATGTAGGTGAAAGATAACGTCAGGGGTGACTTGATACCCAAGATAAAAAAGGAGTAAAACATAATAATTATTAAAATTACACGTTTTTTTATGAATAACAATCACCCACGTGAATAATTTATATTTTTTCCGATTACTCTTCATTTTCAAGATGACATTTTCAGAGCCTGAAGATGACGTTTACAAAAGGAGACGAACCGCAAATAATTAAGACAAATCTGACATTTAAGGACGCTTCTTTTTTGGACAAAAATATTTTTTAAATGACCTTTTTCATGACGCATTCTGATTTGCATTTGGGGATTTCTCTTTTCAAAAAAACGCTTTTGAAGGACAACATTAAATTATAACGGTGACATAAATATTGACTTTTCTTCTTCTTTTTAAATCTCAAAACAAACGCCCTTTGATAATGGATGCCCCTCCACAATTCCTAACATGGAATCCCGTCTGCCTTGACGTCCTTTTCAAAATTATCATATTATTATCGGACCAAATAAGGATTATCATTAATTGATCCTTTTAGGTTAAGTTTAAATCAAGGCTTTTATGATAAAATTTACGAGAAGAATCAGATCAAAAATATGTGGATGATTATTATAAACCATGTGTTATAGAAAACGATGAGCGGAGAAGAATTTCGTTTCAAGCCATTTTCGTAGAAGAAACTGTAGGATCGATCAAATGAGGTATAAAAAGCATAATCGGTGAAACGGCTCATTCGGTATAGAAGTCCCCAAACTTTTCCCTCGATGAAGACAAAACCGAATGGAGTCTTGTCGCTTTTAGCGGATTTTTTTTCGATTGCTAGGCACCGAAGTTTATCTATTTGAGTCTTGAGGACACTTTCGATTTCTTTGATGACGACCAAGGAAAACGCGTTTAAATCTTGAAAACAAAACTCAAAAGATTGAAGCGAACATTGTCTGACTACAGGGCGGAATTCTGAAATATTTTTGAATCGCGACATCGGGAAATGGAGTATTTCACAGCTCACGTTACGTCTTTCGTATTCATCGAGTTCCTCTTCGAAATCCTCATCGAGTCTGTTCACCTGCCAGTCTTTTCGTGTCGACGAGTCGAACTTTTCTTTGAGATAAAACGATGGAATGAATTTCTCTTTAGAAATTACAATGGCGAAGTCGTTCACCGAGAACCCGATTCCTTTGTTAGACTCAATTCCGTAATTTTCGTTGCATACCCACTTTTTGACTTTGTACGATTTTAAAGGACTGATATACAAATATATCAACATACGTTCTTCCCAATGAATATGTTCAGCTAATTTTAAAATGCTACATCGTGCTAAAATTTTGTTCTCATTTATCCAATATGCTCCAGCAACGTACACATCGCCGAACGCTAAATATGCTCCGTTTTCCAATAAACTTTGTGCATCTACACTCAAAAAAGTTGCAAATATGAAAGAAAATAATTTTACAAAAGCCATAGAACACATGTGACTGCATTGGAAATAAAATCACATTTTACATCATAGTTACTTTTTCAAGCAAGATCAGACCTGACAAATCCATTACATTCTGACGGTTTGGTTTCGTGACTGTTTCAGAGAAAATAGGATGTAGGTATTTTTAGATTGGGGGAAAAAATTCTTTCAACCAAAAAAGGGAAATTTTTGGGATTTTCAGGATGAGAAGCTCTCAAACAGTTGTTCAGGTTCAATGAGCGATTTTTTCCATTACATCATACACGTATTGATATTAAAAAAACCAAAAATGATATCGAGTTCAAGTTAAAATTTAACGTTACAACAGGAATTTCGCATTAAATGAATATTATGCATTCAGTGCCATGTTAGCTGCATCTATTCCGAAAATAGATTGAAATAATCCAGTTCGAATTTAACAAACCTACAGCAATCGCGAATAATACAAAGTTGTCGATAAGTGAAGTTTTATAAAAGTTTAAAAAATCCTCTGCAAAAAAACTCTTGAATAGAGCTCTGAGCTAAATGTAATGGATTAATCGTGATTTTAGAACAGATTCAGCCTCCCATTCAGACCGAAAACGCTATGAATTTCACTAGATAAACTCCGCCTCGCGTTATTATTCAATAAGAGGTGATACGGCGAAGACTGAAGGGGGGATTTACATTTTGCATGAATTGCAAATTCGATACAGCACTAATACAGTTCGATTCACGACCCCCGGAGATAATACATACGCATGAAACAACTCCAACTACAAGAACCAACACCGATTTATAACCGCAACAATATTTTAAAACCGCTATCGAATTGAATAGAACACGTTGTCGGTTTATCACCCACAAAAACCCACCGCAGATGAAACGAAAAATGCAATTTTAGGGTGAAAAAATGTCCGAAAATAATTACTTCATCGTTGAAAAATGTCAAGAACGAAAAATGTGAGCTATAAATCGAAACGACCTTCATTGAAGGCGCAGTTTATGGAGTAAACATCGCAACTTAACTCCCTACCAACGATATCTTGTTTATCGCCGTGTTAAAATTTCACTTCGTTTTTTCCAAACTAAAAATGTCTGATCTTTCGAGAAATCACAATTTCTTCCATGTCTTTTCCGTGTATTCTATCACAGAAGCATCGTTTGAGCTGTTTTTGAGATACAAAGGTTCAAAAAACGCTCTTTCGTGTTACTTAAACAGGAAATGATAAGCTAAATTGATCAATCTTGACATTTTCATATGGGGTCTATCTGATATGAGTTTTTAGATTTGTAGTGATAATAAAGGGACTGTTTTCATTCTTGTATAACATTAACGGTTATGTGAGAAGCCGGCCTAGTAATAAAGGTGATGGCCGCTCCTTACTCAGGAGAGTGGTCGTCCTGAAGTAAATGTCACTTGCCCCCTGTTACCTCTTATATGACTTCCCACTCTGAGATCTCTCAAAAAGGGCCGAACGTAAAAAGAAAACGGACGGAGAAAGGCGTTTTTACACTCCAAAAATTAATAAAAATAATTAAATTTTTTTTCGCCAAAAACAAGATTTCTAAGGCAATAAACAAAAAGTCTTCGATACGATGATAGCTCCATAAAATTCATTCGGAAATAAATTAAATGTTAATAAATTTAAGTTTAATTAGAACTGTTTAAGGGCGACACATTAAACTTGTAGATAATCCTGAGTAGATAGTGGAAGTTAGTTGAAAATTATATTGGGCCCCGAGTGTATAATCTCATCCGATACTCCTGGCTTTTCCTAATGTTATTAGCCTTTTCCCGTGTTCTCCATTTAGAAATAAGTTAGTAAATAAAAAATTTTACCTTAAACATGCCAAACTTACCTGCAACATAAAAGAAAAATGATTTTATAACAAAATATACGAAGTAAAAAATATCGATAAGATAAATTGTCCTGGCTATCATGAGATTTCTGTCTGACGATAAAAAAAGATAAAAATGGAAACCATAAATAAAAGAGGGTGAAAAAAAAATTATTGGACGAATTAGTTTAAAATAAGCGTGGACGAGTCTTGAAGCAAAGGGGATTTAAGTTATGAATAATGAAAGGGAGGATCTGAATAATTTAGAATGAAGTGAACAAGCCCGTGGAAGAGTTTTGTTTCCCTTTGTTGAGAACTTCAGAGCCGCCCGGGGGCCGAAAACGTTTTTCAACGCTTTCCAAAGCCCTCTCCTCTTTGATTCCCTCAAAACCTGCGACTTTATGCTAAAATCACAAGGTAGAAAAGTTTATCCCATATTTTTATAACGTACTTAATTTAATCCTTTATAAGATTTAAGCCAATAAAATTCATTCATCAAATGTGACCTGATTCATCTCATGATGAAAAAAGTGACCTCTTTTTTACGTTATTAATGATCGTCCTGTGGCCTCGTTTCTTATTGGAAACTCGATATTAACAATGGAGTATGCAATAAAAAAAAGAAATTTCTCCCTAAAAAATACGACGAATGGGATAAGAGACTTGTCTGGATATAAATCAAACCTCCCCCTTGAAGTTTTCACTTTGTTTGAGTTAAGTTAGGTAAACTTAACTCATTAACTGAGAGGTCTCACCGCCCCTCAAGATTACCTGGAACGTCACTACCGGTTCAAATAAGTTCGATCGCTTTAGGCCATTGTACAAAGCCCACTAAAAGAGTTGTATCTCCAAAAAGTTTATATAACATCACTTTTCAGTTTATACACATGATTACAATATAAAAAGCATTTGTAGGTCGGGTTTCGAGAGTGGGCTGCGGGAGAAATCTATTATGATAATGAGTAGGGACCAGCCGTCACCGGGTGACGTATGAAGTAGCGCAATTTACCGACCCCCCTCTTCTATCCACACCCTTCGCGATTTATCTCAACAAATTTCAACCTCAAAACCCCCTTGGCATTTTAAACCTCAACCTATTAATTTCTCCGAAAGAAAAAACAATATAAGAGCGTTAATTAAAATAATTAAAAGTTTTAACATGGGGGGAAAACAAATAGGATGATAGGAACGTGGGATGATGAAAAAAGCCGGAGGAGCGTAGGATTTCGGGAGCGGAAGGGTCCGAGGGGAACGACCTTCACTTACATCCTATTACCGTAGTCATCGCTTCATTTATACTGGCTTAAAAATTACATTTTACTTCATAAGAAAGATAAAATGGGAATTTTAAGCTTTAATATCAGATAACCACAATGCGCAGAGGCAAACTGGCCCACGATAGGTGGGGTACCAAACTTTCTCGAACTCAAACTTTCTAAATTTAGGCTCTACAGAACTCTCCACAAACACCAAACACCGCATCTCTCTTTCAAATTTCCATATAACCTGGTAGTGGAAGCAATTTTCATCCGATCTTCACCAAAGTTTGGGAGACTTTCGAAATTAGGGGCCCTTGGTGTTTCACATAGGTATTTAGAGAGGTCTGTAGAGCCCCGAATTATAGAGAAAGTTTGTGTTATAGGGTTCTTCCTCTGTAAAAACTGCTAAAAACTATTCCTACTCAATACTGTAAAAATCTCCAAAAGGTGCACTAAAAGTGAATTTTCTAGCCCCAAATCAGCATATCAATAGTCAATAAATTGTAAACTAAAATTCACCTACTGCGTTAGCCTGAAGACAATCTATTCGCCTGTCGCCACCCTACCCCAGGCCTCTCTTGAGCACAGTCCAGCCCTCGCATTGTTGCAGAGAAGTACCCCCATGATAACAATGGCATTCGAATTCGCTTTTGACACCCGAAGCAGGCCGAGGAAATTTTAGGTATTGACGTTTATTTATCCGGGTTGTAAATAATTTAGGACATGGGGGAGGTTGTATTGAAAGGGATCTACGCAGTATCGTATCAAGGAAAGCTCCTCTGGGAAGGAAGACCTTGTAAATAAGTTATGTTCCATCCCTCTCCTTTTTTAAGATACTCATGACCCTTTTTTATCTTTAAAACACGCCACAGCGACAGATTCCTATGAGAAAGGCATCTAATGATGGAGACATTTGCCTGAGACAATTTTGATCCTCAAGTTTTGACTAAAATTTTTTTGATTATTTGTTTTTCACAACAAAAAATAGGTCAAGAGAAATCAATCATGATTATTAATTAGTACTGTCGAAGGTATAAAAATAAGGGGTTGGCTGATTTAGAGAAGGGTTTGTATAGTGACAGATAGGCCGTTTATCGATCGCTATGACCTCCTTCACTTCAACCACTTCTTTCCGGCAATATCCAAATTTCAAGCTTAAAAACTAAAAATTAAGACAGCATTTCGACACGGTTCGACCGGGCAAAAAGATTAACCGATAATTAAGGTTCGTGAATCGTGCAACCCACTAATTTGTATTCAACGGCCCCCACATTCTGGCACAAGACGTGGAAGAAAAAGAAGCTGATCGTTCGTTTTAGGAGGCGTTCGGAAACTTCACGGTGAATACAAAGCGAGGGACAAACTCTTAACTTTAATTGGCGCATTTTCTTCCAGATACTTAAATCGAAAAGAATTTTCTTCTCATAAACGTCTCTTAGTCTTCAATTAACTAAATTTTTTTTTGTGCTTTTTAAAAAAGAGGGGGCGTTAATATTCATCCGTGACACGATAAAAAGCGCTTTAACACATCAAAGGAAAAATAATATTTGAATCACAAAAGGGAACGGCTGTCAAAGGGGACAAACAAAACGTTTCCTTTGCCTCAAAAAAATTTCTAAAAAGGAAAAATTTCCTACGACATAAATCAAATTTTTATTTTGTCGATTTAGTAAAGATTTGAAAATTTGATTAACACCAAATTCATCAAACTTTATACATTTTGGAAAGTTATTATTGTTTTATTTTCTTCAAAATTGATTTTAAGAAACTTTTAGCATCTTTAATAGAATAAAAAAATAAGAAAAAGGGGGAAAAAGTTCATGAAAATTTAATTAAAAGAAAATAAACAGGATTTTCCACTGAGGAGAATCATAAAAGAGGGATAAAGAGGAAGAGCAATGTAATTCGACATTGATGGATGGAATTGTTTCCTTGACTCCCCAGGTTTAGAATTGGTCCCTGGGCGTCCTTCTCAACAAAGCTGAGTAGGGCCTTTGTTTAAATTTAATTACTAACGTTTAATTAGAACATTGTCGAATTGACGGTGGGCCCAAGAAGGGGAGAAAACCAGTTTAAGATTTTCATTTAAATTGAAAATATAGGGCCAAGAAGTATGTATAGATCAATTTTTAAAATGTGCCTAGGTTATTGCTTTTTGAGGATTGTGTTTAAAAGATAGGTAAATAAATTCTCTACAACTTTTACAAAATAAATTTTGTGCTTAAATGAAGTCTTCCTTCTTTCACAGGTCAAAATTGAAACTGATTTTTGTCGCCTCATAGCTCAGATACGTTTGGTCCTACAAAAAATCTCACTAAATCAAATATGTAGGGCGTTTAATAAGCTTTAATATTGTGCTTATAACCTTTTCGCCTGCAACGTGTGGGTTTCGAGATATTGGCGAAAAACCTGAAGATTCGGCTAAAAACCCCTTTAAGAGTGTACTAAAGGCCCCCGGTTTTAGCTATCTCCGAACCTGTATCTCCGGTTGTACTCAAAAATTTTTCATTTTTTGATTTTTTTTTAAATTAAATGGCGATCAACTAGCTTGCTCCTAAAAAATAATTCGCCAGGAGAAAAAATAGAATAATCTTATTCTCCGATTTGCTCCCGAACTTATGAACCGATTTTCGATTTTTTGGTATCGTTTTTTCTAATATTTTTTGAAGATACTCCTAATGGAGTCGAATTTGATTTTTTTAAATTTATACAAGAAATAAAATCAAAAATCTGGAGAAAAAAAATTTTTGGAGCACATTAGTAGTTCGGCATTTAAAAATCAACGAAATTTAAAAAAATAATTGTTAAAAAATTTTGAGTAGAACCGGAGATAATCGGAGAATACTAAAACCGGTGCCTTTAATACACTCTTAAGCCAAAAGACAAGGGCTTCAGATGGGGATTTTTTTTTTCTGTTCATCAAGGGACCAACCAGGGGACCCATTGAGAAACAAAATGCTATAATTTTAGTCATTTAATTTTCGAAATCTCAATTGATGAAAAATATAACTTTTCGTGCTGCCCAGTAGTTAAAACAGTTTTCCCGATTAAGATCTACGCCCCTCGAAGTTTGGACCTGTTGAAATGTTAATGAAACTTGGCAGCGATAACGCCTAAACTGATGTTGAAACACTTATTAAAAAAAGGTTTTTGTTTTAAAAATATTTTAAGCCTATACGAGTTTTAAAGGAGGTCAATTTGTTGTGAATGCAAGCTGCAAATGTCAAACTACTATTTGTAGACGGGAGTAAATTATGCTCCCGGGAGACGAAGGACTCGGCTCTCTTTCCAGGAATCGGATCGGAGAAGGATTTAAAACTTTTCTTTTATTTTTAATTCTTCTTTATTTTTACGTCTCGGAGTCTTAATTATGGATGAGACAGGTGGTTTAATGTCTCGCGTTAAGCAGATGGACGGATCTACAGATCGCATGTAATATTAAAATATGCATTATTGATAAGGTAATAAAATACCTAAAAGATGAAAATGGGAAAATTAGGCGATTAGATGATGATTTTATCGCAATTCAATTGAGAAGATCAACGTGACAAGTAATAATAATAAGAAAGCAGCTACTTAATATAGCCAAAATTGAATTGTTTCATATTAGTCCAAAAACATTAATCGGTTTTTCTTTCAAAAAAACAATGAAAATGGACGAAAATGACTGTTCGTTCCTGCTGAAATAGTGAAAATTTAAGAGGAAAGATTGTTTTTCGTCCAAAAACTCAAGCTGGGCTAAAATAAAAACGACTCCTTGTCCGTCCAAAAATAATGAAAACTTTAAGAATGATTTTAAGTCCAAAAACAACGAAAAATGGAAAAACAACCATTTTTATCTTTGGGTGGTCTCTAATTTTTGTAGGCTCAAAATTTTTGAAATCTTAAAAACGTTTTAAATTATAAAATCATTAACAAATTTGGGATTTTTAACCTTCGATGTACAACAAAAAGGTCCTTCAAGTTTTCGGCTAAAAAGGTGTTAAACGTTGCTAAACATCTTGTGAGAGAATCGATTAAATTGTGGCAGACGGGGGTGTTGGGATATTAGAGAAGACCCTCGGCGCCTTAAGGCAAAAAGGGGGGGTTGTATTTTAATATTAGTCCGGGAAAAACCCATTTAATATCCTTTCTCCACTATTTACACACCGAAAATAAAGTTTAAAAAAAAAATTCAATCCGTTCTATCAGGACCCGATGAAGTGTATCTAAACCGCAAACAACGTTTTGAAAAGGATAAGATTCCAGAAAACCCCCTCCGGATTATCAACGCTTGTTGAAACGTTATAGGATAATAGGGAAACTGTCGGGCAGGGAGCCAGGTGGGTTTACCATATGGGAAGAAAGGGACCAGATGCCATCCAATAGGCACGTGCTACCTCACAATAAAAGCCTCCGAAGGACACGACCGTTCTACTACCTAAACGCAATCATATAATATTTAAAATTTTCATACCACTTTTTCCAACGTTTTTTATCAACTGAAGGAATTCGAAACGAGACTTAAAACGATCTTCAGGCAAGTTTCCTTATTGGGGTTCCCCTTAGGAAGGGAATTTCTAGCAAACAGTGCTGTACTCTTCAAACGTACTTAGATGGAAGGGGAGATAACACCTAATTGCATTGCTCAGTTCCCAATCATTCTATATTAGCGTCTATTCTGTTTAAATTGAAGAAGAGACATACTTAATGATAGTCGTTCATATCTAATATTATGCTGCATTTGTTGAACCCTTAAAAAACCTCCGATGGATGATAAATTCAAAAAAAGGATCAATTTTCAAAATGTAATGAAATTAATGCTTTTTTCTCAGTAGTCTCAGTTAGGACCACAAAAACTAACATACTTAATAAAATCATTAATTATTTCTGTGTATTTATTGTGTCCTTACATTAAAAATATGGAATAAAACGGTGGAGAAGAGAATTATGGCAGTAGATCCAGGATTTCTCCCATTTTGGTAGGTACCTACTTGTGATGATAAAAAAATTAAAGTTTTTTGTTTTATAATAAAATTTTACACTAAAAATTGATTCGTATATGTAAGGATGATTAAATTCAAAATTGATTTTTTTTTATATTAACAAAAAATTTGAGTGCGATGGCCGGGAATCGAACCCGGATCAACTGCTTGGAAGGCAACTATGCTCACCATTACACCACCATCGCCGCTTGACGGGAAGGCCGAAAAATCTCTACTCGAGCTCGTCCACTCTATTAGCAACACTGTGATATTCCAAACTGATATTTGACAAAAAGCACGCTATATAACTATTTTTCGATTCACGAAAATCGAAATTTTCTGGGGAATAAAAACAAAATTTATCTACTATGTATAGGTAATTACTACTACTATTTTATCAATTCATTCTAATGCCAAAAGGTGTCTACATATTGTACATTTTTTGTTTGAATTATTTATATTCAAGTGAATAAACATTCTGAATTAAGTTAGGGAGAAAAAAAAGCAAGAGGAAAACAATGAAAACACCATAATCTACAATAAATCCCACAGGTTGGCCTCTAACCGGTTGAATATATTCAGGGAACTTTTCGTCTCGATGACTTTTTTATAAGGCACCAGAGAGCGAATCGTCGGAAAAAGGCGAGAGAGAAAAAAAAGGAAACGAGAGGTTCTTTTCGTTGTTTGCTCGGGGATTTAGAAAGCAGAGTGAACCAAAAGGGGGTGGAAAACGTGGAAAACATTAAGGGGCCCGGGGGGGTCTGTCGGGAGGCTCGCTCGCGGTAACAAAGTGTAGTTCCCCGGCGACACAGTTTTATCACCCAACATCATCCGAGCTTTATTTAATATCACCCTAACATAATTTTAAAACTTTATTTACTTTATTCATCCTTAAACGTTTTCCGTAAATTCAACAAACGAACTAAATTGCTATACAAATTGATTTATACACGGCACGAGTTGATTATCCATGTGAATTATGCGACCTCCCAAAGTTTAGAGAGAAAACATTCAAACATTAATTTTATCAAACGATCGACTAATCAACAGGTTTACTTTTTTAAATTGATAAAAAAAAATTGTTATACCAAAAGATTAGCATATCTCGATTGGATATCTCATGGTCAATTAAACCCCTCTTTGCAAAGGTTTAGCGGTCGTTTAAAAAAAGTTAAAAAAAAGAATGGAGCGTAAACTGCGGTTTTCCTTTAACTGCCTTTCGAAAAGAAAAAAAAATGTAAAAAACCTTTTTATAACGATAAATCGATAATGTGAACCAAAAAGAGCAATGTAAGCTTCAAAAACAAAGATATCGCCATTTCTCTCCTATTCTATCTTCTGTGGACAAAAAACCTATTTCGCTTCTGGTTAATTGTTATTGCTTTGTCACGAATAGCAAGTTAACTTCCATAAATATAGACCTGTCAGATTTATTCTCCCTTCTTTCTCACAACCTGCCATTTATAGAGTTTGAGTTTTAGCTCCTTTTCAAAGGCGATTTAAATGCAGAATTTTCTTAGAAAGAAGAAAAATTCCATATAGGGCCAAAATGCTTATTAGGTATTACGTTAATTGTGGAACATAAACATGAATAATTAATGATCATTAAAAAAAAGATTCACTTATCGAATTCCACTTGAGATCTCTATTTATCTCAAGACCGTAAATCGTATCAAGTGTCTCTTAAATCTTGGAATCTTATGCTAAAAAAGAAGACGTAATCCCGGTTTTCCTTCCTACGCGTCGAATAAAACGATTGTATTATTGAATGCTCATTATTGCGTCACGTTTGAGGTTTTTGACGAACGTCGATAAAAATTGCATTGAAATGTTACGTTTCGTTATGTAAAGTAGAAATTTTATGGAAAGGAAACTTAGAGAGGGGGTTATTCGAGTGGGAGTGACCTTTGTTTTCAAATAAATGAATTCCTCAAAAAAATTTATTAGAATTTTAACTATTCAAATGCGACAAAACTAATGAGACATCGGTATTTGATGGCCATTTTTGCAAGGTAAAATTAAAGTCGAATTTTTTCAACAATTATCTACTTCAGTTTTTTTAAATTTATTTTTTTCGATAAAACAATACAATTTTGATTGCAAAAATTTCTTTTTGGTGGTCAAAAAACCAAATTTTAATTTTTGTTAAACAGTTTCGCTGTTTCCTCATCTGAGATTGACATTTCCCTGTTTCCTCATCTGACATTTCCCTGTTTCCAGGTTTTCCTTGTTGGCAGCCACCATGTTTATATATTTATACATCCTTAAAGGCTGCACCTTAACCCACCCTTAAAAGAATTTATGATATTAGCCTCCGCTGAAAAGTTCTAAAAACGCTGATTTTGCGATGTTAAGAGAAAAGTTTTCCAAGAAGGAAATGCTTTTTAGATTTTCTCTCCCTTGACGGTTTTTCGAGATAAGGAGAAAGTGAAAATAATTTATTCCCCTAGATGGGAATTTGCATCCAATAAGGTCGTAAAAATGCAAAGAGGACACCGCAAAATAAAAACAATTATAGTAAAAAAGGTGTTCAAATAAGAGACAAAATGGCCCGATTGTGTAGATCTACGATTTCCATACTAGAGGATATAAAGTTTATAAATCGAATGGATTTAGAGGATGTTGGGTGGATTTTCCTGAAAATGCTCTCTTTTGTTTAAGAACGGCTTTTCCGCCAAGCCCACTCACGGGCACCGCTGGGAAATAGAAGCTTACTTAAACTCCTGAAACTTCACGTTAGCGAAAGATTAATTAGCCGGAGTTATTTGCTTTCTACTCCGCCTGAATTGTATACAATTTAATAAAGAGGGAATTGTTTTTATTCATGAATCCCATTTTGAGCTCCCAACATAAAATTCGCATTTATAAAAGAACTAGAGACAAAAGAGATAATTTAATGGAGTGGTTTTAGGATAATTTACGTTTATAAACAAATAAATTGAAACAGTTTTGTCGCACTTAACTTAAGTAGCTAACTCTGGCCTTACTAGAACTAATTTAAGTTACACCAAGTTTGTTGATTGTCTAGCTTTGAGCTAAAAACACAATTTCAACAAGTGAATGTTCACTTGTAAGAATGGAATGTTTGCAAGGAGGAAGAATGTGACTTAAGTTATCAGTGACGCCATCTCTAGAGAGATAAAATAGGTACCAACATTCCCATTTTCCTATCAAGAGGACAGTCTATTAAGAATCAACAATGTGAGATGGGTGGGTAGGTTGCTGAAATGTGTGTGTGGAATGGGAAAATTTCGTTGAAGTTTTCGGTGCCTCTTCCATCGCATCTTCCAATGGACCAATTTTGTCAGCTTATTTCCTTTTTACAGCGGGAATACTAAACAAAAGGCGACAAAAGTTAAAGGTTAATGAGGAAGAGTAATAATAAAATGTTTAGTTTGAGAAAGAAAAAAAGGTGGAAGGAAGAAAAAAGGGAAGCAGGAGAGCGGAGATGAAAAAAACCCTTATCTGTGTTTGTGAGATTGTGGTGAGATTAGGAGTCTTGGAACAAGATTGTGACCAGAAAGAAGGGGGCGGGGAACACCCGTAGAAGCTTCAAGCCTCGGGTCCGGGAAGGTTCTTCGCAAGTAATGGAAACTTTTATGTGGAGACGCTCTTCCCTGAATATAAAACGTTATTTTCGTTTTCCCCCCAGTTTTTTTTTTCTTACTATAACTATGTTTTGAGGTTTTCATCCTTTCGTGATTGAAGATTTTATTCTCCATCATTTTAGATAGATTTAAAATGAGGAATTTATTTCAATTTTTAATTCAGAAAAAATTAAATTTTCTATTGAATGTTCAATAGTCAATTAGAATAAATGCTTATTCATAAGAAAGAAATTTTATAACCATTGTACGTTTACAACAAAATTGTATGCAACCTCTGTAAACAATTTGTAATATTCTATTCAACTGCAAGTTGTAGATTTTTTATTTCTGTTTGAAAACAATAGAAGTTCAATATAATTTACAAGAACAAAATATAAAGGAGTAGAACCTATTTTGTGACAAACTGACAAAAGCGAGGGTGTTTCGTGTGCCCAACTTGTTGAAAACTTGTGGCTTCTCGTTAATTCACGTTCAACTCTTGGGTCGGATACGATTTTCAAACTTTTCCCTGTTTTGTATAACTAATCCGCTTTGGTTGATGAATTTCTATTTTAGACAATTTCTTTATTTTTATTTATTCGTTATATAAAGGGTATCTGTAGGAAAAAGAACCTCGGTTTCCAATCTTTTATATCATCGACATCTTCAATTCAAGTTTATAGAACGTGCCCTGAAACACAACTCAGGCACGAGGGCAGGAATACAAAGTGTGACATAAACGATTCCTGAGCGGCCGACTTAACTTCGATCTAAGGGTGGAGAAAGGAGAGAAAAAGCTGAAATAATATTTGTCCCTAACTCTATTTTAAAATAAAAAAATCACTTATTTTAGCAGAAACGACCTCAATAACTTTTGATTTATTCGTAGGTTATCTTCCTATTGAAAAAGTTTTAATCAAAATTAAATCACTAAAAGATCTCATGATAAAAAATAAAACAGTCATTATCAATGAAAAGTTCTTAAGTCTTTATTGTCTAAGTTAATGGGTTGTCTCTGGAATTGGATTGTCTTCCCAACTGGACAATCCATTACTTAACTACAAAAAGGATAAAATCCTACAGAAATAACAATAAAAGAACACTTACGAACTTTAGTACCAAAACGATTAGTTCCAATAAGCTAATTTGTGGTTAAAGTAGAAGGCCAATAAACGCAAACATGCCAGCCATATAATTTTTTTAAGCATTAAAAGTATATTTAACAACTACGTCCATACGAAAAGAAAAATAATTGTTAACTGAACACAGCTACTTAATTTATTCATTTCGGATTCACATGTGCTATACTTAAGTAGTGACCTTTAGTGCCCTATACTTACTGGTGAACCCGGTTAGTTGATAAAATTTTAAATCGCACGTATGGACTGAATAAACTAAAATATTCACGCTCCTATTGAACCAAAACGCAGATCAAATTAACTGTTTTAGCTTTCGTTTGATGTTTAATGGTCTCAATCCCGAAGAATTTAAATTCCTACTTCTCTGTTTAAACATTTTTTGTCTACCTTTGATGCAGTCATGAAGAATCATGTAGAATCAAAATATTGCGGCTCAATTGCACAAAACCAATAGGAAAGGTCTGTAGAGGCCCTTTAGAACTCTCCACGAACATAAAATATGTACTCCTATATGTACCTTGCATCACCTCCCTCACTCTTTCCACCTACCCCAACCTCCTCAAACCTCCCCCCATGTTCCCCTACCTACCTTCGCCAAACTTTTCCCCACCCAACCCTCTATTTGATTTAGAGAGGTGTTTTAGAAAACAACAGACAAACAAAACTCAACCATTTTTTTGCCATTTTCGAAAATCTCTCTACACATTTTCAAGAAAAGTACAAAAGGAAGATTTGGTGAAAATTTGTTTAAGATCGGATGGAAATTGCCCCCGTGGAGAGGTTCAATAAAAAGTGCAGCCGGCCGGACAACATGACATACAAAGTTATGTCCAATAAACACCAAGGGTCGATTTAACATCAAATAATCATCATTCAAAACAGTAATTTCCCTGTCAAATATCCCCAACAAAATAACCATCGAAAAAATCCAAATTTCATTCGAAATCCCCAACAATAATTCAAACAAAGCCAAATAACCATCAAAATCAATGCTCATAAAACCCATTGAACTTCCAGTAGGCAGTTTTCATATTTTGTTATTCTTAAGAATGGCCATGCGCTTCCTTGACTGAAAACCTAACCATTCCGCATGGTGATTCTCTATCAAAACAAAATAATTTCGAGAGGATTATTCTTACCAATTGAATCTGAACTCATCCTGGCATTGTCGATACGAAATTCCGGCTGTCCTTGACCATGTGCCAAACAAAAACAACTCACGTGGCCCTCGGCCGCGAAGTGGGCGGTTCCAAAGTGTCCAACCGTAGAATTAAACAGACAAAACGAAACGAAACAAAAAAACCTTTTAATTTGATTCACACCGATGACAAAACGTTCAAATTAAAGAGTCGGATTCGGATCACGAGTTCGACGTAGAAACTTGGGAGCTCGATAGAAACGCAATACACCTAGAACTAGGCGGGAGACGATTCCTTTCGGGGTATTAACGCGACGCAGGGCGCATGCCCCGCGATCGGCAACCGCCGTGTTCTACCGTCAAAGATTTCTCGCTTCTTCTCGGGCGCGGTGAAAGGCAGAGGGGCCACTCGGATTCCTCCTCAGAGAACGAAAAAAAAAATCAGCGACCGTGAATCTTCCAACATTTTTTAAATAACCAACAGAGCGATTCCTATCATTTCACGCTTCATCTTCCTCAAGAATATTTTTTTGAAAAATAAACCTTTCGTGCCCTTTAATTCAGAGAGCGCAATTCATTTTTTATGAGTTCAATATGAACTGTTATAGTTAATTGTCCAGTTCGTATGGGCAATATTAGAAAAGAAATAGAAAAAAAATCAATCTAGCAACTCATGACGTAAACAACTTGAATAACGCAGGACTGTTTTATATGGGACGCATTTAACTTCCTAATCGTTACAAATTGTAGTCCTGGCTCATTTGCTAGGAGGGAACCGATTTATTTGAATTCACCGGAATTTACATTGGACTTTGCTAACAAATTGTTTCATTAAAAAATCTTCAAAATGATTTTCATGATTCCCCAAAGAAATAAGAACATAAAAATTCCAAACTCCAAAGACAATATTTTCTACCTTTTCACTTTATTATGGTGTATCAGAGTGAATATACCCTTTATTATGATGATGGTATAAAATAAGTCTCGACCGGTATACGAGAGGGTGAAACATAGGCCATGGAGGGGTAGGGAAGGGTCTTTTGTTTGCTGAAAAGGGGGGAGAAAAGAAAAGATTTCTTTTTCCAAATACGCCTTTTCACCCCCGCATCTCACCCTCGAGGCAACATGCTATGCCACACCCACATCCAAATCTACACACTCAAGAGGAGAGAAAATATCTCACAAATTAGATTTGCCCCTATCAATTTTCACGTTCTTAATGAGATATTTAAGTAAGAACGACCATTTTAATTAGATGAGGTCTAATTAGTAATATACAAGGTGTGTGTGGTCAAGCATAGTTTCTTAAAACTATCGATCCTTAGAAAAGATGTTGCCATGAAAACCCCAGTGTTAGGAAGAAATCATTCAAAAGTTTAGGGTGCTTCAAAGTTATGGAGAACTTAGTTTTCATAATAGTTTAGGTTGTCAAAGACACTTTCTTGATAAGATGTCTTAAATGATATTAGGTAGGAAAAAGGGCTGGTCTACTTACTTATTGCATGTCGTAAAAGAGGCTGGTTGCAGATGAACAAAAGAAAGGGGGAAAATGACTCGATTTTGGAATCCACTTCCTTGATTATGAAGTTTTGCTTCCTCACTTGCCGAAGCTATCGTGCAAGAGGTCTGCAAAATTTGGTCCTCCTAAATGAAAATTTCTTTGGAGTAAAGTGTTGCCTACTTCATATTAAATCATAGGATAGAGGGGAGGTTTTAAAATGAGGGCAGCCATTTACATTAAGCCGTTAGCCTAAGCAATCTCAACTGTAGTAAATCTAATTAGCGAAACACTTCTCGAGAGTAATTGCCTTGTAAATGCGCTCTGTAAATACCCAGTACATTCTCGAGTATTGAGCCCTCCCTCCTAGAAGATAACTCCTGAATCATTCATATCGGAATCTCGTTATATTTGATTCAATTGAATATTCTTTTAATATGAAAACGGTTTATGGACTGAGGAATAGTGCGAGCTAATGGGAAGTCATTGTTGATGAGAAATGAAGATTGATAGAGTTGATTTTGAATTAATGGGTGGGCAAAAGAGGGTGGAAGGCTTGCGGCGAGAACGTGATTAAGTAGCGGGTAACCGAAAACCGGTAAATCCGCGCTTAGCCTCGATACTTTTAGTTCGGGATTTGGGACTCACCATGGATTTCCTGATGGGGATGATACGGGGCGGAGAAGGCGCTCGTCGAACACGGATGTCTTCTCATAAGCGGACTCGTGTTCCCAGGCGGCTGCATGCTGGATAAAGCGCCGAGCGGGGTGTATGATTTACAGCCGGCACCTGGTGATCCGACGGCCTCCACGCTACTTCCACTTTGCTGTAATCAAATCATAATAAAGTTTTGAAATTACTTCTAACAAGAACGATGATGTCACTTTGATTTATTAAGTTTTATCGACGTTTTCAAGGATTTAGGAGCTTTACGAGTTTTCACTTTATTAATTCCTTTAGACATTCCTATTATTATAAAGGAATTTCATGTTCACATGATGGAAATTAATACTTTTCCGTTTTATACCGCAAAGTTGTGATGAGTTTAATCATATTCCAACAATCGTTTCTGGTTTAAAAAATTCCTGGATAAATATTTTTTTGGACAAAAATAACGTCATTCATGAAAAGGACGTTTTTTTCATAAAAAAAACTTTCATGAAACGTTCTGTTAATTAAACTGGTAAAAGGATTTCAGCTCGAGAGAGTATTTATTAGGTTTGAATTGACTGGACGGGGTTGTTGGAAGCTCCCAGCTACCGCGTTTTAATTGGTTCTTCGTTCTTTTCCTACTTTAAACAAACGGTTATTAAACAAGATTTAGGATCTATTAAATCAGTGAAAACTCGAGGATTCGTTGGGAATCGGTTTTGAAAGGGAAAAGCTTATGGGGGGATTTAGAGAGATTTAGAGTGCCATGCTCTTATCCGTTGACACGGATCAAAAGGTTTTCGGAGTTATCCCTACGCTCAATTTAATCAAAATAAACTAGAACTCACGTGATCGGTCGTGTGAATGACGGTTTCCGTGGTGACGGCTGTGGATTCGGTCTGAGTGTGGCTCGTCGAGGAGATTCTGTATTGCATTCCGGTGATGCTGCAGTGGCGGGTCGAGCGGGTTGTGTAGAGCCCGGTGATGGTGACGTCTGTGTCTTGGTTGACTATGACGGCCACTTTTTTGCTCGAGCCGCTCACGATGACCTCATCGTCGCTTGACTCGACGTCCATGTCTGTGCTTGTGGAGTCGTCAGAGGATCGTCCGTTTCTACGCGGATCTTCGTCACTTCGGATGGAGCGTTTTTCCATCGAATAAGTTGCCGCTAGCATAGCAGATGCGTTGAGGGAAGCCATCCGTTTACGAACGACCATATCCTTCAAGTCCATCATCAACTCGCATCTTTTTCGTCTTTTCCTCACTTTACGTGCGGGCTCTTCTTTCTTTTTCTTCTCTTTCTCCTCTTCCGATTTCTCCGGCTTATCTTTAATCGCAGGAAGAGCACGAGGAGTCTGTGGAGGCTTCTTCTTGGCTTTCTTTTCATGATCTGATTCATCGCTTGATGGCGAGGACGAGGAAGAAGTCTCCACGTCATAATGACGGCCCACACTCCTCATTCCGGGAGCAGTTCGAAGAGTCCGACGCGTCGCTTTACTTTCTGTGCCGGAATTTTCATCACCGGAATCTGAAGGTTCGACCTTCACTGAGGCCTTATCCGACTTCTTTTTTTCAATTCGAGGCCTCTTATCCAAAATTTCCATAACTTTACTTTCATTTTCATACAGACAATGAACTTTAGCGAGAGCGTTCAATGAAGCTTCTCTATGACGTCTCGGCCCTTCCCAAAAACCAAACAGCTTCATTCTTCTAGTTTTTTCATCTTCATCATCACTCTCTTCAGATTTAACGTCACTTGACTTTTTATCCTTCTCTGAAGTTTTCGCTTTAGGGCTCATTTTTTGAGTTTTCTTCCCTTTTGGAGATTTACCTTCATCTTTGACTAGCTTTTCTTCGGATTTCTTGTCGTTTTTAGACTTGGTGGCTTTGGAAGGTTTTTCGTTTTTCTTTTTGCTAGCTTGTTTTGAACAACCTGCTACAGCAACATCATTTTTGTTGCTTTCGTTTTCTTTTTTAGTCTCGACGGACTTCTTTGGTTTGTTGTCTTTCTTCTTATCTTCTTCTTTTTTCGTGTCCTTTTTGGCTTTCTCCTCCTTCACATCCTTTTCTTCTTTAATCTCGTTCTTTTCTTCCTTCATTTCTTTTTTAACTTTTCCAGCTTTTTTCTTGACTTCTTTTTTAGAGGTTTGGTCCTCTGAAGGTTCACTCTGATCCGAAACAGGTTCCTTTTTGATCGCTTTTTTCTCAGGCTTCTTTTTCACTGGGGTCTTCTTAGTTGTTTTCGCTTGAACTTTGGGCTTCACTTTCTTCGTGAGAACGGCGACTTCTAAAATGGTGCTCACCACAGTCTCAAGCTTTTCGGCGGACCCTGAAATATTTTTCAAGAGCGTTTTCCCTGGGCCTTCTTCCTGTTTGACTTTTCTTTTTCCGATTTTACCCGAGGAGACGCCCGACTTTTTGGTCTTCTTCGGCTGCGCTTTTTGCTGAGGCTTCTTGACGTGGATGACGACTTCTACGGGCTCCTTCGAAGAAGACGAAGATTCGCCATTGTCGCTTTCGCTCGACTCCTTTTTCGGCTGAACCTGATTTTTCTTCGCGTATTTCTTCTTCACCTCTTTAACCTTCTTAACTTCGACTTTTTTCTTCGGCTTTGCTATCTTATGTGACTTCAACGGAGCCTTTTTTACGACCTTCGCTTTTGCGGTCATATTAGAACCTTTCGGATTCCTTGGAACATTACTTTTGTTTTTGACTTCTTTCTTCTTCGCTACCTCCGCGGATGATAAACTTCTCGTTTTTCTGACGTCAATCGGCCGCGTCGTTGCGGGAAGGAGACGCTTCCTCATCTCAGTCCACCCTTCAAAGAAATCTCGATCTTTCTATCCTGAATCGATTATTTTTCGCATCCACTTTAGAATATTCGATACACAAAATTTTATTTTCAACCAAAATAATTCACCACGAAGGTCTTCGTCCAACTACACTTCACAAGTACAAAAAACACTCCGCGAACTCATATTCCAAAGGTGGCTTTCTTTCAGCACCTGAAACAAAAATAAAAATAATTACTACCATTTTCAAAAGGCACTCTTAAATCAAAAAGCGCAAAATTAAACGTCCGAAAACGTATTATGTTAAGCCTTATGAGTTATGATTTATATTATATTGCTTTAGACTCCTTTCGGGTTAATTGGAGCCAGATTATGGATTAAAATTGACGTTTTAAACACTTTTACGATGATTTACGCTCTCTTCACAACAGGTTGTTCGAAAAACCGATATGGAAGAACTTTTTGCCCCCTCGACGCTCTCTTTCTCTACAAAAGAGATTAGCCACGGTAAATCATTTCAAAGAAGACGTCAAAACTTGTTGATAAACACACAGCCGATAATAAATAACGTTATTCACTTATAAAAAATATATATTGATAAATAAAGTGATAATTTTCTATGTTTATCAGTTTTCAAGTTTGATATAATTTATGTTTTAGTCATAAATCGATCTTCCAGAACATCTTACAATATTGTAAACATTCAGGGATCAAAATTAAGATTTTTCATAAAGAAAACTCGACTACGTAACTCCTGTTTGGAATATGTATAATAATAACAATAAATAATACAAGGAACATAAAGAAAAATTAATGAAGCCGTGCAAGACGAGATTATGACATTAAATTGCGACTACCTCATTAAAATGGCGTTTATTAATTCAAAACGTATTACGAAATAACATATTTGCAAATGGAAACAATAAACTGTTTTTTATGGCTTTTTTTCTTCTCCTTTTCGCCCGGAGGCCAGGACGTGGATCGTTTTTTTTATGTCAATCTCCATCATAAGCATTACAAAATAAATGACTCGAAGAAGGATCCGGTTTTATCGCGCTGCTGTTGAAAGCCCGAAGGGAGAAAGGAAAAAAAAAACTTTATAAAAGCTTTATTTTCGCTGTAATTTAACTTTTAAGTTAAAACACGTCGAGTCATCTTCAAGTCACAAAATATCAAAAGCTTCTTCGCACATAAAGTAGGTACCAGATATTTATATGTTTATAATATCTAGTAAGTTGGCACATAAAAAAAATTATAAATAAAAACCCGTCATATTTTCATAAATATGGTAAGAAAACCCTTACAAAAGGACAACGATGATGACCTTTTTTCTAACCTTACGGCACTTTTATGAAAAAAGCAATTCCAAGATGGGGGTGATTTCCCCTTTCGAGGGTTAAAAAACCCCGATGGGGTAAGTGGAATTTATGAGAAGGGAGAAAGGCTTGTAAGATTTTGGCCCGGAGACTAACTTCCCTAATTCCAAGTGTTTTGAAACAATTACATAACTCAATGATTTGTTATGGCCTCCCTTCTCCTTGAACGACCCAATCTTTTACCGAAAAGAAAAATTCCCCTTTTATCGCAATTTAATAATGCGTTTAAAATCCTTTTAATTCCCAACGGTATGAAAAATTTTTATTTAGAGCATTTAATTTAAAAGCTATTAATTCTTAATTAATTGGTTTTTAAAAATAACACTGATCAGTGTCTTGAATAAATTAGAATATAAAAACCGTGAATTTTAAGGAGCTATAGGAAGGATACGCACTTTTAACCGGTGAGCTAGAAAGTTTTGTCACATTATATTCATCGAGGTTAATGGAAATCATCGAGTATATTGTCAGAAATTAATTTCTCCATCATTAGGTGTGTTAATATATTATATGTTGATTAAATATTTACAATTAAGTGGCTAAAAGCAATAACATTAAGGCTCAATCCTCGAATAATATTCGTAGTAAATATTAATCAAATTTCCCACCATTCGACTATCCGATTACATATTTACTACTTGGTGGCTAATAATTACTAATGGAAACAATAATAATTGAGGGTTTCAAAGGAAAACCGATTTCATAAATGGGTCATCGATTTTCAATTATAAGAAAATTAAAAAGTTAAACAAAAGCCTTTGCCACCATTCCCACTCTCTCATAACCTCCCCAACCTTCTACCACATCCCCACAATATCGTGAACTGCTTGAAATTTAAGGCACCTTGTACTCGATTTTTTCCCTTTCAAATGCTAATATTTGACAATAAACATGAAAGGTTTATCACGCTGGTAAAGATTATTGTAATAAAAAATGAGGTTCAGTGGCTTGTACATAAAATAGCTAAGTATAATATTGAATGCATTGAAATGAGCTTTCAATGCACGAGTAAAACTAGTGAAAAAAGTAGTAATGCTAATATTCTTATTCATATAAAACGAAAGATCGAACATAAATAAGGGATTTAACATAATAAAACGATCGCCTTTTTTTCCTCGCTGTTTATTTTCGCCTACAGCTTTTATAAATCGGTTGGCAAATTCATTTGGGCCGATAACTTGTCATTTGAGGTGATGAGTAAACGTGACGTTTGACACGATGACGCGTGTGAGAGGTTCTCGTATACGCGCATGTTATCGTAACATCTCACTTTCGGAGCCCCTTTTACTCTAATCGCAAACAAATTTATTCCGAGCGTGGGCTTGGTTTACGATAATGATTCACAGTTAGCATAACATTAAGGTTCAACCGTTATCCCACATAATTCATACGAAAAGCTGTTTTTTGTGTATGATTTGATTAGCTTGTTAGCTTTAGAAGTTAAACCGAGTTAATTTGAAATTAAAAGGGACCAATGAGCGCATACCTTTAAGAAAGAAAAATTATCAACATGTCATTGTAAATTAGATTTCGGATACAGGAAATGGAACAATGTCCGCATCTAAAGTGAATTTGTGGTGTTTGCGGATTTAGGTGGAGTTAATTGGCTAGGCGGATTAATTCTGAATGCCGGACTAATTCCTGGACCCCCTTCCCAGAACCGTTTCCCTCACAACAATAGATCAGTTGCATTCGCCTCCTAATCAAGGCAATACGAATCAAAATTTAGCGGACGATTCAATTTTCATGATAGCATCAAATTGAGCGTGAAAGGGGGGCGTGGGGGGTTCAGAGTAGTAAATTGGAGGTTTTTAAGTTTAAAAAGGTTTATTCTGGTTGGTCGGATTCGGGTTTCCGGGATAATGTCGGGGGCTTCCCAATCCTAAACCGATCTCGGAAGGTCAACCTCGAGGCTTGCGGCCAATAAAAAAGCACCCCGGTTTATTAAATCCGAACAAGGCGAATAACAAATTGAGAATCGGCTAATATTTAATTTAAACCTCAGGGTATTAGTTAAAAAGGTTTCATAAAGGGATAGATTTAAAGCATCGCAAGCCAAAGGCTTTAAGCATCCGACTTTTATTAGGTAAAATTTAACACCCGAGAAAGGGTGGGATTATAACTCGATTAAATCTCATGTTCATCAGGTAAAAAGGTTATTTAATAAATCCTTTTATAAATTTCTTAAACATTTTCTTTTTTCTTTATGATCGGCTAAAGCAACGTTCGCTTAGGGGTTCATGATGGGACGCTAGAGCCTTACTAATTTTCCCCATATATCACGAACACCACGTCCCATTATCACCAACTAGCCCCAATGACTGATTGGGGCCCCAGATTTCAACCACATGGAACCCGGTAGCTATGCTAAATCTTAAGAAAAATTGTAAAAAAGAAAACACTTCAAAATTTTTTAGGTAAATACAATGGTTAGACGTGGTTTCGAGAACTGTTCAAGTCGTATTAGTTTTAACACTTCTTTTATTACTTATTTTTGACGTAATAAAAATGTTATCTTTATACCACCTTGACTATGCTTTACGTGTTATTTTTACCCTATAGCCTTCGTTTAACTAATAAATTGAAAAGCATGAGAATTATAAACATTCTAAAACATGACGTTATAGATTGAATTGTCGGTTCGATATCGGTGGTTTAAGTGCCCTTCACACTTGGATTGCCGTGTCAACCAGGATCGGTGAAAGGTCAGTGACAAGTCGATTCAATGGAACGGAACCGATCCGAATCCAAAGTGGTTTTATCCTTCGATAAAATAAAAGAAGCTTTAAATAAATATTTTGTTTATAATTATTAACAAAAACATTCTGAGGTTATGAGGACGTCGACCTTTTGAAGGAAACGCGGTCGCCTCTTTTGATTGTTCCGTAACAAAGCGAACCGCCTTCGTATCTGGAAGGCGTGCATCGAATTATAAGGAAAAACGACAGTAAGATCGGAAAGGAGGGGGACGTTTGACGAATTAAAACGTTTCCAGATCTGTAAACGGAGAAAATAATCCGGAGCGGAGAGGACGAGTATGGAAGACAATGGGTTCGAAAGGATAAAACCCTTCCCTTCTACGTTTTAAATTACCGTTTTACCACCTTTTGCCTACGTTCATAATTACGCCTCTCGTTCTCCCCATTAGCGCTAATTGAGACGACTTAGTTTTATAATTTTCATTCAAAAACAACCCGCTCATTTTCACGTAATCGTTTAGGTATTATTTAACTTTTTTTTTCCAGTCGATTTAAGGCTTCTAATGAAAATACTCCTTACCGTTTTCGCCTATAACACTAGTAAACAGGTAGTTACCATAGAAAAATAATCGAAATCAAGATAGAAATGCAATATCATAAGAAAGCTTCAAATTCACTGTTTACAAAATGGTAATGTTTTCAAATTTTTAATGGTTTAGGGTTGGAAGACTAAAATCAATCTGAACATGCCATTATCTGGTCGATAAAGGTTCAATGCCAAGCTACACTGTTGAGCCATTTTCGAGTAAAAGCAAAAGCTAAAATATACGGAGCCCGGGTTTTTCATCAATTTTCCACCCAGCAAACTGTGTGGTGCATGCAAACATGAGACAGATTTTGTCCCGGTTTTTGTGACTCTAAACTCTTAAAAAAATCGCAAAATGACTGTTTTCTGTGATTAAACTTTGAAGGTCGGAAAAATCATCGAAAATTGTCCTTAAGCAACAGCAAGCATCAACAACAGCAGCAGCAGCAGCAGCAGCAACAACAACAACAACAACAACAACAACAACAACAACAACAACAACAACAACAACAACAACAACAACAACAACAGCAATTTTGATATTAAAAGTAAGATTTAGTTGGCACAATTTGCGTGGAAAATAAAATTAAACTTTAATTTCTACTTCGTGGTTCTCGACAAAAACGTAACGAAAAAGTAGTTCAAACATTAAGAAAGTTTTTAATGTTTATCTACTCTCGTATAAACTCCCAACACACGAATACATCTGAAAATAAATTCTTTTATCCACAAGAGTGTTGGATAGGGAAAAAGTTTTTTCCTCTTCTTTTTTCCTTAAGGAAACGACAAAAAAAGGGTTCAAAAGAAAAATCGTCTCTGGTTTCTCGGTAATGGTAAAATATCTCGCTCTACTTTTATGTTAAAAACAACATTATTTTTCAATTAAAAATAACCACTTGTTGAAAACGGTAAATTTTAACCAAATATAGGCTAGTATGAATTTCAGATAGACGTTTCAAGCAATAATATACGTTAAGGATAAGTTAAAGTGTATGGGAGGATCTAACTCTGGCGATGACAGCTCAAAGGAGATAAGAGGATTCTAAACTTGCCTCTTTAGACATTGAAAACCTTTTGAAACCTAACCCACAATTAATTCGCATAAAATAGGCTTCGGAACACTTTTCGTCTTTGAAAAAACTGAAGGCGCTTACTGGAAGCTATCGTTCGGGACGTAAATAAGAAGGGGGCGGCGTTACCATAGAGATCTCCCACTCCCATCCGACCTTGTCTCCGAAGTTACCAAATCCGCTTTTATTACCGATAAATAGGGGCCATACAGGCGTAATACATTAGGCTATAGACAATCTGTCACAGTTAATCACGTACAATCACTGCTCTCTTTTTCCAAAACAGCCCCGATCCCTTCACACGACACAAACTTTTATCCTATTTATCTCGAAATTTATTACCTTCCAGTTCTGTTACCCAAAAGCTCCCGGCTATTGATGAGGATGTAAACCGATAATCTCCGACCCGTGAAGCTCATAACGTCCTATTTTCTTATCTACACGCTTTCAGACCGAAAACGGCTCTATTACATTTTTCCCAGGCTTTTATTCCGAGGATAAAAATCAAATAAATATAAAGAACACCACTTTTAATTCTTTATCGCGGGAGGAATTAATAACGGTAGCAAACCGAGAATGAATGCAGATTCGTTACCGCAAACCCGTTATCCTCCAGGGGCCTCATTTAAATAAATTAAACCTCCCCCGTCTGCTTCCATGAGACTTTTTTTAAACTTTGAAATGTCCGACCAATTTTTTCGACCCTTCGAAACAAACGGGCGAACAACAGGTGACCTTTGAATCGGGGGGTGTTTTCGGTAGATTTGTCAGATTTTCACGGATTTATGACCTTTTGTAAAAGACTTTACAGATGTAAAAAAATCGAATACACTCAACAAGTCTGCCAAGAGTGACATGGAATTAAATTCTCGATAAAACGTTTGTAATTAAGCTAATCTGTGATAAACCAAAGTGCTTAAAGTTTAGCTTAACTAAATCTCATTTTTAAAAAGAAAAAAAGAAAATCTAATAAAAACAGAAGATCGCTCTAGATGCGAAAGGGTAATTTTCATTAGGGACAGAAGCTAAAAGAGGAGACAAGAGCAACAAATTTCTATTAGGGAAGCCAGGGGAGGATTGTATACCTGGAAGGGCATTAGCATAGAAATCTCCGTAGTACATGACTAACCGGGGAGACCGGACCCGAATTAAATCATGCCACCGCTCAACCCTCTAATGTGCTAATCAGTTTCGACCCTTTCTAACAAGACGGGATGAAAAAAAAATTCGCTTAAAAGAGGTAAAAGTTGATTTTAACATGGAAAATACGTGAGGGATACGAAGACGGATTGCGTCTGTCTTCCTTTACTCTCTTTAACAAACCGAATCATAAATCAAACTCCAACTAGACCACGAAATGTTTACACAGGACAAACCTATTAATACCAATCCCATTTTATTTAAATAAAAAATAAATCATAAGAATAACCGAGTAAATTTGGAACTTTCAAGCTTAAAAACCGTCTTGTTTTATGCATAATTGAAATCATTACTGTGTGTCATTGAAAGTAGGGCTAGTATTTTGATTTTTGTAAAGCGGAGAAATATTGCTTTAATTTTGTTAGTGCCTAGTGCATGGTAAAAAAACGTTTTTGCCTCAAAATAATTTTTCTCTGTACGTCAATAATAGAAATAAAGACCCGAGTGCAATTTAAACTTTGTGAATAACGCCACAACAGTAACATGCGATTATGAAAGTTTCATTATTACTCGCATTATATTTTGACGCTTTCAAGAGAAAGCATTTAAACGCGGTTATTCCGAGAAAGATGAAAATGATGTTCTCGTTTCTGGTTTGAGGAGTTTAAAGCATAACTTTCGGAGTAAATTCAACAGTTTGAATAACGAGAAGGTTTATTATTTAATTTTACAATGGGAAGCGTAAGAAGTTTTTGGGAAGAAAAATTACAAGAGGCAATGCCTTAGGATGTCTGGGTTATGCGTCCCGCAATATGTTTAAGTCGTGCGGTAGGGTATCCGGTCAGGAGCTGTACCCCCCTTTTATACCGATGTTTTTAATCTTTTTTCGGTCTTAAATGGGCCAAGGTGATATTTTCGAGTCCGTTTATTAGAAATGATGTTTTCAACGCGATAATATTGTATAACCAAAGTATCATAAAAAATGAAAAACTTTTTTATTATTTACTTCAAAAAAGGGAGCAAAACTGTTGATAGGGCATTTAACTATTTATTTGTTCTATAGCTCACATGTACCGGCAGAAGTGCTGAAAACGCGATTTTATGGGAAGCTGAAGAAGAGTGTTTGAAGACCTTAAAATCAAGACTCCCCAAGGGCAAAGTTCGATAGCGGGACCTGGACAATAGGAGACGGGCCCCCAATATCCTGAACGGCTAGACCGATTTTCGATAGCTCATTAGACTAAGAATTTAATAATTTTTCTTTTTTTACTTAGCGGTTAAGTCGTTAAAATGCATTGAGTTCAAAAACTGAAAAAAGTGCAGAATGTGGACGGTTTTTATCTAAATGGCGGAAGGAGGGGGTCCTGCAAACTTGGATTTTGAATATCCTTATGGTTCTAAACATGATGAAATCATAAAATAGGGCACTTTTTGCAATTTCAAACCCTAATTCTCTTGTACTGTTAATGTTACAATTTCAGGGTATGATAGCATCCAGATATTTATTGAAAAACTCAGTAAACGAAGAACCATCAAAGCCATAAAACCCATTTGACAATTTTTCCAAGCTTTGGTAGAAAAGAAAGAACGAAATCTTTATTGGAAAAAGCTGGGAACGCTTTTTAGACGGACGGTATATGGGTTTCGGTAAAAGGGGTCGGGAGAGGGGTCGGCCCATCTCGAATCTAATTAGGCAAATGACCGTTGGAAGTAATCACGATCTAGACCCCTCGCTCCCGACCCGACGAATCGGCAAATTGACGTTCGAATTGCCGCGTCCCTTTTAAATATGAGCCGCTCACTTATTTATGATTCCTATTTCATTTTTTAACAGGTGGCCCATTTCAATTTTAAACACCCTAATAATAACTTCCCTCCCACAAAGCAAATATTTAATCTTTCCCTTTTCAAACTAAGATATTAAAATTTTTAAAATGAACAACAATTTTGAGCGATAACGTATGGGGTGAAAAAATTTCACGATTTTAGTTTTCCGCGGTGACCTCTTTTGTGTTAAAAATCCGTGATACTTTTTCTCCCATTAAATAGAATCAACAAAAGGTTTTTCCAAAATCAATAAAAATAATTTTGAGTTAAAACGTACAATATTGGTCGAATATAAAACATTCCGGTTCAACTGGTGGCCTTTGACAGCGGATATGAAAACTTGGGTGGGCGCGATATTAGGTGTATAAATAAACTATGATATTGAGGCCTCGGCATCGTTCTTTTTCTTTTTTTTATGCCCCTCCGTTTAAACGGTTCAGCGCTTGTAAATACTGAAGCTAAAGCCTTGAATTTATGAGGGAGCATCAAAAGGTTTTCATTAATAAAAATCTCCTTTATTCAATCCGCCTCGTTTTGAATGACCTCGATGCACTTTTTAGGAGAAGGAATGCATTTTTTAACGTAGCAGTCGTGGCCGAGTGGTTAAGGCGTCTGACTAGAAATCAGATTCCCTCTGGGAGCGTAGGTTCGAGTCCTACCGACTGCGATTTCTAAATTTTTGGTCTTTTTCCAAACGTTTCCCAACAGTTCCTTCGCTTTTTAATCGTATTTGATTTGATTAACGAGGCAGATTTAGTTATATTTTATCTTTTTAGATTTTTTCAAAATTTTAAAAGAAACCTTCCGATAAGCGTAATCAGTTATAGATGGAGATTCTGGAACACCTCACTGCCACAATTTTGGTCAGATTGGTATTTTTTTACTATCTTGATTGTATGGAAAAAATTATAATACATAATCCAAAAATTATAGAAGTTGCTTATAAAAAAGGTCCAAGGAAGTTCTTACAGGCTACCTAAGGTTCTCATAGGTTAGGTAGCTAGAAAATTAATCAAACATTTTAATTAAAAAAAATGTAGGCACTTTTCATATTTCTCTGGTTTGACCTCATTTCAAATGAAGAAGATTTAGCTGGAGAAAGGCAAAAAGGGGACCCTCTCTAACGGCGCGATGGTGGTGTAATGGTGAGCATAGTTGCCTTCCAAGCAGTTGATCCGGGTTCGATTCCCGGCCATCGCACTAAAATTTTGCTCAAAACAATTATTTTTTTAATTTAAAATTTTGTTCAAACGTTTATATTGAGTTGGCGACTTCATAGAGATGTAAATTTTGTGATAATTCCAGAAATAGAACTGTAAGATCGATAGTTATAAAAATTATGTGAAAAAAATTTAAACGTGTATTGTTTAAGGCGATGTTGCTAAGTGTAGTTTCAACAGGTCCTCACAGGTCGATATCAGCTCATTCTAACTATCAGGCTGGAGAGGGCTCCGGCTTAACGTTTCAAACCCGCCCTCGTCTACGCCAGCTAATTAATTTAACCTAGGTAACCCCTTTTCACAAACTATATAGCCCATAATTTATTTAAACAAGCTTTAATCCTGAATTACTCCTATAATTTTAATAATGAACTTACGATCAAAAATCCTCATTAGTCCTTTGAAAATGCATTTGCGATTCCGTGCCTTTATAGAGGAATGAAGTTGAAAGAATGTTTAAATTAACAACGTCGTGTTATAACAATAAGAGCAGGCTTAGTCGTTATTTTAAAAACAAATTTGTTAATTAAGAAGTTAAATTAAGTTTGAGTAAAATCTCGTTCTAATTTTAACGCTCTGTTTACACCCCTTCGCTTTCTGACAAAAACAATTTTCTCGAAGTTTTTTCTTAGCAAGTTGACTCAATTTTTTCCCCAGAGAATAACTGTAAAATACTAAAATTTAACTAGATACAAAAATTTTTGTTTGTTTTTAGAGACTATTTTCAACTCTCAAAAACAATAAGTTATTGTATTACCAGGGATTTTGGGAAGTGGTCAACTAAGCCAAAAAAATGCCAACTCAAAGGGTCAACCTAATCCGATCATATTAATGATACCAAGTGGCAGTCTCGGGGATTAGCAAAATTCTGATACACTCTCTTCTGTTCATCCGGTAAATTGACAGTTCGTACAATAACATACGGGCCATTTCGAATGATGCCTAGGATACCCATTAATTCTGACCAGCCTCATAGTAGTCTGAAAATTGGTTTATCAAAATACGGTTACAAGCTCTATCTGGTTGCTTTGATGTATGTTTCTCAGAAGTTTGGTTACTAAATAATACGTTTGTTATCAAATGCACTCCATTCCTGTAAACCTATTTCTGTTGTCCAAATCGAATTTTGGGGAAGACAAAATTCAGTTTTAAAACGCAAATCTTAGCCTCGCATTAAAAAAAAAGTTAGTTTCGAAAGATTTATTTGTTTATTCTGTCCATTGTATTTAGCCATGGGTTTAAAGTTCAACAAGGCCTCCTAGCTCAACTGGCTACATATACTCGGGGTTTGGGGGAGTTAGTGGAGGGTAATGGGAGGGTTGTGCAGGTGGACGGAGGTTGGGGGGTGGTACGGAGGAGGGTATGGGAAGTGATGGGTGGGTGGGAGGAGGTTGAGAAGACTACTTAATTTTCGAAATTTTAATTTACTCACAAAAAGATATGGCTGAACATACTCGATTGACGAAATAAGGCGTATGAAGCACAAGGTCTCAGTAATTTTGAATTTTTTAGCACCTTAGTCATCATTAGATTTAAAATAAGGTTTTGGGCAAAAGTGGGTCATGTAAGATGCCGTGTTAAAAGAAAGTAAATAAACATTGAAAAAGTTTCTGTGTTTTGAGGGGCCTCGTATACATCGTGGGTCGAAATGTCTGGAAGTATGTACTGACAAAAAAGTTTTGACAGTATACTCCGTCTGTCTGTTAGGAAACAAAAGACGTCGACTCGAAGGAAACGTTTGAGAATAACCCGTCTATTTGTCTGAACCTCCTAACTCTATAAAAAGACGAAGAAAAACTATCTAAAACAACTTCATCTCATGCAAACTCTCATTTAGTACATAATAACTAAAAAATTCCGAAGAAATTCTTTTATTGCTTTATTTCTTTTTAATGATGTCATTCGAGGGAAAGACAAGACAAATTGTTAATTTAAAAGGCACTAAAGTGTTTTTGCAGCGTTGTAAAGAGTTCTGCGGGGGTGTTTTGTGAACGTTGAAACTAATGCAGTGCAGAAGAGGCGGAATGACGGCGGTCGGAGGAGCCCTAGGTTGTAACCCTTTATGTAGATTGAGCCCATTTAGCCCTTGGAACATGCTTGTCACTTCACAAAGGGCTTTAGAGCAGGAAATCGCATCCCTTTCACCACTTTCCTCTCGGTTATGACTAACATCACAAACCACAGATTTAAAGGGAAAAAAATCCGCTAAAATTTGATAACAAGCCTGGTGGAAAAAGTAAAGTTGTAATTTGTAAGTAAAGATGTCAGAGGTAACACAAGTTAATGTAAAGAAGGGGGAAGAAGACAAATTGTTCCACCCTTCCGTCTTATTCCGAGGCGCGAAATTAATGAAAGCATCCTGATTTAGAAAGGCGACAATCTGTAGAAAACAATTTACCGAACAGGACCCTTCATTAAAAAGCGTTTGATTGCAAAACATTTTAAAATTATAATTTCAAACCTTAATTCACGAAATGTGAAAAATGTCATCTCGAGGCTCAGTCGATTATGACGAAATCAAAACCTAAATAGTCATTGTTTTATCTAGGAACGGGGTAGCTTTCCGCCCCGCCAAGCAAAACCTTTATTTGGTTAAATATATAAGTCAGTATGATTTGAAAGATTGTAAACTTTAGCAGATCACCTCAAAAAAATATGAGAAACCAGCGGCATTTTGAGAAAGGGGGTGGAGAAAGCGTGCGAATACTCAAGTTGGATTCCTTTGGTATAAAAAAAAAGAGAACAATATGCACTTCTAATATGTAATTGATTCCAGGAGTAATACATAAAATTTAAAAAAAAATGTGGAGAAAAGAAAAAGGTGGTTTTTCATTCGTTGAATTACCAATAAAGACTGCATGTTTGAAAATAATAAAAAGAGATGATAAAAAATTAGGCGGTTAGATGAAATAGGAAAAAAAGATTTTCTTTTCGGTTAAAAAGGCTCAATAAAAGGGATCCCTTTAAGTGCTTGTTTGTTGTAATTAAATCCCCAGAAAAGGGTCTTGTATTGAGAAAGCCTGGATTGGGATGGAAGGAGGGAGTGGGCGAAAAGAGCCCGAGATTTCAGTCTGTTTTCTCTAATTACCTCCTGTAGATTGCACACCGGTAGGTAATCAATGTAAGCATAAGATGTGTGTGATTCGGTCAGGAAAAAACTCCGGTGAACGAATTTCGTTTGGGAATTAAAAAAAAAGGGTCCCGTTAAGCCGCAACGTCATCGCCGAGACGTCATTGAGTGGAAGAGAGTAGGGCAAAGCAGGTTGATGACCTTCTTCAGGTTCTTCTTCACTCCTAAATGAAACATGAAGGCGGCATTAAACAGCCCAACACACGCAACATTTTATCAACTCAAACATTTCGTTTTTATAAAGTCACTTTAGGAACAAACCATCAGTTTCGCTGGGTGTGAAAAACTAACATTACTATTTATGAGGACCAAAAGAAAAGTGAGGGACTAAAGAATCAAAAGCAGCGAGGGCTATCCAATCGGAAAAGAATTGACATCATACTTGAAAATGGATCAAATCGCAACTGTGGTTTTGAAAAATTGTTAAGGAGCAGAAAGTTTTTTTTAGGTAGGATCAAATCAGGACATTGTGAAGGAAAAGTTTAAACGATTTTCAGTTGGAAATCTTTTAGCTTCTCGGGGCTAATTTTCGAAGTGGTGATGCTTTATTTAAGGAATGTATGTTCTGTCGATACATACAGTCGATTTCCGTATATTGGATCGAAAAGCTCGTTTTTGCCCAGTTTTCACGAGCGATTGCAAACTCCGCAAGGGTCGCAACTCCCCCGAAGTGAAGTGAATTTTATGATCAAAAATATCAGCTTCCCCGGCCGCTTATTTGAGCGGGCGAAACGAAATTTGTTCAAATTATAGCAGCTCTAATTATTGGTTTGCGATTTCACGACATACTGCAGTCTGAAAACACCCAAAATGAGTGAGGAAGCTCTCGTGAATCCTAACCACCACGGTTGACAGAGTTTTTTCATCTTTCTCAAGGTTTATATTCTCGAATCTCAGTTTTCTTGAGGCTCTATGGAATATTTATTTTACATATGAGATTCGTGCAGGTGCGGACGTGGGTTTTTATGATACAAGGGGTTCATTGATTAAAGCCCGGAGAACGAGACGAAAGAAGCCGTTCCTAGCATGCGAATCCCCTCTTTCCCCTGCCACTGAACACAATCCGTCTCGACATACCTCGAATTGTTTGCACGGTGTAAACCGGTCTGGCATTCATCAACCTTCTGACTCACTTTCTCCCCCATCCACGTCCATATTACGGGAAATTAAAGGATTTTCTTTCGATAAACACATACACAAAGGGTTTTAAACCGTTTAAATCAATAAATACTTAATATCCGCACGGTTCGTGTGAATTGAGCCACCCCGCCCTCCCACTCCAACCTCGTTTCGAATCAATATTGATAAAACGCAATTGAGTCGAACGGATCAGATAACAGGTTTAATTGAGAGGGCCGCGACCGGTCGGGATCCGTCGGCCGAGGGCTTTAAAACTAATGGCCCTCTTTCCACGGCCCTCTCTTCTTTCCCGTCGACTCTCCCTGAGTTTCTTAACCTCGAAGTTTCCATCCTTATTATTCCTCGACGCTTTTATACCGGTCACGGAAACTTAACGCTTTTAACAATTAACTTATTAACTTTTTTTCTTTCTTCGCACTCAATACTAAATATACAGTTAGTTCGCTGCTAGGTCAAAAAATTCATCTATCCTCACAGAAAATGAAAACCTACAACAAATGATGGAATTATAGAGGGGTGAGATGCAGCCTAGGTGGATAGGTAGCCCAGTGGTCACTGTAGGAGGAAAAGAGAGGGGAGATCAACAATAATTTGGCTTTCTATCACACAATTAATAGCAGTTTTAGAGAGAAAAGGGTTTGGGGGTTTTGGACAGGGAATTGACTTTTTCAAGAAACATTTGGGGGATCATTTTGGGATTATAGATAGGAAATTGACTTTATAAAGAAAATTCGATTTTCATCTCACGCATTTGGGAAGTTTTAAAGAGAAAATCAGATTTTTATCTCACGATTTGGGGGAGTTTTAGCAATAGAATTGGATTTTTAATATCGCGACCAGGGGAGTTTTAAACAGAAAATAAGCCTTTTATGGTTCAATTTGGAGGTTTTTTGGACCGAAAATAGGTTTTTAAAAATTTTGGGAGTTTTGGATATTAAGGAATTTTGGACCTATAGATTAACGTAAAATTTGGAAGTTTCAGATGGAACTAATAGGATGGACTAATAGGATTGTTGTCAAAGCCAAGTTAAATTGAAGAAATTTGACGGGCCACCAACATCTTATAGGATCTAAATTGTTTTTTTTTCTTCTCGCTGGAGGGACTCACCAGGGAGAGGGGGCTAAATTCTAAAAGCCCCCTTTCCCCCTAAATCTACCACTGGATGGAATGTTTAGATTATAACAGCGTAATAAATTTAATAAATCAAGTACTAAAATTATTATATTGGAGTGTGATTACAGAAGTTATAATAGGTTGGGAGTTTGCTAAAGCGGAGCATTAGAGAAGAGGCTTATCCGAGAGAATTAGCGGTAAATACGACGGGTCGTTTAGAACGGGCTCTTTTGTCTCCTTCATAAAAAGGAAGAATAGAAAAGGGAATGCGAAAGACCCTTGAGGAAGGGCAATCAATAGCCGCCTCCGACTCCCTTTTTACCTCCTCCCTTTTCCCTCACCTTATCAATGAATCATTGAACAACAAGAAGGGTGCGGATCAAAGCCAGACAATCCGAAAAAAGTTTTAAATCGAAACAGCTACATAAATCTAGATTTTATGAAATTCGGATTCAAAGGGACGAATCAATTTCGTGATTTAACGGATGTCATGTACCTACATCGTTTATCATTCAGAATACGCGTTTTTGATGATATCTGACCTAAAAGTCGACAATGTGTTTAGATACATCAGTTAAAAAATTACTTCATTGATTCCGAATTGAAAAGAGTGCTAAAGATTGGGTTTTTTATACGCCCTTTGAGGGCGAAAAAGGAAGGAATCGTAAAAGAATTTAGTCGATCCAATCCTGAACGCTTCATTAGCCCTCTCATCCCCCTCTTTGTATTTTTCCCTCTTTCAGAGTATTTTTAGGATCATCCCTTTTCTATATGACGACAAATAGAAGGCTCTTTTCAAAAACGCAAACCTAATTTAAAAGGACGTATCGAGAAAATCAACAGGTTATCGACTTTTTCCAATCGTTAAAGAGTAATTAAATAATTATATGGTCACCTCGATTTTTTTTAAACAGCAAATAGGACCTAAGGGGTCGAGTTTGGATAAAAGCCAAGACAAAAATAAGGACTTCTGCAATGATAGTCGTACTTTTTTTTGTGCGGTTAAACTTCTTTCTGTTTTTATCGCCAGGTCCTCAAGTTTAAATCAGTGGCGTCGCTACGCTTCCATGTGGCCTGCTGAAACAATGGTATCAAAGTAGGGGCTCCTCAATGAAGGAGGGAGTGGAGAGAAGAGAAATGGCAAAGGTTTTGCATCTCAAATTCTTGCTTGATAGGTACAAAATGCTTGAAAGGAGGGAAGTTTTCTTGGATATTTCTTTCAGTTGATGACCTTCAAATGGATCCTTATTAGGCGATTTTTCTGATTTTATTATCGAACTAATAAACGAATGGTTTTTGAACGTATAGTCATCATTGATTCTTATATCCTGACATAGATCAAGTTTTCCCACTCTACAAAAGTACCTTCTATGGGTTTCGGTAGAACAGTTTTCCCGGAGCATAAAACTCCCCAGTTTTTCCTCTTATAAAGGATAAAAGGGATTTAGTTTTATATTGGCTCCATAAAACAAGAAACGCATTTTGAAAGTCCGGAAGTATCATTTTCTTATAAACCTGTTGTAAAAGAAAACGGATATGGATTTTTCACAACAAAAAAATTGCTTAAAATTATTAAAATTTGAAAAAGTGGCTATAAATTAAATCAACAGACAGCAATAAAATAGCGTTAAGAAGACATTATTTTTCACGGATGGTTTTACAAAGTTAGAGAGAGGACCGGTGTCGAGACGGAACTCTCACAAAAGATTTATCCTTTATCCGGCGATAAATCCCGAGACTCCCTGAATGGCCATAGGAAGATTCTGAAAGAGGATATAGAAAAAAAAATAATAATTTTGTTATAAAATTGATTGTTGAGTTTTCAAAAAAGTGAACATCTTTGTATAGGGGGCCACTTAGCATACAAAAAAGCCATCAATGTCGCTGGAGTCTCCCGGAACAAATCCAGCGAGTGAAACAACCTTTTTAAATTTTCCATCAGCCCCAAAACTCTTTTATTTTTCATCGAAAATTTACGGGCGAGAGATTATCGATTTGTAACTCCGGAGAAAGACGGGCATAGAAATTTATTATTCAGAACCTACTGAAAAGTTTTCCGTCTCGAAAGGCTGAACCTCTCGGGCAACTCATTTAGAGAATGGTAAAGGAAAAGAGGGGGCTACTGTTTTGAAATTTATTGTTTACCCCTAGAACTTTACCGCTCTCGAAACAGAGCATCAATAATGGTTGTTACGAAATCTTCAGTATTAAAACAACAATTAACAGCTCAAGAAAAGACTTGAACCAACAACTCACATAAAAACATCAACAGATAATAAATTTCATTGCCATCGGCTTAAAATATTTTAATCTTTTTCTTGATTCTACAATTCTACGAAAATCATCATAATTCCTAAACAAAGTTTAATTAAGAGTTATTATTTATGAACCTTTCTGATTTATTCTTATCCTATAGGAAAATCTTTACCGCCCCTTTAACCATCAAAAACTTAAATTTGAATTACGATCACGATTTAACAATAATCATGAGCTGAAAAAGTCTTCCTAGAAGAGACCTTTGCATGAAATTATTTCAAAAATTTCAACTTTTTGGTGAGCGAAAAAGAACAAATTATAATTTTTTTGCTACCTTTAAATGACACGAAATCAATAACTTCAAAAGTTAAGGGAAAAAACGCTTAAGTCATACGATCAGAAACCGCCAAACTTTTCGAGAAGTCGTGATTTGATAAAGTTATTTGTTAGGAGTTCCCTATTGAAAATTGGTGAAGTTGCTAAATTGTGTTTGGCCGAGACGGGGCAGTTTGCGGATATTTAGTTGGTAGAAGGGGTCCGGAGCCACATCGAAGGGACGTTATTTCGTTATAAGTTACCATCTGATATTCCACTTGGAAATCTGTCCTCGGATGTTTGCTCTCCCTTTTCTACGTTCCGAAACATCCTGGCCTTCCCCTAACTCAGCTCGGACTAAACATTGCGGTAAATCGGATGGAATCTGATTAAAACATCACGTGGTTCCGTGTCATAAATATGACGAGTTGGAGGGGAAAAATGTCGTTTGATAATTCACTTCTCATTTTGACGAGACGATGACGCTAAGCAACAAGTGGTGTCTAACTTATCGATCCATTAAAATAACTTTTTTCCAACAAAAACAGACCGCAGAGCAATTTTTGCTATAACATGAATGCCTAAACCTCTTTTGCTTGTGTAAACAAATTATGCAATCCTGGCTTTCCTAAACTGCCAAATACGTAAATATCAATACTTGAAGTTGAATAATTAATTAACTTAATCGAGGATGAAGGTTTTTTGGGCCACACCTACCAAGCACACGCCAAAACGGTTTTATTTTAAAATCCTAGAAAGTATGACACAATACAATGGCATAAATCCTAGTAAACTTTGCCATAATCTGGGACTTGCAAACAAAATTTCAATTTTTCAATAATTTAAGAACAAAATCAGGCCCTAATCCACTGTAGACTATCATGTGAAGTAAATATTTGATATCCGCGTATATTAATGTAATATTTGACATATCCGCGGCTTTGTAAAGTAACCTCTAATCACCAGATTGGTTGATCAGATTTTATGCATTAATAAATTTTAGTTGTAGTTAGGAGAAGAACAATTGCCTTTACTTATACTTAATTAAGTGAGCCTTAATTTCTGTAAACTTAAATGTTAGTATGTATTATAAAGGTGTTAAGATTGTTTTTTTGAACGCGTTAGTGTAACTAGAAAAGTGAAATGTCGACGAGTGTCGGGTAAGGAGAAGAAAAGCGTGAAAAAGGCCTCTTTGAGACTTTTTCCCTCGTAAGCGCAATATGTCGCCCTCTTTTTCTCCTTTCGTCCCCAATTCAAGGCTGAAAAGAAAGTGAGGAGCCGAGTTTCGGTGTGGAAGGGGGTGGAAGAGGGAGGGAAAAACGGATAAATCTCCGGCCAAGAACACTTCGAGACATAACGCATGATTTTGCCTTAGCGACCAAAAAAGGGATGTTCGAAACTCCTCGAGTGGAAAACCAATACCGGAAAAGGAGGAAAAAAAGAAGCCATCCTTCAACCCTCTCGTATTAACCCAACGATTCTCTTTTATAAATATATAAAATTTATAAATTTATTTATATTAGGCTGAATATAATTCCACACCGGTGGTTCATGGGTATAACAAGTATGCTCAGTGATGCGTCTTGAATATTAAGTCCAATGGGAAGGGCCTAAACAAGACACCAAAGGTTGAAACATATACAACACTATCATGAGAGAAATATACAAAACATGCATTTTTAAACTTTTATTACAAGAACACTGTGGAGATGTGGACAACGTCAAAGGCTTGGCATTAAACAGAGATCAAAGAAGGCTATAAAAACTATTTTTATCTAGAAAACAAAGACAACGATTTTTTTCCCCTCAGGACAAAAACCGTGCATTGAAAAATAAGAGAGGGGGTTGATATTAGGAAATCGGGAACGCAGGCGTATTTTGGTCCGGAGGTGCAAACGTGAAAACGCCTCAGTTCAAATGCAACTTTTCAGGTTTAAACGAGTTCCATCTACGTCCTTTGAATTTTAATTAAATTATTAGTATTCTAATCCATTTCTGTTATAAAAGAAGCTTGCATTAATTTCAAAATTCACTTCAAAAAGGATTAAATGATCTCCCAATACAGGGGCGTGTAAAGAAAAATTTTGAAGGGCTAAAAATACAAAGATGACTTAATCTCGACTAATTAATGATTCAAGGTTTTCACGTGAGCTAACAAAAAAACTTTTTCTTTTAAAAAACGATCTTGCTTATTAAGGTGTCAAAAAAAGTAAGAAAGTATCTGAATAAATATTAGATCGTGCGAGGAAAGACAGGGGAGGTAAGAAAAAAACCGCCTCAAGTGGCACAATTCCAACAATTCCGTTGTTTGGCCACTTCATTAACACCTGACAAACTCGGATTTTAAGGCTTCATCCTCACCCGTGACATTTTCGTTCGAACCTCAACTTCACCTCGCTCTTCAGGGACATCGAGAATTTTCAATTATTTTGAGGGAATTTCAAACGAGAAAGAGGTAAGAAAAGAAGTCGGCCAAGGGAAAGTGAGCCTTTTAAAATCCGTGCTTTTTTCCTCAATAGGTGCCCACAGAAAATGACAAAATAAAACGCACTGCTCAAAATTAAAGGATTTTTCTTTCTTTTTCTTTTTTCTTTTTTTTTACGTATTTTTCTCCAAAGGACACATTTTACGCAGCTGATGACCTAAGCGGGAATTCAACAGTTTTGCATAATGTCATGAGACGCCCCAAGCCCATTTTCAATCGTTTTCTGCACTTATAGATTAGTAGATCTTTAACATTTAATTCCGGCTCATAAGACATTCCTTTCACAATTTACAATCCAGTCGTAATAATCCATCGGCGGCATTGGGATGAAATATTTTTTCATGGATCCTCAGATCTCCCTGATCATGTATAGACCACTGCAATCCTTCCCTAATCACTAAAAAATCGTTCATAAATAAAATACGTCAAACATTTCAAAAGTAACACACAGGGTAAATTCAATTATGAAATGGACACAAAGAATCAAGTATAAAAGGGAAAAAATATTGGTTTATCAAAATTTGGTGACGAGGTGTGGCTTTGTGCAATATAAAACAAACAATGAATGATTTATTATATACGTTTATTTTCCCCACCACCCACGGTATTTATATTTTATTATTTCCCTTTGTAGTCGCTGAACTTAAGGTTTTACTTGAATAAAGCAATTACTTCATAAATAACATTTATGAATGAACATAAATTGAAAAATCTGCGTTTCAATTCATCAAAAAACTCGAATCCAAGTGAAGATTAAAAGGGTCACACAATAAATTTGAAAATGAGTGAGTTAGATCCTTTTAAAATCAACTCGTGGACTCAATCGGACCTATTTTCCTTCGACTAGGACATAAAGATCGATATTATCATGGAGAAGGTGTTACTATTAACTAATGACCGATCACCAAGAGATAAAACTCGTTTAAAATACCTGAGTGACAAGATTTATAGCTGTTTTTCAAGTAAGAAATCACAAAAAGCTTTATAAAAAGAGTATTCAAAATAAACAAAAGTGTTCGATGAATCTTTATCAAATCCAGTGTTGACATAAGACTCGTTCTGAAAAGACTCCAAGGACATATTTCTCTAGATTTGACTCATCGGGTATTTTCGCCACGACGATTACCTTCTCGAACAAAGAATCTAATTCAGCCAATTTAAAGAATCGCCCTAATAACAGATTAGGGACGGTTCGCAGGCTCATCGAGCAATCATAAAATGCGCTTTATAGACAAAAGTAGAACGTGTAAATCAATTAATAAAACACGGTTGAAGGCATGACAAAAGGACCTCACGGCCCAACTAGAATGGTTATTAATCGTTCCCTCAGAGACACGAGTCGATTTAATTCTGTCAACTACGTCGGTTTCCTTTGAAGAGGATCTTGCTCTCAATTTACTCAAGAGCACTTCATACACGAAGTATGCGAAACCCAAGTATTTATTTAAGTTGCACAAAATCCAGTTTTAATCTTCACGATACAATTTTCCACTGCTTTTATTTGAGATTATCTTGGTTTATTTCTTCCTCTGTTATTTGTCGCTTTTTGGCTTCACCATTTTGTTTCACGTTTAGGGTTTATATTTAGTTGACGATAGCGCTTATCTATACTTCTGCTTGGCGAGTTGGTGACCCTTTAGAAAATTAGATAAGGTCGCTCTATAAAAACTTAAAATCCACTGAAAGATTACGGAATAAAAGATTTGAGAAGTCTTTGAGGAAAAAGAGTCGCTGATAGAAGGCCAATTTTCTTATAATCCATTTAAAACCGGAGTAGAGAAAAATAAAGCTGCAAGTTTAAATAGTGCTTATGTAAATGATAACATTGTTGATCCTGTTTGTATAAACATTAAATAAAAAATAAAAATTTAATGATTAGGATAATTGAAGATCAATAAAAAAAAAATTGAAAGGAGCCTATAAAGAAGCTATTAGTAGAAATTAATAATTCACAGCCGTGGCTTAGGTTTTGTTTTGATTTCCGGCGGAAGTATGAAGCACTCGCACGGATAAGGAAATCGTGAATTTTTTTTTAAATAATTTGGTGCTGGAAATTTTTTTATTTTATATAATCATGAATGGACATTTAATTTTAGGCTCATAAAATAAAAATTATAAGAAGGGCGGTGATAGCTACCTTGTAGTGTAGAGCAGTAAGCGCCGAGAGCCAATCGATCCCCCACCACAAAAAGGGTTTCTCGTTCAAAAAACACGAGTAAAACAACACTGTCACACACAAAACACCGTTTTTGATCGGGAAAGCTGTCTGTTATCGAGGCGGGGCCGAGTGAGTTCCGGATCCTTGGGCAAGGGGGCCCCAGAACCGGGGGGAGTGAAAAGGGGGAGAGTGAAAAACTTGGTGGGCCGAATGGGGAACACCAGCTGAGCAACCTCACGGGGTTACATTGTCCGCCAACAGTATCGCCTCAATTACTGAGGTGTCTCTGAGCGAAAACAAGATGGCGCTCGCTTTTGTCGAGGAGGGCGAAGGAGTGGGGCCGATCCGATAAGGAATGGTGGGGAAATTGAGGAGGGGCTCCAACTCCACAACACCACCACCGTGCTATCTATTGGTTACTAAACTAACTTAAAATAAAAATCTCACTCGGTAACTTCGAACATCAGTTATCTTCCTAGGAGTTGTTTGAAAAAATAATCACAAAATAAGATAGGTAATATAATTTATTTATGTACGTACAATAGGTATATAATTTAAATTCTTTTATATACAAAGATAAGGTTTTAGTATAAAATTTCTATTGCACTAAGTAAATCATTTTCGTCTCCCTTTGGGAAGAATTTGTAAAAACCTCCCCCTTGTCATTTCTTTAGACTCTTCAAGCCCTAATTTATAGGCGAGGTCGTGAAGGATTTTGACTTGCTGTATGAGAGCTTCTTTGGATATTGTAGCATAATCTAAAAGCGAGAATGTATAAAAACAAAATGATTATTTATTAACATACATTCGACTAATTTAGTATCTTCGTCATCGAGTATATTGATCTCTTCCAGTTCTTGAGCTATGTTGTTGATTGTTAACGAGTGCCGGGCCGCATACTCCGTAACCCCCGGAACTGTACAAAGGTTAATATAAAATAAAAGAGTGCGACTAACATCAAATTCAAAACTAAGAATAAGAATAACTGCACCATGAAGAAATTTAGAAAGAATATAAATCATGTGACGTATACGTACTAGCTTCGGGCCAAAGTTCTGGCGAAGAGCGATCCAGCTTTTCCCGACTTAGTAAAGAATGTTCCCAGTCAGACATAATAAGTACACCTAAAAAGAAACGAAATTAAAGATAGAAATCTTTATTGTTGAAATCACCGATAAAAATGACATAGGAAGCGTCATAACGGAAGAGTCTTTTGTTTGTTGTTTTCGTAAGCTTTCAACTGTAAATATTTACCTCCCCGATCAGCAGCACACGAAGGAGCGGCTGCAGTTCACATGTATAAGCTTGATTTCATAAGGTCTCATTTAAAATGGAAGTTTCATTATCGTCGGGGAGAAGAATACGCGACTGGGAAACGCCAACAGCACAAGAACAGTGGAAAATGGAAATATGAAGGGAATAACGACTAGTACGGTTAATAGACCCCTAGCGGAAACAATGTGAACTTCTAAACGCCTACCGGACCCTGGGAAGTGTCGCATTCTCTGAGGCGTAAGGGAAATTAATTTAAAGGAGATAAGGAAACAAAAGGTACGAAGTTCAATAACGTTCTCAACAATTACGCCTTCGAAATATCTTGCCTTTCTAAAATAAATATTATATGGGTCAACTGGAAAATAAGACCAAGACTATAAGGGAAAACTTTGGCAAATTCTTCAAAATCACAGGGTACCTACAGGGGAATCTTGAAATCGAATGATTAAACTACCATTACCAAAATTGCAGGCAGTCAAAACCAATGAGATATGTAGGAATACGACAAATTCGTAAAGAAATCCGGGTTTGTCTTGGCTGGGCGGAACGCTACCGCGTCCTTAGATAAAAGGAAATGACATAAACTTTTAAAATCCTGGATCGATTGAGTTTTCTTAAAAAATTTTCTTTTAGCAACTAGAATAGTCAACGATTTGCATACCTCCAGGCAGACGAAGACCTGTAATTTACTTGAAAAAACCCATCGTACATGAGATCGCTTTGATAGCAATCGCTTCAAAAAGAAATGGCATGAGAAGAAGGGAGTGGATTGCGGATGCCGGGCTTTTGCCAAGGTTGTTGGTTCCAAGTATGGAAACTTGTCCAACCAAGTTCAATGCTGGTATCTATCACATGTTCTTCCGACAAAAAAAAAGTTTTCTGTTTCATTAATTTTTAATAAGCGTCCTCTCCTTTTAGACGTTTAATAAGACAGCATTAGTCACAGTTCGGGCGTAAAATTGAGCTGATTCTGATATGTGAAAAATGAACGGTTGACGAATCCAAAGGGGGTGGAAAGTATCATTAATTGCAGGCGAGGCCCCTTCAATTTTGTAAAAAAGGGGTGTCGTCTATTGTACTCTGAATGGCCTCACTCTCCATCACACTTGACTCTGTTCGCATCCGAAACCGGGATTTTAATAATTTCATTTTAGAAAAAATAATACCCTCGGGTTAGCGAAAAAAACGTGGAATTTACGCAAGAGAAGCGATCAAAGAGCGTAACGGAATGGACAAATTGAGGGAACAGACGATATTGCAACACAACTCGACAAAAAAATCTAATAGAATGACTTTATTGAAAAGTCCTTGCACAAAATACAATACGTTGCATTAGGGGGACGGAATGCTGCCAAGTTCGTAGATGAAGCAATTAGCAGAAATCTATTTTGTTTGAAGCTGCGAGATTTCTAAAGTATACTGACTAGCTTGAAATCGGTCCAGCCGTTCCACTCCAAAGAGGAACCACGTATATCCCTTTTTTCGGATACTGTAGAAACTAGATTCGAACGATTAAACACGTCTAATAGATTTTTTTAACGATTTAACTTTCAGGCAGTTTGATCCGGTCCAGAGAGTGTTACACAATAAAATCCCTTTCTTGCCAATAACTTTAAAGGTTAACAACTTTTATATTTTTGTTTACCTATATATGAAAATTCGATTTTCTTTTTGACGAAGGCCCTTCCTTGACATTTTACAAAAAGGATTTCCATAGGTAAAATGTACCAAGGTTTCCCGAGGAAAAGAAAACCTTCAGAAAAAATGCAGGCTTTCTAAGGCGTAAAGTAGGAGGAAAAAAGACAATAACAACTAAGTGGGCTTTTCTTTGTTTTCATTTCTCTTTTAAATACCAACACCTGCCTCAGGGAATTAGATACATAATTGATAAGTTTCCAAAAATTAAGGTTAAGAGAACCAAAATTGCTGACCGCTTTCAGTCTCAAAAAGTGGAATCAGAATTTTACAATCAATCTTTCTTAACCAAAATTATCAGGAAATCAAAATAAATAATAATAATAATAAAAAAAACTTGTTAAATAATAAATTCGGTCGTTTCTTATCTTTATTGTGAAACCGGCCCAACGTGGAGAAAAAAAAAGAGGTCCCAAGGTTGAAAAAATACATAAACAAAGTCACGATCAAAAAATTGACCTTAGTCTCGTCTGTATAGCGAAATAGTTGCGTCATTTTAAAACGCAGTAACGATTAAAAACCCGTCTTTTTAAAACAAGTTTAAAGCATAAAAAAAGGCAGCATAGAAGAATTGCGTGACTTTAACTCCGTACCATGAAAATAGGTCGTTTTTAAAATGACGATCATCTTCCGGTCAAAAATTGATGTGAATAACGGTGAAGGAAATTACCACCTTTAACTGGTGTCGTTTATGCATCAAACTTAAGGTAAAGAGACATTAAATAAGAAATTATTTTTTAACGATTTGCTTTTTGATTTTAAGATTTCATCCTTTCGACTTTTACAAGTTAATTTTAGGAGTTCAAATCCTGGCTTGATTACGTTTTTAATTTTAATGCAATATCAAGATTGGTAATGTCATGGGAGATAAAAACAGGTTTTTAAACTTTCTATCAGCAATTAATTTGGTTTTCTTTTTAATTTTTGGGTTATATACCCCAGGGTCTCAAATTCTCGAGAGATTTTGACTTTGAACACCATCATTGTTTTTATGATAATTTAAGTTGGATACGCCTTCGCATTTCGAGTTTAATTGTATAGAAAACGTATGAAAGAAATCAAACACGCACAGAATGATGGATTTGTCGAAGTTATCATCCGGAAGTTCGGGATTGATTTGAAAGCGATCGTTTTTAGAAGACGGTGCCACCTCTCAGGCTAACACGGAAAAAACTGACAAAAGAAACTTTATTCAATTAAAACGAGCGAAATGTCAAGAAGTGCAAACTTGGGCAAATCGCCACGTAGCGTGAAGGGAAAATAAAAAATCAGAAGTCATAAACGGAATTTTCGCGTTTTCAGTTAAGCGGAACGATAATCTTGATTGACTTTTTCTCCTCTTATGAAATCAACAATTTTATTGGAGTATTCGCTTCACGTAAAATTTCATAATCTAGAGAAAGTGTCATGAAAAATACGAATAAGTCATAAATATGGGCTAAAAATCTGCATTTAAAAAATATATAAATCAAGACCACAGGTCACCTACATAGTTGGCCCACTTGTTACACGCGACATTTTAACCCTAAAGAGGAGTAATAAAACTTTAATTTAAAAAATATAAAACGTTTACGACTTTAATCAAACAATTTAATTAAAATTGAACACTTAAACTATCTGAAAGTTGATTTCTCAAGCAGTTAAACAAAAATTGTTGCATGTTGAAACCAGTATTTACGAGAGCAGTAAAATTTCTCCGGATTTCGATAATGGATTTGCCCTTGGTGCGATGTCTATAGATTGAAATGCTGCACCCTAGGTATTGTCAAAGTCGGATAAACTGAAAATTAAGCTTGGAACAGGTGCATTCACGCTCGTTTTCCAGTCAAGGTGAAAGACCTTAAAGCTCAAATGAGTTTAAAAAAAAAATAAAAAAACCAAAATAGCAGCTCAAGGATTCAAAATGTTACAAATGCACCAATTTCAATTTTAAGTGGATAGTGCACAAATTAATTTATAATTTTTCAAAATAATTTTTGCGCAGTGAAAAGACAGACGTAGGCAGATACGCCCACACGACGAACGGAACTTTCCCAGCGACCTAATTCGTCCCGTTTTCCATGATTCAATTAACACTTGTAACCTTTTAAATTTAAATAATTCGAGAGGAAATTCTGGAAAATTTGTTGAAGCGATACAAGAAAGGGATAACAACAATCCCAATTTGAACTGACAGTTCCATATATGATCTTGACACGCGATACTTGATTTTCTTATACTTACTCTTTAAGAGGTTGTCTGATGTGCGGGTGTCCATCCTGAAAAAGAAAAAATGGAAACTTTAATAATAATGTTTATAAAAATTCCTTTTAAAATGAAGCACGTGGAAACCCAGGAATCCGGTCATCGAAATGCGTTCGTTCTTTGTTAGTCTGTTTAGAAAACAACTTCCTTTTGTTTTATCCCAAAGAAATAAACTAAAAGTCGGAAATTTTGGCTAACCAATTTTTTTCAACGCTTAAACAATTTTTTTTTCTCTCTCTCTTTAAGATTAATGTTGGCCACTGTCGATTAGATGTAAATTGAGCTTGAAGAGGTGCTACGTTATGTAATTTTGAAGGAAAAAGATCTGGGAACAGTGATGCAACTGTAGTTAGACCTGATTTTGCATTTTCAAACTAACTCTAAACATTTTCTTCAACATTTTTAAAAACATTTCGACAGAACATAAATATTTATCACTAAAACGCATATTATTTACAAGCTGTAACACACTTAAGAAATAATTGAGCCCTCGGAAGTTCCTGTTTCAATCAAAGTTAAAGTTCCATTTGATAAAATTTTAATTAAAAGATAAAAAAAAAGGACTTTCACTATTCGCACAAGGATAGAGAGTGTTCGTTCCATAAACCACTAAAACGTGAAGGACAAGTCAAAGAAGAAGGAAAAAAACTTTTTTTGTTTGTTATGGTTAGGTTGGTAGGTACCTACTTTAAACAATAAAATTTAAACTTTTAACAAATCACACAGTTTGCAAGTTAACTACATATTAGAAAATTCGCTAAAATGGATAATCTAGTAAATAATTGAAATATAGAGAAGATAATGTTCAAATATTTTTAAGAGCAGCTTGCATCATTGGTCACTTTCCCCATCTCGAGGTGATCGGAAGAAGAAAAAAAAAGGGTAAAGGGAAAGTCGACGATTTTTCACGGAAACTCATGGATTTTCAACCTGAGGAAGTTTGTCAGGTTTTTTTTCTCCTTTTTTCACGGTCGAGTAAAATGTCGCTCGTGTTTGCCTCATGGGAATCAACAAAAGGAAGGTCGGGCAGGAACCAACACGAGCGAATTCGTTAAAAAAAAAGTTGACATTTTGTTCGAAACAATCGCGAAGCGCGGATTTAAATAACAGAGAAAGCGCATAAATAAAAGACGTAAATTACATTTTAAAATAAAAATTTTCTGCGCGCTAAAATACGTTTAGGAGAGAAATCTAAGATAAGTAAAAACACGACATTCCGTGAGATGTTTACTATTATTATTGCCAAGTTAAGTCGCATTAAACATACATTTTTTAAACTAACAATTTTACTCACAAAGGCGAACGATAGGCGACAAACATGGCAAAAAATAAAGACTTTAAAATTTTAAAAATAAACGACGTTTGGATACCAATTTTTGCAGAATCTTATAATGTTTAAAAAGCAACAAGAAAATGCTTCCAAACATAATTGGATAGACATGACGTGACATTTTAAACTTAAGGGAGTATTTTAAGGAAATTTAATTAGGAGAGCAAACTAGAAAAGGACAGAAGCTTATAGAGTAATAAGTTTAAATTTTAAGCTAGTTAAGAAATTAAAGGCCAAGTTAATTGAATTATGGTGAAAAAACTAAAAAATTTTTTGGGAATATTTCGGGGATGAAATCTCAGGAAATAAAAGTGAAAAGAACGAAACTGAACACAAAAAAATAGAAAAAAGAGGTCAACAGTCGAGCAAATCGTAATTTGTTATGGAGAAATTCGGCGCTAGGCGTAATTACATGAGGAGGGCTTGGTGGGGCACTTGGAGAGGGAGAGCGACGAGTCTTGAAGACAGAAGAAGCACAGTCACAAGTTGGATGTCGAAGTGAAGTGTGCGCATTCAAGTGATGGTAGGGGGTGGTGCTTTTAATAAAGGAAATAAATGTACACGTGATTGAAGGTATGTTACTCTCTACTTGTAATAGCAATCTAAAAACAACCAGGATGAAGATCCCCATGCATTACTTAACATATATGCCAAGTTCCTCTTCCTTTCATTCATACTGTGCATGAAAAACTATTATGCAAGAATATAAAGAAATCGAAAAAAATTATAATTTAAGGTAAATGCCAAAATAGCTTTCTCTAAAAAGCTCATGAATGTTGTTTAAACATGAGAACCGGGTCAAATTATGATGAGAAACTTTGTTTTTAACTAAATGAATGGGAGTCAGTAAGAATTTCCATTTTCTTGAGTAATTTTAAATCAAAATTTTATCGAGGAAGAAAGCAATTTTGCTTGAAGCTAGTCTACTTCTTTTGTAGTACAAATGACGGAAAAAAATTTATTTTAAACTTGGACGTACACCATAAGTCCAGTAACCTTTTAATGAAGTCTATTTATTGACTAGGCAGGAATGAAAAAGATTTATTAACTAATAAGGCGTTAATGGGGCAAAATAACAATATTCGCCTTGAAATGAAGTAAGGACAAAAAAAACCTTGGGTTTTCTCTTATTTCTTCATGGAAAAAAAAAGTTTAAAAAAAATGCCAACGCTATGAAATTCTGTGAAGGCAATTCAATTTGGGAAAGATGGGAACCAAAGAATGCAAAAAAAAATCTTGAAGACGCTTTCCAGAATCAAGCCAATAGCCTTGTAAGTTCTTTAAGGACTGAACATCCGTGTATTCAGATATGTATGAGGAAAAGGTTCAAAAGGACCTATGAATTTTATCGGACACCACTTTGTCTGTGGTGTCGTCTTTCTGTCAGGCCCATCTATTTTTGAGGAAGACCTCTTGTCTCAATTCCTGATTCTTCACCGAAATGTCATGAAATACTTTTTGGCACTAACTCTCCTGACTAATGAAAGGTAGACTTATTGAAAATGACAGAATTAATAAAAAGTTAATGTTTGAGGAAGTTCTGTAGTGGCAAGCTCCAGACAAGTAAGCTGTGAAACCAAAATCGAGAATCTTAGAATGGTTTCGGGGCACAATGAGCTTTTTTTCTTACCTACGTTTAAAAATCAACTTCACATGTTTTAGTGTAGTGTTGTTTACTGCGTTTATAACGTTTATTGTTTAAAAATTCAAAAATCTAGAGAAAAATAGACAAGTTTTGTATAAATGCCGAGGAAATACGTTTTGTTAAAACAAGTAAGAATTTCTAAAAAATCACATAGGAAATACGCAAGTATTTACAAAATTTCAAACCTCTCTGCTCTGATTATTACGCACCTCGTGTGCCCTATAAACTATTTTTGACCATAGACAGGAATAGGTTCCAACATCTGGGTCAGTTTTTGGATTTCGTACCAAGGTTACCTACAGAAAAAAAGGCAGCTTTGTGTATTATTATGTCTAGGAAAATTATGCAACTTCGTGTTATAATCCACAACAATGGAATTTCTTTCGACCGGCCAATGTATCAAATCGAAAATAGAGTTTCGCACATTCTTAAAAAAACCATTTTACGTAAGCTTAATTTATTAAAGGGAGACTTTTCAAAATGCATTATTCATCCCACCTCTGATTTCAAACGCGTTAATTGTTTAGACTGGGCGTATTGTCCCACATCTTTGACAATCTCAAACATTTTACGTTTAATTGACACTAATGTTTTGTTTTTTTATTTTTGGCCTAAAAACGTGTGGTAAATTGGTCAAGGGCATTTTATCTTTTTAATTTTCTGGCAGTTTTCCAGGCTGGTCTGGAATATGGAAATACCGTAGGATGATTACAGCCCTTAAAATAGAAATTCAATGCAAGAACAATTTAAATATCTGTTTTTCTTTTCAGGAAAATTTTGCCTGGCCATTTGTGGATAAGTCGTTTTTTCCGGTAAGTACTTAAAAAATAAATATTTCATATTATTTAAGCTTAAATTGTGGAAAAACTAAAGTAAACTTTTTAAAAGTCACGATTTCATTCCTGCCTCAAATTTCAACACCCTAACGTGCTTTGCGATGTCGTGATCGCGGGACCGGAAAAAAGTTTCGAAACGAGAGCCAAGTGCTCGGTTACAAGCTCGTTGTCTTGTTACACAAAGTGAATATTAAAGGACTCTAGACTTTTAAGATTAAAACGCCTAAATTTTTAAGATTAATAAAAAGGACAATGGACTAATCTTGAGCGATTAGAAAAATTTAAAATTTAAAATAGGAAGACAATATGAGAAAAAAAACGATCATGAATTATTTAAAAATTTTCCGTACTCCGGGTAAAAACATTCATCCTTGACTTCAAGGTAAGACATGGATGTGTCCATTATCATTAGAGGTATAATAGACAAAAATGTTAAACATTTCCAACCTAAGATCCTTGGTCTGAAGAAAACATATCGTCTTTATCCAATAATAAACATTAGAGAGAAAATAGGATTCCAAAGATTAGATGGGTACCTACCAACTTTCTATTGGGCTATCCCACATTTTCTAGGAACTTTTTTTTCGAGATCTATAGAGCTGATTGTCTCAAGAAAAATTAGTGAGCCATGCACTTTTCGTTTTAAAATTTGGGTCTAGACAGTCCAGACAATGTTAGGAGACAAAAAAACACTAAAATAAAAATTCAAGAATGTTGGAATGGCTGCTCTTTTAAAGTGGGCGTCCCTGGAAAAACCTACGCCCACGTTTCGACCTGAGTCGCAGTTCAGAGGGAAAACGCATGAAGCCGATGTAGACCACGGTTTTCTAAAGTTTAATATCTCAAAGAAACCTTACAGACACAAGTAAACATTTTAGGGTTTCTTTGTCTGTTTATTGTTATTCTAATAAAACTAGGCTTCAAGAATGGGAAGAATAAACAGATAAGTACCTACAAGAAGTCGTTGTTTTTCCGACTGAATTGCTTTTATCAATAACAAAAAGTCACATTCAAAGCGTTTCTTTCATGTAGGAAAAAGGTTTCGATAGTCGATATCGCAACTAATAATTAATTTTATCGGTTGTCACAGACTAGCAGAAAAAAATTGATAAGGAAGTTCGTCGTAAGTATTATTAAATTCGTAAACACTTAAAAAGAGTCGTGCTGGCTGAGAGGCATGAGTGAACGTCCTTGGCACTTCCGAACCAGGTTTCGGCCCAGCTGAAGGAATAAATATTACAAAACAAAACCCATTTGGAACGTGTCCCAAAGGAGGAAGGGAGCTCGGTCGAGTGCTAATCATCTCAAGAATAAAACACTAACCTTACATAAGAAATTTGAATTTATAATTAAATTATTTCACGTATTTTAAAGAAACTTTCACTTTAAAATGATTTTCAAGGTTAATTTCGTAATTTTATCGTAATTCATATTTCATAGTGAAATTCGTGCCTAAAAGTACTGCCTGAGACAAGATTGTAACCCATTTTTTTTATTAAGGTCATTTTGATTGATAATACATTATCTTCATTCGACACAATTTTTAAAACAACATTGTTTTTATACATTCTTTGTTTAAATGATTTTAAAAACTTACTTTTCCGAATCGTCTCGTCCCATTTTTGAAGATGGAACAGGCATTTCTGAAACATAAAATGAAGATTATAAACAAAAGTCATAATCGTGCACCGAAGACATGCATTCTTGATTGCCTTAGAACATCGGAAGAAGACATGCAACTTCCACGTGTACATTTTCGTTCAGTAAATAACGTTTAAATTAAATTAAATTCAAGGGCGTTTCTTAATCGAGGCTCTTCAAAACAACCCATATAAACCATGAAATAAAAGAATATTGTGCAATTTTAAACGTATAAACCAGAAAATTAGAAAAATAATTACGAGAACATTGAATTTTTTCAATTTATTGTTATCTAGGTGACCTAAAATGCATTTTCATAAAGCATTTATTAAATAGAAAAAAGATGTTACATGTTTTAACTTATACAATGTTAGAAACGCACTTTCAGAGGTTTAACAAGAAAGAGAAAGCTTATAAGTCCGATCTTTTAAAAACGAGACAATAAACTTTGTGTTCATTTTGTATGTTTTAAGTCCAACAGTGTGGAACGACTTTCGACGGTAATGAAAGTTTTAAGGTATTCCTGCGATACGTCAATACGTCAAACGAGGTCTTAAGACAATGATAGTGAAATCCCTATAAACTTCCGATTTCCTTTTTCAAGTTTCGAGCTATTCCGTTTACAATGATCGCCTTTTTCCTCGACTGTTGCGTAAAAATTAGTAATTTTGACATTAACGGATCTATTTTAATTCGAAGCACAGAATTCTTGTGAAATTCGAACCGTGCTCAATGATAACAATCGCGGTAATCTGTATTCACTCCAAGGTGCGGCTTTTGTACTATGAAACAGTTCTGTGGGAGACCCCATAACCTTAATGTAATATTAAAAAACAATATTCCCTCAAAACTAGATCCTTGAGTTGTCTTTAGATATTAAAACTTTCACTCATTTACGGACAAATGCATGGATTACATAAAAAAAAATAAAAAAAATAACAAGTGTAACTTAAAATTCAATTCATTTTGCAGACTACAAAATAAGTTCAAGTTTTGTTGCCTTGACTTTTACCGGAGCGTTCTTGTAACCTTTCCCATTTGCAAATCTTTTAAAAAACTACATTTATAACGTCTGGAAATTGCATTAGAACGGACAAAAATTGCAAGTTAAATGGATTATCTTATACAAAAATTAGAAAAGTAGAAAAAATCCTTTAAAACGTTTTTAACGACCTTTTTTTATTATATGGTACACCGTGAATAGCGCGGAGAGAGAAAGGGCAAGACAATTATGATGTTCATCGACTTATGTAAGGTACCGTGTCACGAGCTTTGACTATCTTCGATTACATCAATGATATTAACCTATAAAACCCATGAGGGATCGCTAAATTTTTATTGAGATGGAAAAACCTTATATCATCCTTTGATAAAAGATTTTCCGGAACGATTTCTTTCCTTGAGAAAATCGATTTTCGTTGACTTCCTGAACGTACGAGGACACCTTTTATTGACCTTTTGAACTCAGTGTCGAAACGGACCGAATAAACGAGTTAGGCATTTTGAATATGTCCAAGGTTCCGGTGGAAATATTTTATCGATGGCCTTCAGGAACCTCTCATTCCGTGATTTTCCCTCCTTCGGTATTTCTTCATCGGTGTTATTAAATAATGCCAATGCTTCAGGAGACCCGCTCCACAAAGCTTGACCCAGTTTTGACAAAGACTGACAGAAACGAAAGGGGGAGAAAAAAAAGTCCCGGTTAAAATGAGCGAAAAAAATTCCTAATTATCCCTTGTCGAAATAGTCACCATCCAAGCACAAAGGAGAGATAAACGCTTTTTGATACCGCTAAAACGAAGACGATAAAGAAAACCTATTTAAGCACTTTTCTCTTTTTATCTAAAGTATCTAAACATTGACAGATAGTTTTTTCCGCCTTATAAAACGCAAGAGAGCGAAAATCCTTGAAAAGTGTTAATTGTCAACAATGATTCATTGCTGAAACCAAGATATGGCAATTTAAAAGACAAAGAAAACTGCCGCGGTAATTACATATCGTTTTGCAGGTCAGCGTCCTTCCCAAGAGATCTTAAAAAACTCATAATTAACTATAATGGGTTCTTTTAAGTGTCAATAAGGGGGAAAAGCAGGGAAAACGTGGACGTTATCTGTTCAGTCAACCTTTGGTGGCAATTATGATTGAAAAACGGAAATTCGTGATATCTGCTTTCTTCCAAAGTGCACGGTCAAAGTTGATAAATCTTGAGCTTTATCTGAGGTTCGTTAAATGGTTCGAAAGCCAAAATTAACGTAGCGTTATGCTGGATAAGCAGAGAAGGCACTTTTTTGTAGGGAATCGTGTGGGGACGTTATCATTCTATTGACGCGCAGTAAGAGGGAGACGGGTTGACCTTGCGCAGAGGCTCTCACCACTATTTTACTCAACGAAATGTCAGTTCACAGCTGTGCCTTGTAAACAAAACAGTGCAACGAGGCTGGTTTCTATGGTGAAAATTGTAATTGGATAACTAATAAGGCAAGTGAGTGTCCTAAAATCAGGCCTGTCAGAATAATAAACGATTTTAATTTTTGACAAGGGCATTTTTCATATTATTTTGTCTGGTTTCTTTTGTTCTTCCAGAGACAAAAGGATGATTCTCACGCGGAAAATTGTTTTTGTTGTTTTCTTTATAATGTTTAAAGAAAGATGCTTTTGTTGGCAACCGTCCCGTTATTGCGTCGAAACCTGGCAGTTTAGCGATCCCGTCTGTTAATCCCCCACCATACATTTAAAACGTATCTGAAGAGCGAAAATGCAACTTTTTACGGGAGTTGGGTCAGTTTCCGCTTAACGACGCGGCCACCGGATCCTCCCGCTCGATACTATCAAAATATTTATTTCGCACGAAGGTCACAGGTCGTTTAAAAGCCATCCGCTTTTTCTCATCACAAAGCGCAACACCAAATATCATTTTAAAAGCAACAAAAATGTACTCCATGCTTAAGTTTATATTGGAACACTATCGTAGATGACGCTCTTAAACAAATGTAGTACGTAGCTAAGTTTTTCGTGCGCTGTCACTCCCCTGACTCCAATTTGGTAGTTTTGTAACCGCTTTCTGGTTCAACAAACCCTAAACAGAGTAATGGCAGCATCACGATAACAGCTAACTACCGCGAGGAAAGATTTTATTTAACAAATGAGTCCTCTAGAATTCACATTAATCAACTGATTCCATATTGTCATATCAACCCACCCTAGGATCTTACTAATTTGCATAAGCTATGGACACATCAGAATCAGCGTTCCTACATATTTCATAGGAAGCTGTCATACCTGTAGACAACAAACCTTTTGTAGGAATACAAAGCTGGATGTGATTGGGGTTTCTCTTGAAGGGGCAAAATCAATGATATGCTCTCGAGATATGCGGGCTTAGCAAGCCTATTTTCACCCCTCACTTTTCGAGATAAAACTTCTTTTGACAGACAAATGAGCTGCTGAAATAATTACGATAAACGATACCTGTCATCCTTAAATTTAATTTGAAGAGCTTGGAGTCAATATAAGTCAAGTTGAAGACTGACATCGACCTTGACATTGGAATTTAGGAAGAAGGCCTTGAATGAATCAACGAGCTATTTAAACGCCCGCTGATAATATTTAAATAGACAGATTTGTAATTGGAATACGCCCTATTTATTGCAGTATACAGATTGCAAAACGTTCTTTGGAAAAAACTTGCGGTTTATTTCAAGGCTGATGAAAGAGATCTGATTTCTTTTCTTGTTTTCTAGGCTAAAAAGATGCCGTCGTTGCTGGAAGGAATAGAGGAGAAGTACGGGCGAGAGGTTGAAGACTGCGAGCTCGACATTCCGATACTGTACGTGCCTAGGAAGCAGCAGAACTTTATACCGCACATCCTTGTCTTCAATGACTTCGGCATCGATTCCGCCGGGAGTGAAGAGTCACTTAGAACCAAGTGCCAAAACGTCCAGGAGCTCGATCTCGCACAAAATTCCTTATCTCAATGGACAGAGGTAACTTTTGGAAAGAATCAATGACCAAAAAAGCTGATTTCGTCTTTTAGGTTATGACTATATTGAGATTAATGCCAAGATTACAATTCGCTAATTTGAGCTTCAATACGCTTAAACAAGGATTATGTGATGAACACTTACAAGGTGGCTTTCCACAACTGAAAAACCTCATTTTGAACGGGACTTACGTGGACTGGCCCAGCGTAAGGAAATTGGTCACCATGCTTCCAAGTTTGGAAGAACTTCACCTTAGTCTTAATGGCTACAGCTTTATAGAGCTGGAAGAAGACTTGGATAAAGATGTATCTCTTCATGAAGGAGTCAGAAAGCTTTATTTTACAGGTAAATTTTTGAAAATAACAAAAATCAAGATTAATTTGATTTGTAGACAACACTGTCTCATCTTGGAGTGAAATTTCCAAATTGGGCAAAGCTTTTCCTAACCTTGACTCGTTGATATTGGCCGATTGTCCGATAACAACGTTGGATGTGACCTCGCCAAGCTCTTCTCCTGAAAGAGCGACCTACTCGAGAACGGAGAGCGAAAGCGAAGGTTCATGCCGATCAGTCAACTCGCCTCACCATTGGTTCCGCCGCCTTAAATTCCTTAACCTGAACAACACCCTTTTATCTTCTTGGGAAGAAATCGACAGACTAGCATGCTTCCCTTCTTTAGAACATTTAAGAATACACAAGCTTCCACTCTTTGAGGTAATTAGACGATTGCAGTAAAAATAAAGCAATAACATTTAATTTTTAAAGAATCAAGAGTACACCAAACATGAAAGGCGACAGTTGCTCATAGCAAGGTTACCATGCATCCGAACATTAAATGGTGGCGGAATTATTACAGACGATGACCGAGAAGATGCTGAAAGAGCATTTATTCGACGATATATGGACAAACCAGAAAGTGACCGTCCTGAAAGGTAAATTTTAAATTAAAAATGAACTTATGATTCATTTTTCCATTCTAGATACAACGAACTAGTGTGCTTGCATGGTAGACTAGACCCTTTGGTCAACATAGACCTTTCTCCCGAAAGAAAAGTCAAAATAAACGTGATATGCGGGTCGAAGTCCGAAAGCAGACTTTTAGACGTCTACCAGACAGTCACCGAACTAAAACAGAAGCTCGAGTCCTTTGCCAACATCCCCATCTCGAAGATGAAACTCTTCTACGTCGACGCAGAAATGAAAGCGATCCATGGACCAGAGGAAATGAAATTCCCAAACAAACGACTCTACAGCTACAACATAAGCAGCGGCGACGAAATTATAGTCGATTCAAAACTATGAATTTCTTTTTTGTTTTCATAGTTTATACCGTGGACTTTTAGTTTAAGTATCGTACTGCTGTTTTTCCTAAATAATTTTAATTTTCGTTTTAGGAGTAACAATTCTTATTAGTCTGTCTTTCATTTTAAACCCTGTAAATTATAAAACTAACACTTTTTGTAAATATTAGCATATCATCTAATATTTATTATTTTAAAGTCATTTTAAGGATTGTTTTTTTCTCCTTTAGTTTGCTTGTGTGTAGAGATTAGTCGAAAATCCCATTAATAGTTTGATGCAGAAGCCTTATAAATGGTGTCGGTAATTTTTTTTATATCGGGTATAATTTCCGTTCGACCTGCTTTACCTCAAGTCAATGGCGTATTTAAAACAATCTTCATTGAAGATTCAGAAATTACTTATCTAGTCTTTTGTTGACTTACAAAAGCATGACTGTACTTTGTATTAATCACTTTTTAAGGACGTAAAAAGTATAAAGATCAAATATTTTGGTATTTTAAGGGTTATAAGCCCTAAAAAAGTTGCATGTTATATTTTAAATCATGACGTTTCTTTTAAAAAAATTGTTTAAAAATTTTTGAAAAAATTACAGTGAATGATTTTCAAACGTTCTCTACTTTATTGCAATTACACCCTCTCCCACCCCCATGTTGTCCAATTGAAGTTAAATCACCCAACCTGGCAACATTGGACTGTGTAACGTATGTAGTCCAATGGAAGATAAATCAACTAAACTGGCAACATTGGAGATTGTAAAGTATGAGGTCCAATTGATGATAAATCACCCAACCTGGCAACACTGGACTGTGCAATGTGTGTAGTCCAATGGAAGAAAATCACCCAATCTGGCAACATTGGACTGTGTAACATGTGTAGTCCAATTGTAGATAAATCACCCAAACTGGCGACATTGGACTGTATAACTTATGCAGTCCAATTGAAGATAAATCAACTAAACTGGCAACATTGGACTGTGTAACGTAGGTAGTCCAATTGAAGATAAATCACCCAAACTGGCAACATTGGACTGTGTAACATATGTAGTCCAATTGAAGATAAATCACCCAAACTGGCAACATTGGACTGTGTAACATATGTAGTCCAATTGAAGATAAATCACCCAAACTGGCAACATTAGACTGTGTAACATAAGTAGTCCAATTGAAGATAAATCACTCAAACTGGCAACATTAGACTGTGTAACATAAGTAGTCCAATTGAAGATAAATCACCCAACCGGGCAACACTGGACTGTGCAATGTATGTAGTCCAATGGAAGAAAATCACCCAATCTGGCAACATTGGACTGTGTAACATGTGTAGTCCAATTGAAGTTATATCACCCAAACTGGCGACAGTGGACTGTATAACGCATGTAGTACAATTGAATATAAATCACCTAAACTGGCAACATTGGACTGTGTAACGTAGGTAGTCCAATTGAAGATAATTCACCCAAACTGACAACATTGGACTGTGTAACATATGTAGTCCAATTGAAGATAAATCACCCAAACTGGCAACATTGGACTGTGTAACATATGTAGTCCAATTGAAGATAAATCACCCAAACTGGCAACATTAGACTGTGTAACATAAGTAGTCCAATTGAAGATAAATCACTCAAACTGGCAACATTAGACTGTGTAACATAAGTAGTCCAATTGAAGATAAATCACCCAAACTGGCAACATTGGACTGTGTAACATATGTAGTCCAATTGAAGATAAATCACTCAAACTGGCAACATTAGACTGTGTAACATAAGTAGTCCAATTGAAGATAAATCACCTAATCTGGCAACACTGGGTAGTGTAACATAGTAGCCCAATTGAAGATAATTCACCCAACCTGACACTGGACAGCTGCAATATGAAAATGGCCCAATTCGTGATTAATTGTCCTAACTTGCAACACCTTTAAGTAGCAAAAGTAGTAATTTTTAAGATCCGGCAACGTTGGACAGTGTAAACTAGCATAATTGTAATTAATTGCCCGAACAAGCAATCAGGAAGAGTCGAAGAGATCAGGAAGCTCCAAGGATTACCATGGAGATCACAATTTACCAGGTGACCGCCAATATCAAATGTGGCCTTTGATCGATCACAATCGAAATTTAAAACATCAAATCCAAAAAAAATCAAACATATTCTCAAGATATACATAAATAAATGAAATCGAAAAAAATTGAAGCGAAAAGGTACCACTTCAAAGGTTGAAGTGATAAGAGGATCCGCCTTGCTTAAGTATTCGTACCAAAAAATAAAGCCCATCTATTAACTAATCAAATAAAACGATAAAAAACTTACCAAGTACTCAAACTTGAAAAATGAAAAAGGATTTTTAATTTAAACTGAGCAAAATAACAAAATAAAAGGCAAAACAACACCACTGAGGGCTGAGAATTCCGCCAAGACGAAATTTAAGGCGCTCGATTGAGGCGGGAACTGTTTCACTGAGCAGTGCTACCAACCTAAACATATTAAAATAAAGTTTTATAACTTTAAATGGAGTTAAATCAATTTTAATTGTTTATTTATTCAAAAAATAATTTTTTTACCATTTTAGCTCATAAAATATTGTAAAAGTTGGTTTGATAGAATTGTGGAAGGGCCACCAAGAAATGAAGCAATTTGATGTGTTTAAAGATAAAATAATAGATAAATACGTTAATGAAGTGTTAATTAATTGGTTTTTGCTGATTATCAGTTATTTTGTAGGTTTTTGAATTAAACTTCCATTGGAATTTGTGAGAGTCGGAACTTTTGTCTATGACGGCGACGCTTTGTGTTGAAAAATCAACTTCCAAGGCCCGCGGCCGATGGTTCCTTTTCCCTCCGCTATGTTTTATTTGATCGGAGGGTTTATTTTTCTCGACGAAGGTATCAAAACAATGTCGGGCTGTGTTCTTTATTTGGACAAAACTTAAATAGCAGATGTGAGGTAAGACCGGATTCTATCACTCTATTATATTTACAAATTAACTCTTAAATACCGCCAAAAAAATTTACATGATTTTGATAAGTTGTGATTTCTTATCACTTTTAGGTTAAATCTGTATTTGTGTTTGTTTTGACCTTTTTGATGTGTTTAGAATGGAGGCGAACAATATGGAGTGGGCGGGTGAGAACTGGAGTAGTTCTGACTCTGATGAGAGCGGTTCGTCATTTTCGGAAGACTCGACTTCCTCGCCTAGGATGGAGGCGGTCAAAGTGGGCGGCGAGAGTCTTCTTCTACCGCAGGGCCTCTGTGACAACGCCGAAGTCTTCAAAGAATTCATGTCGCTCGATACTTGGAGAGGATTCTCCGAGCAGCAGCGGCAACATCTTAAAGTAACTTAAAACCGAGTCATTCGTGTTGTTAAGTTTCCTTTTGTTTCAGAACTTTCTACCAGATTTCCCTGAGGACGATGAGGAAGAAAAAGACGAGACGTTGCGGCTGCTGTTTTCTAGAGAGAATGTCCGATTCGGGAATCCTTTGACCGATTTCTATAATCATCTCAGAGACGCTCATTATCGCCCTGATATGAGCAAGATGAGATCCATGCTTCGTAAAGCTCAAATTAAAGATCAAAAGTAATTTTTTTTTAAATTTAAAGTACATCTAATTATTTATTTTTAGACGATTGGAGCGATGGAGGATTTTCGATTTGGTCAAATCAGTCCTGACATCAAGGCAGCGGCTTGTCGAGTCTGTCATAAATGGCGAAAAGCCAAAAGTGACACCTCTCCCGACGAAAAAGTCGCCCAAACCTCATTTGACGCAAAACGTCAAAAATCGCTATTTCCAGGAGCTTTCTCTTATTAGGGAGGAGGTTGGGGAGTCGAGTCAGAGTTCGGAAGATGAAAGTTTTCCAGAAGGGCCGACCCCGAATAAGAAAAACCGAAGGATCTTCAACCCTGTGGATCTTCTCAATGATGGCATCCCTCCTGTTTTGGGCACCCTTTCCTCCGGACCTACACCCTGGGACCACAACAAACTACCCCAAAATAATCCCTACGCCGTATCCGAACAATCTTATTCACAAATGTTAGCTTTACATGCTAAACGCCGTGCTGCTCAAGAGGTAAACAAATTCAAAATCTAAAATCAATTTTTTCAATTTTTTTTCAGGATCATCCCGATCTTAATGTCAAAGGTATCTCATTACAAGATATCGCTTTGAGGTGTAAGTTCCTTAAAAAAGTCTCCAATAGCAAATCATCTAAAAAATTTAAAAGTATGAAAATGACTCCTTCGATATCCAGCCCTAAGGTATGTTCAATTATAAACTTTTATAAAAATTAATTTTTATTTTAGATTGAGGGAGATTTAGATGAAATGAGTGACGATGATCTTTCTTCTTTCATGAATATTAAAAAGGAATTGGAAGAAGACTTAGATATTGATAAAGTCGATATAGAAAGTCTTAATGATTCTCCTCATGTTAAATCATTCGGAAATAATATTACGTGAGTATCTTTTTTTTCACCATCACCTCAGTATCCTCCAAACATTCTGGCAATAGGAGCTTTAGGTCATTTCCACCCTCAAGTGAAAATGGTCCCAAAGTAAGGGGATTTTTTGCCTCACGATTTTTACGGGAGTATTAAAAACTCTTAAAATAATTAATCCTCCCATGTCACAACAAAACCAAGCTGGAAAGGGTTCTTTTTGTTGTCGAAAAAAGAAAAAGAAACAGTACTTTTAAAAAGGCCCCAAGTGTTGGAAAAGGATAACAAAACAAAAAAAAACCGAACTAAAAAGGGCCTTTTTTTTAGTGAAGGAACAAAATTTAGTCAAAAGACCCCTTATGCCCAAACTATTTAATTAAAGTGCCTCTAGTGTCCAAAAAATATCCAAATTTAAAGTAACCCTTTTCATCCCAAATTAACAAAAATCTAGTTGAAAGGACCCCTCATGTTCTAAAAAGAACAAAAACCAAGCTAAGAGTCCACTATTATATCTTATCTTGAGTGTCCAAAAAGGATCAAAATTCAAATAAGGGCACTAATAATTTTCCTTAGGAACAAAATCTAATTATAAAGGGCCCATAGTGTCCAAAAAAAGGGGTCAAAATCAGGATAACCGGCCCTACACTAACCCGCCAGAGCGGCCCCGTGGATATTACAAAATATGATTTGTGGTTGATTAGTGGTTTTGTGACAGCATCGCTATATCAGCTGTTTTTTTAAATTATGCAAAATGGAACAGATGTTGATTGATTAAAAGGATCCTTGGAACCCAAATTGGATCCACAAAAAAGGAAGCTATTCTGCCTTTCTCACTTGGCAGGCATAGTTTCTGAGTTCCCAGCTCCCTTGTTAACCTTTATCCAAGGAATTTGTGGTATCTAGCACAGTTAAATTTACTTACATTATTTTATTTTTTGCAGCTCTCCGAAAATCAAAAGTAATAACTTAGTTAAGAAAATTAAGTTGGAACCTCCTGATATAAGCTTGAAAAAGCCGGAACCTGAAATTCGGAAAGGTAGAACCGACTCGACCGAAAGTGTTTCCAAGAAGATAAAATTGGAACCGGTTGAAACCCCGAAGAAGATTAAAACGGAGTTGAAAATCAAAATAGAGCCTAAAAAGGTCGAGCCGAAAGTAATGCCGGAGCCGAAAATCATGCCAGAGCCTGTTTTTCGACCAGAGCCGGATATTCCAGCTAAGAAGATGAAACTGGATATCGAAGTGCCGATGACGAGTGTCAAACTTGAAACGACAGTCACCAACACTCCTCCTGTTTTCTCAGTTACTTCAATCAAACCGACCTTGAGCAGTCGCATTTTAACGCCAGCAACTTTATCCGACTTAGATGGCATCGATATGATGGACTTACCTGTCGATTTTGATGAATCTTCACCATTGTCTTTGGAAGATATGAAGTAAGTTGGATAAGAATCAATGTCCATTAAATTCTTTTTTAGGCCTCATCCTGAATTGATGCAAGAAACGCACTCTTGTTTCTTTTCGTTAATCCGTGACATATTGACGTCAACGCCGGATCATCGGATTGAAATGAAAGAGCTCGAGTCTCGCATCAAAACTTGGGCGAGCAGTCCGATCGGGCCGATCAATCACTGGTACACTCCGCAGCTTGAAAATCAAATACATTCCGCAGTCCAATTTCTTGCAGGAGACCTACCTGGTAATATAAATCTCTTTTAAACCTCCAAATTAATGTCTTCTAGATATGCTTCCCGAGGATTATGTGCCTTATATGGAATGGAAGGCAGCGGTTGGTGCTTATCAGTGGATAGGAGCTGGCCGTGATACAGACCATAGGCTCACTCAGTTATGCACCATGTGGTTGGAGCGAGGTGCCGACCGTTCTACGGTTCCCACGGTTACACCAATCGTAATCAAAGAAGGCCCAGAAACCATCAGTCATGCCCCCCGAGGTCCTGCAGTTCAACCCACACCACCTAAAGACCGCGAAACCTTCCGACAACAGGTATAACTTCAAAAATGACTGCATCAAATTATATCTTCTTTAGGAAAAACTGAGATATGAAACACCTTATCGGGCTTTCACTTATAACATCGGAGGCGTTGAAACTCCAGTTGGGCCTGTACGATCGCAAAATACCAACGTTAGCAAAGCACGAGGGCATACTCTTCTGGTTGAAAGTCGACCTAAACATGTTACCATACTTGAACTCGGTAATATATCAAAAATGCTAGTTGTGATAATCCATTTTTTTTTAGTCCGTGATGCTGTATCAAGGTTACCAAATGGCCAAGGGACTCGAGCTGATATCGTGACTCTTCTGAAAGACTCGCAGTACATCAGCGAGACTCCTGCTGAAGGAGTTTTAAGCTCAGTTGTTAGCGGAGCTTTAGATAAACTCCACGGGGAATATGATCCTTCAGTGAAATATGATACAAAGAGGAAAATCTGGGTGAATCTTCACAGAGGAAGAAACTGCGAAGAATTCGGTATGAATTTGTGATTTATTTCAAATTTTTTTATGACATTTTGTACAGAGAGGCTGCACGCACTGGGTGTGGATGCAAGAGCGAATAAGCCCAAAGTTCCTCGAAAGCCACCAAAACCTAAGAAAGAGCCTGTTGTGAAAACTGAAGTAGCTGAAGCAATTGTAAGTTTTAGAAAATGTTGATATTTCTGACGTTTATTATAAATTTTTAGGAAAATATCTCTGCTGTGATGAAAGAGTCTGCTGTGATTGCGATCACAAGTAGTACAGTTGTGCAGGAAAGTCCTCCTTTGGTGGTCCAAGCGAAGCCGAAATGTGTTCAAAAAACGGTGACGTTACCTTCCAAAAAAGTCATGACTGAAGGAGTCAAATCTCTTCTGAACAAAACCAAGAAACCTGAAACAACAATACCTCCACAGCAAATAATTCGTTTGCAGCAAAATCAGTTAGGTATTTCGACCATCAAACGGCCTGCAGAACTTCAAAAGGCGTCAATACTTCCGAATCGGTTGCCAGATTCATCTTCTTTGGTATGTTAAGTTAAGATTTTTCTTTGTAATCTTTGTATAGATTAAAAAGGTTCAGACTCAAAATGTTGGAGTTTCTCCGGAGCAGATCAAACAGCCGGCGAAATCTATCGTTAAAGTCATCGCTGCATCTCAATCTTCGCCAAACACGTTGCGGGCGATGCAGCGAGTCCCTCAGGTTGGCCAGCAACAAGTTATACAGCTGAAGCAGCAGTCGATCATCAACGACAAAAACATTATACAAAAAGGCCAAATAAAAAAGCCTGCTGGTCAACAGCAGCTTATCGTCATGAAGCAGGCAGGAGAACAGGGGACATCAGGTCAACAAATGATTGTCATCAACCAGCAACAGATCGTCATGGACTCTCAGCAGCTGTCGCTCAAACAACAAAAACATTTGCAGCAAATTTTGAACAAGCAGCAACTCGAAGGAAATCCTTCTTTACAGGTAAATTTCATTGGAAAAAGAATGCATTAATTTTGTCTCATAGCAACAACTCCAACAACTAATAATCGCGAAACAGCAACAACTTGTCGACCAGCAAAAAAAGCCGCAGCCGATGATTGTTGTGAAGCAGCAGTCCAGCACAGTCACCTCAGAGGGTATTAAACAACCTGTACAGCAGATGATTCTTGTCAAGCAATCAGGATCAGCGGACGGCGAAACAACCACAACCCAAATCACCCAACAACAACTTCAACAGATGATTTTGCTCAAGCAGCAACAACAACAGCAACAGCAGCAACAAATCATCATGGTGAAACAATCTGATCAAAAATCAGTTCAAGTCATCACCCAAAAGGTATGTCCATTGTCAAAAATTGTCTCAATCTAATATTCCATTGTAGAACCAACCTCAGCAACTAACGTTAGCACAACTCCAACAAATACAGCAACAGCAACAACAAAGAGGAGTTGCTACAACAAATATTCTCAATAATCCAAGAGTCGTTGCTCATGGTAATTTTATCATTAGCTCTATGACGTCATAAACCTTTTTTTAGTTGCCGGTCAACCAGTTTCAACGGCTGGAACTAGTTTGATAAAACAGCAAAATCAATCAACTGGCACTCCTGTAGTCGCCAAAGTCGTCACCAGCGTACAAACTCCAGTTTTGACCATGGAAAGCCTTCTGGCCCAACACAACAAGCAGACAACACAACAAGGTATTTTTACTTTTTGACAAAAAATTTTTTTATAAAATTGAGTTTTAGCTGGTGTGAAACTTCCAACAGTGAGTCGTGCTGGTATTTCGCCTCAGTATGTTGTCTCGTTGCCGCAAAGCCGAGTTGTCCATGCCACAAGCGCTAATCAGGTAAGCATTTGTGGAAGTTATGGGAATTTGAATGTTTATTGAATTGAATGTGCTAATTTTATTCCTTAGGTGACTTCTGGGACTAACACCAACGTCGTCGTCTCTTCATTGGGAGACTCCACTGTTGCCAAGTTAGCATCAGGTCAAGGGGTCAGAATCCCCGGCTTAAATCTTGCTCAAATATCTGGGAAACAAGTTTTACTCGCCAGCAAGCCTCAGAATGCAACTTCAGTTCAGGGACAGGTGAATTTCCTGAGAACTTTTCGATTAAAAATTGACGTTTGGTTTTTAGAATGTCATTCTTGGTAATTCTGGTAATCAAACGTTACTTGTGGGAGGATCTCAGCAAGGGACTGTGGCGGTTCTTCAGCAAGGATCGCAGCAGATTTTGTTACCGCCCGGTGCCCTCAAGACGCTCCAAGGGCTTAAAGTTATACCTTTTACCCAAGGAAAACCGTCTCAAACTCAAGGTATGCTCTCATTCTAAATTTTCTCATATTATAATAAAATTCAGGTCGTCAACAACTTTTTGCCCGAATAATTAATCCGAGCGGTATAAGGCCGGTCATAGCGGCCAATCTGGTTCAAGAATCGACAAATTCTGCGCAGACGCAGTCACCGTCAACTTCGAAAGAATAAATCAAGTTTTTTAATCTCTAGCTCTATTCTTGAGAGTGAAGAAACCAAAAAAATTAACACATTCAACAAAAATCTTATTTTATATCTTTACAAAAATCAAATAGAAGGGAAAGAAAATCCGTCCGCAACATTCAAAAGAAAGATTGTGCATGCTCTTTAATTTTTTAAATATTAAATTTGACATTTACCTGATACCAAATTTATTTCTTTAAATTAAAAATGTGTATTTGTTTTTGTATTTTGTGCAATATCAGAAAGTCTCTGAGATTTTTAAATTTCAGTATTTTTATTTTCGAACTTGGGTATAAGTTTTATATTTTGTACAAAAACGTTGTAAATAGGTTGAAAAGTGTGAAAAAGAAACATTTTGTATATAGCGAGTTGTTTTTTAAACGTTGTATATTGGATTAGAAGTATCTAAAGAAGTAAATAATGAAAGTGTAAATATAATAAAAATAATTAATCCCGATATTTGGGATTTTTAAACAATTGGATTTTATTCTCCTTTTTCTCCGGTCCCACTGCTCAAAAATATCATCAACTTTGTATTATCATTTCGAGGAGACCCTTTTAAGGATTCATGTTTTGAAGGTCTTTTTTCCTTTTTTATGGCTTTTCTTTGTAACATATTTTGAAAATTCTTTTTCAACAAGCTTACCATTGATGGATCTGGTATCAAGTCAAGTCTTTGCCTATTCTGACCATGTTGGTTCTGTTGAACGTTTGCCTATCATCTACATGGAAATGCTATGGAATTTTGTGAAATCAATAATTATTTTCGATGGAGTTAAATTTAATTTCTTTAAATTAAATAAAATTTAATTATCTTTCGTTTTGTACTTCGTGGTCAAGTCGCTAGAACCCATAGTTTTTGAGCTAGAGGTCAAAAACTGATTTTTTTTTCCTTTCAAAATTGCAGACGAAGTACAGGAGAGAGAAAGACGAAAACTTGGTTCATAATCATAACTAAACGATAGTTTGGTACAGTTTATTGAAAAATTTATTTACAGACATTTTACATTTTTTTTATGAAGGTTTTTTTAGCCCCAGGTATGTTCGATTCTGACTCCACCTCCGTGGGATCGGTCACCATTCTTAGGCCCTCCGTATGTGCGGTCCCAGTGTCCATAGGCTTCTCCTCTGGTCCTCCCGTCGTTTGTATTGAAAATCTCCTGACGTCCGTCAACCCTGACTCGAGTTCCTTGGTCGGTTCCTCGGTTCTTTTCGTGGTTCACGTCAACCGAAATTCCTCCGTCGTTTTTCTTTCCTTGAGGCTAAAAAAAGAGAATTAAAATTTTCTTCTATCCAAAATGAACAAGTCTTACGCTGGGGGCAGCATTGATGGCGAGGATTCCAAGCAAAAGAACACAAACTGCGATTTTGATCGACATTTTTTCTTTTTCTAAAAATATTGAGAAAAAAAATCAAAACTGATCCAATTGACGTAATTAAACTGATACAAGCACTTTTAAAATAGTTTCTATTCTTACCGATAAGTTGGTTTCTATGTTAGAGGATAAACTGTTGGTAACTGTGATATCTCATGGGATTGACTCCGTTTTTATAAAGCCCCCGAAGAAGCTGTCGTCTTGCGGGTTTCACATCGGGTATTTCCCGTAAGAATCTTGTGATTCCCGGCCGCACTGCCTTTCGCCGTGAAACCCGTTTTCACTAGTTATCTGTACATCACATTCGTCTTTGAACCAGACTTATCAACGTAACCTCTAATTAAATTTTTGTTATAAAAAAGTGGCTTAACCCATTTTAATGAAATAATTTTTTTTTAAATTCCATTTTAACGAATTGACAAGGTAATTACTATGTAAAATAGTATAAATGAAATTCTGATTGATCAAAGACCTTTTGTCATGGTAATAATACACTGATTATGCAACTTGTTTGATATTTAAACAATGGGAATGTACAAAAGTAAGCGAGAATGTGTCGAAAACAAAAGAAAAGCGAAATGGGAAACGCAAAAGAAAGGGGATGGGGGAAATGAATTACATCAACCGGGAACCTACATCAGCGCTTTTCTTTTCGGTTCCTCGATGTCCTTAAAAAATTATCAAACTTTTCTTAAAAAATTTACGAAGAAGCTAAGCATTTGTTGTGTTTGCTTATTTTTATTGTATTTTATCATATGGGGAAAACGTTCTTTCTGAATTTAGCGATTTCTTTTAGTACTTTTTGGCCTTTTGTTCGCACTTGATGAGGGAGAGATGTTGACAAAATCGGGGAGTTCGGATTCGGTCAAAAATGGTGTTTCCGTCCCAGTCGTGCCTATTCTTAAAACGTTCTTTTTTAAATCGATACAACACTGAAAGAAAAAAAGTAAGATAAAATGGTTTTTTTATTTGATTTTTGTACCTGATGACGTTTTAGCATGTCTAGGCCGAGAAGCATGTCCATCGCTTGTTCTTCGATGACGGAAAACGAGGTCGTCAGATGATCTTTTTCGATGACGACGTCGACCATGTGAACGCGACCGATGATCCTTTGGACTCCGACTCCCCGTGCGACTCCCGACCATCTCGTATCGACCAGTCTCATTATGTTCACCCTTTCTGCACATTTCACGGACATAATGGTCGTTTGAGCTCCTGGAGAAAAATGAATTTTTCTGTATTGGATTCTATCTTACCTGAGTCGACGAACGCTTTGACTGGGTATCCGTTTACGAGGCAGTTGATGAAGAGCATGATGACGACTCCGAAAGATTCCGGATTGTGTTCCAAAGCAGCTTCCATGTTTGCTTCGATGTTTTTACGCCGGATGTCCTCGGCGATGAGTCTCTGGGCTTCGACATCGAAAGGATGCGCCTGTAAAAGCTGGAGTCTTTTCCTTTCCAAACGCTCCCGTTCTTCCAACTGCGACGTCAAGACGCTTGCGAATTCATCTAAAGTCCAAATTCTTTAAAACCTCAATAAAATATCAACTCCAACCGTTCTATAAATATCATTAGAAAGGCTCACTATGGAGCTACAAGGCAAGTGAGCCTTGCTTCAATAGAATTTGACCCCCAAAATCTATGGTCGAACCTAGTTTTCCTGATTTGAGTGCTGCGTGTAGTTTTGGGTTGTTTTCCTTTAATGCTGACATGTGGTTCGGATTGCTGAGGAGTAGGTCTCTAATTTGTGCCGGGTCGTTGGTAGCAGAGCGTCGTGTGGCGGATGAGACTCCTGGCGATGACGTATGCGGTTGATCTAAAAACAAGAATGAATTAACCTTTTTGATATCTCTTTACCATTTCTATTCTCTAAATCATTCATAACGATCACATCGCCATCTTTCACTTTATATCCTTTCAACGTGTTATTCACATTGGAGAGCCTTTTTCCTTCATGCAAAAGCGCAATACGCTGTTTCGGATATCCCGTTTCGACTTCGCAGAGGGCCAGGAAGTCTTTGATCGTGAGGTCTCCGCTAACCTCGACGACAAAGAGCTCTTCGTTTGGAGATGCGATTGTTACTTTCATATTTCATTTACTCCAAAGCCCTTCATCGCAACTACGCCATTAAGGCGTTAACTTTCAAAAAGATTTACTCCCAAATTTTTTTAGATATAAGTTGTCATATGTTTTGAGTGATCATAACGATTCATAACCCTTCGACTTACCTTTGCTTTTGGACCTTCGACGTGCGCTTAGTGGTGCGACGATTCGATCTTTAAGGAGCCTTTTGAAAACGATCATGTCTCCTTCGACGATTCCGTGGGTTTTCAAGTCAAGACCTTCTTCGACCAATGCGGAGCCTTTGTGGAAGAGGTAGAGGCCGTTCCTTGGCGTGTTCGTCTCCCAGGCATAGAGCGCTTTTAAATCTCCTAAACGCATATCGCGCCTAACGTCGACGACGATCATGTCGTCGCACGAATTGGAGAGGGTGAGTTTCATCCTCGTGACGATCTTGGACCCTCGAAGCCTTTTTGTCACAAGTCATCGAGTTTGAACGCCCCTTCCTCGACCAAATCTCACATTCACTTTTCTTTTTAAAAAGCTTCAATGTCTCTTAACGCTTTACCCACATGTTATTACCAATAAATTCTGCCAAATGTTTCAAATTTCTTAAAAATTGCTAAACCCGCTATTTTGAGGAGTCAAGGAGCGGTCGTAGGGTTAAAACGACTTAAGACTCTTGATCTTTAGCTAGATTTTGATCCTTTTCGACAAAGGAGGCCTTCTTTAGCTAGATTTTGATCATTTTCGGCAAAGGGGGCAGTCTTTAGCTAGATTTTGATCATTTTCGGCAAAGGGGGCAGTCTTTAGCTAGATTTTGATCCTTTTCGACAAAGGAGGCCTTCTTTAGCTAGATTTTGATCTTTTTCGACAAAGGAGGCCTTCTTTAGCTAGATTTTGATCATTTTCGACAAAGGAGGCCTTCTTTGGCTAGATTTTGATCCTTTTCGACAAAGAAGGCCTTCTTTAGCTAGATTTTGATCCTTTTCGACAAAGGAGGCCTTCTTTAGCTAGATTTTGATCCTTTTCGACAAAGGAGGCCTTCTTTAGCTAGATTTTGATCCTTTTCGACAAAGAAGGCTGTCTTTGGATAGATTTTGATCTTTTTTAAGACAAGAAGCAGCTTTTTCAGTTAGATTTGGATCTTTTTGCGACAAAGGGAGCCTTCTTCAGCTAGATTTTACGACTTTACGACTTCGGTCGGAAATGACATGGGAGGAGATTATGCAGTGGCCCACCCCCAGGTTGAGGTCTGTAGAGTCCCGAGCTCTAGATCTAGTACACACGTCAATGGGCCTTGAACCTGGGTCCTCTTCTTCAAGGAATCATCTATTATTCATACAAACTTGAGGATGTAAAAAGTTCAATTACTTGTGAATAATGAAGCAAGAGTTTTAATCACTTAAATTAGGTTTAGCTTCCTATTTTATTTGTTTTTAACGTCCCCTGAGGGCATTTTAGGCCATTTCATTTATACAGCACCTGGGTTATTTTCTGCCTCGATACTCACATATCGTCGCCTCTTTGTCTTTGAACCTAAATTTTTCATATACTTACCCTAATTTTCAAAGATCAAACAGTTTTCGGAAACGATAACGTGAAAATCGTTAGTCAAACGGGTCAGCTCGTCCTTTGTGACAGGTTCAATAACGTCCCTTTTTTTAATTATCTTTTTTATTTGATAAACATGTAAATACAGTATTTCCAAGTACAATGTCAATATTGGCAGTGTTTTACGATGATTGCTAACTTGAGGATTCTAAGCTACGGCTTTTGAACTTATAAACAGTTATACATTTATATTGGAACTTTTTATACATTTATGTACAAATAAAATGATAATTTTTACAATTTTACAAACCGTCGATTTCCTTTCCTGACGACCATAATTGACTTCTTTGTTCAAAATTAAAAAACAAATTGAAGCTTAACGAAAAAATCTAGATATGCATTCTTTTGAGTATTGCACGCTAGGCACTTTTGTCTCTAAATACCGACTTCCCTTAAAATCTATCAGTCCTCCCCTTAGAAAATTTCAAGATATTTTTTTTTGTAAAAAAATAACGATATAAAAGAATTTTTAGGAATTTCGGTAGCGAAAAAAATCTAATTTTCTAAACCTTTAAAGGAAAAAAGAGCAAAATAAAACGTCTAATCACAATCAATCACAGTGTTCAAAAATAAGCGATAAGAGCACCATTCGTAATCCTTTTCAAATTTCATTCCTACATTTTGCCAAAAAAATTAACAAAAAAAAAGTTCTAAAACTACACATTTATTTGGTACAATTAGCAAATATTTTACAGCGTTTGGTCTACTTGGATCCGAAAGTTTTATTGTTTTTAATGTGAAGAAGGTTGACTTTTTCTGAGTTAACCTGGATGTCGATAAGATGTGTGGGTTGAAAGTTATCCCTTCTGGGAGAACTCCGTCTTTCCCCCGTTTTTCACGGGCGACGAAAATTTATGTGGGCCGAGGTCAGAAAGCTCCTAATGGCTATAGCCCGCTAATCCCCCAAAGGCCGCCTTTTCCGTCCCATACATCGAGCAGGGAAAAAGCTTTAACATTGATCCCCTCCAGAAGAAGGAAAGCCGCAGATTTATTTCTCTGATAACAGTAATTGCTACTACTGAATAGGAATTATAAGGAAGGAACAGAAGGGGGAAGGATTCCCTATAAAAGGGGGGAGGATTTGCAAGCGTTAAACATGGGGAAAACCCTCCGATCTAAAAGGACAAACACGGAAAAGGATTCCCTTTCCTTATTTACAACCACTTATGGAAAGACGATTGTTTCAAATCGTATTCTTTCCATACATGCACACGCCATAACAGTTTTGTCTGTTTTTACATTTTCAGAAAGTTCAATCTCAGCATCAAAACGTTTAATTAATTAGCTATTCTCACAAAAATGAAAAAAAAATTTTCATTCTAGAGAGCAAAAAAATACAACAAAATCTGCCCTAAAATTTTTTGTTAGTTTGGTATATAATTTTCAAATTTTCCTATGTTCTACCCGAAAATTACCTCAGGCACACATGTGCTTAATCATTTCGAAGCTTCTCTGAGGGGAATAGATAATGAGTTAATAAATTTGTCTCCCCCTTATCTTTTAAACTTCTCTCATCTTCAGGAGAGTTTAATCACTAAATTAATTAACAAAAATTTTAATTAAAACTTATTTCGATTCAAATTTTTGCAAACAGAAGATTCTTAAAAAAAGACAATATTCGATTATTTGAATTACTTTTTTTCTTAGAAAAAGTTTTACAAAAGAATTTAATTAAAATATTTCTCATTTTTTTTATGGTGAGGAATAAACTTTATTTTGAACCTTTTTCTTATGTAAATCGCGATAAAGGACTTTTTTTTATGTCTTTATTTTAATTATTTTTTAAATAAAAGTTATGGTTGATTTCATAAACGTGTAAGGTGGTTTAAAAAGTTTATATTCTTTTTTTCCTTTTTAAACTCCCGAGGCTCTTGTTTCATTTTCTGAATCTTTAGGGGGCTGAAGATGGCAGTCTGGAAAGGCAATAAACTCGAAAAGTCTACGGAAGGGCTTGAGTGGAATCGTAAAGTTAAAGGGAGTGTACCTGCGCGGTTTTAAATCCACGATTTTTTTTTCGACACAAACAATTTCGTCAAAACAAAATGTCAATCTTCATACGTTATTCATTTTGTTTAACAGGGAACACGATTGCGAATTCTGCCTTTTCAACTTTTTTATAAATAAAAAGTTTTAAACTGAAAACCGAACTGAATTTAGATAGGTTTGAACAAATCGGGGGGAAAACGGTAGTTTGAGTACTTGCTAGGGGAAATGGGGGGCTTCGATTTGCATAATCCAGTTTAACGTCGCCCCTTTCTAATAGCCAAAATTAAAATATCTACCTCCCAAATGGGATCGTTTTATATCAAAGGATATGAGGTACTTACGACTATGCAAATAGTTTCCCTAAATTTTTTTGGCGTATGGACAAAGGAATCCCTGGAGTTTTGTCAAACTGTTTTCATCTCGCATAAAACTATAAAGAAAACTTCAATATCACATTTTTGTTCGAACTGAGCGTTTTTTTGAGCTGTTGGATCCAAGTCGACCAAGAGGTATTGAAAATGGCAGTTGTTATTTTCAATTATCACTTAACCTTTCATTTTACAAAAGTACAAAATCCTTCTTCTTATGATATTCACATTGAAAAATTGAAAAAGCTATTGAGAATTTTTCTTATGGAAGCTGCAAAATGGTTCATTTGGCATAGAAAAGCTTTGGTAACTACAACACCTGTAACCTCAATTAGGTAATACATTTTGGTCAATAAAATTGTAACGGCTTGGGGATTCATGTCCTCGTTTTTATTGTTTTCATAAAAACTAAAGATATTAATAAAAATGTTAGATTTTTATGAGGACCTTAGAATGTGCAAGTGAAACAAAAAAAGTTAGGAAAAACTATAAAACGTAAGTCCAAGATAAAAACGATGAAGGATATCAAACAAACAAAAAAATGTCAAGAAAGCAAAAAAACAAAAATTTCATGACTTGGCTAAACAAAAAACAAAATTATGCAATTCTCACCTACTAATAATTTATCAAAACTAACTTTTTAGGATTTCAGAGAGAATTTAATTTTTTAGCAAAAAGTGGCGTTAAAATCTGACTTCATCGTTTTTTCCAAGATCTTTTTACAAAATATTTTGAAGAAATTAACGCAAGTTTTGAATTCTCTTTTTATGAAATATTAATATAAGGTTTTTAAAAAAGTTTTATTTACAAATAAATAGTAGAAGTAAGATACTTAGAATTTAAAGTCTTAATATCTTGTACTGGTCTGAAACAATCCATTTAAAAAAAAAAATTAAATTTTCGTACAATGGATTCAAGGGACGCGTTTGTTCCTTGCTCCATTGCGATGTCTTCGTCATGGTTTTGAGGTCGTGTTCATTTGACTTTCTGGGCTTCTACACATGAGGAGATTTTTGTAGGCTTGCCTGTATTCGGAGCTCATGACGACATAAATGATGGGGTTGATGCATGTCGTTAGGTAGATGAGGATGTAGCCGGCGATGTTGAGAGCTCGCATTTCGACGGCGTCGCGGTAGGTTTTGCTCAGCGTGATCGGTAGGTAACATGTGACAAAAGATGCGAATATGACTAGGATCATTTTTAGGAGTTTTTTGTCTTTGGGTGTCATCTTTCCTGGGACAGGAGGTGCGGAGCTGGGTCGGCGTGGGCTTCCTTTGAAATGGCTTGTGCGCCTGAATACGGACGCCATGTGGGACAATGTCGAATTGACGGCTGAAGGGTGCCTCCTTTTGTGCTTCCTTGATGGAGATGTGGGGCGAGAAGAGCACATCGAAGTCGGAGAAGCGCTTCTTGATGTTTCGTCTTCGTTCATCCCTTCTTCGATCCCCGAAGACGATGAAGGGTCGGGAAGAACTTTATGTTTATGCGGGGAGTTCCCGTAGGGCGATAAAAGCCTCGGGCTTGGGGCCAACGTAACCATTTTGATGTTGACATCGCTTGACATTTCCGTCGAGCCGTCCAAAATCGAGGATGACTTCTCAGTCGAAAAGGACTGACCCGTGCTTGAAGTCCCGAACGCCGAATCGTCCGTCGAACTAGTATGGCATTTACGAAGAAGCCTCACTTTTCCGTAATATGGGTTTTTCGAGGACGCCATCACACTCGAACTTGAAGAAGTCGCGTTTCGTCCGGTAACTCGTGACTTCAAAGCAGTCTTTCGGACGATATAAAATATTCGAGCGTAGCAGACAACGATGCAAATGCAAGGGATCACAAAGGCGACCAGAAAAAGAAACTCCTTTGGTGACCTTCCAGTCGAATCTGGAAGAATCGAACAGGAACCAATCCTCGGGTCCAAACCGAACCTACCCCATTTACCAAACCAAGTGGCAATTAAAGCTCCAAATCCGCAAGCCCAAGTCGCTCCAACCATTAACCCAAGGTACTGCTTTCTATACAATCTAAAACACAAAAATCAATATTAGCTATGCTGGAAACTTCCTACCTATTTCTGTTTAGTAAAAATTTGAATTTTACACCTCCAGGTAAAAATTTGGCTTATTCCGCAGGCTCTATAGGCAATAATTAAGAACTAACAAGTTCTTTCATTGAGTACAGAAGGCTTTGATTCATGTTATTGTGAAGCAATTATAAGCGAGGCCTATACTCGAAGTTTACCCAAAGCCCCCTTTACCCACTGACCACTCTTTGTACTGTGCTTGTCCAAATGTTGACTTTTCCCTTAAAAACAAAGGAAAGAAAAACAGAAAAAAAAAAAAAAAAAGATTCTGGTTTTTTTTGTCTGCACAATATGTTAGGTAGGTACCTAGCCCGAAAAAAAGTTTAATACCTACTTATTCAACAGCAGTTAGGTACCCACTCATTCTAGTTACTTAAACAATTATTATTAATATACCTATGTATTGAATTTTTTAAAATTATGTATTTTATGATTTTATAGGCAAGTATTAGGTAGATTTCTTTCAGAAATCCTACCTTTTCGATACCTGAGTTAGCATTGTGATTTTGTCTCTTTATCTCCGCAGTTTAGATAAAAATATTACTTTTAACTATGTACCTAATCATAATTATTATTGTAGTGGGTCTGTAGGTATTTAATATTAGCAATATTTAATTATTAATAAACCTTGCTATAGGAATTAAACACTTATACGATTCAAGTCTATTAATTAATAAGTAGGTACTCCCTACTCATTTGACTGGACCTTGGCAAAAACTGATTAATTTCATTTTTGAAATACGAGGTTCTAGAAGGTTCTAGGGACCTAAATAATTTTCTTCATACTTCTAGTCATCACAGTTCTAGTACTAATATTGTCCCGCTCCTCCCAAGGCGTTTCCGTAGTGTAGTGGTTATCACGTGTGCTTCACACGCACAAGGTCCCCGGTTCGATCCCGGGCGGAAACAAATTTTTTTTGTTCTTTAACAAAATAATTTTTTTTATTCTATTAAATTTCTGTAATTTTATGGGCTTTTTAGAGTGGATATATATTATTTTAGTATAAATTACTCTTTACAACTCCAAGCTCAACAAAAAACCGACCACTTTTTGCACGTTTATAATAAAAGTTTTGTTTTTTAAGAAAATGACTCTTGAAAATTGTTAATTAATTTTCAAAGTAATGGCATTAAGATTTGAGGAAACAATAGTTTTAAGCTACTTTTTATAAGTATGTACGTAGGTACTCCAAAAAGGGGGGGGTTCCCGAGGCTTCAACTATAGAATGGCAAGGGATGCTTCAAGGTCCTTAATCTCTTAAAGTGCTCTGAGATATTGTTTTGGTTTGTAAGGCCATTGGCCAACCCCAAACTTCCCTGACCAACTTGATGACCTCTCGCAGGAATTTTGATTTGGGTATTTAAAAAAGTTGTTGAATTTCTGTTTTTTGTCAGACTAAACGGTTAATTTTTAACAGCTAATCCAAAACCAATAAATATTTGTTTTAAGAAGGTAAATCGTCTTACTTTGGGTACATGGTAGGGTGTCCGATCATGACGTAACGGTTGAGCGTGATGGCCAAGACGGTAAAAAGTGAGACTGCCAAAAGGCCGTATCGAAGGAGTGGAAATAGACGACAAAGGAGTAAACCGTGTCGCCAAGATTTCCTCCAAAAGGTCGAAGCCGCCAATGGCAAATTGAAGCAGCACGACATCAAATCCGAGACCGACAGATTAATTATAAAAACCGCCGTCGCATTTCGGACCTGAAATGAGAAACAAAAAAAGAAAATTAAAAAAAGAAGATTGGTGACAAATAGGACGAAAGGGATTTACTCGGATCCCACCCCCTCTTTTTCCCATCATTGATTCTCAGTTTGGCCGAATCTTGAGCCCCTTTCTCCCATTGTTTCCAGAAAAGGACACCTCCTTGAAGAAAAACGCAATCTTCTCTTATCAGACCACCCTCGATTCGACACACAAATATTCCGATTTTATGCCAAATTACGCACTATCTTCGAAGTGAGAATGCCAAAATCTGTTTTGTTTTAGACCCTTGACAAAGATCGAAACAGAACTTTGACCCCAAAACTTTATACGCTTCCGACAAAAACAATCCGAATTCGCCCCAAAAAATGAAGCAATAAACTTAAAAGAACACCATAATAAAGAAGGATAATACGCTTTTATTAGGGCTAAAAGATACAAATGGCCCTTTTGAAGTAGCCTCAGGACCTAAAATATTCCAGTCGTCACATTAAACCGCTCGTATCACAATAGCGTCCGGTTTCCATTATGTTTATGCCACATAAAAGGAAAGAAAAAACGAGTGAAAAGGATTGATAAATTATCCAAACTACGGTCGATATTGATGGATTGAATAAGGGAAGGCTTTTTTTCCCGAGAAAGATTTATAAATATGTGATGCCTTTTGTGTTTTACGTGATTTAACTTCCAATTCTGGAAAAATGGAACTGACATGGCTTCGCGATTATGCATCAAAACTAATTTATTGAACAGAGCATAAAAAATTTATTCAGTTAAATAATATTTTGACCGCAAAACAAATTTTAATTTAGATTTTACATTCTATGGCCTTTTTAAAATAAGAAATTGCCTTTTATATGAAGCCAATTGAGATTTTGAATTCCTTTTAATTTCTTCTTTTAGTCGATAAAGCTCCTTAGCAGGACTTTCAATCAGAAAAAGCAATATTGAAAAATGTTTTCCATTCTACATTATTTTCTCAATTTGAAAAGGAACCTACCTACTAATAAATATTAATATTAATAAAATATTAAATACTTTTAAGCTTGGATTTCTTTAAACTTATTCCCACAAAAATCACGGTGTAGTGTTGGGCTAGGGTGTGGGAAGGGTCGAGGAAGTAATGAATGAGTGTGGGATGTGGCTTGGAGAGGTCTGTAGAGCCCTGACTTTTTGAGAAAGTTCAAGTTATGGGGGTTCCTCCTCCACTTTTTGGTGGAAATTTGTATTTTTGTCCATCGTCTTAATTATTTTGAACCGTGAAAATTTCTGCTACTAAATTAAGTCTTTTTAAAATTAAAAAATACATAAATTAAAAAAAAATTTGAGGATTTTTACGGCTGGCACTCTCCGGAGCAAATAAAAGTTCGCCCTTGGAGTTACAACTTCCTCGACTTCCTCCCAGTACATTTCCCTTTTCTGAGTGGCAAAAAGCCAACCCCCTCCACCCCCTCGACCCTTATGTATCGATACTTTGCCCCATAAGAAAAACGAGGAGCGAAAATTCACCCCCAAATGTCTCGAAGAAATATTTAATTAAAAAAAAAAAGATCATCAATCCTGCCTATCGCAGACGTGTAATCATTTTTCACTTTGATATTACTCGAGTATCTTTGAGTCATTTAGGAAGGGTTCGAAGGGTTAGAAAGCGATTAATAACTCGAAAAAAAGACAATCTTGAAACCCCCAGTTATTATAACAATGATAAATTATGAGCGGTGACCAAAAATTTTAAATCCTTTTTTAAACTAAGCTTTGATGATTAATAGGCTTAAACTGCCACATGTTCTTGTTAAATTAGATTGGACGAGTTCTGATCCTTGGGACCCCACTAAATTACGTATAATCCACGAGAAAACCCCTAAAACCTCAATTTCATATCAAGCTAAAACCCACAATCCAAGGACTAATCGGGCGAGCTCATTTTCAAATTGGATTTCACCCGAAACTTATTTTCGTGGGGCCATAAACAAAACTGATATTCGGCCGACGTGCGGCTAATCTACGGATTCCGCGTTCACGTATACAAACATTTTTTATGGCTTCGAAATGTCGGCTATGAAAAACACGTTCAGGGATTTGAGAGGTCATTAAATATTCATTTTGACGAACATAAAACCTCCCCCTCTTTTTTAGGATAAACTGTTGAGGGTTGAACCTCCTACTGGCAAAAGAAAATTGTTTAGCGACCTAAAATTGAAACTCAGGGACGAACAGGAAAGGAATTAAAAAATATTCTGTCCCGTTGTTCCCGAGGAAAAACAAATTGGACTTTTTATTTTTAAATAAAATGACTCATAGAAGAGGCTATAATTATCTAGGTTCTTGTAAAAACTTTAATTCCCCTAAAGGCGTATTCTTCAATTTTCTATTTTTTGTAGCTACTCTATTCCATTTGCTGGATGAAAAACTGATCTTCAAGTTTAATTAAAGTGTTTTTTTAATTCCTAAAAAAGTCTTAATTAAATGTGGAAAACTTAAGGAATTAAAATTAGCTATTAACGCCAATAGGGAGTAATTTTGACTTTTTCTGAGGTGATAAAAACTTTTTCAACGAGATTCCCTTGAGGAAATTATATCCACTACGAAATAGCTACCACTTATCTAGCTTATTTATGAAGAATGAATAATAAATTTTTTCAATTTTCAATGAATAAACATGAAATATTTAGCGAGTTTTTTCTTTATCATGAACATATTCAAATTTTGCTTTTATTATGAATGTATCCATTGTAAGTGGATAAATGAGTGGGGATTTAGTTTAACCTAGTTAAGCATCATGAATTGCAAAAAAACGTTAGGGAGGTTGGTTGGTTTAAAATTTATTTCGTCGTGGATGAAAATTGAGATGGTCCTTTTATGAGGTTTCTCGTTTAAAATGAGTTCTAAACCTAATTGGGCTTAATTAACGTTTATATTTATAAGTTGAAAAGGGGGTGGGATTAAAGGCGGGAATACGCCCACCTCTACCTTTTGTCGTCAACCTCATTTAAGTTTTACCGATCGGATGCACAAACGTTCATCACCCGCGCTATACAGGGTTTTGACGAACAAAGTGCCCTGGGAGATCCATTAAAGCCCCTTGAGACTCCGGAGAATGTGAGAATGGGAAAATTGCCCTCCCCTTTTATTAATGGGGTCTTTTCAAAGATCGACCCAAGCCGACGTTTTAGGAAGCGAATTTCCTTTCTACGCCAATTTAATTACAAGAGTTTGCCCAGACTTTTCCCTCCTCTGACCAGAGCACGTGCGTTCTTTTCCGAAGTGGCCACCGATCAACAGGTGCGGAGGTCAAAGCTCGGATACAATTCCAAGAAAATTAGATAATTGGACTTGTTCTTTTCTCCCTACACTTTCATTTGTTTGGCCCCTTCTTGTTATTTTTGCCAAGCACGTTCCGTACACGATACGATTTTTAAAAGATCTTTGTTATAATCGATCCATAAATCCTCAAAACCACCCAAATATGCAACTTTCGTTTCAGATGAAAAAAATGTTTTATTTAAATGAGAGGCCTGTTGAAAAGCGAATAAATTAAATAGTAAATTAAGTCGAGTTGGAGGTGGGACATGCAATATGTATGGAGGATGCATCTTGTTGATTTATGCGCATGTAAATGCCTCAAAACACCCCCAACATCACTCGTCCCCCTTCTTCAATTTAGCAGCAAACAAGTGCACTTAAACCTGTGTTCTACTTGTTATGTTGATTTCAACTGATTTCTGTATTGTAAATAAATAAAATAGGGTTGGATTGAAAAAAAGTGGTTTTTGCGTGGAAGACATGGGATTTATGATGGGAAAAGGTCAGGGAGCAAAAACAGGGTTTAAGTATGAGAATGAGGGTTGAAAATGTCATGAATAACAGGTCTTTCATAATCACTTTATATTATATAAAAACATTTTCCTACCATACCTGCATAAATAAAATTGATTTTTTTATATATCAGCGAGTGGTATTTGTAGTCAAAAAACTTGACATTTAAATTAAAAAAAAAAAATTGTTATGATGAAGAAACTCCATAATTCAAACTTTTTCAAAATTGGGGCACCACAGACAACTAACCATCCACCACCTCCCCTGATCTCCATCACCCCCTCCATTTTCTTATCACCTTCCCTACTCTCCTCGACGATCCTCCACCTCACCCCAGTCACTGAAATTTACCAAATCGTGCAATTTTACCAAATCTGATTAATTTTGAGGCCCTATCACCTATGATATAGATAACTACAGGTATGATAATGCCGTTCAGCCCCAAGGGCTTTATATATGGAATCCAATATGGCGGGCGTTAGCATGGGGAAAAAAAGGTCAATTTCAGGTGTAGCGATTTTTACGACTTGAAAAATTCCCTCTTATCCTAAAAATGCAAATGCGTTTTTCCTGTCTCGAAGAAAAAAAAAGTCCGAGTAATAAAAGTAATAGGATAATTTTCCGCGCGGATAAACATATTCTGGGTTTACGATATGGTCTTGAGCTCCCCCTCGTCCTTGCGGAATGCTTCTGTGGCGAAAATCTCATCTACGACGTATACGGAATAACAAAAGGTATTATCTTTATATTTTTATTAGCGTTTTACGTTTTAGAGTATGTTAATTCGGTTGAAAGGGCACCTATGAAAAGTAGGAATCTTGAGTTCAACGTACTTTAAGGGTGTAAACGCCCACCCTTTAGGAAGAGGACCTGTTTTCAGTATACTTTCACGAGTTTACCCTCCTTCGGGCGATTGATCGAAAATGACGGATACGAGTTTGATAAGTTGTTTCCCGAACGCGTCGAGTTTTCCGTACGGATTCTTTTCTCATAATTTTTTTTTCTTCTTCCCGCCTTCGCCTTTTCGCCCTAAAACTCCCTTCCTCGTATATATTTAGATTAGCCAACTTCCGAAACGATCCCATAAATTATGGCTTATGGACAGGTTGAATAATTAAACTTGATAAATTGTAGGTTCACGGGTTTTATTTTACTTTTTAAACAAGTTGAAAACTTTCATTTTCACAACTCGAATTCACTATGCAAATGTACCTCGCATGGAAAATTCGTAAAATATTTAGGTACCGCTTAAAACTCCATAATTTCTAAATTTTGCGAGTTTCCGTAAAACATGATTCTTGGCTTATTTCTAATGGTGTGTTTGAGAACATTTCAAGTTATTTGGTGAAAATTGGGTGTTTACGATGTTGGGAATGAGGTTTTGACTGTTTTTCCGTGGAAGTTGGACATATTGAACCGTCACAAGCAATTATAATGATAGATTTTATTTACTCCGTCGTTTCCCAGGTCTCGACGTCTTCATGATTTAAACGAGGCAACTTCCCTTTTCTCGGGCTCGTACTTTTTCCTCAGTGGCGCTCTATATCACGTCGAACCACTCCCCTCGTCCATAAATCCCAACTATGCGGGGGCTCGGGGGGTAAAAATAGAGTCTGGTTTAGCGCAGATTTACGCTTTGTTCTGACAAAAAATAGTCGAAAATTGTTCAAAAAATGACTCCTTTCCAAGGGTAAAAAGACGGGAGAAAAGTGAGGTGAGATTTAGACTGTCTGAAAGCGAACATCAACACTTTATCTCGGCCACTTGCACATCTTTCAAAACTTAAGTACCCCCTTCAAGCATAACACAATAAATAAACATTCCACGTTTCCTCCCTTTTGCTCCACGCTTTTGGCCAAACAAAGCGTTTTCCCTTTCATCCAAACTTTGTCAAACATTAAAAACACTTTTCTGCATAATAAAAGCATTTTCGGAATACACATGAAACAACCAAAGGTTCAAAAAGAACGACCACATACTTGCAAACATTAGGATTTCTTTTATACTGAAAGAAGATGAAAAAAAATCCCCAAAAACTTTTATTTGTTTTGACTACTTTATACAAAGAAAATAATCTTCTCTTTATATTTTTCAAAGTACTAAGCTAAATGAGCCCATAAAACAAAATATTTTTACTTGTTTAAAAAAATACAAGAATCGTGTGCTTTATTAGCTCTACATGAGGCGAGCCCAAGGGGGGCTGGTTACGTGTGTCGTTCTAATCTTTCTATATTTCCCCTTAGTCGCTCTCACATGAGCCATTAAAACTTATTTTACAGCCACCCCGAGTTCGGAATGAGTAAAAAGGGGTTTTGAGATGTTTTTAGGCCTATATGGGGTTCAATTAGGCACATGAGGGTCTCTTAATATTCAAAAGGACTCATTCAATTATACAAAACAGGACTCCATATTATTTTTGTTTTCCAAAAAACATGTTTGTTTTAAACAAAAATTTTATTTTTAAAGATTCGGATCAATAAACGGCTAATTTGGAAAAAAGCGCGATCAGAAAAGAAAGGCCGACAAACAAAATTAGTCAGGTCGCTTTTTTTCTCTCGTCCCAGTAAATCCTTTCTTTTTAATTAAATAATCAAGAACGGGTGTTGAACTCGGAACTTACACTTTTCCTTTTTTATTTTTTTCGAATTGAAAACTTAATTTAAGGCAAAGGGAAACAGATTATTTTACAGGAGTAATAATATATCGTGTTACGTAAGGGTAATAAAAAATGGAAGATAGCCAAATTATGTAATCGAAGCCAAAGGCTTTACGTAATAGTTGGAAATCAAAGGATTCTAGGACTTCTGTGCTTAATGGATATGGTCCCACATTCGATTGTGGGTACTGTCAATACTGTGCCAATTATAATTTTTCTTTAATTAATTAAATGATTAATAATTAATTAAAGAAAAATTAAGAAAGTTTTAGAACATTTTATAGACCAATAGAGAACGTTTTAATGTTTTTAAACGTTTTTAGACTGTTTTAGAACATTTTATAGACCAGTTTTGGACGAAATCGTGGATATAGGGGCATTAAGGCTGTTCTAAACCTAACACTTTCAACCGAGTAAAAAGCTAAAAACGGCATTGTTGGATCAGATTAGCGGAGTTTGTTTTTTAGGGTTGAATTACATTGTTGAAGGAAATTTTAGTTAAAAAAATTAACGTCAGGTGGTAGCACCTGAATACCGGTATTTTAAATTTCGATTTCCAGTGTTTTCTCTGAAACTAACTGAACCGATTTCTCAGTCTTATTCGTTCTAGAAAAAATAAAGAATTTTCATCATGTCTCCAAAATTCGTGAGCATAGGATATAATTTTTTATATTAAAAAAATTTTTTTTTTTTAAAAAAAGCACATTTTAATGATTAAAAAAAATATTACAAAATATTCATTAGATCCGGAGAAAAAGCCGGAATAGTGAATCCACGTGGTTTAGCACAGCCTTATGAACTGAATTTTCAGAAGGTGTCTATGTAACTACCAGGCATGGGGTATGTTGGTATCCACACACATGAATGATTCATATCAGTTTTTTTATGGGCATGAACCTCCCATAAATTTTTGACCACGACAGGTACCTACCTACGATTCCTTAGATAACGTTGTAGAGATTTTTTATTTCGTGGATCCGCAATACTGGTGAAAACATGCATAATAGAATTACGAAGTTGAAAAAAAGTTTAGGAACCTAAATCAATCTTAAAATTTTTTTCACGGTCTAATTTTTTTTCAGGTTGAGATTTATACGTTTTTCCTGATCTGACCTTTTCGGCGGAAGGAGGAAGGACGTCGGGAAAATACAGGCCCGTCCTCCATGCGCTGTTGTGATTTATAAAACTACCCCCTTCGACCCCTCCCACGTCCCCCTCATCCGTGACAGTTTAGGAAATGAAAAAGATGAAACAACACGGGGACGGTCAACCGGCGGAAATCCGTCTCACGTACAATCCCCGGGGCGACTTCTGACCTGCGACAAAAAAAACCATCGCGTTCTTATCTTCAAAGTGCGTACTCGTTTCTACCCAAAATTATGACCCGACCATTTTTTAAAAAGAAAACTCCAGGAAACACGCACTGTCCGAGATGCGTAAATCAAAAATGCTTTTCAAAATAATGAAGAATAAACGATTAATTATCTAAGTGGCTACTTCATTAAAAGGGCCGAGAATAAATATCCGAACAACAGGCAATTATGTCGTTAAGCCCTATTATTAAGTTTAGGGGTTGCATGTCGGTTTTTGTTGTTTTTAAGGTTTGTACTTCCTTATTGTTCTTTATTTCCTTCGTTAAAATAACACGAAATAATTGATAAAAAATGTTTAATAATGAGAAAAAGATAAGAATGTAAAGTTTTATGTTTAGCGCTTTAGTTTATTTTTTTAACAGTTAAACCTCAACGTGGAATGGTTGCGGTAGGCTTTTCTTCAATTCAACGTTTACGCCCGTTGAAGAAACTACTTAAAGAGACCCATTACAACTTAATGTCTCATTAAAAAAGAGATGGAGCTTTATCGGGCGGGAAAATGTCTAACAGAATTACTTTTTAGGGTAAAGAGTTGAAAAAAAGGCGGTCGGGAGGAAATGCGAAATTTATTGTCGCGGGGAAAGTTTTCTTCTTGCGGTTCCTGAAGGGGGAGCAAATGCGATTTTAAAACTATTGTTTTTATTGTAGCCAATTAAAAAGAGTCGGGGACTTTTTTGAAATTAATCGTCTATTCCAACTTTAATCACGACTTCTAAACGCTTTTCCTGTTTTTAGAATGCTAAACCGGACAGTAATTTTTAACGGTACATTTAAGACTTTATTGCGGATAAAAAGAACTTTAAAATTCAGTAAAAAAAAATTTAAAAAATATTGTTTAATATTTTGAGCCTAGGATTTTTTTTCTCCCTTAAGGATATGAAGTTGACAAAGAAAAAAATCTTCAAATCCCTTGGCCTACCAAAATATCCTTAGAAGTCTTTTAGCTCGGTGGAAAAGCGGGTTAAATCCCTTGTGGCCAAGTTCTTTATGTAGATTTTTCCCTTCTCTCTCGTATTCTTTGATCTATTTTTTATTCTGATTCTAATTTATTTATAAAAACAAGTTTAAACATAAGAATTTATTCTATAGAAATGTCGTCACGTTTATGAAAATGAAAAGAATTAAAAGGTCTTTTCATTGATTGACAAACGTTGATTTGAAAGGGGGTTCAAAATGTTGATTGATTCAATAGTATTAGTGAGGTAAGGAAGCTAAGTGGCCATGTAATGAATGCCTCACGGGAGCTATAAACGGGGTGTATAGCTCCGTTTCCATGACGACCTCTGCTCGAGTTTATTGTTATCACCGTTTATCAACTTGTCCGGGATTGATGATCCAACATCTCCGCAGATCCCTTTTCATTCGTGGCCCTGGGTCGATGGCCTTTTGAGGAACTTCACGTGCTTTTGTTTTTCACAAAAGCCCTTGTAAACATAAAATGATCAAAGTTAATTACTTAAAAATCTAAGATTTTAGAATTGCAAAATAAGCAATAAAATTTAACATTCAATTTACCCGTCATAAAACGAAAATAAAATCCGGAATGACGTAGGATTTCAATTTTATGTTTATGACTCGAAAGTTGGTAATGAAAAACTTTTTGTGTCACCCTAGGGAGGGGGAAAAACATACTTGGCGTAGTTTATTGCACCGTCGCGGTTAATAATTTTTGGTTAAAACATGCTTTGGAGTTTAATTAAAGGTAAGGGGGTTGACATAGAAAACATTCTCAAGGGGTGAAAAGTTTACCTTCGTGTTTTCAAACGCTCGACTCCCCACAGCGACACCTAACCGCTTTTATTAATTGTGCCATTTTAATCTTTATATACATGCTGTACAAACAAAAAATCTTCATAAAACATTTCATTAAATAAATTGAGTTCAAACACGCATTCTAATCTTATGTCGAGTGTTACCAAGATTTCATTTGTTTTTGCATATAACAAGTTAATACCAGATTAAACCTTGATTTATTAAAATAAAAGTGAAAATTCAAATCTGCTTAAAAAGGGCTTTTTTTTGTCGAAAAGATACAAAATCTTACTAAAAAAGGTATTTTATTGTCGAAAAAAGGTTCAAAATGAGGCTGAAAAGGATATTTTCTTGCCAAATAGCGTCAAAATCTGGCTGAATAAGTTCTTCCCTTGTCACAAAGCGACAAAATCTGACAGAAAAGGGTCTTTCTTTGTCAAAAGGGTCAAAATTTGGCTTGAAAGGGTCTTTTCTTATCAAAAAGGTTTAAAATCAGGCTGAAAAGGGTCTTTTTATTTATTTATTTATATTTTTTTTATAAAGGGTTGAAATCTGGCCGAAAAGGGTCTTTTTTTTTATGAAAAAGGGTAATTTCCTGTCTTAAAAGGGTCTTTTCTGGTCAAAAGGGGGCCAAACTCTGTCTGAAAAGTGTCTTTCCTTGTCAAAAACGGCCGAAATCTGACTGAAAAGGGTCTTTTCTTATCACGAAAGGTTCAAAATGAAGCTGAAACGCATCTTTTTGTCTCAAGGGTAATTATCTGTCTAAAAAGTGTCTTCCCTTGTCAAAAACGGTCAAAATCAACTGTCTTTTCTTATCAAAAAAGGTTCAAAATCAGGCTGAAATGGGTCTTTTTCTGTCAAAAATAGTTCAAAATATGGCTTTATTGGGGCTTTGGATTGTTGTCGTCCCAGAAATGCGTAAAAAGGCCTGTAGGCATAAGGTCAATGCGTGTTGAGGAAAATCACTCATAATGCGTCCCATGTGGTCACCCTAGTAGGTCCCTAATCTAAAACTATTCTGAAAGGATCATATTATGTGCCTGTTCGAAGAATTGCTAATTTTGACATTCTTCTGACAGCAATCAAAATTTTACTATATTTAGATCATGATATGATGAGTTCAAGTCATCATATAAGTCATTTATTTTCATTTTTCCAATTTTTTTTTTTTCTGAAATATTTCGATTGTGAAAATATAATGTCTATCAAAAATTTGAGCCTGCTGAAAGACCTAATCGTATCTAGGAACGCGGCAGCGTTCCGCCCCTCCAAGATATTTATTTAATTAGAAACAAAATATTGTATTTCACAAGAAAATGGAATCTTTATAGTTTTAATTAGAATAAACTCCTCTGAATTAATTTGTGAAATCAATCCCGAAAGATCTGTTTACTAAATAATTGGCTGTCTAGGGATTGAGCCTGTCAATTAAGTAGATTGAGGAGGGCTTACGGAAAACTGACCCGTCCATCAAAATTATACTTAAAAAAGGACGTTGGTCCGAGTCAGACATTTTGACAGCCTTTATAAAAACGTTTTAAAAATAATACGAGTCCTTGGTTTTTTAAAACCCATACGCAAACCGCCCTGTGAAAAAAGCGACTTCCAGTTCATCAAGAAAATCGGAAGTTGGAAAAAAATTTCCAAGTTATCGTAGTGACAAAAGCAAACCACGTCGGAGAAGGGAAACGTTTTCATTAAAGTGGACACTAAATCCCGGGAGCGGGAAGCCTCTACACGGCCTCTCCGCTTAATTTTAACATAATTCCTCTTTCCTAGCCGCATTTATTAACGCCAGTTTCCTCTTCCGAAATGGGTCGAGTCCCGGGCCCTTTCTCGAATAGATTCACCGAGCCATATAATCACCCGTTTTTCAAACAAGTATAAACAAATAAAACTTTTTCTAAACGTGGCAAAGATGAATTACTCAAATCAGTGTGATTAATTGCGTGGTTTTAAACCCTAAAAGCTCATCCGACCTAAGCTGCTTTTAAAATATTTACGTTCCATCACGCCTCTTCAATTATATAACGTGTTTTTGGTCCAAAATCTGGTTTAAAAAATTGTTTGGAACAAAAAGAAATGTTATCTGGACGGTTGTAAAAGTAGATTCGGGTTATGGGGTTGATAAGCGTACTAATGTCTTCTGTACGTGTTTCCTCATTAATATCACTCATAAGGTTTTACATTCCTCTGTTGGAGATTGTTAAAGAAGATAATATCCCCACTCTTTCCTTTTGATTAATGCTCGAACCCTTAAATCATTTTTCAGACGGGAGACTCTGTCAGCCCGTTCGCGCTACGCACATGTCACCCCCCCCCCAACCATTCTTTTCGCGCCAAAAACCTTATCATCCCCTCCTCTTTCTAATCCCCTGGAGGTGATAAAATCTGTCATCCTCTCTCGATTATTTCACATGTGACTCTTGGGAAATTCACTTTTTTTTCTGAAAAAATTCAAACAAAAGATTTTTTATGTCTATTAAAAAATTTAATAATAATTTTTGTTTTAATTTATTAATTTCCTTATATAAAAAGTGTAAAATGATTGACGTTATAAACTACCAGTGTAGATTTTAATAAAAACTTAGATATCATAAAGAATTTTTTTTTTTCTCCCTCGTTTATTCTCGGACGAAAAGACCATTTTTGAAATGTCTCATAACCATTTTCATTCAAACCAACTTTATTAAATTTTTTTTTGTTAATACAACAAAAAGCTCTCGAGAGGGTACAAAAAAAGAAGGTCTCATATTCTGACTTTTCATAAATAAGATTTTATTTCATTTTATTTATTTTTTTGTGTGCCTTTGGGGTTGTGGAAAGTCGGGGTTTCCTTTGATTTGTAGACCCCTCGGCTGGCTTCGTAGCAGTAATAACGATTAGGTTAAACAAAGCGGTGGATTAGGACAGGAAGAATAATGCGAGGGTTTTAAATTTATAGCGAGATATTCTATTTAAAAATAAAGTTTAAAATGAAATTTAAAAAAATAAAAAACCTTATACTGTCACGCTACATCAATACGTCAATAATACGGTATCTAGATAGACGGATATTGTTTACTCATACAAATGTTTTATAAACACGTTATCTCGAATTGTTTTAAATAAAAAATGTTGTATATAGGCTCATAATTTTATTTCCATCTTTATTCTTCTTTTCCTCCAAAAATTGCTACCGTTGGAAAAGGTTCGCTATGATTTTAGGTTCAAACGCTTGCCATTACCAATCAAAACGATTCGGTGATGGTTTCTGATGGAAAATCGATGATTCGATATCGTTTGATGGGATACTGTTTAGAGAAGAAAACCACTTGTTATTTTCTCGTATATAAAGCGAAAAATTCAATTTATTATCTCGATTTCATGTTGTTTATTATGTTTGAGGTTGAAAAAAAAAGTTTGATATCTTATCATAATCGTATATTAGTTTTCTTTATTTTTTAAGTTTGGACAAAATGACCTTCGATATCAGGACTATGAAAATTGAAAAAAGAAATGGGGAGATTTTTCGTTTTCTGATACAGTTACGCCAGACTTGCAAGTCTTGCTGGTTTAGGCTATTTTTGGATTTTTTAAGGTTTTGGTAAAGAGATGTGTGCACTAAGTGCGTATTTGCAATGGAGCAAAGTTTGGATGTTTTTAGGGCTTCAAACCCATAAAATTGCTAATTGTTCTTAATTTAAATAGTTGGGGCAATGTATTGAATGTAGTGATCGTTTATCCGTCTATGAAAGCCATTAGTCAGCGTTCTAGGAACAAAAGGTGAGATAATACGTCGACTGAATCGGCGATTCGATCGGTGAGGAATTAATGTTCTGCGGCTTACCGAATCGTCACGGAGGGGGGAGGTAGGAGGTTCCGATTCGTGGTCTACTAAGCACAAACCGTTTTCGGCGATTAGCGCACAATGAAGGTACTCGGCCGTTCGGATCGTATTAGCCAAGGGAAGTTGATGGGACTCACAATGAACACCCCGCGTTCAACCAATTCGTCACTTTCCCTCCCTTTTTCATTCATCAAACGTCAATTTTTCCCAAGTGCAGAAATTAATTGGAAAATCAAGTACCAGGAAAAATGAATTTGTTTTTAATTAATAACTTATATCGTGTTTGCATTCCTGAGTCAAGTGATGCAAATTGGAAAATGAAGTATTTACTAAAAAGTGAGATTAAAAAGCCACAAAAGCAAAACAAAGCGTTTGACATTTTTTTTCTTTTAATTGCATTTTTCACATTTTTTCTTGAAAATTAAAATTCCATTAAATTGAATCGTGATGCTTCGTTTTTCACAAAAGCTATAATTTGGATAAAGGACAAAGAGAAAGTTTTAAACAAAATAGTTTAGCTGTGAATGTTTCATCAGCTCGAAAAAAGCTTGAAATGAAGAAAATTTTAATTAGATTTTTCTCAAAGGGCTTGATGGGTGGGACCAGGTTTTAAACCGTATTAAAGCCAATTTATTCCCTTTGTCGCAGTCGAAAGCGACATTTGAACAAAGCCGGTCATTTATACGGATCTTAATTCGGCCAATCACACGCAGCCGACTCACTTTTGTTCCTACCCGTGAACCTATTAATCCGACACAGCCTGAGGAAATAAAAAAAGGGGAAAAAATTGATTGTTACTTTTGTCCAGGGAGTTTTTTTTTAACCCCTAGAGAGTTATTTATACTCTAGAGTCTGGGATATTAATCAAACATAATTGAGTCACCGGCTCATTACAGGAATGAAAGGGATGAATAATGTCCTCTGATTCTGATTAACGAATTTTTTTTTCATCCAACTTTTTTTTTAGCATACCATTTCTGCAAACCAAAAGACAAGAATAATTTACTTCACAATCTGAACAAAGATTCCTTTCAATTTCTTCAAAACCAAGAGAAAACTCTCCATGGGGCACTTTTTCCAAGAACGTTTAGGAGGACTTTGACCCCTTTAAGGAAAAAAATGGTGTATAATATCGTCCAAACAATAAAAGAGGATCTTTAAAAAAAATTTTAAGATGAGAAAAAAGAAAAAACAATACCGTTTGCTATGATGAAAAATTGATTTTTTAATGATCTCTTGAAAATCGACTTATCGTCCTTTTGATAAGAACTTTACAAGTCATATGGAAGGAGGTATGACGTCACACCTTTAGTTCCAGTAAAGCAAACATAAGTAAGTCATGTGGACAAAGCCCAACAAAAATTTTTTCAAAAGGTCAAAATCTTTCTTCAAAAGTGTTTTTCGGTCAAATCAATCCAATCCTTAAAATTATGGTTGGAACCGTCGAAAAAATTGGTTCTGTAGAATGATTCCTTCAAGTGCCAAAAGAACATAATCTTCCATTCAAGGGTCTGGTGGGGGACTCAAAGTTCGGTATAACATATACTCTGTGTATACCAAAATGAGCTTAAAACGACATCTTTACTGCAAATGGAGATAAGCATTTTTGGGATTGAACTCAATGAAAAACAAAAGAGATCCAATAGTATCATTTATTTAGCAATAATAGTCAAGCGAAGGGTTTTTAGAGCCCTTCTTGGGGTATTGAAAAAAAGGCTCGATTGTAAAAGTCAAACAATAAAACGCCGCGCCTTCTTTGGAAAAACAACTTAATCCTCTTTCTCCTTTTCCCAGACGCCAGGATTAGATAGTTTTCTTCCTGGTTTTTCCACCCTTTTTCGAATTTATCGCCTCGAATTAAAAATATCCGAGTATTTACTTTTGATTAATTTAAAAAAAGGAAGAAGGGAGGGTATAAATTAAACTGTAGATTAAAGAGGGTGAAAACCGTTAAATCCCCGAGTGAAAAATACAATTCAATCCCTTTCTTCTCAGGGGTCGAAATTGAGGCGTCAGTACTTTATTAAAGGGACTACAACTGTCGGAAAAGCGACCCCTACTATTTTACCCCTTTAAAAAAACGGGTGACTCAAATAGGTAAAGAGAATCCCGGTTCGTTTTATTGAAAGATTTAAACACAATAGTCGGACCAGTTTTTTTTCCTTTTCCCGTTCCAAATTGAATTGTAAAGGATCCTTTTACATTAGGTTTGCCTTTTTTATTTCGATTTTTATGTTAGAATACGATTGTTTAATTTAGAACAAGGGGGAAATTTAGTATTCATTCGATTCAATATACCGTCCGAATTGGGTGGGCGCCGGCCAAGTTTCATTTCCAACTTGTCACTCCCGCCTTATTGCCCGGGAAATTGAATGGCTTAGTTGTTTTTCAAATAAAAAAAACTTTTTGATAGTTTTTCAATTAATTCTGTTTTCTGTACGGAATTTCCTTTTTACATGACTTTTAAAAAACGACATGTACGAATTTTTCTTTTAAATAAAAAGGATTCATTAAAAAAAGTTTAAGAATCAACGAACCGTGTTTATCTTGCAGATAAGTTTAAAAGAAGAAAAGTTATAGCTGGAATTAATTATCGCTTAATAATTTAGTACGCTGATTTCTGATGTTAGAACAAAAAGTTTTTCTGTGATTAATATTTTATTATCAAGAAGAAAATGTTAATGACTAGCAATCGATTTAATTTAATGGAATTGTTTATGTCATTGCTGATTATAGAATCCATTATTTCAAGTTAAATTGAAACTTGAATTGGAACTTTTAGGATGGACAAAAAATAAATGATTGCCAAATATTCAAAAAATATGTCAAAAAAAAATTTAATGCAGTCGATAATCCGGAATGAGGACAAAGGGATTTCTTGTGACCGAGGGCATGGGGTGTCCATGGCAACCCTAGGATGATTTATTATAAGGGCTGGATCACAAAGCGTAGTCTTGACTTTTCCCGCACGCCTTTCCTTATGCTCACATCCTGATTTGAACATATTTATACGTACAGAATGTTTTTAAATCCATTCCTTTTTCCAGAGACAAAAAAATATAGATGATTTATCATCTAAATTCCTTTTTCACACTTTAAAAGTAAAATTCTGTTGGCCTTCATCATCTTATAATTTATCATTTACAAAGAAAGAAAAATTGTTTTGGGTTTTATAGACCTTTTTAGTGAAAGATCTTTCCAAGCCATATTTAGGCATTCCTTCAAATGGGTTATTCTTATCAAAAATGTTGTAAGGAGTGGGAGAATCTGAAATGTTTCGAACTTTATCAAATTTGGGGCTCTACAGACCTCTCCACAGTCACCAATTGAGCCTCCAAACCTCCTTCCTAAATGCCTTACCTAAACCACTACCAATAACCTCCAACATAACCTTTACCAACCTTCCCAACTTAAGTAAGGGAAGTAAGGGGAAGCCCTAAGCTTCCCCATACGAATCCCCTAACCCCAACCGCCACCAATCTCCTCCAACCACCACCCAATTCCCCAGAACCTCTCCAACCCCCACCTCTCCAAACCTCCCTTAACCTCACTGATCCTCCTCCCACCTCCTACCCACCCCATCACCTCACCTACCCTCCTCACACCTCCAACCACACCAACCCTCCTTCCACCTCTCCGAATCTTCCTTAACTTCCATCAAACACCCTTGACATCCCCATCCGCCCCTACCTTCCCCAACCTCCCCCACACTCCTCCAACCACATTCACTCTTTTAGTCCCATTATATTAATTTTCCTTGATTTTAAAGGAAACTAAAAAAAATTTTCGTCTAGACAAATAATTTTCTTAAGTCAAACCAATAAATTTATTAGGTTTCGGTCACGTAAATTGGTTTACCTTCTATTAATACACGTTTCAGAGGCCTATCCCAAATTTAATTTGGACGATATTGTCCGAGGGGGCGAGGTCGGAATTGAAGACCGGAGGGATCTCAGACCCTAATTTAAACACCTGTTTGAACCAACGTTTCGCGGAAGGAATCCCTTAGTTTATGCTAATCGATATCCCATCCCAGCGAGCCGGTGTCTTCCTCAATAAACTCAAAGACGGAATTTCCTCTTTAAGATCAATATACGTAAACTGACACTAACTTTATTAGAACGTAATATTATCAAAAAGAAACTTTCTATTAACACCCATGTTGACAGTTCATTAAGTCTCCGTTAAAAAAAATTGCCTGGATAAACTTTATACCCTTCACTCTTCATAGCTTCATTTTTATCTTTCTTAAAATTAAAATGGAGCAAATTTTTCCCAAAGCCTACGTTTTAATAAGCGTTTCATGCCTTTCATTTGCATGATGAAAATTTTTTAAAAAAGAAAACAACTTCAGGATTAATTTTTTTTTTCTTCATTTGGACTAGAATGTCAATCACGAACAGGAAAAATGTTTATTGGAATTTAGATAAACAAGAGTTCTAAGGGGTTAACCACCTTTGGCCCTTTTAAACCACCCTCAACATTTCACGTCTTAGCCGAGTCTTAAACAACATCTTCAACCACCCCCACAACTTCCGATACAACTTACACCGTCCAATCAGACCCCCTTTAATATTTATAGGCTTTTAAACTTTTCTCGAAAAGATTTACACCGAACACTTTATTGGATATTTCATATTATTAAAAACCCAATAATTGGACGTCTTTAAACAATAGTCAACGGTTTTAATTATCGCATTGTTAACGATAACGTCAAGAACAAGCCCTCAGTTTATTGTCAATGTTTGTATTGCGGTAGGAGGCCTGTCATGATGAAATATCTCAAGAAAACTTTTTGGGCTGTAATTTTAATTACTTTTTTTTCTCAAGTGGCCGCGTTTACATGCAAAATTATGAGCAAAAACACGAATATTAATCTTCAGGTTTGAGCTTTCTTGGGGCTCAGGTGGTTCTAAACCGCAATTAGCCACTCTGGCCGTTTCTCATTTTGTATAAGGACCTAACTATTGTACTTTTTTCCCCCTTTTTACAGGCTCTAATTCAAAATTCTTTATAACCCTTAAAGAAAACATATTTTTCAAAGCGACAAGTCTAAAAATAATTTTATGAATGGACCAAATTAATATTTTAAAATAAGAAAAAAAGGTTAACAACCTTTTTTACGCCTTTTCCTAAAATAAGTAAAAAAATTTTTTATTTATACGAAAGAAAAATCAGATAGAAATAAGTACTGCGATAAATCGTATCGAAAAAGGGTTATGGAGGATTCTAAAACTTTTTTCATGTCTTTTTTTATATAAATAATGTTTCTGCAACAAAACTAAACCGTGTGGTTTATATTTCGGGAAACGATCTTCTATTTTACGGTCCGAACGATGATTTAGTAATAATAGAATAAAAATCAGAGATATCTCTATGAGAGGGGTGGAAAAAACACAGTGGCCTCTTGACAAATGATACAGGGCCCAAAGGCGATACACGGTTATCTCCAATGTCGCCAACAGCCAATAGAACTTATTTATGTACCAATTATATCGGTCGTTGGCCCAAAACCGAGCAAAACCTACCGCAACCAGTCTCCCCTTCGGGCCCCTCTCCATTAGGGAAATTGATACCCACCCTTTTATTTACAAACAAAAAAAAGCCTAATTGACCATGCTATTGTGAAAAATTTTTTTTATCTAAATTTTTATTTTAGACTGTTTAAATTAAAGGTGGAAGAATAATTAATGATGTTTAAAGGAGTTTCTTCATCTAACAAAAAGTCATTCGTTTTAAATTAAATTATTGTTTGTTTACATCTCAAGCCTCTCCCTAACTGTTGACTTTTTAGAGTTGGAGAATTTCTGATAATTTCCTTAATTGATTCATCTCGAATAGGTACAATATTGTGTTGAGACTTCATTTGTTTATAAATTGAATTAATTAAGGTAGAAGGCTTTTAAAAATTTAAATTCTTCGTTTTTTGTTTTTATCTCTTTTGAGGTAGATTTCATAAAAGATCTTAATAAGGGAGCAATGATCCATGTAGGCGAAAATCTATGGAGCGTAAAGTCCTCAATTGGTTCATCAAAATTTCAAAAGGCGCTATCTATACTCAGTTACTTAACTGGAAAGCAATAACTAGAACGTTGAAAATTACCGATTAGGAAGAAGCGTTTAGTTATCTTGGGAATTTCGAACTTTGAAAGAGCAAAAACATGATGAATAGTTGAGCAGATAAGTTAGCATTCAGGTAGAACTGGAAACTCTGAAAAGTGCCTTAGGGAGAAACTATTCCGGTTAACGTATTCATCAAACTTTAGACAATTATCGTTAGTTTATTTGAGGCGTAAAAAGAAGGTTTTCTAGGGTGAAAGGGAAAGGTCAGTTTTCTCGTTCGTTTGGAACCAATGGCTCGAAAACCAGATTGAAGATAAGACAAATATAAGTGGACGTCTATAATTTAACTCGAGGCTCCTGGTGATTTCTTACCTAGCCCAACACAACATCCATTCTACCCTCACCCTTATCATGATTTTATCCACAACACATTTTATATAAAAATAAATTGTTTTTTTCCAAAAATAGTATTCTCGGGATTCCTAATTTATAAATGGGGGCCCGGAGGGGATATCCCCATGGGATTAAAACGGAGAATCTTTATTCGTTCCCCCGCACAAAGATCGAGTGGAGCGTTAAATGGTCGAATCATTTTGTGGAGCAACATTGTGAGGACATAGGGTGGAAAGAGGGCAAAGGGTACCCTCCTCAAACCCCATTTTCCCCTCTCGCACAAAACGGGGTCAAACTCCATGAATTTATTCCGCCGGACAATCCGCCAACACAGGCACGCATACGCATTTCAAGTAGTTTAAAATCCACCCTTTAGTGAAAACTGGAAAATCTCTTGTGCACCGAACTGAATAATTATTCTCAATTAAAGCAGAACGTTTTTGAAAATGGCCTCGACAAAGAAAACACTTAGGTAGATTTCTTTTCTTCGAAATCTACGTATTCCAATGAGGGGTTTGGTACTCTAGTTAATAGAGGGAGGTGATGGGAGAGTTGGGGGAGATGGGAGAAGGTTGGGGGCGTTGGGGGAGAGTCGAAGAGCCGTTGAGTGTAGAGAGGTTGGGAGGTTAGGAATAATAGGGGAGAGGTTGAAGGAAGTGATAGATGACTGGAAGTTGGGAATGATGGTATTAGTGGAGAGATCTGTACAGCCTCACTTTTCAAAAATGTTTGAATATAAATTTTTCTTTCCATACCACCGGTTTTTCAGGCATTTTTTTTTATCTCTCTTGGATTAATGTCGAACATTTTCCTCAACAGATTCTCGCGTTAACACCCCCCGCCCTAAACTCCACTGCAAAGACCTCCCCGAGTCGATATATAACGTTTTATTTTTCTCCCACAAGTTACTTACATCTCTCTCGTTAGATTGCCTCCTCGGAGTCGCGATTTATGGGCCGTTGTCATTCCTCACAGCATAGCCGCCTAATCTTTACAAACACCGGACCAAAAACAATTTATCGCCCATTTAAAACGTTATATCTACATAGGGGGAAATAATAAATCTTGATTTGCCCTTTGTAAACATATAATAAACATTGTTATTCTACAAAATTAATTTTTTTTCCCAAAAGGGTTTTCTCAAGCATCTCTTGGAATGCAAGAGGTGTTTTAAGCTAGATTTACCTGAATTCCTGACCTCTTTTCCAGGAATTTTCAGTTAATATGTGTCAACTTGACATTATTAAAACGTAAAATTTAAAATAATAACAAAGACCACTAAACTTCCTGGAATTTAATAAATCAATGTGATCGGTTTCGATTGGGGAACGTTCACCTATTACCTTAAACCTAAGCGATTTATCTTCGACCTAAATCTATCCTAGAGAAATAATGCTTTTCGCAAGCGTCTAACGTGGTTTGGGGGCTTGAAATTCCAGAAAGTTGACTAAACGTTAAGGGCGGGCGGGCTTTAAGCCTCCACGCTTCCTCAGGATCTCTTAGATTAATGTGTAAGCAAAGTTGCCATTTCCCATGTTCCATTAGAGACTCACTTTCCCCGGCGGTGCTGTTAGTTTCTAAACTTGATTGTCTATTATATCCTCCTTATAGCCAATAAAATGGCTTCTCTTGTCACATTTGCATAGATATGGAATTTATGAGGATATTAAGTCATTGTCCTTCCCTTTCGAAAAGTCAAAGGATCAGAAAAGTGTTAAACCAAAATACAATGGAAAACAAGAAAATTTAAAAAACCCTCTTAGATGAAAGACTCCTCAATATCTTTCTTCCGGAAGTTTGCTTGGAGAAAAAAGATGTAAGTGCTGTAAATTTTCAGATATGTAAGGAGTTAAGAAGGGAAGTTTAAGGAAGAAGGAGGTTTATCTCCAACGTTTATCCTATAGGCAAATACAACTCTCGTAAACTCAATAAAAGCCATGAAAATGGAAAGGATAAACGGAGTTTCTCAAACAAAATAATATGTTCTACACTTTTGTTAACATTTTCGTACAAAAAATAAATGAAAAATCCCCCCCTCCCGAGAAATACAAATACAAAGGGAAGATTAATTAAAAAGGATTTCTTTAACGACGCCAAAGGCAACAAAAGATGGAAGAATACTTCAAATTCCTTCCCGAACCATTATTTCCTTTTGTATTTCATCAAGGTTAATTAAGTTTGAATTAAAACGATTCCCTTAAGATTTTTTTGAGCCAAAATTTGTAATTTCCATGCCTTTGTTATCAATACTGTTGTTAAAAGCCGCTAAATTAAAGAAAAAATTTAATACCTCTTTTCTTCTTAAAATTAAGTCCTTCAAAGTTCAAATTACCTGAAACATCAAAAAAAGAATGTTAAAAATCAAGTGGTCTCAAGAGTTTGGAAAAAAAGATCATCAATGAAAAGCACGAGGGAAAAAAAAAAGTTTTTAATATTCAAAAGATTAGAATCTAAAATGGTAAATCGAAAGAAAAACAGTTCAAAAATGAATTATTCCAACCCTTGAATAATAACACCAATTTGGGATTGTTGATGGTTTTTAACGAAATTGCAAGTTTGAGCGTGACATACGTCGATAAAAAATAAAATGCAATTTATAAAATAAAAAAATCTTTATTAAAAATGCATTGTAATTCTTGATTTTGAAAATTTTCTCATTTGGAACTTTTTTTTTGCGAGAAAAATTAAATTTACGAAAAAATTGTTTTGGACGATGAAAAAGTAATTTAGTTTTCACGTTGATTTTGAACGTCCCTTTAATCGCTTTCCAATTTAGAACGATGTTCACGGAGTGTGTACTCTCCAAGGGAAGTGCACTTGACAAGGTAACAAATTAACGTGGGGGCGGTAAAGGGCTGAGGGGTGAATGAGGTGCAGAAGGGAAGGGGGGGTCATTGTGGGAAAATTGCCAGCTAAGTACCCTTCCCTCTATCCCAACATTTCCAAGAATACCATTATCATTATGAAAAACCACGTTAATTTTTTTCCTCAAAGCCTTCATCAAAATTTTGATTAGTTTTCATAAAATTAAAACGTTAATATGACAGGTAAATTGTGTATTCTGGAACGTCCAAACCAGGCAGGACATTAATTTATAAACGTATTGATAGGTGGATCATAAATCACATGAAGGTTGAATGCGTTTATGCGTTTACCTATTTGGGGCTGAAAAATTGCAGGGGTGGAATTTAATAAAAAAAAGTTCCTTGTAAACTTGAGGATCTCTTTCAATCGTCTTGTATAGAAGGGAACCATTTTGTTCATGACAATAGGCATCCCTTGAAGAAGGGAAGTAACAGAATTCCACGTTAAACATTGACATTTTTCATGAAAGAACACTTTTTGTTACCTAGGTAAGTCTATAGTTTTATTTTCGTGGAACTTAAACTTTTATGGCTAATCAAGAAGGAGTCATCACAATAAAGATGGCCGTAAAACGCTAGTGGGAGAAGAAAATAATGAGGTCGAACAAAAAAAAATCCGCAGTGGGTGTAATCACTTGGTTTTATGACCTATCGCTACTTAAAGGTTGTAAATCTGCTTTGGGGAACTAATAAAGAGTGGGAACCCGTCAGGTTTAAAACGGTTGAGCTTAAGATAGCCACCCTTTACCCCTTTTCAGCTTTCCATGAAAACGATTCCCCATTAAAGGAATAGCCGATAATGTTCCCGAGATTAAATTGTAATTTATTTACACGAATTACTTTCCTAAGCCATTAAGGTCCTTTTTTTTTTACACAAATTCAATTTTTTTCCGTCCTTAATTTGGGGTCAATATAAAAATTGTCCGGAGCTGGCATGGACGATAACTTCCTCATTTGCTACCGCTTTCCACCATTGATAACCTGCCAATGAACTTAAAACGTGATATTTAGTCAAAAAGTTTTTCCCCCAAATTTTCTGGGTTCAAAGCAATGAAAACAATGAAAATAAACATGAATTGGAAAGTCCTATATTTTTGTGGTCTCTAGAACGCCCTGATCACGAATTATAGGTCTTTGGGTCCGGAGACTCCGTCGCACCGACCGCAATAGCTTAGAGAAGTAATGCCCCGTGGAAATCAGCTACTGAAAAAATAAAAACACCTGTCGAAATGAATGTTTTAGGTAGATTTTTAAAATCAGATGTAATTTTCTGGCAATTTGGTTTTTTTCAAATTTTCGATTTTATCAATTCCAAATTTTAAAAATAATGAAGACGTTTTGGACTGGAGCTACTTTATTTGCGATCGCCGAATTATTCCTGAGCTCATCGATGTTTCTCATCAAGTTCTTTACGGGCACGAACTTCGGATACGAGCTAACGGTCAAATTCGCAGATCCGACGGGTTTCTTCAAAAATCAGGAGGCCTTTTTTCCAGTTTTGGCAATTTTTTCGGTTTTCTTGGCTTGGCTAGCCGACAGCTTTATCGGTAAGTCGTATATCTCGATAGGAGGCATCTCGTTTCTTCTTCTTTCTTCCCTTTATTGGTCAATGATCGTCTACGAAGCAATTGAATCCGAATATCTTATATCGATCTTAGTCATGCTCTACATGTCTACTAGTAGCATCAGAATTGCTTTAATTTTAGAGCAAATCGTGATCCCAGATGACATAAAAGATGTCAGAAATTACATTTTCTGTTTAACAATGATTAAAGTCGTCACATCGTTTGTCTGCCATAGTTTAGTCGTGTTCGAATACGATGGACAAAAGTATTTACGGATTTTATGCTTTTTGGTTCTTTCTCTTTTATTTGTATATTTGATATTTCTAATATTGATTATTAAATATATAAATATAGAATCGACATATTTCCAAATTTGGTTTTTGGCGTGTAAGTGCGTGGCAGTGGCGTTGAAGAAGATTAGAGATCAAAAGAAGTTGAAGAAGAAGAGTGAAATTAAGTTGAAGACTGCGAAAAGTACGGAAGAGATGATACCAACTGATGTGGTTCGAACTTCGAAAAAAGATGCCAAGTTTGAAGATGAGCAAAGGCCGGAGATTGCAGAGCCGAAAGAAAATTGGAAAAAATGGGGTCTGAAAGTGATTGTGACCGAAAAGAAGGTCGAACCCGAACCTTCCCCTGAACCTTCTTCTCCTAAAGATTCAAAACCAGAGACTGAAGAAATTCCAGACGAGTCGGTCGTCCAAACGTACTTCAAGTGGTTCTTATCCTTCCTTCCTATTCAACCTCAAGAAAAAGTTCAAAATTTACCACCACCGAAAACCCCTCAAAAACTACCGGAAAAACTACCAGAAAAACTGCATGAAAAACATTGGATTTATAACGCTTATCCAAAAATGACTTTATTCGTAGCAAGACAAACTCGGCTTTTCTATTCTTCCATTTTCATTGTCGTTCCATCATCTTTATTAGGACACTTGATTTACTTCGTGCTCTTTTCTACCAAAAAGCAAGTGCCGTTCATGACGAAAAAGCATCGAATCGTCGAGTGGGGTTCGATCGACTTGATGTCTTATTCGTTGATATTCGATGTCGTTTTATTCCCATTTTTTGAACTCTTAGTCCATCCTCTGTTCAAAAAAAAGAAGCTTTTAGACCTAACGTACATCTCAATCGGCTACGGTGTCGCTTTGGCTTCATTAATCGCATGCTTCACCGTCCAGCTAACATTGGAGAAGAGCCTTCAATATCTCCCAAACGAAAACGCAGCGCAAGTACGATTCTTTAATTTGTTAGTAAGCACGTCGACAATATCTTCGCATACCTTTGGAGTACATCGTATCCCTTTTTTGGAAGCATTCGATACATCAATATTCGTCCATAAAGAGGACAAAATAAACGTCAGATTTTTCAACGATGAATCGAAATTAAATCAAAACCTCGGGTTGACATTCAAAGGTGGAAAATGCATATCCTACGTTATTACGTCCAAAGGGGTTAAGCCGAATAGCGAATCGGACCCGACGATTTTTTCCAACGAAACTGTCGACAAATCCTATTTCTTTTTGGTCGACAATCTTCCAAAATTTTCCAACAGAACTTATAAGTATTTGTTTGAAAATGGAAAAAATGCAACTTTTGAATACGTTAAAGGAAGAAAATATGGAATTGATCCGGGCGTATATCGTATAGTTTTGATTGCCGAAGGTGGGGAATATGAAATTCTAAATTTGAAAAAAGTTGAACTTCGAGATTCGTCACTTTACGCTCTAGTCCTTTATATTCTCAAGATCAGCTCTAAAAAATTTGCATTCGATGGTAAACTTATTTTACTCGAAGGTCCCCTTACGTTGTCTCTAGAACGCGTTCTTGCTCAGATTTTCCTCGCGAGTTTGGCCAACGCTATCGCCTCCGTTTCGCTCATCAGGTTCCTTCTGGTCGAGTCTCCGAAAAAACTGAGATCGGCAACCTTCACTTTCGTCTTCGCTTTCAACGTTATCGCTTTGTTTGTCTTCGAGAAAATTTTTATAAATTTAGAACCGCAAATTAGATTTTCGAAAGTTATTTTGATCTATGGTATAGCACACTTGTTTCTTTTCATTTTAACCGTCTATTTTTCCACTCAATTTGAATACAGTCATAAATATTATGTGTTTTTATTTTATTTAAGATCATCTGGGTTTCCCCACTCCTCAAATCTGTGGGATAGGGTAATTGTTAAAAAAAAAATTTAATATAATTTCAACTTTTTATTTAATTTTTTCCGTTTTATTAACACGAACGTTCATAATATACAAACAGTTCCTTACCCAGGCTATTTCTTAAAGGCCTACAGAGTCGAAAAAAGTTAAAGAAACTCGCTAAAAAAAACTAAAAGCAATTTTTCTCAGACAGATAGAAAAGAAAAGACTGACTAAAGCTCGTTTATCTCGTTGAAACTTACTTAAAACAAAAATATGAGGTCGTCCTTCATGTTCATAAACTAAACGAAAACTAACACCTCGTATACACGATCGTGACAAATCTCCGTTATCTTGAAAACACATTGGATCTATGCAAAACCCTCCTAGCGTCCGGCTAAGTAGTTTATTGCGGTCGGGAAAAGTAACGATTATGACGTTTCGGAATGTATGTACGGTTTTGAATTTGCGGGGGCGACCCGGATGATAAGTGGACCCGCGCGGTATTTCAAAACCGTTGTTTTGAGAACGCATTTGTATCGGGGAGCGTAATTCCCCTTTTCGCCTTCCCAACTCCCTTTCTCATCCCTTTAATAACCGCCCTATAAATTCCACCACATGTTATTGGAAAACGCCAATATGTTTTCGAATTAAAACAGCTTTTAGGCAAATCAAAATTGAGCAACCAAGGAACCTTTAAAATTGGATTAAACGTTCCCTCTGTAGAGGTTGAGTTAAATTTCGAATCACGTACTTTTCGACATCATTAGTATCTCCGGATCTTGTTTTTTCTCCATTCAGGTCCTGATAATCATGTGAGGTTTACGCTTCTGAATTCCAATAGAAAATTTCGGTTTTTTTTCCAATGCAGATTCTATAAACAGTGAGAAACTTAAGACAGTTTGAGGTCAATTGCTTAAATCAAAACCCTTCCACCACCTCAGACAAAAGGATTTTCCAAATGACTTGGCAAAACGCTCAGAAAAGATGGGGTGAAGAAAAAAAGTATAAGAAAAAAAAGAAATTTGAAAGAGCACTTAGGAAGGCGTGTATATGAAAACGAGATTTCCCGAGAGCAGTTTGCGTTCGAGACTTCTGTACTAAAAAGACCCTAACGTGCTCTTAAAGGCCGGTTTCCATCACCGACGAAGTTCGGACCGAAGGGGGTGAACCGCCTGTCCCACAAAGTTTCTTCTGGCACGGGAAAAAACATATTAAAGAATGTCGTCTTTTTCACCGAGCGGGCATTATTTACGCGGGGTGACGATTCCTTGTTATTTACTCGGAAAAAAAGAAGAAAGGAGGAATAAAAAAGGGGCCTCCGGTCATTATTTCGTATCATTTATCCCGTCTTTTTGATAAAGTCGCGCGACTAAGAAAGTTTCGCGTGAATTAAATGAAACATCCTCTTCCTCTCCATAAAGTTAAATGTCTCGGGACCATCTGTTATAGTTAAATAGTTATAAAGCTTTTTTTTCCTCCTTTCTCTCTCGTTTGCTATACTTTCTCGTGGATTTATTTGTTCCAAATGGAAAACGTAAATGCGTTCATAATTTTCCCCCCTCAAATCGTATTTTTCTCTTTCGTCTGGAATAAGTATAACAAAATTGGTTTTTATGGGAAATTTTTTATTTCAAAAATTATGGTTTATGTTTTTCAAAGTTATTAAATCTTTGTTTTCAATAAAGCCAACTTTTCCTCATTTTTATTTTTATACTTTTTTGGGAGTTTTTTTTATTTCAGTTTTGTTTTAGGGGATAATTCTCACAATATGAACGGCCGGTAGTTACTTAACGATTACAATCATTTTAATAATTATTTCTCCTATCCACAGGGGAGTGAGGCAAGGGAGCATCTGAGCAGGGGCAGACTGGCCTATGAGGGAAATGAGTACGAAACCCGCTTCCTAAACCCCAAAACCGACCTTTAATAATCAATTTATGCTAAAAATTCTAAAATCGACATCAACATTCAAAACCCCCCACTTTAAGGGTTTTTTTCCTTGCCATAAAACATCAAAATCGACATTGTGAAAACCCCAATTTTTTGTCTAAAACACAAAAATCATCAATAATGAAAAAGTCATAACAGGATAAATAAAGACAAAATGCTTTCGGTTCAATTTTTAATCAATGAAACAGCTCTTCTTTAGATGGAACCGTTGTGTTTAGGAAATATCATTGCTTCTGCATAGGCCAAGAAAGCCTTACACATTTGGTGCAACATTTCTAGGGTGATGTGAGATCTCTCTAGCATTTGGTTAACGTACTGGATGTATTGCTTCTTATTTCTTTTAATTCCTCAATAATTATGTCCGCTTCCTTCATTATTTGTCCTATGATGGCATCGGCGATCAATTCCTTATCTTCGAATTCGATATCGAGGTCGACCTCAGGTTTGGAGTAATTTAACATGATATTGTAGTCTTCCAAAACTAAATCGGTAACGGTGTGGGTCGCTTTTAGGACAAATTCAGGGGTTAACGTGCCTATAGCGATACTGGAGGACAAGACAAAAGTTTTAATTATATTTCTATTGCTTCGTTCATAACTTACGATATGTTTCCGGTTTTGTCGATTGACTGCCCTTTTACTGTTCCTTTGATTTCGATTTCTCCTTCAAAAACTGTTTTGCCTTGAGTGGCCGCTAATTCAGCATAAAATTCATTTTCGGTTACCGAGCTCGACTGGAACTGGGACAACGATTCACCAACAGATTGTTTCCCGTTACTCACATCGATTTTTACACTAAAATGTCAAATTATAATTTTACTGAATTTAAATCTACTGATCCGTACAAAGACATCAAGGTGAGTTTAAGCTTTTAAAGCTACTTTGAAACTAATATTTTAATTAGAAAAGCAAAATAAAAAGGCACTTTTTAACGGACACTAGATATTTGGAAACAAGTGACTTACTCGACATCTTTCGTTTGAACATAAAACGTTTTGAATGATCCAGGATAAACTGACTTTTCCTGTTTGATAGCTCTATAATACAAATCTAAGTAATCGCTGAGGAGTTTATTCACTTGGTATGACCGGACCGCTTAAAAGAGAACATTTATCACATAATTTATACCTTAACAATTAAATAAAGGATTTTGTAATGTAAAATTTTATGGACTTACGTTCAAGATCGTAGGGAGATGCTTTAGCGAAAACGCAAAGCGCAATTGCTGACAAAGTAAACTGCAAAAGTTTCATTTTTCAGGCGACTTTTAGAATGATTGAAACTAGTGAGATGACGAGGATTATATACAATACCATATCATTTTCGACTGAAGAGGTTTTTAATTTAATTGTACTGATAATGATAAAAACGTTTGTGTACACTTGAATATGTTTTGTTTATTTTGAAGGTACTTTTAAAGTGAGTCACATTTCACTCAAGAAAATTTATGACTAATCGCACTAAAATCTCTTTTTGTTAGGCTTTTGTGCTTTTTTAAGTAAAATCAAACCTAGGTTATACTGAAATAGCGCCCCCATTAACCGAAAACCCACCCTCATCTTACTGTCCCAGTCCGGCCATGCCTTTCGATGTTTATACTGTTGTTACGTGATGGATTTTTTAAATATAAAAAATAACGTATTTATAAAGCTTCCATATTTTGTTTTATTTTTTATAAGTCGGAAACGTATCGAAATATGACAGGATTTGCATAGTAATGGACGTTTCGTGATTGAATTATTCGTTCTATCTCTATCCGGTTGGATTTGGAGGAAAAACGCGGACAAGAGATGATTTACGGTTAAACGATTAGCCGGATCCGCGTGTCATAAACATCAAAATATCCGCCCTTTACCCGGAAACTTAAGAGTTAATCTGCCGTTATTTATAGTAGTCTCTAGGTTCAATTTCATCATTTTGAAATTGATAGGCTTGCAATCAAATTATCGGGAACATTGAAAAAATAATTAGCTTATAATTCAACATTATGAAGTAATTCAAAGAGTAAAAAGTCACTCTGCCAAGTGCAGAACACTTTATTTCAGAAGGGAGGACGCAATTAGAAGAAGAAAAGAACTTCAAACTTATAGAAATGTCAATAGTAATAATTTATTCTATTAAGTAATTTTAAAAATTGTTAAATCAGGGGCGGATTTAAGGTGGCTGGAGGCTTTGGGTACTTAGTCCTCCTAAATTTTGCGTCAATAAGCCAATTTTGTGTCTAAAACTTCTAAATTGAGTGATAAAAAACCAATTTATTCCTTTACCAAAGTTTCCATTATCTTACCACTAAATCCGCCCATGTATGAAAAAATCGTTAAACCATTGAAAATTGGTTTCAAAAAGTATGTTTTCTTACACCTACATACCTATCACATTAATAATTTGTGGGAAAAATTAATATTAAGGGTTGTAAAAAGGGGATTGATTTTAATCATGGATTTCCCCCCTTTATTTCCAATATGTAAAACCAACTTAAACCTGATAAAAAAATCATTCAAATTGTTCCTGACGAAAAGCAAATTTTTTTACTCCCCAGCGATTTCGTTCAGTTTGACATTCGACGGTGGAAAAAATGTGTGGGGGGAGAGGGGGTGAAAAATTTATCACTGTCAGGAACACCAAATCGAAGCGAAAAGGGGTAACCGCTTTAGTGAAAAGCGCTCAGTATTGTTTCTGATTTGAATACAGCGGAATAAAACTGTCAAACGTTCTCTGGGAAAACGTTGGCAAAGGGGGGGGGGCTAAGAGGGGTTTGGCGTCTTGCCCGCCCCGCTTTCATAAGGATACACTTTATATTTTTACCATTTTGACCCTTTTGTGAAATATTCAAAGATAAATACAATATTCATACTTAAACGTTAAAACGCATAATAGCCAACATTCAAAAACTTAAAGAAGTTCAACCTTTACCGATTCAACATCAATTTTTACGCCTTTTTTCGGTTATGAGGGCGAGGATGTCTTAAATGGATACCATTCTAATATGATTTGGAATATTGAATAGGTCAGTTATATTCAATGTGCGGATGGAAACTATCAAAACCCGTCCCGAATATTAAACGAACTTAATATTTCATTGGAATATTCATTTCAAAAAAAGTAAATAAAAAATCAATTACTTCAAAACGAGAAATTGGACCATTTTGGATTCTAATACTTTCTTTAACAAGAAAAAGCGAACTTCCCAGGCAAAAAAGTTCATATGCCTCCTTTAGCTCTTGAAAACCAATAGCTGAAAGCGTTTTTCGTTCCCTTTACTTTTCCTTTCTGTTTCACCTAATAAAGAATAAAATCCACCCTCGAGTTTAATAAATTATACGCTAAAGTTACCCTAAAAGAGAAAGTTGACTTTAAATTATTATTATTACGAATGATATGAAAGGAATAATTTTACATCATTGTAAACGTCCTACTCGATTACTAAAAAGGTTAAATTCCCCCTTAATGGAAGGTTTTTTAACCCCTTAAACTTTTCAAAACTTTTTCTTTTGTCTATTGAAAATTTTTTAATGAAAATTAATAACTTCTCAGGTAAATTAGTCTTTTTAACCTTTTTTTTCATCGGGGGGGTCAAGACCCCTATTAAGAGTCCATGCATCATCTTTTTGTTTCATTAATCACTCCCTAATAGGCTTCCAGTTTCAAAAAAAATTCTTTTATTTTAAACTTAATATCAACACTGCCACAGATGGGTTAAGAGTTTTAAACTTTTTGAAAAGTTAGCAAACAATTTTCTCAAGTTTTAACAACGGTTTTTGTCTTAAGTACCTTTTAATTTGAAAATTCAACACCTGTCATTCAACATGAATTCTAAATGCCCTTTATTTAGCACTAATAACAGGAAAAATGGGTATTTTTTACCTAAAAATTTGGTTAAAAAGTTGGCACCTCAATTTTTTTCGAGCAATGCATTTTCAACTATAAAATAAAACAGTTTGTTTTTTGGGTTAATATGACCGTTGGGAAAGGGCCGAAGCCTGTTAGGCGTTGTTTTTACACCAAACCATAATTCTTTCGCCGATGAGACACATGCATCATTGTGGATATAAAAGAGTGGGCAACGCCTAAACCCTGGTTAGCCCAGTGATGGATAGACCGGTCTGGCACGAACTAAAAAGCTCCCTTTTTCAACCTAAAAAACGACAAATCATAAAAAAGGGTTAAAATTTTCACTTTGAAAATCACTTCCCTCAAATCTGTATCTTTTTACAAAAACAAAGGCGAACGAGAGGATAAAAAAGGGATTCGAATGCAATCCTATTTGTGAAAGCTCAGCCCAACATATTCAATAGTACCCACAAGCCTACATAAAACATGATTGCCTAACTCACCGGGATTTTTTTTTCTCCTGCAACCGAAAACCCCCTTCGTCTCTATCTCAACCCGGAAATATTAACTTCGCCAGTCCAAAAGGGTCTGACCCGTTATATTTTATATCATTTTTTTTAAAACTTGTAAATGATAAAAAAAATCCTCTTAAAAATTAGATTTATAAACTTTTTTTCATTCTATGCGTAAAAGCCTTTTAATTCGTACAAAAAAAAAGTTTTGAGAATTAATCTGTTTTTCCAACACGATTAACTTATTAAAGTAATTAAAGAATCTCTAACTTTTTTGCGTTGTTTTAAATTAATTAAGGTATATTTTTAAATAAAGAAGGTTATTAAAAGCTGCTTTACTCCGTCGGCTCTTTTCAAAGCCAACCACGTTTTCCGGGTTCCTCTGGTTGAGGTTCAGTGTCGAATTTAGCTTTGCAGTCTGAAAAGGTTCATCAAAAATTAAAGCCCTTCGGATACATTCCACGCTTTTCAGAGACAAATATGTACTTACTATTTCGAAACAGACTTTTGAATGATCTAAAAGACATGTAATCTAAAATATGAATTCCCTAAAATCAGCGTTTCGATTAATTCATTGGGTCAAAAAGTGGTCTTCATGATGTTCGCTCAAATCACTGTTTTTAGGGCCTAATTGGGTCAAAATGACCTATAATCTATATCGAGTTCCCTAAAAACCGTAGGTATTTTGATTTCTTCGTAGGGTCAAAATGACCATTAGTCAATTGATTTCCCTAATATCAGAGCTTTTAAGTCGTTCTTGGGTCAAAATGACCACTGGTCTAATTGAAGTTTTCTCAAATCCTTGTTTGTTTTATTGGGTCAAAATGACCCATAATCTAAATGAAGTTCCCTAAAAACCGTATTTTGATTTCTTCGTAGGATCAAAATGACCATTAGTCAATTGATTTACCCTAATATCAAAGCTTTTAAATCGTTCTTGGGTCAAAATGACCACTGGTCTAATTGAAGTTTTCTCAAATCCTTGTTTGTTTTATTGGGTCAAAATGACCTATAATCTATATCGAGTTCCCTAAAAACCGTATTTTGATTTCTTCGTAGGGTCAAAATGACCATTAGTCAATTGATTTCCCTAATATCAGAGCTTTTAAGTCGTTCTTGGGTCAAAATGACCACTGGTCTAATTGAAGTTTTCTCAAATCCTAGTTTGTTTTATTGGGTCAAAATGACCTATAATCTATATCGAGTTCCCTAAAAACCGTATTTTGATTTCTTCGTAGGGTCAAAATGACCATTAGTCAATTGATTTCCCTAATATCAGAGCTTTTAATTCGTTCTTGGGTCAAAATGACCACTGGTCTAATTGAAGTTTTCTCAAATCCTAGTTTGTTTTATTGGGTCAAAATGACCTATAATCTATATCGAGTTCCCTAAAGACCGTATTTTGATTTCTTTGTCGGATCAAAATGACCATTAGTCAATTGATTTACCCTAATATCAAAGCTTTTAAATCGTTTTTGGGTCAAAATGACTACCGTTTTAATTGAAGTTTTCTCAAATCCATCTTTTATGCTTTATTGGGTCAAAATGACGAATGGTCTTCATGATGTTCACTCCAATCATTGTTTTTTAAGGCGTAATAGGGTCAAAATGACCTATTGATTTTCCCTCATATCAGAGCTTTTAAGTCGTTCTTGGGTCAAAATGACCTAAACCAAAATCCATGTTTTTAAGCAATGGCCAAAATGTAATGCCATTATATGTATTTGAAGCTTTAAAATCCTTTTTCAAGGGTCATAAAGACCCATGAGAAAGGTAGAAATTCGAATGCTATTGAACTGATTTTATATAATTTATTATCACTGATCAACCTCGCCGTCTTTCTTTTACGTTTCGGGATTCTAGCGTCTTGTGTCGTTGTGAAGAATATTCCGTTCATTGCTTATATTTTGACAAAGAAAAATGGCAAATACTGCGGAGTCGGCTTTGGCCTCTCTCGTCTACGATTATTTGAACCGTAAACACAAAATTGTTGCGCAGATATTTCAGAAGAACTCAAAAGCGGTTGCTTTAGGAAAAGGATCTCCATCTCTTGAAGAAGTTTTCAAGCATTTCCAAAGCAACTCGGCTAAGAAAGTCATATTTTCATCTAAAAAAGATTCTTCTTCAGATTCGAGTTCTGAATCTGAAGATGATGCACCAGCTAAGCCGGCTGCTGGTAAGCCAATGAACGGAACTGCGAAACCTGCAGCGCAGAAACCATTAGCCAAAGCTGCGCCCAAAAAGGCTGAATCTGGTTCCGAAGATTCTAGTGATGGTGAGCCACCCAAGAAGGCTCCTGCTGCTCCCAAACCTGCAGCGCAGAAACCAGTAGCCAAAGCTGCTCCCAAAAAGGCTGAATCAAGTTCCGAAGATTCTAGTGATGATGAGCGACCCAAAAAAGCCCCTGCTGCTCCCAAACCTGCACAAGTTGCGAAAAAGCAAGAAAGTTCCAGTGAAGATAGCAGTAGTGAAGACGAAAAGCCTAAACAAGTGGCAAAACCAGCAGTGCCTGTCAAGTCTCCTGCGCAGTCGAAAAAGTCACTCCTGCTGCTAAGAAAGCAGAATCTTCAAGTGAAGATAGCAGCAGCGATGAAGATGAAAAACCTAAACAAGTAGCGAAGCCTGCAGCCAAGCCGGCCGTGAAGGCTGCCAAGAAAGAAAGCAGCAGCGAAGACTCTTCAGATGACGAGCCACTGAAAACCGCTGTTGTCAAGCAACCCGTAAAGCCGTCAGCTGCTAAAGCTGCTGCTGAGTCATCTAGTGAGGATAGTAGTGACGATAAACCTGCTGTCAAACTACCGCCTAAGGCCCCTGCACCAGCGAAAGTTGCTGCCAAAAAACAAGAAAGCTCTAGTGACGATAGTGACAGCGATGAAGCCCCAGCCAAAGCTCCTCCAGCCAAGTCGAAAGAATCGAGCTCTTCTCTTGTATATCTCTTCACTATCTCTTGTGCATCTCTTCACTGATTCGAATTTAGATATCTTTATTCCATCATGGCCGAAACTATACTGAATTATCAGCTGATGTCCTCCTATTGGCTATTTTATAACATTATAGTTACCCCTATCCAGAACTTAAAAGACTATTTTCCTACAAAAGAAAGGATTTTTAGTTTTATTATGTAAAACTTGATGATTCGCTTGAGTGGGTAATAAATTTGCAAGACTGCGATTTTAAGGGTATTTTTGGAAAACTGTTGAAAGGATTGAATATTTATGATCTCTAAGAAAGGTTGTTAGTTATGGAAGTTCTTGAGCTATAAAAGCGTTCGATTATCGACTCTCTTGGGTTTCCACGTGGCGGAGCAATTTGTCCGGCAGGTGTCAAGTGGGGAGCATCGTCTTGTTTACAAACGAGAAGAGGGGCCCCTTCCCATCACCTCGTCCCCTACCGTTTTTTAAGAATGAAAAATTTCCTTCCCCTCCTCTTAAAAAGTGGGTCGAAGCCGGAAGGAAAAGCGCTCTGGAGGCGACAACGGCGAGAGTCCCGACTTCCCCGAGGCCTAATCAATATGTAACTAACAGGGATTGGCGGGACTCCATAATTACATAGCCGATATCTGGACCTTACAACGTTCTCTACTTCCACCGAAATGACTCCCACGTGTAGACGATTCTACCCGCCTCTGGAATTCCTCCATAACGCCTTAACGCCCTACAATTCCAAAATAAAAATTCCTCCTATAAAAAATATATTATAAAAGAAAATAAATTCCTTTAAATATCTTCCCTGGGGTATTTTTCAGAGGCTTTTCCTGTTGACGTGATCTGTCCTTGAATGTTGTCTGCGTGAAATGTCGTCTCTAAAATATTGCCTTTGAGGGGGCGACCGAGAAAATTCTCTGTGATATTTAGAGCCTGGAGATAGAATAAAACGCTTCAAGTAAAACCAAGACTTTAAAAAACATGTTTTTTGAAACTAAAAAATTTGGTATGGAGGAGAAACCCCGTAACTCAAACTTTATTGAAAATAGACCCCCACATCAGCCCCACCCTACCCCTACCTTCTACTACCTTCCCCACTCACCCATAACCACTACCCTCCTGACCAATCTTCAATCTTCCCCCTTTCGAGTACGATAACTTTATTGTGCAGAAAGTTAAAATGAACCTTGAAAATGTTTTGATAAAGAAATCGAGCAGGGACAAATTTTAAAAAATTTTCCCTCTAGCTTTTAAATCTTCCATGATAGGTCTATTAGATGGTATCTTCAACATCGTTTAACGACAGTTCAGAAATTGTGACCGGGTATAAATCTGATGAAGATAGCCGGGAGTCGATGCCCCCTCTTGAATTTAAATGCAAATCGACGACTCAACTTTTGAAAAGCGTGAAAAAGTTGGTTTGAACTCGACTCTTTACCACTCGCCCCCCTTTTTACGTCGGGAAAACATGTTAACTTGTGCCTGAGTTATCTGAGGATGTTGACAGTGCTCTTTAAGGTGCGTGCAAACTGCAAAAGGGAAAAGGCGGGGTTTAAACCCGACATCGGAGCAAACAGAAGCTTACCGATGTTTACTCGCACTTTTCCCCACCCGGAGTAATTTCCACACTGCTTTCCCACCCACTCTAAACATCCCTAAAACGTTCTATAAGGCTTCTTTTCTCAAATATTTGTTTCTTTTATCCAAGCCAATTGCAATATGGAAAATATACTCTTTCGGGCCTATTCGAGTATGACATTTTTTAAACATTTCACATAATGAAAGCCTTTTTAAGTATTCAAACAATGCTCTACCTCTCATGATACGAGCAAATAATAAAGATTGTTATTCCAAGTAGGGCCAAAAACCACCCTCGTGAATCTTAAATATTTCAGACTTTTCTCTTTCTTGAGATATAAAAAAGTCTTCTTTTTATGAAAATTTATCCTTGCCTTGATTAAATGATTTCCCTTTGTTGAATAACCCCACAAAGTTCCGTAATGATTCTATCATAGAATCTCGAGTTTCTAAAATAATTATCCTTGGTTTACTATTAAGCAAGAAATAGGAAAACTTTTATTTAAACAAAGATTCTCAAACTACATGCATTTTATAGTTCTTCGTGTATTAGCGAGTTTTCCTTTCATTTCATGCAATTATCATGGGTAATATTCAGACAAATTTGAGTGTGAAAGGAGATTCGATTCAAAAAGGACATCAGGGTTTTTTCGATACCCTTTGGATCGATCAACATTAAACTTTTAGGGTTGTTCGTTCCACAGGGAGCTAATAATTTGGTGTGAAGGAACCCCATTATTTGGACTTTCTCAAAAATTCGTGGCTCTAGAGACCTCTCCATAAGGTTAAATACCCCAGCACACGTCAACCTTTCCACCACCTCCCACCTCAACTTTCCCTTCCCCCATCTATACACTCCCCCCAACCTTCAATCACTCTCTCATCACCTCCACTACCCCTACCCCACCTCCCTACAATCTTCCCTCCAATATATAACGACCATAGGTCTATCCTATTCCATAGTTCAACAATTTTCCGCTAAACTTGTGGTTTAAATTCCACCTTTATTATGTTTTCCAAGGCGCATGTTCTACACTTGAGAAACACATAAAGACATTTCTGGTTTAGTATAACCAAAAGCAATATTAAACTTCATACATCTTGTAAACTTATAAAAGAAAACCTTTTTCTTTTTATGGCTTATTTAAATTTTATTCCTATTAAAACTTCTAGGCCTAATCAAACTTTGTCAATTTCAAACTTACCCGGATTAGAATATTGTTCACCTCACAATAGTGGCATTTCTGATTTAATCAATTAGAGTGATTGTTTGAAGTTTTAAAGTTTATAAAGAAGAGAAAAGAGGGTTGTAAACGACATTAGAGCTCTACGACTGGCCGGAAAGACGTCACGTCTTTAGTTTAAATCACGAGGAAGATAAAGTTTTTTTTTCTATTAGACGTGTTACACATAAAAAAAGATTGTTTAGAAGTGTTATGTTTAAGGATTTTAGTAATGTTCTGGTTATGTCTGAAATTGCTTATCTGTGTCCATGGTAGTAAAGTAGTTTAATATCGCCTCCCTATAAACCCGGACATCAAGTTGAATACGAGGGGTATAACTTTACCTGCGATAAGAGGGCGTTGAAAGGCTGTAAAGACTGTTATTTTGTTTATCTCTTAGAAAATTTCAGACGTTTCGGATTGTTTGTTGTGAAATACAAGGCGGACTTTTAGTTTCCAGACCCGTATAGTTATGGGCGGGAACGGAGGAACAGTTGCGACATTAAAAGGGGGTTCCCGACCCGAAGGTTTTAAAACGGAAGTTGAATTTTCACAAAACTAATACCCTTCGCTAGTTCAATCGGTGTTATTTTAATTAAAAAACTTTTCCTTATTTCGTTCGGTGTTTTCGAAAAGTTCAAAATCTCCAATTGACACCTCGATGATAGTAGAAACTTTTACATTTTTATGAGGAGAATATAAAAAAAGCTTGATTAAGCATGAGATTGATAAGAGCAGATGGATGATCTTTTTCCCATAAAAGCTTCTTGGCAGTATTACCAGTTTGGGGGATTTATCGCAAATTGGGCTACTTTTTAAAGCCCCAATCTGGCAAACCTGTAATCTGACAAGACTGAGCTTATGTCAGTGTTTTTTCAGTGTAAATTTGGGCGATTTATCGCAAATTGGGCTACTTTTTGAAGGCCCAATCTGGCAACCGTGGTCCGTAATTCTTAGTAAGGTTTTAAGCCGAGGTTTTATTAGGGAGGTGATGAAAGAGTGGGGGGATGATGGATGGACTTAAAGAGGTGGGGGAGGGTCGTAAGGGGTAGGGGTGGTGGAGGAAAAGTAGACGATGCAGGAATTGATATTTGGTGTTTATGAAGAGGTCTATAGATCCCCAAATTTTTGATATGGAGTTCCTGCTCCATATCACATTTTCCTTCCAGATTTCACTTAAAGTAAGGTATATTTTGACCCTTAATGAAAAAAATAAGCTCTTCTTGTGTAGATTTGAACCTTTTTGATCATTCGTCAAAATTCTAAAAGGAGCAGACAGGGACAACATTCTCTGCTAATTGAAGGGTCGACGTACATCCGTCGGTTTTCATCTTTTTTTCACTTATACGGTTCCACCCCGAAGATCGTCAGTAAGAAATTCGTATAAAAAGAGATCCCAGAGCCTGCACTCGACAGACTAGTTTATTGCCTCCACTCCGTGAACATCAAAAGTTTTACGATCAATCATCCCATAACAGGACGTCCCATACGTCTCTTTCCAATTATGTCTTCCCTACGTTTGGATTCCCCGGCAATTTTTTTTACCCTTTTCCCCCCACGCGTAAAAAATGCTCCTTTCCGTGTAAATATAAACACGTAAAGGGACTGCCCGAGTGATTATTTTGGTCCCACTGACAGAAAAATTTTGGCATGAATCATGTTTTATTTATAAAAAAATTTCAAGTTCGCGTTTTCAGGTACAAAAGTATCAAAAGCAATAAAAGTTTATTGGAAAAAAATCCTGAGAAATACCTACACGTGTGACTGTGGGAACTACACACCGACACATGTCAAGGATCAACATTCCAACTGTTCTTATTAAAAAAATCTGTCTCTGGGATAAAAGGAAGCTCAAAATAAGAAAATCACACCATTAAAAATAGATTTACGCTTGACTGATTTATTCAAATAAATTTACATAAAAAGATGCTCACTGAGCCAAAAATTATTGAAGCATTCTAACCCCTATAAACAATAATTGTAAAAATATTTGTAACTTTATTGTTGAATCACTTTAGAAATCTTTAACCGTTTGCAGGGTTTCGTTGTGAGAAAGGAAAGGACTGAAAAGTACGGCGATGACTTTTTTATTTTTAATTTTGGAGAATCAGAGATCGTTTTGAAGTTTAATTTCCGGACGTTGGTGTTCCCAGGGGCTGAATTTCGTTCATCTCATTCTCCCTCGTCGCCTTCCAGGATCGGGCGAGAATGTAGGTCAGAGTATTAGCATCAACGCTTATCTGGACTTGTTGCTAGACGCCCCCAGGGACGGGACATAAGCCCTCCTAATCGCATCCGTTTCAAAATATGCTTTCTGGATGAATATTCTATGTTTTACCGGCCCATGGGGAAATTCCGTTTTTCACAAGTGTCGCCGGAATTTTCGCATTCTATAGGTATCGATGGCCTGATTGATGTTGCCGGACGATTTGACCGGTGAGATTAGACGTGTAAGTAATTGGATGTCCTGAACATTCCGACATTGATATACGCTTTTACTGCTTCTTGGAAACTCGAAAAAGCCTTTCCTGAAAACTCCCTCGAGCTTTCTCCAGTATCAACCCCCAACCTCATCGAATTACAGGTAATGCACTCATATTGTACAAACAAAATTTTACCTCAAAATAAGAAAAGAGGATTTACAAAAAAGATTTTTTGTAGGCCATCACCTTAATAACGTTTTTACACCTTGACCCATTTTCTGTGATACTCAAAAGGGTTTAAATACGTCATGAGAGTAATCCTCAAACAGTTTGAGAACCCATTATATCTACATTAGTGGAAAAAACTGGATTTCGAACTCTCCAGGGGGGTTCGGACAAATTACTCCCCTGTGTTCTTCGACCCGAAAAAAATTTCTGTGACCAACTAACCCATTTATAAGAATAGAAAAATTGTAAAAGATGGTAACTTTAATGGAGCTAATTTTAGATCCTTTATGCGAATCATCTGCATCGCTAACCACTCTCAAGATCTTAATGACATCCCCACAGATTTCGAATTAACATCAAAGTCAACATCAACTTCAGATTGCCTTAAAATAGACACTTTAAGGTTTTCAAAGAAAACTACATTTCCACGCTTTGTTCAACTTGAGGGGTAAGTGGATATAAATCACATTACTTGAGCAAACACACCGAAACGTGTTATTGTTTGCCCTTTTTCGGACAATGACAAAATCAATGTAGACTCTTTTAACACCTCCCATGCAAACCTTATCTTTTTCGCCCGCCCACCTCGACAACAAAAGTCCATTTTTAGGATACTTCCTTAAGAAAACGTCTCGGAATAGGCCCTTTTTATCTTAAATAAATATCGGAAAAAGAATTTGTTCAACAAACTTTATAAACGAGCATGTTGCGTGATAAAATTGGCACAAACAGTAATTTTAGATGACGGAAATATGGATTCACGTATATTCAATTAAGGACGTCCATTATTAAATTACAATCTATTATATTCTCGAGTATAATTCATCATTATGTCGATTTTTTAGAGATTCATAATTTGTCCATAGAAAATTTTCATTATAAGAAAAAGTATGGGAGGTGATGTAACGTGGGGAGACGTTGTGGTGAAGAGGGGTTGTGGAAGAGGGTGGTGGAGGAGGTAGGAATGGTTGTGGAGAGGTCCAAAGAGTTTTTTATTTCTTTCACTTTGGTGTTTTTTCCTGTAAGTATATTTTCCTGTTAACTTGGGCGTTGGGCTTAGAATCTTCAACATTTTATGGTCCAGATGCAAAATTGCCGAATTCCTCTTAGAAAGAAGACTAGTGAAATAGAAGCCATAAAGTTGTGTATAAAAACATTTTATAAGATTTCGTCGAACGTTTAATTTGGCGTCAAAGTTAATTTGGGAAAACGTGCAAGGGATGCGTCGAAGCGTGGGAAAGAGAGGGAGCCTGGGAACGATGCCCTACTCTGATCTTAAGCATTATGACTCAATCAACTCTAGTTTCCGTTTACATCACATCTTTGATACCATACCCTTCCAATCTAACTTCGATTAGCATGATTACATCCATCCACGTCCTCACACTATGAATAATTATCGAATGTTCACACAGAGTTATAAATTAATACGTTGAGGTCAACAAATTAAAAACTATTTCCGTAAATATTCCTCGCGACCACTTCCTTTTTAACCGTAAAGTTTTTCACCCCGAAATCGATTATAAATTCGTTTTTACGATCTGTTATAGTCTTAATGCTCTAATAAAAACCGTAGCCGCCGGATGAGTTCGAAAATAGAAGGGACGCGAATAGATTGTCTCAAACTGCTTTAAAAGATAAAAATAACCTCCCTCCGCTAATAAAAGGAGTCAAAAAAACAAAAGACAGGTCATCATCCGGTGCACTTTACAAAAATTAAATCTTAAAATAGACTACCAATCTTTTGAAGATTTATGTTTTAAGACTCTTTTTCTTCAGAACTTCCGTGTTTTAAACACGAATCGAACAGCCCTGCTTTGGAACTAATTTTTTTTTTACTCGAAAAGATAAGTCGACGAAAATAAACTTTTCTCGTAAACATTTCCCATCCTTTTTTTCCTCTCTTTTCACGGAACGAAAAGTAAAAGTTAATTTTAATCAACTTTTCCTTCCATTTGTCTTAAATTCTCAATCCACCCTTTTTTTCCACCCTCGCATTTTTAATTTAGGGCTAAAAGTAAAAGTGATACTTATTATGAATTTTAGTTAAGCCTCTTTTAAGCAAGAAAATTTAAATTTATCAACTTTTTGACCTAAAAGGCATCTACCAGGGCTGCACCCACTTAGCGAAGCACCGGATTATCTAGGAAGCCACTTAGACCAGCCAGTGGCGGCTCGTGATAGGAGCACAGGAGCAAGTGCACTCCCAGCTTCAATTGAAATATTTTTTTTAGTAATTATTATTTTTTCCAAAATTAAATTTAGAAAAATTTAAAATTTTAATTGGAATTTTAAATTTAAATCTACGCGGGAACGGGAAACAACATGGGTAAACGTAAACATCGATGGGGTTGTCTTTCTTATCGTTCTTACATCTTATAAACGCCGTCTTATAACCATGGGACAGCTCGTGGTGCACAAAGTTGATGTGCTCCGATCCGATCCGTATGAATGAGTTTTATGAATGAGTTGAATGAGTTTTACGCTAAAATAGTGGGTGGGGATATTGAATTGGCCAATCAGGGTGGAGGAATAGATCGCCGAGGAGCACTGGAAGTGTACTGCTCGTCCGCCAGGTGCGCTGATTCGGGGCAGTTTCGAATTTGTCCCCGTTGTAAGTCCTCCACCTTTGTTGAAGGTTTTAACATTGTTTTCTTTTAGTGAAGTGTTTATTCTGATTTTATTCTTCGTTTTTCTTTTAATATTGACCTATTGATGAACAATTCGGTGAGTTACATTATCAAAAATTATGTCTCGACTGACAATCGAGAAGAAAATTCAAATCCGCGACCTCGGAAATAGAACTTCGGAAAAAGCTAAGAAAAGCTCATCATCCCACTGACCCCCCCCCCACAAACTTTTTTAGTATTTTTTATTATTTGTGCACTCCCTGAGGATCAGAGTACGAGCCGCCACTGAGAGAGCACCCACTTTGGACCGGTTGAGAAGGTAATCGGAACGGGTACAGGAGGTTTACCCGAAGAAATTGTTTATTTGTTTCCATGAAAAAATGGTTTTGTCGGTTTTTGGGAGAAAAAATTGGTTTAGTTTGTTTATTATGGTTTTCTTCCAAAAATGCTTTACTGGAAGAAATCGGTTTACTTTGGTGTAACGATTTTTGGTTTACCTGTTTATTGGTTTCGATTTTTGGGTTACAAGCTCCTTTAAATTACCTACATATTCCTTAGAATTTAAATTTATAGTTGACTTTTTATTAACCTTTTTCTGATCCAAAGTGGATGTCCGCAGTTGTTAAATGCTGGTCCAAGGTGGTTATAAAAATTGGTCTAAAGTGGCTGCTTTTTTGAGAAATGGGTCCAAAGTGCATTCTACCATCTACCAGATGTCAGAGTGGGAAAAAATGTTTTGATTTTAAATAATAAACTTTTCAGATTCTTTTTCACGGTTGCTTTCCTACTTGGATTTAGATGCCTCATTTGGAATTATAGCTTTGTGTACAATCTTCAAAACGGACATTCATAGAAGGGGCATTTCCATAAATTTTCCGACGGTCATTAGGAAAGGTTCCAGACAAGAGACTCCCAGTCCCCCTTTTCCTAATGCGATTAATTTCTGGGACTCTCGGGTGCCTAAAACTAAAAGAAAACTACTAATCGGCCTCCCCCTTTTACTCGGCGGAAAAACTTCCCGTGTTTAATTCGATTAAAAGGATCTATCGGAGTAATTAAAAGGACTAATTGTGGAAGGAAATGGGCAAAAGTGAACGCCCAATAATTTCCAGGGTTAGGGAAAGGCGATTTATTAAATCTTAAGGATATTCAATAGAAACCCTAAAGGAAAGGCCAAAATGAGTTAAAGTTCGAAAATTCATCATTCTTCATGGAAGACGTTTTTTGGGAGGTTGGGGGTCTATGAGGGGAACGTTGGGTGCGGAAGTGATAGGAGGGTGGGAGGAGGTAGTGGAATGTGGCTTTTGGTGTTCGCGGAGAGGTCTGTAGAGGCCCAAATTTTTTTGTTTTAATTCTTGGATTATAAAAATACTTAGCTCCTGAATAAAGTTAATAAATCTTGGGTTTTTATAATTTATTCGCAATTGGAAGAAAATGAGGATGAAATCTATTCAGCGTGTTGGCTATCTTAGCCCGAGCACGATCCGTAACAGGCTGATAAACCCCGTCTTATTTTAATCACAAATTAAATTCCTATTTAAAATTTTAATTTTATAAAAATAATAAAAACCGTTCGGAATGATTTACATAAAAAAAGAGGCTTTTTCGGTCGAGAGAAATTTTTTTTCCACCCTTTTGTTAAACGATTAATTACGTTATTCATCGGGACGGAAATTTAATATCAAAAGACGTCGATATAAGGCTTCGGGAAGAGTCGTGGGCGTTTACTGAAAAGAACACAATTTTCAGAGAGAATTGACGAAATCGTCTCTTGTATAAGATTTCGGTTTGGACGGAAAATTGTCGATTTTAAAATAAACATCAAAGAGACGACTTTTCCCAAAGATGATGAAATTCATAGAAGTAGTAAATAACTTCTGGAATCTCATTTTCATCCAATAAAAAATGTTTCAAAATACAACCTATGAAATTTAAATGACTTTTTTACAAGCAAAGAGATGATAAATGTTTTTTATTTTATAAAGACGTCTTTTTTATTCTAGAACAGATGCTGAGTAACAAAAACTCTTCCCTTTCATTCACACCATTAAAGTTGAGGGCACTAATTTACATGTCGATGTTTCTTCCCGCCCAAGGCTCGTTACTCCCCGAAAAGATTTTCTTTTGAACATTTTGTCTTTTTATTCTCGGATAATAAATAATGAGGGGGTAAAGTAATAGGGGGGCGTTAATGAACTTAAAGGATGAATGAAAACCCAAGAAACGTAGTAAACACGGCAGGTAGAACCCCCTTTCTAATGAAACTCTTATCTCCTCCCCTATCTTTCCACCTCCCCTCCCTCTTTTTCTTAAATTAGACTTTATTAAGACTCCTCTCGTAAGTGTTCTTTCGACCGAATTCGGCCATTTTCACGCCTTCTCTATTGCCACCCACCGTCTTAATTCAATGGCTTTTTCTAGCTTCAAGAACTCGATTACCCTAACTTTTTATGTCGGGAAAAAAACTGAACCGAAAAGTCTGATTAGGTGGAAATTTAATTAATTTGCTACAATAAAAACGACAAAAAGAAGTTGTTTAAAATAATAAAAAATTTATTTTTAACCTTATTTTACACAAGAAGGCGTTAAATTTTTTGACTAAGTCGTTAAAATTTTTCGAACACGTTTTCACGATAATCATTCAATCTTAATAGCTTATGAGTGCCAAGCGTTTTAAAAATTTGGTCCACGTCCAGAATCCTCAATTCATAGACGAGTTGTGTGTTTTACTAATTTAAAACGCGATTTATTATTTCTACAAGCCTTTTATTGATTTTAACAAAAAGGCCAAGAACTTTTTTTTATGTTTTAATACATTCGTGAGTGATGGGACAATAAAAGAAAGGAATCCAGGACACCGAAAATAAAAGGCTAAAATTTCTTTCTGTTTTTATCTCAGACACGTAGCTCATATTTTTGACGGAAGTATATCGTCCGCATTTTTCTTATATTGTGTCACGTTTAGGACAAATTTAAATGCAACGGTCAAAGGGTGGGAAGAACCTTAAAATGAAACCAATAAAGGGAAAACCCGATACGCTATGAAATGTGTACAGTTCAAATGTTTACCGATACCTTGTGAGTGGTAAATTGTGTTTTTCATCGGTTGACGCCCCCGATGTGGGAAATTTTTCTAGTCTGGAAAAAAAAATCTACGAAGGTGACAGGGTTCGTGGAACTTTGACCTTAATTTCGTCCCTGGCCACGATTGTTAACAAAGTTGCATTCAAATGCACCATCCGCTATTCAAATGCCACTTTTATTCGGGTCCGACATCGGAAACGATACAAGGAGAAACTTTTTATTGATAAAAATTTATTATTATCGTTTTTCTGCCTTGCAAATCCAAAGCTTTGAAAACTTATAATAAACTTCATGAATTTAAATGACTAATACTAAAAACTTTAAGCAGGACGTAGTTCAGAAAAATTGTTATGTATTTTATTGTAAGTATTAAGATACATAAGTTAGTTTTTGTATCTGTTAACCACTATTCGCCAAAACAGTAAATCGAATTTTTCGATCAATAATTTTTTTAATTTTAATTTCAAAATTATTCGATAAAAATCGATTTTATCTACCCCATTCATTTGGATACGCCAGATTTGGATAGAAAATAAATTATAAGCGATACTCTTTTGATAAATAAAAGGGATTTTAGGCCTAAATAGAATTCGGAAGAAAATCAAGAAGACGTGGCTCGCATCTCTTTTGGGAGTAATTGAGCGGACGCGAACGATTTCTCGAACGCCTCGTAATTGTCGGGAAAATAACAGCGTATAAGCGCCCCCGAGTAATAAATTTTACAAAACGTTTGTTTTGGTTTAGAAATGGGACAATAGAGTTAGAATGTGCCAAGTGGGTTTATTCTGGACGGCGAGGCCGACGTTCGGTTAGCCGCAGAATCGCATCGTTCCCTCTCCAACTTTGAATACAATGAAATAATTCAAATACCTTTTTGCATCTGAAAAGCGCGATGATCGTGATGAGATTTCCAGGGATGCCGACGAGCATGAAAAGGAGACAGAATGCTGTGGCGAGGGTGAGTAGAGAGTTCGGGTAGCCGTGAAAAAGTTCGGTTTCTAGGTCTTCTAATTCGAGAAATGAGAAATCATAATCCTCGGTTAGGTTTAACGTTCGGTTGAGAAGAGTCCCCCAGGGAGAAACCGCTTTCGGCTCGTGTCCTGTCGCGCTAAAAACGCTCGCGTGAATGACCAACTCGTCGGGATATTCGATCCCGAATTCCATCATTTTTGCAAAGCCGGGGGGGCTTATCCGGTAGAAGGCTTTACCTCACGTCTTCTCATAACGTCTGAAACAGAGAAAAAGTGGATGATTAGTCACTCCGAAAGTCAATTTATCCTGAGAGATAAGGAAGTTGTCGGTGAAGGGTCAAAAGCTGAAAATTGACGGGGGTGGCTTTTGTTTCCTCCCGCCCCCTCTTTCCGCCTCCGACGATAGACTTGTTAAAGGTGTGATCACGTATTTAATTCCTCCGGTTTATGCCGTCACGTCGGCCGAGGGTAGTAACCCCCTTTTGCTACACGTGCACCCCCTCGCCCAACACCCATCGAACACCCACTACCTCAAAAATAGGCCACGATTTAATCATTGGGACATTATTAACTTTTGCAGAAAAAAGGTCTGGTCCGGTGGCTATGGAGGTAGAATTTCCAAAACGGGAACTTTCTCAAAAAGTGGGTTCTTTACAGACCTATCCTACCGTTCCTATCCCCAACCTCCTCAGGGTCTACCCTGCATAAGGTGAAAATTTGTACAGATAGCACTTGAGTATGGTACTTTGCCCTACAAATATCAATAACTATCGATGTATTGAGAAATTAAAAAATTCTCTGTGACATTTTCAAGGTAACATGTTAAACTTTATTTTTGTAAATTTTTATGCAGATCAGACCAGAATTGCGGCCGTAATCTTCCTCACTTTCCCTTGACGGACGGACGTCCGGACGGCTTGACAGAAGAATGAAGATCAAAGGTGAGTTTGACCCTAGGGGTCTCCTTGACCCCTTCCCATTGTAGATTGTAATACAATAACTTTCTTTTTGAGAATGTTAAAAATGAAGAACACCCCAAATATTCAGGCTATTAAGGTGAAAATTATTTATTAATAAGGCATAATCGGTCGTAAGCTGCAACCAAAAAGTGGCTTTCAAACAAAGTGAGAATCAAAATCTACTGGGATTGCTTTTTCAGGTTTGAAGGGAAAAAAACTTTACCAAAATTTACCACGACTCAACTTTTAATTCATCCCCAGGGGCTAATAAAACAACGAGGGAAGCCGCAGCCAATATATCTCATTAATTATTACATAGCCAACCTATTTTCGTATATTACGGACATTTTACAACAATTTAGGTAAAATTACGATCTAAAAAAAATTTCAAATTAAATCCTCACTAATTATTAACGTGAGTGATCCTTAATTCATGGAATCGTGGGATGAAAATCAAAGAGGTTTTGGGCCTCGGCACGTGTTTCGTAATTGATCTTTAAGTTGGTTGCTACTAATCCAAGTTTCGAACAACAAGCAACTTTTGAAAAGGTTTGATCGCCATTTTGAACGATATGAACAAAAGAAAAGAAGGGCTTAAAAGGGAACTTATAACGCCCAGAAAATCCTTATCTAAACTTAAACCCGGAAAAGAAACTTCTAGTTAACCAACTTTGTAAATAAACAATAGAAAAATTGTTGAAAACGTTCACAAAAAATTGCGTAAAATAAATTAAACGTTTGATCTTTTATCATTCGTCCCCTACCCCAATTTTCGTATTCAAGTCAGAAACAGAAAGCCCTCCCTTCGACAGCGTCTGAATTAATCTTCGTTTCCGAACTCGTCGGGGTTTGATTTATACTCTATTTCGGTTGTTTATTTCACTTAATTTTAATTTTTTCTAACCTTGCAATAATAATGAAATTAATTCGTGAGGCTCACCGCGTTTAATGAACTCAACCTACACGAATTTTCCATTTTCCCAAAGGGGTGGCGACACACTTTTCGTCTAATTTAATGACCCTTTCCGTTGTTTGAATACAAAGGGGAGAAAAACCCAACATATAAATTTAATAGCATTTCTTAGAAGAGGGAAATATTTTATAAAAAAATTTAAAATTATTTTTCAAGAGCTAAAAACAACCAACTTTATTACATGCTCATTCTCTATTACACTAAAAATATTGTTGTATAAAGTTGTTTTGGTTATGAAATTTTCAGACTAAACGTCTTTTAGGACTCAAGTGTCAAATCACGTGCTGCGAATGGACAAGAGCCAAATTTTCACACCAATTTATTTTTGTATATTTTCTTCAAGTTGAACTGGCAAAACAAAATCCAAAAATTTTTTGAAACAATATTTTATTTTTGTTAAAATTTTAACCTGAACATTATAAGGATATTTAAGGTATAGCTGATTTTGGGAAATGTGTCAAATATTGTGTAACTTTTTTTGTTTAAAAAAAACTAACGCTTGATGCCAAACGACATGCTAAAACTATTCATGCTTTAAATAAAAGTTATTTGATCTTTTTTTGACAGGCAGAACGAAAAGTCGAGGTTTTTTTAACACAAGCAAAAAAAAATCTGCGAGGAAAAAAATTCGTTTGATTTTTTTGTCTGAATACGTACTTTGATAAGGTAAGCAGGGAAGGGAGAAAAACGAGGTTTGGGGGTGGCAATGAGGGATAAACTGAGTCGGGACGTTGGGCGCCTTCGGCATTTATAGGCCGCCCCACTTCGGTCCGCGCCACCCTTCGAAACCGCCACCCCCTCCCACCACCTAGCGTTCTTTTTTCGACAAATATGTTTAAGGGAGAAAATGTGGGGAAAGGAAAAGGTTTTATTACATGTGTGACATTTAAAAAATGAGGACAATAATTAGCCTTTCCCCTTCTGTAATTTTTCTTCCGGGTCTCATATCTTTCACCGTTTTTAAGGAAAGATTTATTATTGAGACGAAATATTGTTGGACATTTATTTTATGCTAAACAGGAATAAATATAGATGATAATATAACAAACGGCTACAAAATAATACATAAAAACTATCTACAAGCACCAAATAATAAATTTAAATTTATTTCTCCAACACTAATGTTTAACTTCACTTTAGATAAGGATAAATCTGTATAATTGAATTATTGGGGGGAAAAATGACAGAAAAATCATGGTCGTTTATGCTTGTCCAGTAACACAGTCAGGTAGTGCGGGTAAGCGACGTGTACGAGATAAGGCGCTTTGTCTCCCATGACGTCACTAACCTTAAGTATACATTCGTGTCTCGTGATATAATCTCGAGTGCTGATGTTGTTGAAGATTAACGAAATAAAGTCTTAAACTTATCTAAGCTTAAACACCGTAGTCGCAGATCTTTATAACTGAAAAGGATAGTTTGTATTCTTTAGGAATAGAATTTTGAAACTTAAAAATGGACATTTAAAAAACAAAATCGTCGTTTTTTGATCAAAATTATTTTATGATTTTTGTTATACCAAGGGGGATGAGGCACAGGGCCCCTCAAGTAGTTCTAAATGAATAACTGAAACTGCGTTTTAGTTACTGAAATGTCCGGTTTCAATCTCCTGTAAAATTCATGCATTTTTAGTCAGAGAAAATCGATTTTTTCAAAGCTATAGATAATCGAAAACCCAAGTGCGATATTCAAGACGAGTGCTTTCGAACTATACAGCGTGAAAACTTCGTAAAAAAGCATAAACAGGAGTTGTTCAAATAAAAAAGATAACAAAGAATGTCTCTGTTATGCATAACTTAACAGCGAGGCAAAAAATAAAACGAACTCTTTTTTCGAGGATTTAGGCAGTCGCATATGCATAAATTTAGGTTACAAAATAACTCGGGCCAATGGACTTAAATTAGTCCGGAAAATTGGCTTTCAAAATTTCCATACACCGAAAACAGCACAAAACTCGACTTTAGAAAACCATCAATTGAGTAGGATTTTAGGATCGAAGATGCCCCATGTATATATTTTGACATTAAATTGTCTAATCTAATAAAAATGTTCGGTTGTTTAACGCCGTTGTACTAGGGAGGGACACCTGTCAAAGACATGTTAGCTCGTTAATAAAACCACAGATGGCGCCGGGTTAACCGAATATGATGAAATAATTAATTATTCTCGAGCCACAATGTAAACAGACAACGGAGCAATGAAAAGCATTACTTCAAATTAATTCGAGATAGTAAAATGACAAGTTGAGTGGCATACTATTTTTCAATGGGGGAATTCGAAAATTAAAAAAAGGTAAAAATTAAGATGTTGGGATGAATAACAAACTTTTTGACATTTTTATTCTTCAGTCATCCAGATCGATCCAGCGACAATAAAAACTTTTAATTTGCGAAATCCAGTTTTTAATTATTAATGGTAATTACGTCTTATTATTTATTAATTTTGTAGATACCTACATATAGAAAGAAGATGGAGGTTCTTTAATCGCTCAAGTCTCGTTAAGGATATCAGGATATCCATGAGCAATCATCACGATTTTCTTCTTCTTAAGGCTCTTTATAAAAGTGCTCTATCCACCTCCAGATATCTGGAGAATTCCAGTTGTTGAATTACCTTGAAAACCGTAATATTTATACACCTTCAATCTTCTGCAAATGACCATTGGAAGGTAAGGTGATTTTTCCAGATAGTGCCATCTTAGCTAGCTGATCCCTAATACAATATGGAAAACGTCCAAAATTAATATTTGATTTCATTATCTACATCCACTGGTACACAAATATCATCCAAGGATGATGCTTTGTCATAGGTTACCTAATGAAAAACTTCAAAAAGCAAATTATGAATTGGAGGTATACATGGGTGACATCTTCTAAAAATTCAACCTCAATTCGAAGAACTTTCATATTTCAGGTTGTCAACCAAACTAGTTAACTACATTGAGTGTGATTTTAATTAGCATGAATCTTGTCTGTGGATTTGACATGGAATCCGAGACTTTAATCTCTGGGAAACTGTTTAAAATGTTTTAATCAAAGTTCAATTTTGAAAGTTTTTGATTGATGTACACTCGAGCGATGAAAACCCTCGACGTACCTGAACTGAATAAACTAAACGGTTTTAATGTAGTAGCTTCCTCAATTCATCGCTAACTCTTCAATTATATTCACTTCCCTTTTCTCGCAGCCGACAAATTATCAAGTCTAAAAAACAACCGTCGAGATTTTTCAAAGCGAAAAAGACCTGTTTATTAGTACCTACGCTTTATTACTTATTTAAACTGAACAAACACAGGAGTCTTTGAAGTGGTAAACATTTCTTGGGAGACTTAAATCCTTTTTTTATTAAAAATATAAATCTTTAAAGAAATAAAAGACTTTGTTTACTTAAGCCACAATAAAAAGCCTTTAAAAATCATTAAAATTATCATAAAAAGGTGTTTAAGTAGTGAACTGTTTCTTCCATAGCTACAAAAAAAAAATTAAGGAGTCGTTACACCCTTTTTTTACCGACTTGGACACATGGCCCGTCAGCTCCTCTCATAATCACAGCTGCAAACACAAACAAGATTATCTAAATAAAATCACCTATATAGAAATCATGAATTGCCATCATTTTGATAATAAATTAAGGGGCAACATGTTTAATAGCTACTCAATTATGAAGCCAAAGATCTTCACCATGAGTCTCTGACGTTCAAGAAGGATGAAATTAAGTAATTCCTCTATATATAGGAGCAAAAAGTAGCTTTCTACTCATTGAAGCCTTCGTCAAGAAGGCTACCTGCTTAGATGCATAGATAACCACAATGAGACGCTCTGAGATTCACGATTAATATATTTTTATATACGTTTTATGCCACTAATTTGTTCAATGGAGGTATCTAATGAATCAAAGTGTTTAGGAAGAAAACACCTGTTTTACAAATCCGGCGTGGTCTAGCATCGTGGGCCCCCCACTTCTCAACAAAGCTATCCAACAAAATAAAGACGAAAACATTCAGTCATCGACGACGCATCACCCGCGCCTTTCCCCCCTCTCAAATCAAGGACTGAAATATAAAATTTTTACGACAATAATTAAAAATAAAATTTAAAAATGCTCCTCAGTGAATCGCGTGGTGGAATTTTCAAAAATTAAAGGATTTCAAATTTGTTCAGGAAAAAAAATTTCTAGGTAGGTACTTACTCATTTGTGGATAATTATTAATTTTTAAGCATAAATTACTTTTTTATTTAAATCTCTTGAAACTGTGTCAATAAGCAAATTATATTTTTAATCCCATAAGGCAACACAGTAAATAAACTCTGTTTTGGCTTATGAAAACAAAAAAACATTCAAAGGATTAAAAATTAAATTTTTAAAATTTCAACCGTGGTCGTTCTCATTTTAAAATAAATCATCTATCCAGTAAAACCTTTTAAAAAATTGCTACTGTCATCATCAAAATTGAGCATGTGGATGCAATTTTTTAAAAGCAAGAAACTTTTGTTATGACACATTCTCGATTTAGACTTGAAGAACTTATATACAATACAGACATCCTTTTGATGCCATTTTGTTTAATTGAAAAACTGGGTCGAAAGGGATTCATAACTGAACGAAGAATAGAATAAGTTTGCGTCATTATAGGATGAGTCGGAACAGGAAAAATTTCAAGGTTAAAACTAGTAATATAGGTAAAAGAAATCATTTTTCCTTCTTACTCATTTCCTTTGAAATATCGGCGAAAGTTCTTCGGGATCGTGACTCATGATATTTTTGTTCCGTTCTAAATATTTAGACAATTAAATCACTTATCTTGGAACATTTCATAGTTTTGATTCGTAGAATTGCAACCAGGAAAGATTTCGCTTTTGAAGTTTAACTTCAAAACTTCACATCTATAAAAACTAGATCGTTTTGCCTTTTTTCTCAAGTACACAAAAAAGTGTTTAATATTTCGAATTCGTATTGGCCTTAACAGGAAGAAAGAGGGTCCCAGGTGTTGTTCTTTGCATTTTAATTTCTGAACTTAAGAAACTTCAGGTCAAATAATTGAGTTCTGTATTTAAAGTAAGACGATTATGGCCTACAGACGTTAATTTTAAGTTTAAACAACTACGAGGTTGTTAAGTGAAAATTTCCCCAAAAAACGAAAAATTCTTTCTCAAACCCAAGTTTTTTTGTTTTTTTTTCAGTTCCCTGTACTTTACAAATATTAAAATACACAAATATTTTCTGTATTGGTTCAAACAAAGTGCTTCTGAAATCCTTTGTTTAGGAAGAAAAATTAATTGGATTTGTCATAAATTTAGTTGGAAATGAAGCAATCGGTATCAGCTTAAATATTTGATTTTTTTCTCTAGTTCTATTTTTTGTATCGATAAGGGTGTTTCATTAAGATAAAAATTATCCGTTATCCTTGCAAGACGTCAAGATTTTGTTTATTCGTCCCGTCCCTTCTGAGAAAGGAAGAAAAGATTTAGGCGGAATGCTACTATCTCGAGAGGTTAATGCTTTTTTTTAAATAGGCCTACCCCTTGGGCCCTACCACTTGATAAAGGGATAGAGCATTATCGGAAGTACTGGATTAGAGTGAGGAAAAACACGTGGAGCTAGCAACAAATAACGGTTCGGAAAAAAAGTTTAAATGAGGCTCAAAAAAATTGAGTTTTTCAGTGATTTTAACTTGAACAGTAGTTCTTCTAACATTTTTTTAATGAAATAACAGAGGAGTTGTCCTGTTGCATTCCGAAAAGGTGATGCGTCCTCAATACTGTTGCGCCACTCACCTTGATATCAGGAACAATAAAAATAATCTTAGCTGTTAAATAAAAATTCCATTTTAATACCGTCCTCCAATTTTTTTATCAGCTAAAAATCTGTGATTACTAACTATTAATTAATTGAAGCTGGTATGTCTGTTGATTCTAAATTAGATGAAAATCTTAATTAGTTCTGAAAACTATTTTTGAAAAAATTTCCTGACACGTTTTTAATTACTTAAAATTTCAAGCCCTGACTCAGATGAGGGAAACTAATTGACATCAATTTCGTCCAGGCTGACCTTTTTTAATTGACCGCAGGAGGCGCACGTTAAATAGCGATGCCCTTCGAAAAGCGCTTTTCTTTGGGAAAAAAGGCGGAAGTTTCGATACAGGAAGTTTCGTCACGCCCTTTTTTTTTTGTCGATTTCTAAAACGATCGCTTTTGACAATCGATCTAAAGTACCTTTTGAGACTTCATTGGAATTTATGGACGTCAAAGGTCGTCATAAAAAAACGTACCCGTATCGTCTTTTATTCTTTTATTTATTGTCTCCATCTCGACTGATAAAACTCAATTTATAAGTCGTCAAACGACTTTAAATTTTGTACTAAGATGTCGGATTATTATTCAAGGAAATGACGATATCGGAAACAAAGGCTATTCAATAATGCAATAATTAATTAGCAAAAGGTACTTCCATCTTATCTCATAAAATATTAATCCATGCTGAATGTACAGCAGGTTATTTTTAGAGGATTTTTATTTTTTCTTATAAGTCTCCTCTTTGTAAAATTAACACATAAATTGGTGTTAAATCAAGAATTCTAATCAATTTTGACAATTGGGGTCCTAATTAGACCGAAATGAAAAATGTTAAACTAAAGTGAACTAGTTTGTTTTAAATTATATTTTAATTTTGACTTAAGTAGGTATCAGGTTTCCTTTATAGTGGTCCTAACATCTGGTTGGCCCACTTGCTCTACAACATGGCATCCTATGGTAATGACAGACACGTAGGGCATTATGTTCCTTACAATTTTGAATTCAAAATTTCCAAAAATACATACCCAAGGTAATCTCGTGAACTCTTCAATGTTTGAAGAACTCAATGAGGATAATACTCTTTAAGTATGAACTTTTTTTGGTTATCCATAGATGCTGTATGCATGTATTGCCAATTCTAATGTGATTTGTACAAATACCTATATAATTTTGTTTTCTTTTAGGTAAAAATGGAAGAAAATTTGATCCGAGATGACGAACACGGGTCTGTCTTATCGATTCCACTCTCGTATCAGAACGGAACCTATCCCACGTAAGTACTTGAGCCCTAATTTTTGATGTTATGATGGATGAGGACCCCGGAACAAAGTCTTCCCAATGAGGAAACGTTTTCTGCAAGATTATTTATCAATAATATATTTAAGACATTGCCTTACTCAAAATCCTCGTTTTTAGCTAAAAATAGACAATAACATTCCGATTTAGGTGACAAACTTTAAGTTTAAAGTTGATAAAATTGAGTGGAAATTAATTCGTTGAAGAAATCCGTGTAAATACGATGATATACGAGCCGAAAATTAATCAGATTTTTTATACGGCTTCTTCCTCAGTTACCAAAGTCTAAAGGGTGCCCTTTTCTGTTTAAAAAATAGAAACTTTTAGTCGTAGGTAACAACCTTTTTGTTTAATTTTATTTACTTACATTTCTAAAATATTTTGTTTAATTTTAAAATGCAAATATTAATTAAAGTTTGCTGTTGGCATCGTTTATTTTTAAGTTTTTAAAAGGGGTAAAACATTTAGAAAACGTGACCGTACTTAATCTTGGGGATTTTCAAAATATTTTCTCACCAACTTTTCAAAAGGAAAAAAATAATCGCAATAAAATTTTATGAACGGTGTGAAATTCATTTTCAATTCAATATACCCCCATTCAACGTTTTCCTATAAAACGATTTATAACCGAGCATATTTTTACAACCTATACGAGGGAAAAATATCGATAAGTTAAACCCGGGGAGGGCGTAAAACGCTGACAAAATGGTATCTTTACGCATGAAATTACACGCGGCCGTTTTTACGACATTAGACGACAAAGTCTTTATCATATTTATGGTGGGATAAAGATTATTTTTTTCAATTTTTAAAATGATGTGGGGAGTTTGAAAACAATCACGTTAATTAAAACCACATTTTAAACTCCCACTTCGCTCAACAAACTTGGGGCTTCTCATCGTTTTGTTTGCTTTTCAGAAGTTGTAAAATTTAGAACGAAAACGAAGCTTTCTGTCAAGATTAAGCAAATCCCTTTGTGAAATATCGTTCGAAAGTTTTTAAATAATAATCAAGTCCTATTAATTCGTTATTTGTGTTAAAAACCAATTTATTTTTTCAAGAATATAAATCAAGTTTAAAAAAATGCGATTTTAACTTTATCTTTTTTTTTAAATATTTATAAAAATAAAGAAAAAAGTTTTTATTGCCAAGAGGTCAAAGATAGGAGTAGGGGTTGTGATGTCATCTCGATCTTTTTAATCGGTTTTTTAATTGAGTTGTGCGCCTCCCTTTAGTTCGGTGGCCGTTATGTGGGTTTCTTTATTGTTCCCTTTATAAACGATGTTCTCACGAATTTTCGAGTAAGTGCAAAAAGTCATTTTGTCATTGTTTCGTGGGCGTTTAAAATACAAAAAGGTTTTTTGTTATGCTTTCCTGTTTGTCATCATCAGCGAATTTTCTTGCGAATAAACAAACTAGAAAAGATGAGTTTTTTCAAGATAAGAAACTTAAGATGAAGATTTTTTTTAGTCTTAGGTGGAGGTTTTTATCTAGAGGTATATTTCAAAGAAGTGAGACTTAGCCTCGCGTCATGAGAACCATTGAGGCAATGCAACCGACACTGAAAATTGTGAAGGTTTACCGGCCATGAAGCCATTGCCAAGTTTTAGCTCGATTTTCCTTATTTTTTTCGTTTCTTCGTTTTCGTCGGAAATATTTTTTGTTTCCTATCCAAATAAACTTGTACGTCAAAGGAAACTTAGAAAAAAAATCGTTTTAGAAGTAATTCCGCCGGTCAGAAGTTTCCCGACCGGATGGATTTATTACGCTAACAAATTAGACTAAGTGGCTGTTTGGGGAAGCGAATTTATTGTTCTGACTCAACAGTCTTCTTTTTTTACCACCGAATTTTCCGCCGCTTTTTCCGCGTTAAAAATTAAATTAATAACCTTCTTTGTTTGCGCCCCCCTCTTCGGATTGAGCGTGATTGATGCTCAGGGTTGAGTGGGCAAACACTTTTTCGCTACGAAGATCGATTGCGTGAATTTTGTTTCCTTATAAGAAGCGTTGGGGGATTTATAAAATAGTTTATTCACCCCTGACCATTCTCAAGGGGAGAGAAGATAAAACAAATCCACCTTGAAGAAGAAAAACAGATGTCACGACTCACGACCCCCCTTAAACTCTTCCTACCATCACAATGTTTATAGTGGCATACTTATTACATTTTTTTTATCTTTCAAAAAGAAAGGTTTATAAATTTTCGTGATTTGCAGTTATTCAAAGCCGTTGCTTACCTTCGCAGCGGTGGCAACCATCATAATAATGACAGTCGGATTATTCGGCAACCTTTTAACAGTCGTCGCATTATTGAGATGCCCTCGAGTACGTAACGTCGCTGCCGCCTTCATCATCAGGTAAAAACATTCCTCCCATTTTCATATTTATCTCAAATTTCTGCAGCTTATGCATAGCAGATTTCCTTTTCTGCGCTGTCGTCCTTCCATTTGCAGCCTCAAGATTTATCACAAATGAATGGGTCCATGGCGACTTCCTATGCGGATTGGTACCTCTTGTACGATACGGAAATGTCGGAGTTTCACTTCTTTGTATCGCCATGATCACCATAAACAGGTATTCTACTACATACCAAAACATATAGTCATTTAAATGATTTATTTTAGATACATAATGATAGCACATTATGGACTGTATACTAAAATATACAGACCAGTATGGATAGCTTGTATGATCGTGTTCTGTTGGGCTTTAAGTTTTGGCATGCAAGTTCCTACTTTTGTCGGCATTTGGGGTTTGTATATACCGTTATGATTAGTATAAACTAAAATATAATTTTTAGGAAAATACGCCTATGATGATAAAATCAAAACTTGTTCGATAACCAAAGACGAAAGAGGTCGTTCATCGAAAACTGCGCTTTTCCTCATCGGATTTGTCATCCCGTGCCTTATAATCGTTTGCTGCTATGCCAGAATATTTTGGGTCGTGCACAGCTCGGAAAGTAGGATGAGAAAGCATGCTGAAAACAGTGACCAAAAAAAGGAGGCGAAGAAAAAAAGGAACGAGTGGAGAATCACAAAAATGGTTTTGGCAATTTTTCTATCTTTTCTTATGTGCTACCTTCCTATAACGATCATCAAAGTGTACGATCATGATGTCAAGCATCCAGGTAAAGCGATAAAAATTTAATTCTTTATTTTTTGACGTCTTATTTTCAGGATTCCATGTGGTATCTTATCTTCTGCTGTATCTTTCGGCATGCATAAATCCGATTATTTATGTTATCATGAATAACCAATATAGGCAGGCCTATAAGACGATTCTGTTATGTAAAAGGCCGAGACTTCTTTCCGTCACTCCGGGCGGATCCAGCTACGGAGGTCAGTTACAGAATCACGCTGTATGACATTAGCATGCTATACCATCGTCACGAGGCAAGATTCAGAACGATTTTTCATTCTATTCATTCAGGATGTGCCTCCAAAAGAAGGCATGTAAGTGAATTTCCAAAAGAAACGACTACCTACACCTTGAATGTTGAATGCTCATGTTTGAAATAATGGGAGGGTACACCATCAAAAACTACATTTCAAACTAATTTTACAGCATGCAAAATCTTTTGGAAATTCGCTACTTCGCTGTCGTTTCCTTTCTTCAATTTTATTTGAGTGAAATTTTTTAGGAAAATCGAAAGATGATAGTAAAACGATGGTTTCTCATGTGTCCATCGCGATGACTCCCGTGAGATTTCAAGATCTGAAAGACGTCGCCGATCGACACCTTTGATCTCATTTGATACTCAACCGACCCCTAGAGAGCTATTTTATCTTTTTTAAGCGTTACCTTGCGATTTTAAAAGCGTTTCATTACTCGAATATGCCAAAGTTGAAGGAAAATTTAATTTTCCATTCTCTAGTCTTATTCAATGCTATAATATTGTTTGTTTTTGAAAAAAATTTTTATTGTATAAAAAGTATTAATACCACCTTGTGTTGTACATAGTAGATGTTTTCAGAATTTTTTATAGAGATTTTAAAATTATTATTTTTTAAGTATTTTGTGATAAAATTAAGATAAAGCATGAATATTGTACAAAAACGCTAGTTGACAAAACGGTTTCCGTAGTGCTGTAAGTCGTACATAAATATTATTTAGTATTTTTCTTTGTAAGTAAGCATATAAAGTCAATAAAGTTTATAATAAATTGTAGTTACGTTTCTATTTATGGAGGTTAATAACCCACCTCTAGACAAAGTAAATATAAGAGAGAAAAATAGGAAATTGCTATAAAATTTTCAATCTTGGCTTCAATATTTACTTTGTAAATACCTAGTAGTTTGCTCGGTAGGTACCTACGATATAAAGATTCGTATATCTACAAGTAGCTGAGATTGTTTTTAGTGTGTGAATGGTCATTGCCATAATATGGAATTAATGTTCCATTTTGGTCAATAGAGTCGTAATCCTAAAAGATTTAAAGGATCAGAATTTTGATTGAAAAGTGTCATTTTAGTTAAACAGTAGTAAAAAAAGTATAAAACGGTCAAAGTCCCTGAAACGTGTAATTTTCTTTAAAAGCCCCTTTTCCACACAATTTACGTCATTTTGTCTATTTTCCAAAGAAATAGCCAAAAAAATTGAGATGAAAACCGTTGAATGGCAAATGCTTGATGTTGACAAAATTTCTCTTTGTTGTTAAATTTTTCCCTTTTTCCCGACCAAGGGAGAAAAAATTGTCATATTTTCGCTTGAAAAGAGTCATTTTCGTCTTTTAAGTGGCCTTAGTCTTATAACTTTATAAACACACTTCAACAATTTATTTACCAGATACGTTGAATGATCACAATGAATGTGATGCTACAGTGCGATATATCGTGCGATACCTATAAGTTGCCGAAGGATTGACAATCCATCGCTTGTTGGCGATGTTGCATCTACAGGTTGTTGGTAAACATGTTCTCCAGTTTGACGTCATAAAGACGTAAGAGGTTCTATGGCACTGTTAACCAAGGCCACAACGTTCTTTACCTTTATCTTATCAGTTTATCTCGATGTTTCCCGGGCGTCCGGAGTTTTTTGTGTTTTTACAGTTGGATTTTTTGGACTTTTGGAGGAACAAAATTCACTGACTGTCATGGAAGTCGACATTCCTGAAACAGTAATTGAAAACAGAAAAAGGAAAAGGGAGGTGACTGATTTGGACCAACCGGATTATGGAATCATAGGATACGTTTGGGACGAAAACCTTGTCTACCAAGCTTCTAAACTCCCTAACATTTTAGGACGAGTATGTCATCTCTTTTTCCACATAAAATTCTACCCTCAAGGTTTAGGTGTCTTGTAAACTTTGCTGTAAAATCTGTCTTATCTTATTTTGTGCCATTTTTAGGCAAGGATTGTTCATAATTTGATCAACGCTTATGGCTTAATGAGGAACGTCAAGGTCTATAAGTGTACCCCTGCAACGGAGACAGATCTCTGTAACTTCCATTCTTCCGATTACATCGATTACATTCACAAGATCAACATGAAGTATACGCCTGAAGATGATTGTGAATTGGATTATGGCATAGGTAAAGTTTTCAAAAAAGTTTGATTTTATATTGTTTTCCTTTTAAGGATACGATTGTCCTCCTTTGGATGGGATTGGAGATTACTGTAAGGCTGTCGGAGGTTCTACGCTTACTGCGGCAAAAATGCTCACTCGAAAATATGTTGATGTCGCTATCAATTGGTTTGGTGGATGGCATCACGCTCAAAGGTTCATCTGGGTTTTTAACTACATATTTTTATCCATAAAAAACAGGGCTGTGCTTGCATGAATACTGAGATTTATTAGATCCTAAAGGCCTGATCGGTGACCTCCTGACTGGTGACCTCCCCTTGTCTAGGCTTGCTTTTGTGTTTTGCGTTCATGATTTCATTACTTTTTAGAGATGGAGCTGAAGGATTTTGTTATATAAACGATGTTGTACTTGGAATATTAGAACTGCGTTCATGTTATGATAATGTTTTGTATGTCGATTTGGATGTACATCACGGTTAGTACTTTACTAATTTAAATAAATTTATTATTTTTTTTAACATTGTTTTACAGGGAATGGCGTTGAGACATGTTTTGAGATAACAAAACGAGTTTTGACGTTGTCGTTTCATCAGTATGAGCCTGGTTTTTATCCATGTTCGGGTGGTATTGATGACATAGGGTCGGGCCCTGGTCAGTACCATTCTGTCAATGTTCCTCTCAAAGAAGGAATCGACGATAAAAACTACTGTAGAATTTTTGACTACGTTTTCGATCGGGTTGTAAAACTTTTTGACGCTAAAGCAATAGTCGTCCAGTGTGGCGCTGATGCACTTTCAGGCGACCCTTTGGGCGGATTTAATTTGACTGAAAAATCCTACGGGCATTGCTTGAGGAAAATTTTAGATCTGAGATTACCAACTTTGGTCTTAGGAGGAGGTAAAAATCGAATTTTTGTTCTATTTTATTTCATTTTTATTCTAGGTGGTTATAACATCCCAAATACAGCTCGATGCTGGACCTACCTCACATCAGTCATTACAGGTGTCAATATAAGTCCTGACATTCCAGACAATCCTGTAATAATTTGTAATTTTACCATTGTTTATTTATTATAAATTTTATAGGATTTCTCTCTTTATGGGCCAAGTTATGAGTTGGCGGTCATTCCCAGCAACAGAAAAGACTGTAACAATGATGATTATGTCTCAGAACTATTTTCTGCCTTAAAAAGTATTTTATTTTTCACTTCTTTTTTTGTTTTAACTAAACCTTTTTTTACAGAAAATTTAGATGAGCTTTATGCAAGCAGGTTTCCATGAAATCCTTTCAAGAGACGTTTTTCCTGACTATCCTATTTATTTTTTATACAAGTCAATTTAATTTAATAAAATTGTTTTTTAATACATGTTTTGTGTTTTTATTATCCTTTCATGTTTTGTAATTACTAAAAATTTAATTATAAATAGTTATTACTCACTTAAACCTTCAAACCATGAGTTCCTTTTGCTGGTTTTTGGAAACCGAATTTTTGCTAATTTTTTTTTAACTTTATACATGGAATGAGGTTGCAGGTCTATTTTAAATTTTGTTTTATTTTATTTTAGTAGGTACTTAAAAAAACAAAAACATTATAATGGATTTGTAAGAAGGTTTAACATCAGTCTTATTGATTATGGTGTTCAGGCCTGTAGCTTCCATCGTCTTCTTGGTTTTCTGGATAGTTGCCTGATTCCAATTGGGCATTTCGTGTATGCTTATTTTGTGCCTGATTTTGCTAAAAGGAAGTTTAATTTTATTTTTTGTTCTGATATTTGAAAAGACTTACTGCTTGTTGACGTATGGATTCGAAGATGATGTCAAGCCCTTTTTGGATGTCTGCCGGAATCGGGGGTGGTGTCGGCAAATGGTCTCCTTCAGCTCGGAAACCACCTTCGTCCGCTGTATATCTCACTGTGATGACATGCCCATCAGGATCGGTGTAGGAGTATGAACCATATTGGACCAGACCCTCCGAACCTTTGATACCGAGGTTTTTGACGAATCCTGTCTCTTCAGCGATAATACTGTTTCCAGTTTCATAACTTGAAAAGAAAAAAAAATTATCATTTCTTAATTTTGTTCAAATCACCTTACCTGGATTTGTAACTTCCATCGAGGGATTGTTGCTTGTTAAGCCTTATAATTGGGATAGGTGTAACGGCGATTTTGTTTCCTTCAGGAATATGAAGTGGTGGACTTTGAAATCTGAGCTGGTTCTGGTTCGCCTCCAAATTCTGATCTTGTTTTTGAAAAGGGACTCCTTGAAAATTTTGGTTCCCAGGTTGAGTCTGCTGATAGTTCCTTGATTGTCCGTATGCACAAGTGCAGAGTAAAAGGGTGACCACCTGAAAAAAAAATTTATTTTTTATTTTTTAAATTTTAATCCAATTTATTACAATAGACCGCATGATGTGTTTGGCTGTACTGCAACGCTAGTAAATGATTCCCCACTTTATATACTGGTACAGTCCCCGGTTCATCTGAGCTCATCCTTTCTTCCAACTTTCTAGTGTTACAACCTCGCCCCTCTTCATTTTCATACCAATAGGGCAGAGGTAGCAATAATTATAAATAATTAACATTAAAATTAAAAATCTAGGGTAAAACAATATTTTGTTGCTGTAAATAATTACAGAATGATTCTGGTTTTTCATAAATGGCAAGTTATTTTAATTCTATTTATCAACGCATACTTAGATTGTGAAAGGGTGGAGATGACTCGACTCTGAATCTTTAAAATATACAGAATTGCTTTGCAACATCGGCATTTCAAAGCTGAATTATTATCTCAGCTCAGATTTGTTCTTGTTTTATTCTAGAATATTCTAAAGTCTGTCGAATCGTACAATTTGTTGTAGAATATGAAACCACTATTGCAACTGTATTGGAAGATTTATTGGTTCACAAGGTGCTTACATGAAAGAAAAACGTAATCAAAAACGTAATAATTTTGGTCTAAAAATGCGTTGTTTGTAGTTTTTAGAATTTATGATCAAAAAATTGGCATTTTAAGGATCGATAGATAAAGTTCATGCATCTCTAATATGTGTTCCACATTTTATCTGAGATACGCGAGAAACTAAAATCCAACTTTTCGACAGTATTTGCGAATTTTTGAAATTGCACATACCTAACTAATTATTCCATAATTTGAAATCCCGATTTTCGTCGATTCTGGACAAAATTTGTTGTGATCATAAACTAAGTAATGGAGTAGACTTAACTAAAGCGTTTTTAGAAGTTAAATAGACAAATAATTTTTCTAAATTTTTTTTAATTCATTCCGTCGGATTCCTAGTGCTATAGTTAGTCATGAGTCATGACTCATGAGGAACGATAGAACTCGCCACCTGCACCATTTTCAAAAATTTGAATTTTGACTCACCCAAGGGGAGGGAGGCAAGAAAACGCCGGACAAGGTAAGTAGGTAATCATTTTTCGATGCTATGACTGCATTATCATTGATCACACAAAACGGTGAAATAGGTGACGACTCGTGTGTTCCAAGACCTCATAAATTTTTCACAGCTTCCTCGAAGTTTTTATCCCAAAGTGTGAATAACTGACTAATTTTTCAGGTGCTAATTTTCCCTTGGTTATAAACTTGAATAGGTAAGTAATTAACGTAAAAATTTACTAACCTTCAATTCCATTTACCACCATAGTACCTACTTTAGGGAAGAGAAATTTTTTTTTTTCCAAGAGAAGGGATGAAATTGAATACTTTTCTATTACATATTATATACCATTACGACTTTCTCGTTTTTTAATTTATTTCTCTAATTTATCAATATTGCTTTCCTTCCGTCTAGCTTAAAAATTGAGACTTTAAACAGTTATTCGTTTAAAAATTAGATTTCTTTGATATTTAGCAACCCTCTTTCGACATGGGAGATATTGATCGGAAAATAATTTTTAAAAACTATAGGCGAAACGACCTTGATTTTTTTGACGTTTTACATCGTTTTTGCTTTCATCGAGATAGAAAAAAACGCCCAAACAATACATCCTTTATCATCTTCCTCTCACTCGGTTTCGCAACCTCAACGCCAAAAAGTTCTTTTCCAGCTAATTGGATTCAGTAATCAATGAGGAAGTCTGAACAATACCACAATGTTATACTTTTCCTTAAAGAAATTTCTTCAAATTAAAAAACGTCTGAATATAGATGTGACAATTTTTGTTATATAAAGTTCGATTTGTATTCCAAGGATTGCTCAACTGTTTTGAATCTAAGTCACGACATTAGCATAGATCGGATGCTGAGCGTTAAAGAGAGTGAAAGAAGAAAGCCCCTTAGTCATTTTTTCTTGTGTCTTCCTTATCCCGACTTACCGAGTACTTCCGCACTTGAAAAATTGCGTTAGAAAATGATTCGTATTTTTATAACAGTTTATGCCATTGTTAAGTCCATTACCATTGAATGGATGTGTGCTCATTCGCACGAAAGACAAAGCATTTCTCAATCGTCTAATGAAATATACGCCTACGAGACTCATAAAACACGTAAAATGTTCAAATTTGTATTTTGTATGTTGATGGGTGATTAGTAACAGCACCAGTTTGAGTAGGATGGTTGGGCTGCTTGTGCTGAGTATTGTGCTCCTTGTGCTGAGTATTGTGATGAGTATCCGTTGCTGGTTGAGGGCCCGTCCATGAACGCGTTTCTTTTCCTCACGCCGGTGATCGGAGGGCAGTTGCCGGGCGGACATTCGGGAAGGGGTTTGCTCAAACATTCGGGCCTCGAACAGTCCCAACGTTGGCAGTCGTCCTGCAAACCGTTTTTCTTCCAACAATCGCATCCGTTCATTACAGTCCCACCTCGGATTTCGACACTTTTGCTCCTCGGCTTGTACCAAGGAGGGATACCCTAAAAAAAACTTTAATCGACTAGATCCTTAATTCATATTACAAGTGGAGGTTCTTGATAGTCATAGTATCGACTCCTTCTGTATTCCGCTTGTCGCCCGTCGGTGGTCACTTTAACATGATCGGTTTTAACTTGTGGCTCCGATCTGAACCAAACGTCCCTAAAATATGGATGCTCCACCATCTTACTTGGTGGGAGATCATCAGGAGGACAATCGGGCCATTCTCGTCTCGGAATCGTCTCATATCTTCCTCATTTTATTAATAAATTTTTATATTTTATCTATGCTTACTGTGATTCCAAATTCCTTATTATGTTATCAAGCCTGGCCAAAGCTTGTTCGTTCTCAGGACCGCAAATGCCACTCATTTTATCCTTTTGTGTTTGTGTGAAGTATTAATTTGTGTATGGCGTAATTTGAGAGCTTGTTATTTTTATTCACATGTTCTATGAAAATCATATTGAAATTATTTTTTTCCCCAGGAAGCTTTTGAATCCTGCAGGATTGAACTTTCACAAGCCATGGGTCATAAAGGCCCCCCGGTAAACGAATTTCGCAAACGTTTTTACGGCCGGTGGAAAATATTGAATAATTTCATTGCGTAAATTTTTAATTCAAAGGATTAAATTGAATTTCCGAGAACATTATTTTATTGATTTTATATAGAGAAATAAAAAATTTTATTCTGAGGGTGTGCCAACGTGAAATCAGACGCATCATCTAGGACAAGGCGCCATCTGTGATGAGGCGAAGGAAGAGTGATTTTGCATTTTGATGAAAACGCCACCTGCAGGTTTCATCTTGCATTACCCAATATTTTCCCCTACAACCATACTGTCAATCTCTCAATTATGAAAATTGCAAAATTTCCAGAAAAAAAATTTTTTTTTCATCCTTCTTATTTGTAATAATGGGAGAAAAAAGTATGAGTCTTATTTTCAAAAATTTTGTAGAAAATTTTCTGCACATTTTGCAACAAAAAATTACCTGTATGTATGTGAAATATGAAGGTTATTAAGGAAGGAAAGTATAGGACGGAAAAGAAAAATTGCTTGTCTACTCTAGTTCATTGAAGTAGATGCATGCAATATTGAAATGTCATCTTGTTCTCTTTTAATGAACCTTATTCCCTTTCCAATGCCGCACCGACGAATCTACCCAACTAATTTTTAAATAAAAACATCTTGGGTGACTTTTACTAAGGACCTGTGAAAGGTAAAAACTGTTTGCCAGTCCATGACCCTTTCAAATCAAAGGTGCTCTTCAGACTCGTAAGTACCTACCTACTTATTATTTATTTATTTATAATATTATTTTATTTTTGTTTTGTTTCATTTTTAAGTCCGGAAGGCTAACTCTCCTTAGCAACAGGCACGGTCAGACGTGGTCAAACGTCTAACACAAATATTTGCAGCGTTTGACCAAATCCTACCTCACTAAAGCCTAAAGTTACTACTCATTGCCTCAATCCCCTGGGTATCCCTCTATCTACTACTTATTTTATTGGCCAAATAGAACGTTTAGTGTTTAACCAGTTTCGGTCTATTTTATCAGTAGGTACTGCCAAGTTTGGTTGCATGCTATGGGTTTTTCATGTAGAGGTATCATTTTTTCCTTTAAAATCCAAATAATAGTTGAATTTTGATTACATTCTGTAGAAAACTTAAAAACGTCCCAATTTGTGAAGGCGAAAAATCATAAACTTCAGTAATTTTCCTCCTAGAATTCATGAAATGTATGGATTTACGAATGAAAAAATAAAGTCGAAATTATAAAAATAAATGTGTATTTTTCGTGCTCTTCCACTACAATCTAACATATAAAATAATAAAATTAAATGAAGATCAAAGGAATTTCTGTAAAACTGCTCAGTATTGAAAGCCATAATACTAAAATTATCACAATTCTTTCTTCATAGTTGGCACCTTGGTGAAGAGTCTGATGTGTTTACGGGATCACAAAGTGCTGATTAGCTTCCATCTTTGAATGGAGGTGCTGTCGCTAAATATTCGAGGCTGCGTAAGATCGCTTCGGGGGTTGGTGGCGGCTGAGGGAGATGAGCGCCTTGAGGATGGTAGCCGGTTTCGTCAGCGGTGTAAGTTATCGAATAAGTCTGACCATCATCGCCGACGTATGAGTAAGATCCTTGGGAGACTTCTCCAGCATCCTGGCCGATAGTTTTCAACTGTCCAGTCTGTTCCGCCCTTGTACCGTCACCTCCTTCAAAACTAAAAAACGTTTTTGAGCACAAAATTTGATCATTTCTTCCCTACCTGTATTTGTAGGATCCGTCATGGTTTACGTTGTTGTCCAACGAGACTATCGGAATTTGTTGCCTCTGTTGCTGTTGCTGCTGTTGTTGTTGTGGCTGTGCCCTTTGTTGCTGCTGTTGTCGCTGGAAATTTTGTTGAGGAAAGGCCAGAACTCCAGCCAAACAAGTTGTAACCACCAATGCCTAAACATTTAGAAAAGTTTTTTTAAAATCAGGAAAACATAAATATCGAAAAACCAGTTTTACGCAATAAAATTTTTTTAGCTCTTCCGTCTTATTTCACTTTTTTTTATTTTATATAAACTGAGTTTCGTTATGAAATTTACTTCGTAATGTGAAAAATGATTTCATAGAACTTACCTTCAACATTGTTCAATGAGAACTGGATGATGGGAGGTAAGTCCGACTTATATAGGTCGAAAGTCCCAGTTTATTATGGGTTTAGGGTGGTGGTAAAATTAAGTTGATGGTGGGGAGGGATTTGAGATGATTTGGCGGGCCCCACTTAGTTTTTTTCTCTCTTTCTTTTTTGCATCAAGTCCGGTAGGCTACAGCGCGTCCCAGTGACTCCCTCCTTCGCCTCAGGACGAGATTCACGTAATAGAAAGTTGCATCATTTTATTGTCGAAGCGCACGAAGAGGGAACTGTGCCGTAGAAAGGCGTCAAGGGCGACGAAAGGTGACACCTTGTCGGCATTTGAATGTAAATACTCGAAGGGCGTCTAATCCACGGTAGCTAAATATCGTAAAATCTTAATCAATCTCATGAATAAATTAGACATCCTTTTACCAAACACTTTTAAGTAAAAAGTTCAAAGTCTTCTTGGCATGATTTGTTTGAAAACAACATTTTTTGTATTTTTTATGCTAAAAACAAAGAAAAAACCAAAATTTATTCAATAAATTATCAATAATTAAATTTTTAATTTAATCTAAACTATGAATTTAGGGTTGAATTGATAGTACAAGTGGACATTTCTCGATTTCGCGATTTCTCAGCTTCCTTTTCGATTAAATCAAAGTTTGATGTGATAGGAAAAAGCTCTAAAAATTTCAAGTCCATTGCCCCTTATGGGATTGTGAAAACGAATTCTGAGTGGATTTTTCCACTCACTTATATATTTTCTGTTGCTCTAAATTCACAAAGTCTGATTTATTCTTTAGGTTCACTTGGTAATTTAAAGATTGAATTTATAAAAATATTTATTTTAAATCGTTTTTGATAAATGTGAAGGTCGTTTTTAATCGGAATATCGTGATTCTTCCACCCAGGTTTATAATGCAGTTCACGCAAAGTGCAAAATTAATTTTGTTGTTCGATTTTCGTCCTGGGTTTGAAAGAAGAGGTAAAACGGTTGAAAAATGAGTGTTAAAAAAAATCCTTTTTAAGGTAGGTTGGGAAGATAGGCCGTCTTACACAACTTGGCCTCTCACGATCTGGGCATCTAATGCTCGACCACCATTGTTCTGGAGAAAGCATCGTTATATCACGACAGAGACCTTATTTATATTGCTCCAGACACCCACGCCCTAAAAACCACTCAGTTATCACCTTCGACAAATGTCCAATTTAAAAAACGTTTTGATTTTGAAAGGGAAATGTCGAAGTTCAAATCGTAATGATTCCACATTTGTTCTTTTGAAGTCCAGAAGCCTCAAAATCGTTATATTAGGTAATTTAATGACATATCCTCGTTACCTTTATAGGCTCAAAGATAACTGGCCTATATAATAGTGATCAGGAGACTTTGAGATCATGAAAATATTTTTTTGAGGGGGAGGGGGCATTGTTATCGCAAGATTTTAGCTTTAAAAAAAAACTAAATCAAATGTTTTGTCTTTAGGTATAAAATTTCGAAAAATATTTGAGTTTTTACATAATATCTTTAAATTTTTTTGGAATGGAGCCGCAACTTCTGTTGATCAATAATAGACTAAAAGAGGATTGACGGATTTGAAAGTGGAATTTTTCACCTTCAAACACTTTAGCCGATTATAAATGAGAAAGAGGGGCCTCAGTATCCAACAAATTATGCAACGTTTTAGGAAATTCGGATGAAACCGAAAAAAATTCAAATCTGTGGAATTTACAATGAAAATTGATTTTATTTATAAAAAATATAAAATATGTACACTATAATCTACAGCATTCCGGTCGTTTTGGGTTTTCATCCTTGTTGGTTCTGTGGTGGTTGGGAAGCGATGAAATCCAAGGCTTTCTGAATCGCTGGCGGTACCGGGGGTGGAGTCGGCAAGTGGGCGCCTTGCGGTTGGAATCCTCCGACGTCATCAGCTATGTACGTTATCTGCAAAATTTCGATTACTTAGGTTTTTATGAAAAATAAGCTTTCCAAAAGTGGAAAAGGTGTAAAAACGAAAAAAATGTTTATTTGTAATGGAGTTCATTTTAAGGCTTCATACCTGGATGAGCTGACCATCTGGAGCCGTATACGAGTAGGAGCCTTTAACGACAACGACGTTTCCGTCTTTCGGATCCTGGGCCGGCTTCAAGGATCCAACCTCTTCGCCTTTTATCCCGTTCGCTGTCTCGTAACTGTTGATTTGAAAAATTCCGTCAAAAGTTTTGAAATTTTTTAAATTATTTTTTTCCCTTTTTAATGATTGTAATAAATTTATATTTCAGGAGTCCCATTTTCTCACCTCCCTCCCCCCTGAGCATATATGAAATTCGTAAATATGTAAAATAAATTAAAAACATACATAGTCCAGATTAACTAGCCATTATTTACCAAGGTAGGTTACATACATGAAAATTCAAAACAAGGCGCTAGGCTTAGGCTAAACCATCACGACAGATCTGTTTTGGAAGTTGGCATGCTAATATCTTTGGCTTGAAATTACATATTTTAAAAACGCGGGTAAATATATAAATCATTTATAGGTATAGTTTTTAAATGCTCAAATAACGGGTTTTAAATTAAATTTTTGAAATTAATTTATAAAAATTTTTTGAAACAAAGAGTTATGAAATTATTATGAAACTCTTGTGGGATCATCAAACGTCAAAATATCTTCAACTCGCGTAATTTCTGGAAAAGTTATGAAAATAGGGAGAGTTAACTTAAATTTCGTTAGGCTCTGAAGTCTGAACTAAACTTAATAATTTAAGCATTTTATTTTAAAAACTTCAAATTTTTAGTACTTTTTCTCCACACAAACCTAAAATAAAAACATCACGTCGACATAAGTTGCTTATTTTATTATAAATAATGAAAATTATACTATGAAGGAATTTCTGAAGAACCGTTTGGTTAAGAAAATAAACAAATTACTACCATAAAGTTAAAAATTAATATAAAATATTAAAATAAAAAGAAAAATTTCGATATAAATTTAGTGAATTATTCACTTTAATGCGCTGGCAGTGATTTTGTTTATAGATCCGGAATACCAATTAGTTAATGCTAAACCATCACGACAGAACTGTTTTGAAAGTTAGTATAATCTCACTTTTTGTTTACTAGTGACTTTATTTTTAACCGTTTTTTATACTATTTACAGTTTTAATTCTCTTTTATTATTACCATTTTAAGTTAATTAAAGGATACTGGATAGGATTGAAATACCTGTACTGATAAGAGCCGTCTGGATTGTGTTCGTCCGTTTGTGAAATGATAGCGATCTGCTCGCCCGGCTTTTGTGGTTGCTGAGGGGCACTCAGGACCAAACCGACGAAACTGGCGAAGAGTACTCTCTGTAAATCGAGACATGAGAGTTCAAATTGTTTAAAAGCGATAATAACAGGACTTGGGTGAAAGGATCGACTTGTTGGCCAATCTCTCGGAGTTTTCAAGGTGCAAAGTAGCATCGGTTTAACAATTAATTTATAATGAGAGTCATTCAAGGACAAAATTATCCGAAAAAAGTAAACTTTTAAGAAGGTTTAGATGGATTACTACAATTTATCAGGGGGCGTGTCCGAGAGGATTCGGGCAATCGGTCCCGTTCTAATGCTTTCCAATACAAAGGGAGCGGATTTGATTCAAGCACTGGGTCAACCCTGATTGTTTTAAGTCTCCCCCTAGGAACGGAGAGATTTAAGGCGGAAAATCTTATCAACCCTAAAAAAGGTGGTTTTCTACTATAAAAAAAATTAGGGGAAAAATTATTACAAGTTGGAACCATGTAGTTTATGAATCAAAAGTCCTAAAAAATTATTGGTGTTGCCAATGAGAAATTTGTGAATAGATCCTAAACTAATCACATAAGATTTTTTACCAGCTGGAAAATCCTTGGAGGACCTCCTCAAGGAATTAAAAACGTTGGCAATTTTGGTTACCAACCAATTTTTTAGGTACCGAGGTCGATTTAAGGCGTTAAGGCTACTTTTTAAGCCTAAAGTAGGTACAAAACTATGCTCACTTCGAAAACCATGAATTTCCATTTTTTAACAGGTAAAATGGTTGAAAACATGTTTTATAACAAAAATTCAGTAAAATTATATTTTGTTATCCACAGAAATTTTGAATGTGGTGACGTACTTACCGATATCATAATGCAGAAGAGCGAGAATGTAGCAAGTCAAAGATGGCACTTGACTTTTATACTCGGCCAATCTACGCGCCCCCTCCTCAAACTAAGCATTACATTCAAAAAGAGGGATTTGCATTTATAAATACAAAAGCTGTTTGATTTCTGATTTATGAAACCTATAAATGAATTTCTGGATAATTTTCAACGTTTAACACATATAAAGGATGAGAAAAACCATTGAATTTTTTTAGGTTACCAATAGATTGGTGAATTAAATCACATTCATGGGAAATTGAAGGAAATCAAGCTTCTATCCAATCAGGGATTGGAAGAACCTAATTTTGTTTCACTTAACATAATTTCAAAAAAAGTTGAAATCAGAGGATGAAGTTTTTGCCTATTTCAAAACTGAATACCACATGAAAAACATTAACTACGCCAATTATAACAAATATCATCATTCATCAACATAATACTCTATAAAATTCTATAGAGAATCAGGAAGTCGAAATTTTGACCTCCAGGACCAAAATTGCATTGTGCCATATTTTAGGGTTTTCGGATTATTCATTGAAATAAAAAGCTCAGAATAAAATTTATTATTTGAAAAAATTTATTTTATAAAAATTCATCTAAAGACATGACAATGGGATGAGAGGGTTAAGGTCGTTCTGGTAAAAGGTGCTTGATTCGCCTTTCGTTTGGCACCTGATTGAAGAAGAAAGGTTAAGCCTCGATGATTCGCCTTTTTTCACGTATTTTGAGCCTTTCTTGAGCAAGTAATTCTCCTCTCACCTTTTCACCTTGATGCACCCTTTTAACCAAGATTTACTCATTTGCAAAATTTTAGGAAGGTACCGACTCGACGTCTTTTTATTTATATTTTGTTTAATCCTGGTGAAATTATTCAAATTAGGCTTGATAAATTACGATTTGGAAATTTTATGCCACAAAGTTGCCTCTCTATGACTATTTTAGACGTGAATGTTGAAATCAAGTTTTTTCTTTCTCTTTTTTTCTAATACACGCAACATGCTGCTCATAATCCATAATTGACTGTCATTTTCAAAGACAAAAGTGCTAATAAACGTTCGATATGAACTTAACAAAAAATAGTCGTTATAGGTTGAAGTTTATAACCTTATTATTGGTAATAATGATGATTTATTTTTAAAAACAAAGTTCAAGAACGGTTGAAGTTAACTCAGACACAATTATTTTATCCGCTCCTCATCGTGTTGCCCAACTTCATACCCAACTGGGCTAGATTTTCATTAATGGAAATTTTTGAGGTAAATGTGACGTCACTTCTTTAGTTGGTTGTCGGCACAGTTGAAAACTAGGTTAGGGATGGTTAGGGTTGGTTAGGACATCGGTTAGGAGGTTTAGGATTATAATTTATAAACCTCTTTAATTATAATTTACCTAAATGAAAAGGAAAAAACGTTTTAAAAATTATTTTCATTTATTTATTTATTTTCAAGAGGTTTTATTGATTATAAATCCATTAGATAGTCAATGAAATAAGGACGTACTTGAGTATTACCGAGTCATAAAATTTATAAATTGAAAACAGCCTTGATTTGTCCTCATCCGACGCAACGAAGAAAGTGAACGGTCTTTCTTGCAAAGCCACGCGCCAGAGACACTAGATGCGCTTTGAAAATGACTGCAAAATATTTTTTTTTGTAGTACTTACCTATGTAACACGCCCCAGTGAGTCTAGACAATAAAATTTAAGATTTTTCAGATTTTTATAAGAAAGTTGGGAAAAAAAAATCTCTGAGATAAATCAAGATATTTTTATTCTGAGTTTTCAAAAATACATATAATGGAAACAAATAGTTATAATTTTGAAAAAATGCGTTTGGGTGAAAATGATTTTCTTTAGACTCCCGAAGTGCAAAGATGTGAGGTCAACTTGGACAGTCGTGTCTCTCCTTGGCATTTCGGGGAAGGGGAGAATGTCCACAGGATTTTCTGATCAAAAAACCATCTATAAATCTATCATAGACTCTCGGAAAATTTAATAGGAACCAATTTTAAAACGTGTAGTTCAAAAAGGCTAATAATACATACTTAAAGAGTACCTACCCGATGTTATAAAGTCGAGGTCAATGTGCACATCTATTGTCTCCTAATCGATCCGCTTACCAATCCTGATTTCAATAGTTAATTTCTTTGGGTTTTCTTTGAACCTTTAAGTGTTGCCCAATCAAGTAGGTAAGTTTTTTTTTCACCACAGTCTTTTCATTGTTTCGAATAGTAGTTAGTAAATCCACCCCCTATTTGACATTTTGTTTTCATAATTATTCGTGTAGTTATTTCATCCTTTCTTTTTGTGGTAAATAGAATTGGATCCTTCAAGCAACAACTGTGGGAAAGTTTAAGGATAAACCTCTGTATACTGGTCGTGAAGGAGGGTGTTTTTTGGGTACCTACCTGAACCGACAACCCTGTGGTCGTCACTTGAAATTTGGTACAGCATTCCGGGGTTTGAGGAAGCCCTGAAAATTTCAATTTGATCTGTCAACAGGGTGCTGAGATATTAAACTTTGAAAACCTTTTTGCTCAGTATGAAAAAGGCTCCATGTTCTCTAAATCGACCTGAAATTGACCTGAAAACTTGGATAAGAGAAGTAGTGTTCTAGGGATTTGCTCAGGGCATAAGCTGTGCATTGCCTCATAAGCTCAGGACTAGCACAGTTGAAAACCGCACTTAAGGGGCCGTGAAAACAGTTATTCAATGATAGCTCATAGAAAAATGATCCGATCTGGACCGGACTTTTTTTAAAATGAAGCTTATTTATTTCTCCGCGCATTCCACTAAACTTATTGTAATAAAAATAAATCTTTGTAGTAAAAAAAAAAATGTTTAAATTTTTTTTAAAACTTTTTAAAGAATTGTTTAGTGAAATGCGCTCCACATAACAAAGAACATAAGTATGCAAATTTTGAATCAATTCCGATGATTCAATCTTTAGTTATCATTGAAATACTATCTCAACAAATTTTGAATCACGCGGGTTTTTCAACGAATCAAAGACAAGTGGGCGGAGAGAACCGGCTCCTCCTGCCAATTGAAGGGGAGGGATAAGTTTTAAAACCCTCGTGTTATGCGGGTCGCCCCGCCCTCGCGACAGGCGCTGGATGGGCCCTTAAAAGCAGTAGCAAAACTAGAACATTCGGTATATTTTATTTGCATTTTCCACCCTAATCCTTTGCACGAACATTTTTTCTGAGTGGGTAATTTTTGCCACTCTACTTACCGTCACGCAGCAAAAAGCTTTATATTATATTTTTTAAATGGTAGGATTCGGGATGTCCGCTTATCGAAACTTTTTATTTTTCAAGTAGAATCACTGCGAAATCTTTGATTTTGATTTTTATAGTGCTTTTACTTAAAATTCTCCTCGTCAAACATCCCCTTTGCTATTTTCATATCCGACTTTGATGTTTTATGAATTTCAAGCATCTGAGAGGTCTCGATGTCAAACTTCTAAAAGCCCTGGATTCTGGAATCATTTTTTCCCGGGCTGTAATTAGTTTTTTTCGTCTCCTAACAAATTTTCAAAACAATTGATGTGCCGTTTTGAAAGAATGCTCAACTAAAGTACTTGTGAATGTATGTATTTATGTAGTGGCAAAATGTAAATTGAACTTTTTGACTTGTAGTTGCAAATACAAGTATTAGTTCAACTCTGGTAAGCTATACAGCTTTACAGTAGGTAGGTACTTTTTATAACAAAAGGTAAAAACCATTTAGATGATTTAGTAGGTAGTAGGTAGGGCAGGGTAGGTAGTGATTATTTCAATTATGTACAGAGTTATAGAATTACATGCCTGATACAATTTATAAATTAAATCACCTACTTATTTCGGATTACAATGTACATATCCTTATAAATTACCTACTTATAAATAACTTTAAAATTTCTCGAATTATGAGATTCGCTTGAATGGAAAAATAACCCTCTGGAACCTTTGTACAGCATATTGACGAATCCAAAACAGTCCCTTTACGATTTTACTCTGCTCTGGGAGAGTCAATTTTCAAAAATAACGGGAGTCATTTTTGTACACATAAAAGATTAGGATTATGGAGTCTAATCGACGACCTCGTTGGATCGTATTTTCTTACAGTAAGTAACCTACTGTATCTAATTTTTCAGTAGGTAGGCACTTTTTCTTTTACAAGCAGGTGAATGTTGAAATTAAGCATAGGAGCGTATCATGAGCCGGGTAATGACATACAAGGACTGGTAGCTTTAGTACTTCGCTTAGGTATAACTAAGTGCACACATTTATTTGGGTAGTAGTCACACAAAATCAGGTAATTATTGATTCCGGCTTGGTTATCAAAATCCAAGGAGAGGATTTAATTGGTAGGATTCAGGCTTTTCAGGAGGAAACTCGTTGCTTCTCAAAGCTGCCTCGTGCTAAATAAGGGGACTTCTGGAGGATTCGAATTTCGTCCTCCTGCGCTCGGTGACGGAGGCCTTAGTAGCTTCCTTTCCTACGCTAAAAAATAAGAAGTAAATAAATAAGAATTAGCAAATAATTACCAAATAAAAATTCAAGTTTGAGCTGAACCATTCTTAATCACTTCGACGGTGACACTGGCGGAGCAGGCCGAGTTTACGGTTCAAGAGGGGGAGAAAAAAAGTCGTCAAATCTAAAAAATAAATAAATAAACATCCGATACGTCTTAATAAATTGATAACAAACCGTATATGAACAAAGTATTCGTCACTCCGTCTTGTTTTTTCAATCAATTAGCTCCTTGAATTCCTGATGATTGATGATAAAATATTTGAACCCTTGATGTACTACGTAAATTGTGTTCTTTTAAAAAACATTTGTATCAAAAAATGGTCTTAAATACGCAACAAAAAAAAGAATGTAAAAAACATTAGCAAAACCTATTTTTGTAAATACTCAAGTTTTTTTTGCTTCTTAAAATCCTGATGAACTAATTAAAAATTATCCGTTATTTGATAATAATTAATAACTAACGAGATAAAAAAAATCTCAGACAATCGCTGAAAATGCTCTTTTTCCCCTAAATACATAATAATGTACGTAACGACATCACGTGTGTGGAAAAAAAAATTCCAGGCGGTCTTTCTTTATTCTTGATCTTTTGTCCTCTTAATGTCAAGGACCAGTGGAAGATCTCCAGAAAGGCGACGCCTTGCACTCGAAAGAATAATATCAGTCCCAAGACCACCTTTTGACCAAAATAAATAAAACACCTTCAAATATAAAAGAAATCTACCTAACAGTAACATGTTAAAAATGCGGTTGTAATTTCTAATAAACTTCCGAAAATAGAATTCCGAAGAAATTAATCTATGACTATTTATTTTTGTAAGAAAAATAAAAATTTTGCTTTTGTAGCTCTATTTTTACCTGGATGAAATAACCAGATAAGATGTGAAATCGATAACTTTTTTGGAACAGTCACAATAAAGATAAAAATAAAAAGTCTAGAAAAATAAACTAGAAGCTAAAAAATTATTTATCGACTTCGTGGTTTCGCACACGTTTTACACACAAGGGTATATGTTCAAGCAGTAACTACATAATATTTTTTGCTTTCTTAATAGTTTAATTTTCGACCCAATAATTTCGGCCTTTTTGTCGGAACTACCTTATATAGTAGTAGTAATTAAAAGAATGATCCTTGAAAAACACCTTATTTTCTTCATCAAATCGATTTAGTTTCTCTACTTTCTAATACCTAAAATAGAAACCTCGTATTCAAACTATTTTTTAGTTTTATTCTGAACGTCCTTTATATTTTTCAAGGGCGTCCAATCCCGTTTAGGACCATCGATCCAATTTCCTTTTATTTTTAAAAATCTTAATTCGCTCCAATCCCGTCACCGACGCAAAAATGAAAGTCGAAACTTGTTTCCTAACCAGTTTTTTTGCGCAAGAGGTCGATCAAAGATGCATGTTTTTGATACAAAAACGTTTTATTTATAACAGAAGCATAAAATATAACAAAGCAAAATATAACAAAGAGAAAAACTATTCAAATTTTAACTAATAAAATTAAGTACTGATTACAAAAAAACAAATTTTTATAAAAATTTATCACAATTATCAGGTATTTTAAAATATACAGCCAATGATACAAAAATAAAATTTTATGGATTTTTTTTTTTTACACTGGGCGATATGAATACTGGAATAATGGAAAGAGTATTACATAAATTTAGGAACTAAAATATTATATATAAAAAATAAAATTTAAAGTCTGTTTTTCAAACTTTCGTTAGGGGAGGTCAAATGCAGAGGAGAGGAGTATACTTTGTTTTTGACGATGGACTCGAGCCCTTCGCCAGCGTAAGAGAGGAGAGGCGAAATTTCGACGGCGTGTGGCCCTGGGGTTTCGAATCGCCCTCCGGCTTCTTCGACGAGCCGTTTATGAAGGGCGAAGACGTCTTTGCGGGCGGTCGCCGGCGTATCTTTCGCAGCCCCGTCTCCATTTTTGACGGCGCTAAACTCCTCTTCTCTATCGACCTCCCAAACGACCAAATTATTCGAAAACTGAAAGACGTCGAAAACGAACTTCTCGAGCTTAATCCCGTTGTTCTTTTCCGGCTTCCTCCTCTTCCCGTCCTCGTCCACGTACGAGATCTTCTTCTCAGCGACATGGATTTTCAGGTTTTTCTCATATTGGGTGGCTACTTTCCTTAAAAATTCAGTCGTGAAGAAATGGTTGCAGATGTTTCCTGCTGAAAAGGTGAGCTTGCCGTCGTTATTGCGCATCTCCGCAGTGTCCAGAGTGATCTCGCTGTATTCGACGACTTGATACTTGCCATCCACGCTGCATAAAACGCCCAACGCTTCCGTCGGATACGCCTTCTCAACAACCTTAGCGCCGCATTCCGCTCCTTTTTTAACGCAGTATCCAATAAAAACAGGATCTGCGACTTTAACAAGAATGTTATCCACACTATGCGCGTGCAGATATTGAATACCGCGTGTCTCCATAATATCCAAAATTTTCTTATCTCTCAACGCCCTGTAGATGCCTCCATTCCCATCAGGAGCTTGAGATATCTTATGTGGCTTGTCGAGGATAAATTTCCCTTCAAAAGTAAAGCAAGGAAGCAACCCTTGCTCGAATATGATGATGTTACTTTTATCCAAGCCGAAATAATGGTTTTTAGAAAAGAATTCAATGGTTGGCGCCATGGTGTGTTCGCTGGTCATAATGAACCAAACGATGGTGCACTTTTTGTTGTATTTGTTTTCAGCCATATGGATCAGTTTGCGGATTCTTTCGGCTTGAATTTGGTACAAGGATTTGTGAGAAGGAAGACCGACGTCGTACATGCCTTTTGGATCTGTGGAACCTAAACGTGTCCCTTGTCCCCCAGCCATTAATAAAACGCCGACTTTACCTTCGGATATTTGTTTGAGACCTTCCTCCATGTAGGATTTGATCAGGTCTTTGCTTGTCCTTGAGACGGATCCGTACAAATTGGGAGGAATCGGCTTGAGCCTGTCGTCGATCTTTTCGTTTTGACTTCGGTTATCGACAGCCTTTTTGAAGTAACCGAGGACTTCCGGGATGTTGATGTCTTTGATCTCTTGGAAGAACTCGTCGCGATCGTCTTGGCTCAGCTCTTCCCAGAATTGGAGGACATGCTCTTGCCCGTATTGCTTGAGGAGGCGCCTGTATTCGGAAATTTCGCTCATTTTCGGTTGGAAGAAGGCGACGGCAAACGCGAGGAGAATGACACCGAACCCGTAACGCGAACGAAAGGGAACTAAAATTTTGAACAGTTCTTACGTTTCCATCACGAACTCTCCCAGCTGGGCGACACGTTATGAGAGGTGGAACGCAACGGGAACGGGTGGGGAACGGAAAAGCGCCCAACGGAGAGAGAGAGAGAAAAAATAAGTCCTTGATCTTTAGTTACACTTTCACTAACCGAAAGAATTTATACCACATTTTGTCATAATCGCCGCGAACAGTTGATCCACGAAAATCCCAAACGAAATCGATATGGGGAGACTTCAGATAAAATGCTATCACTAGTCAGTGTTACCCCTCCAATTTCCCCACCCTAAATTTCCCGATTCCCGCAATTTTGAAAACAAATTTTGAAATTCGTACCAAATTTTAATCACCCCGAGGCCTGATGTGATTAGATCAACTAGATATGTATTATATCAACTTCAACGCCTGCCATTGATTGGTTTCCCCCGTGTTCTAACCTCCACATGTTTGAAAATTTAATATCTCGGCTCTCTGAAAAGCGATCGACTTGAAATTTTCAGGGCTTCCTATTATCCTATTAGAGACGCTCTATGTGAAATTTCAAGTCAATCGGTCCACAGGGAGCCGAGATCTAGATACCCTTAAAACAGGTTAGGTCACGTCACTGACTTGGTACGTCATGAACTCGGCATTTTCATGTCAGGTTTTGCATGGCAGGACCGAACGCCGGTTTTCTAGTCTGAAAGACGTGAAATTTTTATTTATATTTAAAACTATGACAATTTTGCCCCAGACGGCCAAACATAAACACATTTAAAACTAGTATTTCTTTAAGATTCTGTTAGTAATGGTATTTTGTATGAAACAGAACATTAGGCAAGAAATAATGTGCATGAAAAATATCACGGTCAGAGAAAGGACACCGGTGGGCAGGAGGCAGGGTATTGTTAAACCGAAAAGGAAAATGTCGTAACGTGACCAGACGCTTTAATTTGCTCTCTCAGGTTTAACGAACTGAGTAGAATAAAATCGGTCAAAAAATCGCAATTTTATACGGTTCGAAAATTGAGTAACCTGAAAATGCAAGTAAACAGGGCATTTTCAATTCTTTTTAGGTGCCACTTTTAGGGCAATATTCTTTTGAGGTGGAGCACTACTGAAGCCTAAATCAGAAAATTATGGACAACAAATTTCAGGAATTCCTGGTACAGATCCAAACACAAAGAAAAAAGAGAAAGAATTCGAAGGACAAAGAATGCAGACCAGATATCCTTGAATACCGTTACTTCTAATAACAAAATTTAATTTCCCTTATCAGGTTTTGAGAAAATTTCTTAGGTATCCTTACAAAAACACTTCGTGTAAAAACAGCCAAGTTTCATAGTTTCATAACTAGCCAGATCATAACTTTTTCCGGCTGATGTAGAAGGGTTTTGAGTTGAGGGGAAAGGAAATAAAAACATAAGTAATTCTGTATTTTGTATTCAACATAAAAATTATAAATAGGCGCTCAATCAGTATTGTTAGCTTGAAGGTTTCGATGGAGAGATAGTTTCACCTCCCCTGATCTGACCCCAACCGATGAGCCTAAAAAAGGGGATTTAAGAACAAATTTAAAAAAAAAGTTTTTGTTACCTCCAATGTTTCTCTACTCTTCGGCTTAGAGCGACTTTCTCTCCGGTTTCAGTACACACCGGATTCGTGAGCGATATTTTCGCCATGTCCATTTTAGACTGCTTCACTCGCCCACCTGTAGAAAGCGATCCGATGTTGACCAACAGAACCTCGTTTTTGATCAATTTAGCGACCTAAAATGAATTTTGAATTTGCTAGTAAATATTTTTGCTTGAAATACCTTGGCGGCTTTTTTATCGCCTTCCATTCTGACGCCAAGAAGACGTTTAAGAAGATAATACGAAATTTCAAGTTCAATGAAGATTTGCGGAAGGGCTCCCACTGAGCCTAAAACTTGACCGACCAACCTGTCAGCTCTGCACAAAGTAGGCTCAATTTTCGTTCCAACACCTAAAATTTAAATTAAAAAATATCAAAATTAACAAAAACTGACCGATGAGGCCTCCAGGAACAGCAAATTGTAAATCATTTTGTTCAGCAAAAAGTGAGACAACTCGAGAAAAGATCGGCTTGCAGGTTAATTTCCCTTCGCCATCTTTCGACACTAGACCAGGCCTAACTTCAATCTCCATTCCAATCTAAAAATAAAATTTTAGAAATAAATTTTAAAAATTTATTATATTACCTTGAGAACACCACGCAGAATACTTCCACCAGCAACTCCTCCTTTGAGGTCATCAACTTCGCAACCAGGTTTGTTCACATCAAACGATCTGATGACAATAAGTCTTGGCTCTGAAGTGAAATCACGAACCGGGACAGGAATCTTCTTCGTAATGTATTCACAGAGGACTTCAATGTTGTATTTCAATTGAGCCGATATCGGAACCACAGGTGCATTTTCAGCAACAGTTCCTGATAAAAAAAATTAATTAATATTGTATTTTTTAATTTAATTTTGAGTACCTTGAACAAATTTAAGTATTTGCTCATACTGCTCTTTAGCCTGAGCTTCTTTGACTAAATCAATTTTGTTCTGAAGAATGATTATATGCTTGAGCTTCATGATTTCGATGGCGGCCAAATGCTCAGACGTTTGAGGTTGCGGACATGATTCATTTCCAGCTAAAAAAATATTAATTTTTCACAATATAAGATCTGAAAATACCAATGAGAAGAAGAGCAGCGTCCATGACTGCGGCACCGTTAAGCATGGTTGCCATAAGAATGTCGTGACCGGGACAGTCGACAAACGAAACATGACGGACGAGTTGGAAATATCCGCTGCAGTTGAGACGAATGCACGGTAAAGTGTCATCTTTTGAAGACCCACCAGAGATGTAGTTTCCAGGCCTAGGGCAGTTCGGGTTATCGCATTTGTAAATTTTCGCATTCGCATAACCTGTATAACAAAATGATTTCAATTTTCAGTTGATTTACATATTGCCTACTCATTACTATAACAAAAATGATAACTGTCTGAAAAAATCTAGGTTTGATAATGAATTTACATCCTAGTTTTTGCGCTATAAAGCCCTAGAAAATTGTTCTGTAGGAGGAAGACAGGGGAATGAGCAATGATTAGGAATCTATATCATTGACCGATTAACCTAAAATTTTATTCAGACCTTCTCTATATGACAAAAGGAAGCCTTGAAAATTTCAAGTCGATCGGTCTACAGGGAGCCGAGATATTAATCTTCAAAAACTCGGTTTTTCACTGTTAAAATGTTCTTCTAATTCAGTTAGCCAGGGCAACAGCCTCTTGACCAGTCGACCTGATATTTTGCACACTATTTCTTTTTAACTTCAGCCAGTGTCTTTTAAGATTTGGTCCATGAAGTGAGGCCAAAAGACATTATTACCAAAAAAACATGAATTTTAGGTAAATTATGATCTGAATTTAGTAACCCTCAGCGCCATCAAGAGATGCTTTTTATCTGGTTTGGAATAATTGAAAGGCCTCCTCAATAGTTAGTAGCTTAATTTTCCTCTTGGAATTCTAAAAGCTGTTGTAACTTATCAGAAATAGGTATTCCTGATAAAAAAGCATCCTGCGACGCCGCCAAGGGAGCTTTGAAAACATGGGTCACACCAAGTCTCAGGCGTGGAAGTTGATATCACAACTTTTTCCGGCTGCTCTAGAGGCGTTTATGTCTAAAAGGGACCTTATTTTACCTTTTTTAGTTCAGTCTTAAGCCTCATACACATGCAGGATGAGTCCCAGGGGTTTGGGCTGGCATCCACACTGGAAGAAGGCAGGGTGCTCAATAAGCATTTTGACAGCTAAGCAGCATGCCCAACACACTCTAGGCCTCTAGGGGTCCTTTGATCCCAACTTAATGCAGATTGGCATGGTCAGATTCTTCATTCACACACATGAAGCTAATGCCTCTGGGCAAAGTGTGGGCTAGCTTTAGTTTCTGATTAATAATATATGTACTTACTGCAAAAAGTGAAGTTAAAAGCACAACTTTAGTTTCTCAAGCAATGGGTGACCAATTATTTATGAAAGGGAGGAATAGTTTTTGGAGAAACGATGGCTTCAAAAGAAGGCTAAATGTAAGGGATTAAGCCAGAGATTGAATTTTATCATTGGCACACATGGGCTTCTAGTATATCACTGATTATGCTGATGATTCTGTGGTGACATCTGGCCACTCTTTCAGGCTTCCTCTTATGTGATTCAGTGTCCTTATGAGGACATTTTGAGATTGATAGTGTAGAATAATATTAAGCTACTTTGTTTTGCTTTCCATTTATTATTAAATTCACCATTTTAAATTCCGTTTTATCTTTCACTTCTGGTGCTTCATTTCACTACATGTTCATTCACCTGCATCCTGATCCAACCATCCATGAGTTCAACCTGTACAACCAAATCATTTCCAAAAAAAAAATTTAAGTGAATCCTAATTTGTTCCTTTCTCAAACATCCAGGACTAATTTTAAGGAAAAAATAAATAAAAGAAAAACCAGATGAAACGAAGTACAAAACGAAGTTGAAAATGTAGTTGAATATATTTAGTAAATTTTAAATACTAATTTTTCCATTAACAGAAAAGTAGTGAAGCTTACAAAACATAATAAAAAATAATACACATCCAAACAAAATAATTCGATTAAAGACAAATTTTATCACCCAGTATAATTTTAACGTAAATAACAAATAAAAGGTAGGTACATATCTCCTGTTGAAGAAAATCAAAGAGCAACTTATTTTTTAAGATTTTTGCAAACGCAAGAAAAAAATATAAATAAGCATGAATATGAAAGTCCTATATTTTGTGATCCCTTGTTGTGAGGTCTTGTAAGCCCGAAATCGACAAAAAATTAGCAAGTTCTATGCTAAAAGTCAAATGAACTAAAATAAATAATTTATGAAGGGACAACTTTCCTACAGTACTGAGCTCCACATCTACAAACATCGAAAAATGAGGAATCAACTGATCTTGAAGCATGGGAATGAGTTGTTCCGGCATCTTGGAAATAGTCGTACGTGAGTTCTTCACCAGGCTGGATAGTCCGGTTTGCAAATAGAGCAAGCTGGGGAAGGTCCGGGTCTAAACAATCAATGTAGACACCAAAAACGTTCAGATTTGGTTTACAAGAATGGTTAATGAAATGAGACTCATTGCCCATCACCGTACCATCGACGGTATACGGATAAGTATCCCTCGAGTTGAAATCAAGGGCAAACATGTAGTTGCTCAGTTTGTTCTGATTATATTTTTTTAAACGACTATCACATTCGGAAGACAAAATAACTTCTCCGACGTATTCAGTCACAAATTGGCCTTTTTGGATTTTTTCAAGTGTTTTTAGGCCCCATCCTCGACCATTGTTTGTCTTAAAAATCGCAACTGAAACTTGGCGACCGTGCTGAACAACCCTATTGGTACATTTAGAGGAACATTTGCAATTGCCATTGCATTCATAAATTGGAGTACCTTTTTCTACTTTAAGCGTACCGTCATATTTAAAAGAGGAGTTTCCCCATGCAGTTTTGCAAGAGCACTTAATCAAGCAGTCTGTACAATCGCAGCCAGCGGTGAAATCTGGATCTACAGAAATTTTTACTCCATAGCCAGCAATCCGCTTGTTGATGTAAGTGAAATTTATGGGTCTAGAATCAAGATCGACTGCATTGAAGACTTTAATAGGCTTAGAAGAGTCGCTGCTCTGGTTCAATTCTTTTTCCCAGGCTTCCAGCACTTTTAACTGGGCAACACGCTTCTTTTTAATTTTTAAAAGAAGCAAATCGGTTCGGACTTGCTTGACAAAACAGTCGTCTCTTGCAAAGATAGGAGTTTTTGCCAAAATTTCAATGTCAGCCTTAACTTTGGCAGGATCAATGTCAGGTATCGTGTCACCAGTTTCATTCAAATAAAAACTGCAAAGATCGTCCATTTCTTGCTGGGTACATTGTTTAAGGCTTTTTTCATAAAGTGATGATTCCAACTCTAAATTTCCACGAGCATCTTTGTAAAAATTATCGTAGAAATAATTTGCGACTGCTTCATGACAATGCTGAAGGTGGGATGTAGGTTCCCAAGTATTGTAGGTGGAATCCCAGCCTTTCCATTTGACAAAATACTCCATTCTTCCATTGAAGCACTTGACGTGGTCAACAATAGCTTCTATTTCGTAGTCTTCGTCATAAACGCTGTCGCCTCTTTTACGTTTTTTGTTCTTTTTGCTCTTGGAAACCTTATTATTCGATTTATTTTCAACCAAGGCATCAGATGGTCCAGAAGAAATGGGAGTCTTGCTTGATTGTGGCGGCCGGCCCCTACTTCTCTTGGTTTTGTTAGAAGAATCAGTTTGGACGGAATCAATGGCTGATGTGCCAATGGAAGATTGAGGATCGGAGTTGGAGTTGCATTCAGAAGACTCAGAAAAGGAGACACTAAGCCTCAAGCTGGATTGCGATGTTCTTCCTGTATTCTTAGCATCTTGTTCTGAACATTCAGTTTGAATTGAATCACTTGGTTCAGAGTTGGTCTTCAAGTCAAAGGATTCAGAAGCATTACTGATCTTGAAGCTCGACCTCAACTTTCTACTCCTTTTTTTGTCATCTTCCTCAGAAATTTCACTTTGAATGGGTTCACTTGCTAAAGAGCCATTGGAAGATTCAGGCTCCAAGTTGGATTCGGAAGACACAGAAGTGGCGCTACTTTGCTTCAAGCTCGATTTTGACAAGCGGGCCCTCTTTTTTCGTGGATTTTCCTCAGGGGATTCAGCACGGCCATTTCCTGCCAACTCAGAACCGATATGGGACTCCACAATAGACCCTCTGGGCCTCAGGCTTTCTCTTTTATTCACCTTTTCCTCAACCATTACTTCATCCATAGCTTAACTTCTCCTTAATTATCAACAAATTCAACTTCACCTACCTAACGTAATCGTAAAAAATATAATTTTACATAAATTTTTTGTCTCCAGTTTTATATACTTAAAAATAATCAAACAAACATTAAAATTATAATTATTATTGTACCTAGCTTGATCGTGATATTCCTTTCTAATTCATTTTTAAATCTAACAGTTTGTACACCTGAGACGGCTTTTACAACTGTAGATTTACCGTGAGCTACGTGACCAATAGTACCTGAAACAAAAAACAATTTGCGTAAGAAAAAAGTTGATAATATAAGGAATCCAAATTAATAAAAATTTGCTAAATAATTACCGATATTGATCGTAGCTTGTCGGCTAATGACTTCAGGTGAAAGAGCTGTTAGGCCAGAAACGTCCTGAAAAAACATTGAATTTAGTATAATGTAGAAACAATTTAATTCAATAAATTAGATGGAAGGAACTAAAATAGTACAATCACCACGATTACACTCAACACTGGCCTCTAGCATGAATAGCAACTTAGGTGTTTGTACTAGTTTCACACTACATCAGAACATAGAATTTGGCTCTCACCCAAAAATTTAAAGTAAAAACGAACCATTGCAAAGGAATTCATAGGGTGTGGTATTAAGATAAAAAATTTTAATAGTAAGCGGATCCTCAACCCAAAACATTGCGTTCCCTCAGCTCTCAGGGATCTAATTGACTTGAAATTTTTAGGGCTTTTTCTTATCACATTAAGGAAGAATTGTGCCAAATTTCAAGTTGGTTGGTCCACAGGGAGCTGAGGAAACGCAATTCTCTTTTTGAATGGTGCCTCCACTCGTACCTACTCAAATTAGGACTCCGAATACCACCTAATGTTCTTAACAGCATCCTAACCGCCATACTGATGGAAACTAGGCATCCAATAAATTGCATCATCTTTAACAATTCACGCCCCCTAGATTCTCTAGAACCTAACAAAGGGCGATTCAAGTTTCACCAAATTTTTCGTTCATATTATAACGAAACGGGCGGAAAAATATGGAAAAGAATATAGTCCCGCGTGGCGTGTCTAGAAGCTAAAGGGGTAACTTACTAATTTAGACAGATCTTGTGTCGATAATTTCGGCTGCCCGGCGACCGAACCCGTTTTACCACCCGACATTTTAAAAACACTCACGCGATTTTTCTTTAAATAGAGAAGAAAATATGGTATAAAAGACGAGAAATAAAAACGGAGAAAACTTCACAGATCACGCACTTACCGATTTACACGATGAAACCTCAACCACGGCCTCGTTGATTGTAGAAGTTTGGCGAAAAGTTGATTTTTAAACAATTGAGAAAAAAGACGATTCTTCAAGAATAATACCTAAAAATAAGTTAAAATTTATTTTTTCATAAATTTTTGAATTCAAACCTTCAATAAATTACCAAAAAAACAAAATTTACTTAAAAGTTTCCCTCCAAAATCAACAACCTTCTCTGAATGAAGCCTGAACGACCTGAGAAAGAAAAAAACAAAAATATTATATTACAAATAAAATGATTTTAATTATTATGACACGGAAAGCATTTTATTATGTTATGTTTAATTATTAAAATAGCCTCGAATCGGGCAATGGGAGATAATGAAACTCCAATAAAAAAAATATATAGGTGATGAACAAAATACAATCTAAAATTACTTTAGAACATCACCATAAAATTAGCTCGTAAAACTTGAATTATCGAACTAATAAACACATCATGTTAAGAAAGGGGAGATAAACAAATAAATATTAGTGAGGGATTGTAACTTACGAAAATAAAGAATTCTGAAATTTAAAAAATCGCTAAAATAGCCGGCTGAACGTCAAAAATATCACTTTCTAGATTGGGTGGAGTCGAGCAAATTGGAAAATGCGTTCATCAGCGTTTAGATTTTCTGCGGTCAACACTCAACAGATGATTTTTCCCTCGTATTTGAAATCGTACGAGGTAGTGTTGCCAACCTTAAGTTCTCATTACGTTCACCAAATTTCCCTTCTATGTAGTAAACTTGAATGCTTGAAGCAAAGTTGGTCAATCCTTTATAAAATTCATCCAAGACGATTTTGTATTGACCGTAGATATAAAAAATAATAATTTTTCTAGTTTTATAATTAATTATAAAAATTGGTCAAAGGGTTTAAATTTTTTAAAAATAGCTTGAAATTTTTGGTAGATTACGAATCTAGAAGCTTAAAATAGGTATGGTAATAAAAAAACACCCTACTTTCGTACGGAAATCCGCTAAAAAGCACCCAAACGTAAGAATTTCAGGGAGGTACATATGTATTTCACTATGTAGGAATGCATACAGTATAAACACCATAAATTTTTGCTAAATAGATTTTTAAAAAACCGCTTTCGACTTTATGTACATATTTGATTCCTCCTAGAATTCGTATAAAATACTGAAAAAATTTAAGTATGTAGGTACCACTACCTATTTGTGCCAGTATATCAATGTCCAAGTATCAAAAGATGGTTTTACAGACGTTATTACCCTTTTGGATGTTTTTATGAGAAAAACCGGAGTAGACGTCAATTGTTGCCGAAAAAATGTTGCCAACTAGAGATTTAAAGAAAACTTTTGAATCCTTAAACCTTTCATAAAAGTTACTAAGGTAGGTACAATACTTAAAGTTACAATATTCGTCTGAATTCAGTTATACTTCATCTTTTATTACCTATAACAATGTGTAAGTATCCATTTCAAAGAACTGAAGAATTTCTTCAATCTATACATGATTTGGTACTTAAATTTGATGATTTACAACAGGTAAGTACATTTTTATTTTTTTTTACGATTTTCCCTGTAACTACCTAATAAAAAAATACTGCGATTTTCTTATTATAAAAGGACCAGATTTAATTCTAAACAGTATCTCGGTTTCAATTCACGCAATATCTTGTAGTCATGTTACGTTTTATTGTAGTGCTTACTTCAATCTTTTTTTTCGAAGGTACCTAGAATGAAAATTTTTAAAAAATGGGTTTGTTGCTAATTTTTGTATTTTTATTAGTGTTGGGCGTTCCTCTGAATCAAACGTTATGCACTAGCCCTGAATGTGTGAATATAGGTAAGTAGCCTCGGAAAAAGATCTAAAACATTAAACAAGATTTGATTTTGACAAATCATATTTTCCAGCTTCGGCTATTTTGTTGAATATGAACTCCACACAAAAACCTTGCGACGACTTTTACAATTTTGCTTGTGGAAATTTTAAATTTGAGCATCCTTTTGATCTTTCTCTATCAAAATCAAATAGCTGGTTTGAAGAAAGATATAAAATTTTACTGAGAGAAGCGCAAGGTGAATTGAAACAATAACATGATAAAAAATAAATTGATGTTTTATTTAATTAATTTATTTTTATAACTATTTAAGAATTTGTAACAACACCTATGGACGAAAATGAACCAAAATTTATAAAGGAAATGAAGACATTTTACCGTTCTTGCTTGAATTTTAGTAAGTTTTAAACATTTTCACTTTTAATACAAAATAAAAATGCTCAACAGAGGGAATGAAGGAGGAAACTTTGTGGAAATTGTTCGAAATAGTTGGGCTTCCTAAAAATCCTTTCGATGATCCGATTGAAGAAGGAAAAATGACAGAAATTTTGGTGCGAGCTGAAATGTATTTACAAATCGACACATTTTTCAACGTGACTCAAGAAGATAACATGATCGTCCTCAAACCACCCTTTTCCTCCCTTAAAACTGATGACGACGTCGATAATACAGGAAAATTTTCAGGGCTTGTGAAAAAAGTCACTGAAACCATTAAATCCAGTGAGAAATCAGTTCGAGAAAGCATTTCTCAAATGATCACCATGAAGCATAGTATCAAACAGGTACTTTAAAAAATCAGTCGTTTAGTCTTTTTAAAAAAATTTCACAGCTCGCCACTGCAAGTGTTAATGACACCGATTTGGATGGAGAAATTATGTCTATGGAAGAATTTCAAAAATTTTTGGACAATGAGTCCAAATTCAATAAATCTAAGGTAGGTACCTAAAATGGCAATTTTGGATTAATTTTTTTATAATTTCAATATTAGATCGATGTGTTATCTTTGACCTCGACATGGGTCCCACAAAATTCAACATTTAAGGTCGTTGGCAAAAGTTACTTTTCATCAATGTCAAAATATTTCGACGAACACAGTATCGACGAAATTGGTATCATTAAATTGCTTTCTCTTTTCTCTTACTTTCTTTCTTTTCTTTTTTCTTTCTTAAATATTCATCTTTTATATTTTAGGTATAAATATATGGATGATTTCTTTTGAAGCCCTCTATCCATTTTTTGAGGAACAGGTAATTCCTAACTTGACATATCAGGATAGAAAAAGGTAAACAATACACGTTCATTAAAATGCATCTCCATTTTTTCTTGATATTAATGTGCTTTTAGGATTGATTTTTGTTCAAAACAAGTTATTGACGTTATGGATTTATCAGCAACATATTTTATGGTTGACAAAATAAAAGAAAAAGATGTCGAAAAAGTACTTATTGTATTTTTTTTTATATTAACAAGTAGAATTTATTTTTAGCTATCCAAAATGGCGGAAAAAATAAGAAAAGAATTGTTAAAAAACATAGAAGATGCTCATTGGATGGAGAAAGACATGAAAAATAGTTATAAAAACTATGTGGAAAGTATAAAAGCTGAATTCGGGTTTCCAAAAATCATGAGAAGTGTCGAAGAGATGAATGAGCTTTACAATGTTACAAGTCGTAATTGCATGGAGGGGATGGAAAATTTTCAAGTTGATGAAGACGATTATGTTTCAAACTTAAATACGTTGATCGCTTTTAAACAAAATTGCATCAATAGAAAAATGTGAGTACGATACTTTTTAGGTACATATAAGACATACTTGACTTAAATATTTTGTTGTTTTGTTGAGATGGCTCGTTGTGGTCCAGAAATAAAACAATAAAATTGATTAATTTACTTCGAATTAAATATATAAATCTACCTAAAAATTACTGGATCATACAAAGCAACATAACACTACCGTGCATTGTATCTGATTATTTACTTTACCTAATTAATAATGGCTGAAAAACCTGTAAAACATAATTAATTTCAGTGGAACTAATCATTTGGTTATGAATGCACTATTCATTCCTTCGAATCAATCTACCAAAATACGTAAGTACAATTTTGGTCATAAAAATTTCTTATGATTTATTAATTTACTATTTAGGTATATATTTTAATTTTTGATTCCAGATATATACTCGGGATTGATTCAATTTCCTTGGTACTTCTTAGGATCGGAAACCCTTGAGTATGGAGCTATAGGATTTGTAATCGGACACGAATTTTCACACAGCTTGCATCCCAAAGGTAAATTTACCTTTTTTTTTTTTTGGTACCTCCTGGAAAAGGAATTTTTTTTAAAAATCGACATTGATATATTTTTTATTTTAAAAGGTGCTTCACTTTCTGGCAAAACTCTTGAAAACTTTAGCAACATTTCATCCTGCTTGATAGAACAATACAGCAATTATAACTTAACGGGGATAAATGAGAAAGTAGGAAATTTATCGAAGATTTACCAAAAACTTATTCTTGAGATTTTTTTTAAATTTAAAGATGGACGGTAAGCGAACATTATACGACAACATAGCGGATAACTCTGGGATGAAAATTTCGTATGAAGCTTACAAGGAAAATGTAAAAACATCATCTAAACTACCAGGCCTTGAAAAATACACGGATGATCAGCTATTCTTCCTCTCTTATGCAAACGTAAAATAATTCATAATTATTGACCTTTATAACCTTATTTAAATTTAGAACTGGTGTGAAGAAACGCGTTATTTCAATGAAATAGATACGCACAGCCCAGTGGAAGCACGAGTTCAAGTTGTGTTGAGAAATTTCAAGCCATTTTCTGATGCGTGGAACTGCCCTACAGACTCAAAAATGAATCCAAGTAAAAAATGTCTGATTTGGTGATCGTATATACGTCAAAGACATGAAGGTAATTTTGTTATCACTTATTGTATGTCAAACTATGGAAAAATATAAATAAATAACAATTAGATAGTACTGAAAATAAAGTTTTATTTAAGTCGAAAAAATTCACATCAATAAAATATGTAGGTATATCTAAAAAAACAAGTTGATTTTGTGCATTATAAGGAACGAAATGCAATTTTAAAACAATCAATCACGATTTTAAGGCACTCTTCTGAATTTATTCCCACATCACGCATTTACTTTCTGGATTCATGCCGGATCCAATTTTGCATTCAAAAGCCTCGGAAAAAGGAATAAAGTTTCTCAAAACGGTGTTCACTCGGACGAAATCAGGGCTGTGTTCGTCTTCGTCCAAAAGTTGAAGGAGGATCGACGGTGCGGTTTCGCTGCACCAAATCTGATAAAAATGTTATCCCAAAATGTAAACTTCATATTAGTTAAATACATTAGCGAAGCCGATAAAGAAGAGTTGTAAGTGAGTAAATTCTTCTAAACCGGGCGGCTTTGGCTCATTCTTGTCCATAGAATAATCCAAAAACGCTTCGTAAGCTACTTTCAAGCCACCATCGTCGGCCAAGTTCTCTCCCAAAGTAAACTTCCCGTCGACCTACAAAAATTATCAAGGAAAACTAAAATAATGCTTATTACAGTAGCGTTCATCAATTGCGGTATGACGAATCGATCGTATTCGTTTTCAAAACATTTTGCCCGCTTTTCGTAGTTTGAAATCGACTTTTCCGACCACCACGGGCGAACGTTCCCTACTCCATCGTACAGCCTTCCTAAATAGCAAGTAAATTTTCATTTTAAAAATAGATTTTTATGTACAGTACCAATGTTGTCGAAAGCATGGGATAGCTCATGCCCAAGGATAGTTCCGATAGCACCATAATTCAAAGAGCTAACTCAAATTTTATTATTAGTTTATAAAATAAAAGTTTAAATCATACATACTTCACGCCCAGATCGTAAAATGGAAACTGGATAATGCCAGCTGGAACTTCTGCAAAAAGGATCATAATAAAAAATTAAATATTCTTATTCCTCAAAACAATTGATTGTTTCCTATTAAATCAGTAATTTTTTAAATTAATACTTACGTATTGAATTAGTACTAGGGTCGTAATACGCATTTATTGTGAATGGATCAAAATAGGCCCTAAAATTTTGGAAAAAATGATAAAGCCTTGCTAAAATAAGATTGATTTTCTTACTCCTGCAGATTATTTTCAAAGGTTATCGATTTAAATAAGTCGTCGTTGATGAGATTTATTAGCTTTAATAAATTGTTTAGATGAAAATCCTCTTCTATGGTTACCTATAAAAAATAAATAAATTTGTACCTAGATTTAAAAAAAAAGCCTTGGAGTCGCCGTGACGACCACCCCAATAGTCTCTTTCCTACGGAAATCCGCTAAAAAAATTCAATTTCAGAAATAATTTTTACATTTAACATATCATTATCTTCGTATGTTTTTTCCTTAATCAAACTTGGAATTCCCACAAAAAAACCCATTTTGAACAATTTTGACATCGATTTTGCTTTTGTAGGCGTATCCATCCAATCAAGTCGTAAGAATATTTTTTGAAACCCAAGTTTAGTATTGTACAATATATTTTGAACCTGAAAATATGAACAATTTTAATTTTTAGCGTTTTATTTATTTATTTTATTTTTTAGGTATTTTTATATATTTATTTTATTGAAGGAGTTTGAAAATCATTCTTAGTCGACTGGATGGATTGAAAAGTTTAATTTATAATTTAAATTTACCAGTTTGAGATCCTCCTCAAGAGAACTAAGTCAAAACCATAAAAAAAAATTTCCTTTAAAAATAAATTTCCTAATTTATTTTCCAAAACTTATTAAGTAGTAGTTCATTATATATATTTTTTTTTCTTTCTTTTCTTTCTTTCTCCATTTACTTACATTGTACATACTATCTAAAGGATGTTCTTTCTCGGGTAATCCACCTAGTCTATCGACAAGTATTTCTTTTCTTTCCATAATCAATGGGATTCCGACTAACTCTTTTATTTGTTCGAGCTTCATTTTGGAAGCTTTTATTGTTTCTTCGTCCATCCAACGAAGCCTGCTAAAAATGTTTTTATACTCCTTTTTTATGAGAGCGATCATCTTTACCAACTACGTAAAATAAAAGCTCACATTATTCATTGTTTTTTACGAATTAAATAGGTACCTCTTGAATTTTATTATCAGACGTTTTTTCGACCATGAAAAATCCGACAGCCGGGGCCATCAGCCGGCTCACCGTTTCTAAACACAAAGACGTCCTAAAGAGCAAAAAAAAATCAGCTAAAATGAGTTTCAGATTTTAATTTTTGAATTTACCTCGTCGATATAGGGTAATCTCCCAACATTTTGCTGACAAATTGATTTCTCATTGTGGTCAAATCTTCGTTTATGTGAGAAGCTAAATCGTACAAGACATTCCACCAAATATACTGACCTAAAGAATAAATTTAATATTTAACTGTACAGTAATAAGGTTTTACCGATAGTTCTGTTATCAATCGTATCTAGCAGCTCGGAAAGAATTTTAAAATAGTGCTTTTGATGGACAAGCAATTTGACTTCCTCAAAATCAATTTCGATATCCGGATAGCTTTCATAAATTGTTGCAATAAACGCTTTTATATCGATCTTAAAATAAATTTAAAAAAATTAGTGTTTTTTATAATTTAGGTTTAAAAGTAGTGTTAGATGTGGGTCACGATTAACCTTCAGTCCGACTATTTTTCATCGAAAATTATCAATTTAATAGATTTCATCTAGATTATTTTTCATGTTTATTCCTTCAGGTTTTACAGGCGTGTGTTGCGGTATAGGTTGTCTCATTTTTACAAGGCGCTTCAAATGGGAAGGGACTTCTCTACTAATGTGTTAACATTTTTGTTTATTTTATACCCAATTTTTAAACAATTACCACTTTGACAGGATCTTTTTTCCTTTAAAATTTTTCATTTTGATACCAAACTTGAAACCAAATCCCTTCCTCCCCTAGTGTGAAATTAGAAATTACTTTTGATTTCCCAGAAGGAGCTCCTTCGTCCAAAAACGCCTGCATTTCATCAAAACTCATTTCTACCGGAACTTCATTTGCGATTGATTTTGAAATATTTGGAGATCTTTCTAACTAAAAAAGAAAAAATTAAAATAAAATTATGATTTCTTTTTCGTTACCAATGATTGATTTCTCATCATAGTAAGAATATCGGAAAAGGCGGTTTGCATTTTTTCTTTTTCGTTTTCTTCCAAGTTTGTTTTCGATTCAGCCTTTTTGATAAGATATTCTGCCATTTTTCCACTTTGTTTTAACCATATTGATTTATACGTATCAACTTCTCGATCGATCATTTTTTGAATTAATTTATTACTTTTATCGTGGTTCCAACTAGTAAATCTAAAATAAATAAATAATTTTTTTTCTTTCATAAAATTGTTGAAGTACCCTGGAATGAGGCCTTCGACTTGCCCGGGAGAAGCAATCGCAATTTGATTCACTGTACTGTTCGTAATCGAAGGTAACACGAATATTCCTATTAATAAATTAAAACCTAATATTCGACGTACTTTGGCCATCGATTCTGGCCAATCTTCTCCAGTGTACGAGTCCAAAAATGGATTTTTGGGAAGGTTCGTCATATTAAGGACATCCCAAAAAGTCTCCAGCCCATTTTCCTCCATGCCGTCTAAAATATTATGATGACAAATAATTCAAAAACATAAAATTTAAACAACCATAGTCGAGACAAACACCGAAAAACGTCCGAGCAAGTTGGACAGACATCGGGTCATCTTCGTTCGGTTGAATGATAAAATCTAAATAAAAAGTTTGTTATTAGTTGTTGCAGTTAAAAAAAAAAGAGATTTCATTTGGAAGGACAACGACTTTATGATGTAGATAAAAAGTGTAAACATCGTTTTGCCGGTGTTAACGTCCTAATTAATTAAAAAGGTCTCGTGTTGAAGTATAATATTTCAACGCACTTAACACGTCATTCATCCATTTTAACGAAATGATGAATTATTAAAAAGGTCGATTTTACCTCTGATGTCCCTTTCCATTATAGCGGTTCGAATAGTGAACCAGCTATTTTGCCAAAACGGATCAGTCATCGGGTTCTCTACTCTAAAATTTCCGCAAACGTAATTGTAAAAATTATCACAGGGGTCTCGAGAAAGGTTCATCGAATGTAAAAGTGTAGACGCTGTAAATGTCAAGATTAGAAAAGTAACCAAATTTTCACATTGAAATTTACCTGCTCTTAGACAATTTGGAGTGGTACATATTTCTTCAACTTCATTATGTTTTCCACTGACTAAAAATTTAATTTATTATCATCCACAATGAACATTAATATTCAATACCTAGATAAATGGTAACACCCAATGCTATAGATAAAATCGATATTATAAAAATCGTAAAAATTAAAAATACTTCTAGACTTTTTTTTGAGGTATTTGTGAAACTGAAACGTACAAAAAATTATTGAGGTCGTGAAAATTAAAGGTTTTGTCGTACATAATAAGTTTTTGGTCCTTTTCATTGGCTTTAGGCGCAGCTAATTGCTGTTGACTCCCGTCCACAGTCCATATTGAAGTTTGACCAGAAGACGATTCTGGGAAATTATTAAGTTTAATATTTATTTTTATGGTCAAACTTACGAGGCAGAGGGTTTGGATTGGGTTCCATCATTGGGCTGTCTGCCAGCTACAATATTTGATGTTAGTTATATTCGTTTGATTTTAGTGTATATTAAAACTTCAAGGCTTTTAGCAAATTATTATGTTTCTAAATGTTTATATAGGAAAGTCGACGTTTTCATCTTTTTAACGGTCTATAAACAATTTTCAAAGTAAGCAAAAATAATAAATATTGGACTAAACTTTCCCATTTTATAGCTTTTTGAATAAAAAAAATTATGGTTGAAAACTAAGAGCTTTGTGAACCTTTGTGAAGCTTTGTGAAGCTTGGTCGGATTGACAAAAGTGCGTTTTTCGATTTTGTTTCGTGTTTTTCCCTCCATCGTACCTTATCACGTCATGACGGTAATGGGCTGAAGGCAAGTTACCGACTGCGTTCCCGGATAGGCAATCCGCTAAGAATTCATCGATTGACAAACATATTCGTGTCGTGTCGTCTCCATGGTTCCGTCCACTTTAAAAACCGTCCGCCTTCAATAGAGCTGAAAAATGACCTATCCCCGGAAATTACGTCCTATTTTATTTGCACACGGTAATGACTTTTTAACGGCCTTACTATATGAGTTTAAAAAAAAAATCGAAAACGCATAAATAGAACGTCATTCGAAATAGATAGCGCACTTGAGAAGACTGAGCTGACAAATGCCTGAAAACCCCCCCTTTTTTTGTAGTTAACACCTATTTGTATGCTAGATCATGTAGTTCATTAAATCAGTAAGTTTTGTATGTATCGTACGTTTGTTCCTAAATCTTTTTTCTTATACAGGGGTTCCGTTGTGAATTCCCTTTTTGCATATAATTTCGGAAGAATTTTTTTGTTAAAAAAATTAAGACGTGACCTCGAAGGAATCATGTGAAATTTTTTCTGTTGGTCAAAAATAGAAAATTCTTTAAATATCAACAATAGTTTGTTTAAGGCATATTCTATTCAAATTTTAAACCTATTGAAACCGTTCTAGAAACATAAAACGTGACTTTCCATGCACAAGGGAGAAAGAAAAGACCCCATATTGTCATGTTCAGCTAATGAAGATTTTGAGTCGTCTCGTTCGATAAAAAAATTGAATTAAATGTGTTGGTTTTTATAAAACCTACTTGCAATCGAAAAAAGGATACCAAATTCTAAGGATATAATTAAATGGCATTTAATGACCTTCAACTTAAAAAAAAATGCATTACTTCTCTTCCCACTGTGGACCGATCGGCCTTATTTTGTGTGTACATAATATTATGAATTATCGAGGAATAGCAGTACTAATAGCAGCACCTAAAATCAAAATAACAGGTCGATCAGTCAAGGGGGCTGAGAATAATCTAGTTGCTAATTCTATGGGCTTGATGATCCAGGGACCTTATCGTACGTAATACCGGGTAAGTTTTATGTTTGTTTATTTATTTTTTAATAATCCTTCTACGAAATCTATGATTCCACGTATAAAGGTTAAAATGAACCACCGAAGTTTAAAGATTGACTTACTTCACGAAGATGAGAAGTCACCGGTTTTTCTTTTCTGAATGTCTTCTCTCCGAGCGGAATCGAAGAAAATGATGATCTGTCGATCCGATCTTTATTTTATGTTCTTTTGTAAAACTAATGGTAAGACAAACGACCCTCATTGTCTTTATGGAGAATAAAAAAAAAGGCAGAACTAAAAACGGTGTCCCTGAACGTCTCTGAACGCGGCTATTCACTTGTTTCCGGACGTTTCGTAACTAAACATCGTCGTTTTTGGTTTTTCTTTGCGCATCTGTTGGAATCCGGTAGCGGCGTGGGATCGTTTACGCCCGTAATGGCAAGAGCATTGTCACGGACGTTTGCAATCAAACGACCTCCCTAAGTTTACACCATGACAAGCAAAAAATAGCAATCGTATAAGTTAAAAATAAATCAATTTTTCATGATCACATATTCCTTTCAATTTTTCTCAATATATTTCCCAGTTTGGTTGTGTTTTGGGGTGTTTGATGGGTCGTGGAACACTGGCAGTGTAGGTACATATTTTGCCCTGAAGATAATCCTGAATTTGAAGGACAAAAAAATTAATTATGTATACCCTGATTCAGCACGTGTTTTGACTTTTGAGTATTGCATATTTGGTGACCCCACACCTATTTAGATCAAGAAAAACTTTTCCTCATACCCAACGTCACACTAAATATTACGAAGTTTCTTATGACTTATAACAGTCCAAACCCTAAAAAAACCCTATCGTATACCAGTTTATTACGTTCAAAACGTGTTGATTCAACAATTTTTTTTATATGCTATATATTCACGTTCAGATAAATTACTGCTATGAGACTACAACGCATTTTGATGCAGGAATTAAAACTGGTTGAATCGCAGACCCAGACCTAAATCCATAATAACCGCATTTAATCAATTTTTTACGAATTTAAAAAAATATAAAAGTGAAAGTCGACCAATATTGGGAATTTCTTATAAAGATGACAATTTTTTAAATTAAAACATTACGAAAGGTGTTTTAATTGGACTGAGAATGTGCAGAAAAAACAGGTTCGGACCAGTAGAATGTGCTTAGTCACATTTAATCAGGGGTGGGATTAAAATTTTTAGGGTTGTTTACAGAATAATTGAGTTTATTTGGAGCGCATACATGCATAAATTTATAGATAGGTCGAACGTTATGTAAAAGGCGGACTGATAAAGATGGAGGTGGAAGGAGACGAAGGGATCAAGTGGGTGAGGGCCGAAGGGGGACCAAGTTTAGCACTAACTGCTCATTTGCCCAGCCCCTTGTCCAGCCTAACATTACACAAGGCGTTACATCATTTTCTGGAGCACTTTACATAAGGATTGCACAAGTTGAGCGTCGTCGCTCTTATTTTTTTCCATCCACCCTTCCTCCCCATCATTTTACCAATAACCGGTAAATTTTTTTTCCTCCACATTCGACTCCTCTCCCGTTTGACCCACTAAAGTTTTTAGGCAAAGGCTTATAAAAAACATAATAAAACATGAAATTTTATTTAAAAAAAATATTCATACAAAATCGATTCTTAAGGTAACCATGATTATCACAATTTTGACATTTTCGTTGTTTTTCTATATTTACAAAAGTTGATATCTATTGCACAAATGAATCTAAAAAAAGCTTGAAAAACTAAGGTAACTTAAAAATGGTATATCTAGGACAGTAAATTAATTTATACGTCCTTTACAATTTGTTTTTCAATATTTACAAATTAAAAAAGAAGCCTCGTTTTTGGTTAATAGAAGGCTTTTGTGCATTTGGCACAGATTTAAAATTAAAAAAAATGCGAGGTAAAAATGAGCGGTTATGTACAAGAGAAGCAAAAGTTACGCCCGGAGTTTGACCGTAAAGGGTGAAGGGAATAAGGGAATGGAGGATAAAAGGAAGGGAAGGGTTTTTACTTTTTTTGATTGGGAGATATTTTAATGACCGAAGACAGGCTTGGCGACGTTCGCGGCCGCCGAATGATCTTGTTTGTTTACGGTAGCGTGGAATCCGGTCTCCCAATCGGCGACGTAGTTGACAGTCCTGACAGAACCGTCGGGTTCGACAAGAGAATATTGTCCTTTGACAACATCTCCGTCACGTTCTTCCCATTGGTGTTTCTTGTCGCCAGTGTGAGGGTCGTCGACTCCGTATTCGAAAGCGTATCTCGGATGGTGATCCTAAAGAAATTTAGATTAAAAAGCAAGCTAGATTGATTGACTTACGTAGTTTTCGAGGTACTCTTTGTGGACTGATTTTCCGACGGCTAATTTGGCGACGCCGTGTCCTCCGTATGAGGAAAGGACGGGAGCAGCAGGGGCAGCGGAGGCGTAACGGATTTCGGCAGCGGGAGCTGCGTACTTGACGACCGGAGCGGCGTGGTAGGTGGAGACAGCTGGTGCGGCGTATTTAATAGAGGAGGTAGCTTGGTGGTAGGTGGAGACAGCAGGTGCGGCGTATTTGACGACGGGGGCAGCGCTGTAAGTAGCGATAGGCGCATGGTAAGCCGGGGCGGCAACGGCAACTTTGGTCACGGCAGGGGCGACATAGGAAGAGTATCCGGCTCCTTTGTATCCAGAGTATCCCGAAGAATATTCAGATTGGGCGTATCCGGACTGGTATCCGCCTTGGGAGTAAGAAGAGTAGGCGGGAGTGGCGGCAACTTTGATAGCCGGGATCGCGGCAGCGACTTTGACAGCAGGGGCAACATAGGACGCAATCGCGGGAACGGCAGCGGCTACTTTGATGGCAGGGCCATAAGAAGCAAGAGCTGGGGATGATTTGTAGTGCGCGCTAAGTCCAGATGAATAGCTTTGAATAGGGGCGGCGTGGATGGTCGGGGTCGCGTGGACCGAATATCCAGAAGAATAACCACCACCAAGAGAAGAATAGCTGTTTCCATGAGAAGAAGAATATCCTCCCAACGAAGAAGATGAGTAGCCTCCCAAAGAAGAAGAATACCCTCCCAACGAGCTACCAGAGGAATATCCTCCCAACGAACTACCAGAGGAATACCCTCCCAAAGCACCAGACGAATATCCTCCTCCTAAAAATTACACATAATTACCTTTTGGCCAAAACTGTATCTTTATATAAAATCTCAAGAAACACTGATTAACGATAAACTTAATTCCTTGACCTCAACAGGTGGTCAAGTCCTTGTTATTGCCCCAGTGATCCGATTTGCATCTGAACCAACCGGATATCGGCACGCGTTACACGAGCAACAACCTTTTTCCGGATTGAATATTTTAATACGTTACGTCTTATTAATTTGAATTTTAAAAAAATGTTTCTCTTCAATTTGATTAGAATTCATATAAATGCTTACCAAGAGAGTAGGAAGAAATGGCGGGAGCTTGGGCGACATAACCACCAGAGTAACCTCCCGCCGATTGAGAGTAACCTCCTGATGAGTAACCTCCACTATAACCTCCTGCGTTGTATCCTCCATGTCCGTACGCACATTTTTGATGATATTCTAATTCCGGGTCCCAAGAAGCGGAAGCCAACGCGATTAGACAGGCTGCACCTAGAGCCTTATAAAAAAAAATTAAATATAATTTAAAACCGTAAATAACAATAATCAAAATCAAAATTTTAGGTTGGTATTCAGAGACAGGATTTGAGTACACTAAACTGAAAAAGGAATGTGAGATTACACTCAGCTCCTTATTGACTTGAAATTTATAGGGAATTTTTGAAATTTTTTCCTCATCAAATTTAAAATGTCCAATTCCAGGTCCTCAGGAAGCTGAAAATTTGCCTTTTTAGTCTCCATTCATAATCAAATTTCCTCTGTGAATACCGCCCTTAATTATTCAGGCAGGGGGATGTTGATTCTCATAGGTCATAAAAAATAGTATCATCTCTCAAAATTTGTGGCTTAAAAAGAAACACATACGAAAATGATGTTTTTAAGGAAGTTATGGGAGGTAGGCAAAAGTGTTCCTATAAAAAAAAAGTGTTCCTATTTTTAAACTCGAGTTTCACCCCATGAATCTACTAAGTTATACATAATAAGTCTTTAAAAAAGCAATATTTAAGGAGAAACTTGGAAGGAAGTAACTTTTGTACATCCAACCCTATATAACCAACTCATAAAATACATATAATAACTTCGGTCCCGAAATTTCGTAATTAATAACAACCACCGCTTTTGGTAAGGAAGGAAAAAAAGATTTTTTTATAACCTATTAACCGTCTAACCGCCCGTTAAAATCTCCCCACTAACATTTTTTTAAGCCTCACATCGCGTTTTGACCGATAAAATTAAAACTCGTCCTGTCAAGGTACTTAATTGGCGAAAAGTTATATATTTCTGAATGAAATAGGCCATTGGGCTTTGCAGGTGAAAGGTGGGAGCAAGTCCTTAATACTTTTACGTAACTTTAACTTGGAAGTCCGGTTATAAACCCCCGATCGATAATGCGTATCAAAAATTTTTGAGAATTCACGAATTTTGAATAAAAACCTTGAAATAAGTCCTTTTTTATGTAAGAGTCGAAAGCTAAGATGCATAATATGTAAACAAGTTTTACCCTGTATTTTTGTCGCTGCAATTCGATAAGCGAAGGAAAAAAATTCACAATATATTAATTGCTTATTATACAACCCTTTCAACAGGTGTAGATCCTAAAAATTGTTACAGCATAATTGCACAACTTTCCAAAAATGTATGCTCTTAATTGGGCCGAACGGAAAGTGCTCTAATTGATACATTAATCAAAATAAGTCGAACCTCCGAGCGAAAGATAAAAAGTCAATTTAATTACACACCTCGAAATTATTCTGGATGAAGTTGTATTTTTAAAAAATGGTGCAAAAAATTTAAATGAAATTTTTTCTGTGCTTTTTATGAAGCTAATTAAAAATGGTTAGTTTGTAAAAAAAATTAATAATTGAAAAAATGCACAGGCGAGTTAGTTTTAATGTTAACTTATGCATTCAATTTGAAATTTAACACAATTTGTAACACTTAACACAGACACTAAAAATACCTCATTGAAAAAATATCCTAATTGAGAATAAAACCCTTAAAATTGTGATAATTCCGAGAGTCCATTGTAGCACTTGATAACCGCGGATTTAGGGGATGAGATTATTGATCGTATAGTCACACGCGTTTATTTATATTTTTCTTCCAAAAAACTAAGTACCTTGATAAAAGCCATGGTGGTGTCGTGAATGGAGAGCACGTAGTGTTAAGGGTTAAGAGATCGGCTCTCACTTTTATATATGCAGCCCCGGGTTCGGTCCGAGAACGCGGTGGGGAACTTGAACGCAAGGGTGTGGTCTCGCCATTTCGGCAACGACGTTGGTTTGACCCTTGCGAATATAAATTGCGATTGACCGGTCAAACGGACAAAAAGTACGATCGGCGATGTTTGGCCTTTTGGACAAGTTTCGTTCGGGTTCTTCTTCTTTTTTGTCAAGACGAGTCGGGAAGATCTCGCTTTTCGACATTGACCATTAAACAGACCGAGACCAGTCAGGGCCAAATTCCAAAAGATCTTCCTCCTACAAATCTGGTTTTTTTTTAAATCCATTTTTTTACCTGCAATTTTATTTATTTATACATGAAAATAAAATTTGTTTTCATGCGTCTAGCTATTGTAAATCACATTAAATCCAACTGGCCGAGATTTGCAATGGTACTTCAAAAATTGAGTGAGGGCATTAACAGTCATGATTTCTAAGCTTCCTATGAATTGATCGACTTGAAATTTTCAGGGCTGTTTCTTTCAGTAGGATAGATTTGCTAAATTTCAATTTGATGGGTTCAAAGAAAGTAGAAATGCACTATTGAGGTAATGAATGGATCCAGAAATTTTAGCAGTTTTTGCTCTGTTTGGGTGAAAGAAAAATAATTCCTCTTATGGAAACTTTCGATTTTAAATAATTTAGATAAAAGTGGTAGGTAAGAATATATTTTATAAACCGATATAAAAATTTATTAATATGGGATACCCATTTTTAAAAGCATAAAATTCTTGAAACATCATCGCTTTCAGGAAGCTAATCGAAAGGCGAAAGTGCATTCTGGAATATAAGTTTTTAATTTTCGAAGAACCCTCTTAAATCTTAAATTATTCAATAAAATCAAAACATCTTCTCCCCTTGTAATTAATCCTAACACAGTAAGTGTGCCGATCTATTTCTCAACTACCTACCACTCATCCTGAAACTAAAAAAACCTCAATTTTTTTCCATAAGAAAAAAAAAGATTATAAAAAATGCTTGGGGATTATTTGAAGCCTTTTTCCTTTAAAAACTTGTCAGGACACCGGTCGCACTCGACATACAACCGTTTGTGCAATAAGTTTAACACCCACGTCTTCCAATTACCATTGACATTCACGCGTTAGCAAGGTGTAGAAACGAAAATTATTTATTTTTCTCCCCTCTCCCTCGATCGGTTTTCTCGGTCGACAACTCGGCCAACCTTTTTCTCCCCCTGGGTGAAACAATATTCATTTACTCGATTCCAAAAGGAAGCCAATTTAGTCAAATGCCAAACACGTTTTTAAGTAAAGGGAAAGCACTAATCTTACACCGGTCTCAATTTGTTGAAGGGTTTTCGAAGAGAACGACAAAACAGTCTCACATTTGAGGAAAAATAAAAAAAAATCCAATGCAAATCTTGTGGTTTTAAATCCCTTAGTTAAAATAGTTCATTGAATTAAGAGCGAAAGTGGGATGGAATTAGTTCTATTACTCAATAAAATACATCTCTAATCCTATCTGGTGTCATATTCTCAAGGATTTTACGTTGGCGACACTGATAATGTGGACTTTATAAGTGTCTTTATGTCAAATCAGAGTCTACCATTTTAGGTGCCAATTCACATTTGGGCGGACTGGAAGATCGCCCAGGGTGGCAAAGCCATTTCTTTTGGAAACCAGCCAATTTTGGGATTAGACAGAAAATCGACATTTCAAAGTAGACCTTTTTTATACTTGAAATTTTTGTTTTCCCCCATTGGGGAGTTTGTTGTTTTTTAGATGAGGAAGACAATTTTAAGGTGATTTTGATACTGTAAAAACGTGATATGGAGGAAGAAACGATAACTCCAACTTTCTCGAAAATTCTTCGGGCTCCACGACCTACCCACAAACACCACCTTGTACACCCTCCACCTTCCAATACCACCCACATCCTCCCATCACTTTCCCACATCATCCCACCACCCCCTTTCGTTCATCACTTCCCGTACCCTCCTTGACCTCCCCCAACCTCCCAAGGGCCTTCCCCCTCCCTACTCTGTATATAGTGGGGTAAAGATCGCAAGAAAATTGAAGTGTCCTACAAAAAAATTGGTCTTTAGGTTTAATCTTAGATGGAAAATCAGTTGGATTTCGAACACGAAAAAACTCCACAAATGACTCAAAATGACACCTCATATGGATCAAGGTTTCATTTTCATAATTTAGATTTCAAAATTGACAAGATTGACATGTTCCGTATCATTTACAAATCAAGCACAAAAAGAAGTAAATTATTGTTTTGCACCCTATTTTTTCCTCTAATAAATAGCAACAACAAAACCAATGAGTCATTACGCCAATATTTCATCGAGAAGCCGCCATTATAATAAAATCGACAAATTGCTAAAAAAAATCCACGTCATATAGATCAAGGTTCCATTTGCAGAATTTTTAGATTTCGGAATTTTAAAGGACCCGAAACCTTCCGCATTAGTCACAGGAAACTTTCTTTTCCCTTGATTTTAAATCCTTCAAATCATAAATATTAATTTTCACTTTATTTTAAAGAAACGTGCAATAAAACTAGTATTGCACTAGGATATAAAATGTAGGTCATAGGTAGGTGGGAGGGTATTATGTTAATGAGGCCAAATTATAAACCACAGTCACCTCTACCGGCGAACTAGCCAAGGGCAACATCATCTCGCCACCCCCTTTACTCCCATTTTATTACCCAACTCATTTTAGTCCCGATACACTAAATCAAAGTCAAGGTTTTATTTATTAGTTATCTATATAACACGTACTTAGAGTCACTTTTAATTAGATATACGAGTCTATTTTTTATTCTAAACTTTATTTTAAAAAGCTTTTACTGCAATGTTGTAATCGCCTAAAGTGTGCTATTTCTAGGTTTTTAAGATAAAGAAAAAAATCTTTTAATGATGAGAAAAATCCTTGCGATCACAAGACGTGTTTTATTATATTTTTTTTATTTATCTCGCCTCAAAAAAACTAGGCTATACCTATCTTGGGCAGAAAGAATCTAATTACAAGACTAATTGCTAGTTGGCAATTTTAATTTGAGGTTAATAAATAACAAGTTGACGTTTAATGACGGACGTTATAATGTACCCTCTTGAAAATCTAATTTCAACCTTTTAAGCAAAAAATTGATTTCAAAATCATTTTTAAATATTTAATAAACGTCGTGTTAATTTTTTTATGGTATTAAAATTCAAAATTTATTTTAAACGATTTTTTTATATGAATTAATTCAAAATTCAAAAATATTTTAAAGTCAATGGGAATAAAATTGACTTCCCACACGATTGGGTCTCGTGACTGACGATTTTTTACGTTAGATAAGCGATCAAAATGAATTTTTTAGTCGAAAATACTTTGATATGAAACATGTCGAAAAATTGTTTTTAGTAGGTGACCTAGAGGAAAAACGTTTGATGGATTATTAATAAGATTTGGTTTTAAAAATGGCTTTTGAAGTAGATAATTGGATCTTGGAAAAAAACGAAATGTTGAAGAAAGTCTCGGCCTTGTTTGAAAAACCGATTTGCCTAAAATTGTACTTGGTTTTCTAAAACTTTAAGGTTAAGTTCCTTTAAAGGATTTAACTCCGATTTTATTCTCATTACGCCCTCGTGAGATCATGCATGGTAATTGAATTTTTCACCACCTGAAAGTTCAAAGTCAGGAGGTCAAATAGTTCGCATTCCAGCCCTTGGACGAAAATTAGCATATTTTTTATGTAACTTTTCACAACGGCCATTCGGTGAGAAGGGTCGTTAATATTCTAAAATGACCTGAAGGCGAGAACAATCGCGTCAAGTGGGCGTCTGATAAGCATAAACGTTTTTATTCCGCGTTGATTTGACCGCTTTCAAATCAATACAGGGCTTATCTTGGGTTACAACAACTCTTTTATTACGTATTTGCAACTTTAATTTTGTTTATTTCCTGAATTAAAACGACTTTTGCAAGTGTATAAAAGTCAGGAGGAAGACAAGAGAGGCGTGTTCCAATCCGGTCGGACATCGCTCGGGGGTCATTGCAAGAATCTTGCCCTAGTTATGCTTTTTTTCCTTTTCTTTTGATAGATGTCCATCTTAATGTTCGCGAATGTTTATCACGATTCAATTATTTTTAAAAATGTCATTTCGTAACTGAAGAAGTTGTTTTATCTTAAAACCTGAATTCAAAATTATCCTGTGTCACTTATTGAAATTGTGTAATTTGGCCTTGAAAGTTTTACGAAAAAATGTGTTAGAATTATTAACTGAATTGGCTAATGCCAAATAGGGTGTCTTTAAGTGTTTTGAAGGATCGGGAGGTATAATTATTGTGTAAAGCCCCAATTTTTTTTTTCTTCTTTTCTTTCTTTTTCTCTTCGGAAAGACGAGGCGGAGCGGTTTTTGTCCTCTGAATTGCACAAACGGCATAAAAAGAGTTTGCCGGGTTAAATGCCCACAATTAGGTCTTGGAATGGAGTTTATTTTCAGTTAAATAACGTTTTTAATAAGACGTTGGAAAAATCTCTGCTTTCTGTGCGTTATCTGGGTCAAGATACAACTTGTAAATGATATCGAATAAGCTTGTCGATCAGCGAAAGACAATGAGCAAGTTCAACACTGTCTCAGTGCCTAATCAAAAATTTATTATCTAAACAATTTTTTTTTTCTTTTTTTTTCGTGATCAGGGGATTACGAAAATATAGGACTATCCAATTCATGTTTATTTACCATGAACTCGTCATTTCCTCATTTTTCATCTCATCTTAACCAAATTTTCACCAAATCTTCAATGAAGGTTGGGCTAAGGGCTAATGAGAGAAGGAGAGGTGAAGGGAGTATAGGGGAGATGGAACGATGAGGGGATGGTTTGGAGGAAGTTGGGGGAAGATGAGGGGAGGGGTAGTTGGTGTAGTGGAGAGATCTGTAGAGCCCTGAATTTGGAAAACGTCAGAGTTATGGTGTTCCTCCTCCATCCTGCAATTTTTCGCTTATGGAACCATCAGTTCGCGACTTCAAAAATTCATTTCCAACAGCGATAAACTCGTAATCTTTACCTTTCTTTTTAGGAACTTCCAATAAAAAATTACCTGCTTCGAAGACGATATAAAGCCTTCAAAAGGTCGCGGTTCGTTAGACAGGAACTCAAGCGCGACGAGCGTGATCTTATAATCAAAGAGGAGGGAATTCGGGCGTTTTATCAAAGCGGAATCTAATCAATTTAGAGCTCCTTTTTTTATTTGCTTTTGAACCCGGGTCAGTTGCGTTGTTGACTTTGATAAACTGATCCAACTTCGCTTTAGGCGATGCAGGTTTTGTCGGAATCTTTAGACTCCCCCTAGTAGGTAATTAGTAATTTTTAAACAAAGAGAAAGGTTCAAACTTCTGCATTCACTTGTCATCTACCATGAAGCAATCACGTTATTCTAGTATTCCACATTTTCATAGATAAACAAGAGAAAAATGGCAAGTTGGGAAGAAAATTCGTTGAATTATCAATAAACAAACCGCAAGGGATGATTAACATACGTAAATAGACACGGAGGAATGATCTTGGAGAGTGAAAGGTAAAATAGTTGAACAACCTGGTGAAACACGTCGGGGCAACAAATAAACGCCGTGTCACCTTGGAATTGGAAGCTTATATTCGTTTAGGGTAAACAAATAAAATCAGATAGGAAAAAAAAGCCGAATAGAAAGTAGGCCTACGAGGGAGTAGCTAGACTTCTCTGACTCATACCGCACTTGTAGGACGCCAATTATAACAAGGTCGTCTCCTATAACGTGCTTCGGAAAACGATCTCTCAAATCGAGTTCATTTTACACTTAAGCCGATTTCAACTTTTTAAAAAATCGTCGTATTGTCCTAAGGTTAATTAATTCAAAAACTGGTTTGAAGCCTTTTTTTTTAAGTCGAGACACCCTCCTATTATCTTTATATCTGTGTCAGGGAAAGGTACGTCCAGCAAACCTTTTAATAATTCAAAGAACGAATCGATCCTATATTCGCTCCGAAAATCCAATTTTGCCTTTTCTAAAATAAAAGAATTATTAAGCAACTTAATTTTGGACTGTCGACATTTCAACAACCTATTAAAAATATTAATGGTTATTTAGAAATAAAACAAAAAGTCAAATTAATGGAATGTAGACTGGTATATTTATAATTTTATAAAAATATTAGGATCTATGCCACAATAAATTTGGGGCTCGGTCTGTTTCAGAGACTCTTTATTTGACAACCTATTAACCATTTATATTTTAATTTAAAAATGACCTGTTTCCAGTTATTTTTTCATGAAAACAACAACCAAAGCTTGAGCCAATCCCTACAAAAAGCTCACTGAGGACATATCGACTTGAAATTTTCAGTGCTCCTTATTTAATAGAGTTGATTTGTATATTTCAAGCTCATCTGTCCCCCTAGATACCCCAAAACGGGTTTCGTCATGTCCAGTAAACATACACTTGGCAAGAAGGGGGTTTCTCAGTATTCCAAAACAATAATCTCAAATGTGCAAATTTGACAAGAAACCGACTTAATCGGTTAAAATTACGTTATTAAGTAATTTTAATCTGGAATGTATTACATAATTTATTTTTAGGGGGGCCCCGCGAATTAATTAAATATATGTATATCAAACCAATAAGTTTAGGGTCTAAAGCAACAGCCAATTTTTCAACCAAGATAGAAACTCTATTTCATAAAACAAATTAAAGCAGCGCCCCGAGGGGAGACTCAGGCTAGTAACATTTTGACTTATCTGGAGACCGTAAATCTGAAGAATTTTTTTTTCTTTTTCGCTACCGTCCCGGATTCTTCTGTTTTACTCACGTTCTTATCTAAATCCTCGGATGTCTGTTGAAACGAGGTGGTAAATTATAAAAATAAAATGGCTAATAAAAAACCACAACCTGTTTTTTTATGCTCCTTTAATTTTGGCCACATTGAAATTTTAAATTCTTGAAATTACAATATCGAAACGAGGTTTGAAATTTGAATTTAATAGTCGACGTTTCGCCACACGTTTATAGTTATTGCCTAATTTTCGTACAATAAAATTTTGAGGAAAAAAAGAAAGAACTTGGAAACGAACAGGATCTTTTATACGATTTGATAGACATTAAGTTGTAAAACGATACGGGGAAAAAAACATGGCTTCCCAGTGCCTCCTAAAACAAGTTAATAGGTTTTAAATCAAACGCCGAATCGAAACGGTTGCCAAATCGTTCGACGCTCGCTAACAGTCGAATTACAAATCAAAGGTTTTATTTTTTCGAATGCTATTTTTAAAACCATAGGCGTCTCAAAATTAGGATGGTTATTTCTAAAAAAGAAAAAAACGGTCCCATTATTTTTGGGCTGTTTCTTTTTATTTTCTCTCCCTCTTTCCTTTGGAATGTTTGATTTAAGAGGTTTTCTGCCAATTGCCTAACTTGTTTTTGAACTTCTACAAAACCGGAAATTATATCCTTTTTTTATATGCACCCCACATCATTCAAAAACAATAAGAATAAGGTTTTTATGTCGAAAATTTCAGTCATAAAAATTCTTCAATTTGAATTTTAAGTTATAATAATAAAGTGTTCAGAGATCCGGAAAAAAAATGTCATTAATCTATTAGTACAAAGTTCTCTATAAATATAACCTATTTTATTATACAACTAAAAAGTATTTCTGGGTACATTTTTTTTAAATAAAGCCATAACTTATCAAAGAAACCCTTAAAAGATGTTCACTCCCACGTAAATGTCCGATTTTAGATAAAATAAGAATTTTTATCTTTTTCCATAGTTTAAAACCGACCATTATGAACGTTTATTAGGTGGAATAACCGACAAAACCTGTATGCGAATGTATAAAATGAAAGCTGCGACATAAAAAATGTAAAAAAGAAGAGAAAAAAAATTTAGAGCCATTAAGTAAATAGTTCAATAAATTATAACGTTTATTCGGCCTCAGAATTATGAGCGAGGCAGGGAGAAAAAAAAATCGTTGAGAGATTTATGGAAAAAAATTGCGGTTATGATAACGAGATCTGTTTCGTGCGATCGCGCGAACTGATAACGCCCGCTACTATTATAGCCATGACACGGTTGATTTGTGAAAAAAAGGTCGAATTATCGCATTAAATTATAATTGCTGGAAACAATAATATGCTTTCCATAATTCAAGGATATTATGGCCGAATAACGCCCCTGAATTGTTTGAAGGAACTGGAACAGGATCCTCCTTGCCTCACTCCCCTAGGTGACAAGAACTTATGCTCATAAAAATTCATATTTTTTCTAGCTTATGAAATTTAACTAAAGTCTATCTCGAATTTCGGTTTTGTCCTGGGTTTTTAAATATGCAAACGGTCTTAATGTGTAAATTGAAATGGACCCCGAGATCGAATATTCAGACATTAATCTCGCCTTTTACCACGCGTTTTGTTAATTAATTATTATTTACGGTTAGCGTTTAAGGTATTCATGACTTTCATATCCCGTCGGACGGGAGCCGATTCCAATATTTTTTTATTCCCCCATTGATTTTCAATATTAATCAACCTAGTTTGACCCTTATTTTAGAAACCGTTCAGAATATTGTAGTCGTCCAGTGAATTTAATCGGAAATTTGTATGGTCCGGGGAGTCTCTACCGGGTTACATATTATGGCCTGCTGAAACCAGTGGAGTGATGAGGCTAGGTGCTCAGGGGGGTAATAGGTATAGGGATGGGAAAGCTGGAAGGACCAATGGAGGAGAATCATGGAAGGAAGCGTTGGGTGGGTAGGGTAATTAGGGTCAGCTGGAAGTAATGGCGGTACTGCAGTGAGTTTGACAAATGGCGGCAATTGTGCAGGAAGTAATTGAGTGTTTGGGGGACTAGTTGGTGTAATGTGATTAATGGTAAGAGTTGATGGGGTGAGTTGGGGGAGAAATGGGTGAATTATTAACACAAGGCAGTATTTGGTGTATGTATTAGGATATGTAATAGGTTAGGGATAATAGGAAGGAAGAATGGGAGAGTCATGTAGGATGTTAATCGAGGGCTAAGGGGACTATTTGGTTGGGGAACTATAGTCAATTGGAGGTATTTTAAGAGTAATGGCCAATGGGGAGGTTGGTGGATAAATGGGGAAATTAATGAAGTTGTTATTGGGGTTTGGGGGGACTCGTTAAGTGGATTAGGGTCAGTTGGAGGTAACAAGAAGGGAAATGAAGAGAATCATGGAGGCAGTTCTTGGGGTTTTGGGAGAATAGTTGTGTGTGCTTCCCCCCACATTTAGTACACTTTAAACGCATGTTTCAATCTTTCTTCAGCCAAGAACTTAATTTCATGTGTAGAAGGAAGAAGGAGATAATTTGAGCACGCGTGCCTCATTATTTATATTAGGATCCCTTCACTCGATTGACAAAAAAGAAATTTTGGCCCTCGTTAAATCCTTTAATTCCAATCGATTACAACCAGCACTGTTTGACCTATTCCTTTTATAATTAAGCGGAACCAATATTTCATAATATCTCCGTTTTGGAACATTTGTAATGAAATCGTCGGCTTTCTTTATATTCTAATGAGGTTTTGCAAAGGTTAGAACTTTTGTCAATCCACGATAAAGCTGTTTATTTAATAAATAATATCACAATGTTCTACAGCAGCATAAATTACATAAAAACCATGTTTCGAACATAAAAATGGTACATTTTTATTATACCTGGACATTTTTTAATAACACAGTAGAGAGATATAGCTATAATTTCATGCATCTTAATAAGCTAATTACATATTGTAACATGGTAAATTTACGTTTATCCGGCTTTTTAATATTATTTAAACCTGTTGTTTCTAGATCGGCGGCTCGAACTTCCACCATAAAATATTGTGAGCGTCACTATCGAGACATTAACGGCCACCCGGGTGTGAATTTATAATTATTTGAATTACCGAAGAAAATTGCCTGTATGTGATTGTAAGCGAAAAAAACGGTGGCTGCTCATAAATCTGGTTACATGACTTACTGGTCTGTTTTTTTCACTCAAACACTTAGGCATTACTGACGTTTAAATTTAAAAAATGAATTTTATTGACAGACGTTGATGTTGCATAATGGTACGGGTTGACTTCGTGATTTCTACGAAAGTAGTTGAAAAACTGTTTTTGGGCTACAAATTTTACTATTGACAAACAAACGGCATATCGATCACAGAAACTTCATGAAAGTTTTTCTCAGATTCTCTTCCGTTTGACAGGACAATGTGCTGAATAACCGGAATAGGTGAATATTGAACAAGTAATATAAACCTCCCATTACTTCGGATTTAGCCATATTTTGGTGGGAAAAACATAAAACGTGATTTTACCTTTAAATAGGCCTCGTAAAACAATTTTAGGTCTTACCACCTCATTTGGAAATCGAAGCCCTTTCTTCCCTTGTTTATTAGTTTCGATTTATTCAAACAATCGATGGTGTCAAGATCATGTGGTCTCTTGCTATTTCTCCTTGAATTTCCATCGATTGGGGGAGTTCACACCCCTTAAGTGTGAAATCGATCGATTACAACCGATACAAAAATAAATTATATGTAATTAGTTAAAAGTGCTATAGATTGATTTTTAGTTCACTCCATGACCTGCCCTTGGTAAAGGTCAGTTAAACGTGATTAAAAAATAAAAGCGTTTTAGGTGTAAATTTTTACCTTCATGAACAATATTGGTATTAAAAAGATAATCTGGTCTATAAGAATAACTTGTTGACATATGTAAAATGTGGAATTATCTGCTCCACATATCGAATAGCCCGGCCCGAAATTACAAGCTTTGAAAGATATATTTTAGACTTTTATCAAAAATGTAAATCTCGAAAAAGGAAGCTGAGAGCCATTAAAATGTAACATATTACATTTTTGAGACACCAGGGCCGGTATAAAATAAGAAAAATAGCCCGGATTTTTTGGGGCGCAAATTAAAATATGAAGGAGTGGCGTCAAAGGTGTTTTATCTTGAGTTCATCGCGGTCGCCCGGCAGGGGGTTCGAGATCTTCGATGGCTTGTTTACCGTCGATTCCTTTTGTCAAACGAGGTCTTGTTGGAAAATTTTAAAAAATGAGCCGAGACTTTAAAAGGGCAATCTAATCTTATTTTTTCGGACTTCTCTCATTATTTTAAGTACCCACATGCTTTATGTTGGGACATAATTGAACCCCGTTTCATCATAAATGAAGTGTTTATCAAATAAATATAACCAGACAATTTTTTCGATGTTTCGAAAACGTTTATTCTTAGATTGCGGTGTGATTTAGTGATCTTATTTTCTCTCGGAAAACAAGCCTGGGGTCTTATACACGTTTTTTCAATTTCGCAACACTCCCAGGCCTTCTAATTGGATAGATTCAACCTGCAACGTTGTAAAAAAACATTGTAGCCTAGAAAATAAAATACAAATTTGTCGATATTCTTTATACGAAAATGAATAACAAATTAGTTCACTACCGGACTCAAGTGTTGAGAAATATTTTATGTAAATTTTAGACGACCTGAGGGCTCGAAAAAGAGATTTGCAAATAACAAATGTGAGAGGGTACTGACCAAGATGATTCAAAAGGGAAAAATATCAATAAAAAATTCATTCCTGGTTTGAAATATTGATTTTAGAAAACGGTTTCCATTGGCCCCCGTGGAAACGGTTTTGAATATTTCACCACAGATAATAAACGATAAGAACACGTACCATCAATCGTAGCGGATGTCAAGAACCTTTTGTAACCCAACCTAGAGGGAAGCGATAAATCTGAAATAATTGTAAAAAGTCTTCGATACGCAAACAGCTAAAATATTGCGAGAATGGAAAAACCTACGATTTAAAAGCGTCCATATCTAAAGAACAAGTTCCATTATTTTTATAGATGAAAAATGAGATCAAAATAATGGATTTGCTCACTTGTACGTTGTAATTATAACAGAAGTCCTCAAGTAATGAAAGTAAGAGCCCTTTATCAAGGCAAAGTATTGAGAAAGAAGCCATTTATTCTCTTCAAGGACCCAGTGGCTTGAGTAGTAAGTGGACAGTTTTTTTTTATTCCAGTTATACTGACGAGACCTCTATAATGGGGTATAAACTAACTACGTGAAAGGATTTACTTTAAAAACACGTTTGTTCGCCTACACGTTCTCATCCTGCCGAAAAAATAAAATTCTCGAAAGTTTCGATCGGAATTCATTAATCAGTTACAAAATAAATCGAAAATTTAAAGAAAAAATAAATTGTTGACCTTTTTTGGGATGGGAATCTGATAGAAATCGAAAGCCACCGCAATCCTTATATGAACTCCACGGTGCCCATATCTATGGAAAAATTTACAACCTTGGACGTATTTTATGTTATGTGACCTGTATATTTTTTTGAAAAATCTTATTATGTTATCACTAAACTTTACGATTGTAAAAGTAGTAAAGTTATCGTGCCCTTTAAAAGCGTTTTATTGTGTTCAGGGACAAGAAAAAAAAAGTTTTAAAAAAAATTGTGTGGGAAGACCGTTTTTTGAACGAAAACCAATACCATAAAAATTTTGAAATACACGAAAAGAAAAAATTCAATTAAAATTCCTCATTTTATGGAACTTTTAGGGGTAAACTTCGACCTAGTTAGATTCGTTAAAATTGAGTTTGCCTCCTTGGATTTCTTTGGCGCCAGGCGGCCTTTTTTGACACATTTCATCTCGATCTCTCATTTCCTTTTTGTTTTTAAACGTCTCTAATCGAGCCCTTTTATTAACGATTCCACTTTCATATAGCTAAGCCGCCGCCATAAATTGTCGCCTCTTTACAACGCAATTTCTTATCAATTAATTAGCGTTTAGACTCGGTTGTAATCGATAATGCGTGAAGACAAGTTACGTAATTAAAATACAAGTCGGCTAGAATATATGAAATTAGCAAACGCGTTATTAACTTATTGCTCCGATTCTTATAACGTTAAATTATGCAATTTATATTAAATTTTAATTTTTTTAATTGAGAAAAAACCAAAAACAAGAATTTAAAAAAAAATTCGCTCGGTAAATTCGCTGCAAAATTTCTAAATGTTTGAAAACAGTAAATGTCACATTCATAGCGTAGGAGGAATATTAAAAATGATGCCGTCAAATAGAATAAAAAACGTTATCTAAACTGCTCTTATGATTTGCATTACAATCGTGAAGACAAACATTTTCAATAAATAAAAATAACGCACAAGAGGCTTCTTTGAAGTTTAAACTTTAAAAATAGAATGCAAAAATCGACCTGATCATATTTTTTTAAGCCTTGGAGCTACAAATATTCGTGATCAGGGCGTTCTGGGGATCACAAAAATATTTTATTTTTATCAGAGCAAAGTGAAATTGCAAATTTATTTAATTGAACAAAAATCAAATTAACGAGAGTTCGATTAAGAGGCAATTTAACTGGATTCTAATGGATGGGTATTCCTTTATATCAAAATGGTAACCCCACACTCTTATTTTAAAAATGGCTTTCATTAAAAATGCCGATTTAAAACGTTCAAACCTGTAATTAATACACCTTATAAAAATTTAGTGATGCATTAAATTGGTTCTAATGACCATTACGCGTTATGTATAAAAATGATTTAAGAGCCGTTTAAAAACAAAAAAGACTCGCATAACTTGAAATGTGGGTCGAATGCATTGATATACAATATTGTTTTTATTGTACTTTTTATAATGAGGGTTGCGTGTCTAATTTATGGCCCTTAAAGGTGCCAGAAAGCAAATTTTTAAAAATTAACAGTGGGAAGGTCATGATGGCTTGGAAATTATTCAGGAAGGGTGTTAAAAATTTTTTTAAGAGTGGACACTGTGACATAACCGAGGGAGGAAAAATGAGATCAAGAGTGTTACGTCAGAACGAACGTCCTTGCAAGGCAACATCGGACAGTTATTCGGGCACTTAATTGCATCAACGCCTTATCATCTTGACATACCGTTGGAATTCTTTCGGTCCGTGAAATAAACGTCAACGATTCCTTGAAGTGTATGAAAAATTCATAAATCTAGATGGCTCAATTTTGGCGGATATTATGATTCACACCCACGGTGAAGAGCTTCATGACTCCTACTCGAAAAAAATATTTTAAAAAAATGAAACCGAAACCCACGACTTTAGCCTCGAGGAGTCATCAGGTCATTTACAATAGAACTTGGCAGACCATTAGTTATTTTAATTCAAAAGAGATGTTTGCAATAATTCTGTAAGCGATTGTAATGTAAAATGAATGCTGGGGAAATTATTTTCAATCAGTGGATACCACAGGTAATAATTACGTAGGTTTGAAATCTTTATTTGAACTCAATATTCTTATTTTGTTTTCTCGTCATAGCTATTTGTTGTTTTCCTAGAGTATCACTATTTGTAAATTTCTTAGGAAAGGAGGTTATTGTATTACCCTCGAATCCGCGATTTTGGGAAAAGGTCAAGCAGGGTCAGAATGACCCTTGGGGAGGTTGGGGAGATGTAGGTTGTGATGGGGGAAAGTGGGAAATGCTGGTAGAAGGGAAGATGAAGGTCGAAATGGCAGGAAAGGTTGAGGTAGTTGATGAAAGAGGATGTGATGGGAGGTTGGGGATGTGGTGGGAGGTAGGGGGAAGTGATGAGAGGGTGGTTAAACCCCCACTCTTGTACCAGGTGGGGGGGGGAGCAGTTTGGTGTTTATGGAGAGATCTGTAGAACCCCTTACTAATAAGGAAGTTTAAGTTATTCCAACTCCATTCCACTTTTTTCCCTCCTGTGTCTTCCTATCTGACGAATCAATTTGAGTCTTACGCTCACGGAAACCGCGCCTCCGTCGATCGTAAATTTTATCGGAAATATCCTCGACTCTAAATGACTACGGTAAAACTGGATTAGCAGAATATTGTTTTTGCGCTGTATAGAACTAGTCGGCATGAATAATTAAAAGTGTAAAAATCTAGGGCGGAGACTTAAGATAATCGGTTATAAAATTTAGAAAATTCCTTGTTCTTATGCAACTTGGGGGATTTAAAATTTTGATAAGAAACGAATTAATTACGATTTAGTTTAAATTGACTGGATAAATTTCATTAAAGGAAATCAAAAAATAAGGAGAAAAACACTTGTATTTTTGAGTTTATGTTACGTTGTTGGATAATGCTACTGAAGGAACCGGTCAGTTTCAAAGGGGGCAGAAGATAACGGCTAAAATAGCGGCTGGTCGACAATTTTATATAATTTCATCGAGTTCGTAATTGTTTTACCGCAGATTTCATCCCTCCTGTCTCTTTCTTAAAATTTTTTTCATCGATATATAAAACCGAGCTATTAGATGTCACAATTATATAATGCTGTTTACAATTCCAAATACATAAGTCCAATTTCAAGATTAAAAGCGGGATCTGTCTTTATGAGTGGGGCCAGTCGGAAACCGCCGAAGCGTGGAATCGATCTGAACGCTTTAGCGTCACATTCCGATACGATTTCATTTATTTCGATCAAACGGGCAGATCTCTTATCTTTACACCTCCGACGACTCGTGAATTCTCTCAATTTCGTGTGAGAAAATCAAGATGGGTGAATAAAAAAGGTGAATATATGTCCGAGAAATATGTTCGGGCTACTGAAGTTTATAAAATAAAGGATATAAATAAATAACGGGTGTGAGATGCTGTGATATGGTGGACTAATTGTCGTGTTGATCATCCCACGCTCTGCCCACAATCCACACAGTAACTTACTAACGTTAATTACACTATTGATTTATGAATCACAGCTCCGTGGCTCCTTTTTCCATTGTTTATTTCCCCCCTTTCGACGTTAATAGTCGTCCTGGGGTTTTTTCTGATCCTTGTCGGGGGCACGAGTCCCGGTCCCGTCTTATTAGCATATTACAAGTAGCATTCAAATTCTTAATAACTCGGAGGAATTTTTTTTTTATTCGCCGACATCCCCGTCGCATATTTTTTTTTCGACGGGGTTCGGTTCGAAAATTATGCAACTTCGCCTCTTTATTGTTACCTCAGATCTCAAATAGGGCTACGACCTGAATTTGTTGCTCCACCTCCGGCCTATTAGCCAGCCCGATGGTATCTCAACAAAACAAGAGCCACTATGTCTTAAATTCCATTTTAAATAATCCCTTTCAAACTTGTAATTATAACTTTTTTTCAAAATATCACTTAAAAGCATGTCGGATTAAGTTTTTAGTCAGAAAGGTGGAAATTATGTTTTAATTATTGCATATTTTATTAATGAAGACATAATTAAATTTGTACTTCAACATGGATTCCAATAATCAGACTGGATATGGATATAATGATACTTAAAACGGAGTCGTTAACGTCTCCCAGTCCTTTTTCGGAAAAGGCTTCGAGTCAGATTTTGCTTCTATGTTCTAAATACGGCCATTTTACCTCTTAACATCAATCTTGTCGTGGGTATTTCAATGAAGTTTTTTTTATGAAATTTTCAGGTACTTTCTTAGGTATTCAACTAGGAGCTTAGCCAGATTTCATGTCAATCCGTCAGTAGGGAGCAGAAGAAAGGCGGTGAAGTTTAATCGACCAAAAATAGGTAGGTACCAACTAATCTGCTTGTCAAATAGATGTAAATAAACTTTTTTTTTCTAACCATCTAAAAATGCACATCATTCAATGATCATGGTCATAAAGTGTACTCGAGGCATTGTCCGAACGTGGCATAATATTCGATCATTGTCGTGAGTCACCTTGACCCAGGTGGCAAGGGGAATAACATTTTTTTCTTTTTAACGATCTTAATAAATTCAAATTATAATTAAACCGAAAGTATGTCGCGGATTTCGCAAATTGCTCGTACCGGGTTATTAATGTGTCGTACTGATTTCCTTAAAATAAAAAAAAAAATTAAAAAAACAAGGCGTTTGCCCAACGGGAGAACGAGACACCTGAGGCCCGCCGGACCTGCTAATTGATTAAATTGTAGGACACGGACTCGCCTTTTCAACCAGCCAACCGATAATTGAGTCTGGCAAGCCCAAATTGTATCTTCCCATATTGCTAAACGAGGTGTGATAACTTCGATTTGCGAAACTAATATAATAGGAAAGGGTAAATTTTGACATTTGAATATCCATCTTCATAATATCAATTCTTTTACATTTGATGAGTTTCTGGATATTGCTTATAAAATATCTAATGAAATACTAAGAGAAACCACGTCTTAATATAATTTTATGCGATAACTTAATTCAGTATAAATGTTGCAAAAGGACGTCGTAAATCATATTCTTGCACCTCCCCATGCGGGTACAAGAAAAGACATTCGAAACGGCCGGTTCGAAGAATAAAAATTTTTGAGGCCATAAAGAAAAATTTATAAGAGGCACATAAACGGACCTTCGTATACCTAAAAGACAGAAACGTGTCGATTTGACCATTTTTGAAAGGATCGTGGTGAAACTCGGTTCGTGACAAGTCCTAAAAGTGTTGAGACAATACAAAATCTTTTTCTGAAGCTTTTAAAAAGTGGCAATTAACTTCAAAAAATACAGGTTTCGGCTATTGTGTAATTTATCGTTTTGACTCGAACCCACCGATTTATGTGTATTTTTTTTCCTTCTTCTACATTATAAATGTAATTTAATATACGGGCAATTTCAAAATGTTGAATTCCTTTCATTGCCTTTAATTTGATTGGACCCAGTCCAATTTATCAATGATTAATCTAACTAATTTTCGGATTGAAATATTTCCCAGTTTTGGATGTTATAAAAAAACTAGAAGCCGTCTTCCTGCTCGGTAAAAACTTCAAAATTTCGGGACAATCAATAAGTTATATTTTAAAATAATTAACATATGTAATAAATAATCTAATCTTTCAATAGAGGATAAATCAAGGTATAATTTGGTTGTCAACCTGTGTAGGTGGAATACTTGGAAAGTCGGCCTACGATTTAAACACAAAAATATGTTAAGAAATAGAGTTAAATTATAAGATTTTTGACAAGAGATTCCTGTCGGCACGAAGATGATGGCATCATAAAGGAACATTGGGCGTTTTGGGCCAACGAAGGTCGAAATCCTTGACCCAGCATCCTAATGAAGAAAATTTCTCCAAAGGGTCCTCCATGGTAGTGGCTAAGACATTTTATCTCCACCACGATGGTCCTAGGTTTGATATCCCACCTTGAGCCCTATAATCTCCAATTGTCGAAAAACTTATTCAAGTATTAAGTTTATACCTTATAATTTATACTAAGGGAAAAAAATCCAACTTTTTTCCCCCTTCAACCTGATTGCATCGTGGCTTCTACTGGAGAATTCCGGTTAATTGCTTATTCATGTAAACCCCAAAAAGGGTGACAAAAAACTTCTTGACATTTTATACTTAGAACAAAGGCTCCATTTTCAATGGCGTCATGTTTCGCGAAATAGACTAAAAATTTGGCTAAGTTAGGCCTGAAATCGTTTTAGGATAAAAGGTTAACATTATTCTCCAGATAACGATCTACTTTTTAATTGCTTCATTTATCTATTGTGCCAGCAAATTAGTAAAACGGTTTTAAACCCATTAGCCTTTATTGGGCTTTATAATGGCCTTTTTTCGATTGCTAAATCGAAATTCCTTTAATCCTTATGAAAATCCTTGAAAAACTGGATTAATGTCTAGAAAATATGACCGTAGCCTTGATCAAATCTCCAAAAAATTATCGGTAAATTCGAATTCCAATTATAGTGTTTTATCATTACAAATATTTGAAAAAGTAATAAACCATTGGGATAAGCGCTTGGAGGGAGAAAGGTAAGAAAACAATAATCTTCAAAATAGCTGGGTTGCGAATGATAAATTAGGCCTCTCCGGTCATATTCCATTCACGGTTCATCAGGCACAGACAGTAGCCTTCTCGAGCCTTCTCTTAAATTATGATTACGGCCTTTTTTGCATATTTACGGGTCAAAAACGAGATCATTCCCCAGATATTCTTGAACTGACGAAATGAGGCCTAAAGGGTGGTAAAGATCAGTGTAATTCGTGGATATTAAAATGGACTTTTATTTTTTAGGAAATTTGGAATATTCGGTCAAGGACTAGATTGTTTTGCTTCACTATCAGATTAATTGTCAGCATTTTTCATCCAAAAATTATAAAATCCAATAATCCATTATAATCCATATAAAGGTTATTATGTTTTTAGCCTTAGAAAAAAAAAATCAAGTCCGATACGTCACTGTTTTGAAATGAAGCATGTAAATGCATTTAGGACTCCCAATTATTGCAATATTTACATCGATCTTCTCCATCTTTGACAGTTTTATAAATGGGTCAATGGAAAAATGTGACATTTCAGAATAACTCTGGGTGCTAATTAATAAATAAACAAACCAGTATTCTCCTAAAATGGAAGTGAGTAAGTTCAATTTATTCATTTTTCATACATAAAATTTATTTTTTATTCGAAATCTTTTTTTTTAAAGAGAAAAGTTTCGCTTTAAAATAGTCAAAAATTCAGGAGAAAGCTATTAAAATGGAAAAATTCTGATCCTTTGATTAATTCATATGTAAAATATTCTTGGAACACAGGAGTTTTAACGCGAATCCGATCCAGGTTGAATTGCAAAACGTATTTTTTTATACATTTTATAATTTAGTAACTATCGTGTTGTAATTTCGCCTAAAGAAAGTCTTTGAAAATCGAGTTTTCGGAATTTCTCGTTAATAAAGGTAGAAATGGAAAGAATAAAGGCTAGATGAGAATGTTGAGATTTGTCCGTGGCCTCCGGGTGAAGTAAATGTGCATGACTCTACTGTCATATTGTACACACCCACGCTAAGCAAGGTCCTAAAAGCAAGGTTTTAGATATAGGCCGACAAAAGCGGGGGGTCCTTAACATTTTCTTCAAATATTTCGATAAATAATGTGGAGGCTGCTGCTGACCGCCTGGAGGCTTCCCTCAGGACTTCCTGGATGAAAGGTGTTGGACTGTAGACTTTGGATTTTGGAATACGTAGGTAGGACTTAGAACTTTGGAACATTAAAATCTCTGTCTAATTACTCCAAAAATATGGTTAAATATGGTATGGAGGAACTCCATAACTCCAACTTTCTTAAAAATTTGGGATTCTACAGACCTCTCCACAACCACCAAATACTTCACCACCTGCTCCCATTATCCCATACCCCATACCCCACTATCCCTTTTTTCCCTATCACCTCCCCCTGCAAAATTCCTTTTGCCTGTCTTACTACTTCTGGGTGGCCGAATGTTAGTTACGCCACTGTTCACCGACCAAAAAATTAGACGTCATTAATGCTTGACGTATACATAAAAGAGATAAATCATAATCGTCAATGTAATGTTTAATTTATGCTCTTGAAATCTATAATTAAACGTGCCCTTGTAATTTAACTGTCCTGAAAGATAAAATAAATGGTATATCAAGTGTGGAAAGTCGATCACGTCGAACAGAGAAGGGGTAGGACGAAAAATTAGCATTGCTCAGGCTTGGGAAAAAGGAAAAACTCGACCCCTTTCTCAAGAACTTGTTTTGCAACTATGCTTTTTAATCCATTTGTTATAAACATCGACAAAAGGGACTGAGGGTTGTGTAATGCGATGTTAAATTCATAGTTTAGTGCTTTTGAAGGAGTAATCCTAGAACGGCTTAACATATCCAGTGCGATTAATGGAATAGGTCAACGGATTTACATTAAACTGATATTTTTGCGATCTCGTATTGTAAAAACGGTTTGAAACAGCGACTGTCCAATATCATACTTCATTATACATAACTGTTCATAGATATCTAATTTTATAGCTATCGGGTTTTAACACGTGGGAGTTCGGTGTACTAAGTAGCATGCAATGTAGATTACATTTGCATAATGTATTAGGTGTTAACTTTGAAGTGGACGAAAAGTTTTTACTTGATTCCTTATGCAAAAGAAGAAATTTTGGTTGTCATCCGTGAATTCGAAATATCTAGTCAAAAATGCATTTTCATAAATCATGAGAAAAATGCAGTTTGTCAAGAACTTCATGAAACCAAACTGAAAATTCCTTAGTTCCCTGTCTAACTTTATTGTTTGGTCACAAAAATCGTTATGAAATGCGGGCTCAAAGTCGTATTTCACTGTGGAAAATGATTTAGTGCGAAAAATTAGTATTTAGAAGCAAAAACTAGGCTTGAACCTTACTTGAAGGCGAGTTTAAAATGAAAGTATGATTGATACGAATTCGTGACCTAACTAAGGAAGTTCGAAAGTGATTTTTAACTATTTTCTCCCAAATCTATCGGTAATTAAATGAACTATTTGGTCAAAAAGTACCAATTAGTATGTATAAAGACTTCCGGCATGTATGTCGTTTAAAAGAGATAAAGTATCCAAGCACGAATTTTTTCTAAAGTAATCTCTGAAGAGATCCAAGAAAAGTCTATTGTCTAAGTAAAAAGGGGGTAAAAAATTAGGTACTTTTATTACGAATTGTCGATGGAATGTTAAGATGGCGAAGGTGTGGCCACCCACATTTTCTGGCGCCGTGGCTCCGTGCGGATTGCTCTCCCCAATAAATGATTCTTTGGCAATATCACCCCACAGCCACTATTCCGGGGGATTCGATTAATAAATAATTACTCTTTTCTCTTTCTCAAAATGCTCGCTCTGTAATTGCCTCGTACAATAAATAACGTTCAGTTATCGCCTTGTGAAAATTATTGCTCTGCTACCTTTCGTTTGCTTTTGCATCGCTTATATCAGAACAAACAGAACACAAGTTTATTTCGCAGTCAAAGAATTTTTTTCCAGGAATCTCAACTATGTCGATAAATACCAAGCAATTAGAGTACTAAAAACATATAATTTTTATTCTGCGATTTGTTGGGGAAAAAATGTACTCTAAGGATCATTAAGATAATATGCATACCTGACATACATAGGTACTTGTCTGAATCACTCCTACGAGTGTGTTTGTTCACTATGGAAGGTACCTTCTATAATAAGCATCAAAATCGATACGATCGAAAAATTAAGTACGAACTTTGATTTTTACAAGAGTAGAAACTTTATGTTATGATAGCATCGGACACGCCACTATCACGATTGACGGTAAAAAATTTGAACATCAAAAGATCAACATGTATATGATATTATCATCAAACCTCGCAACTCAATCTTTGATTTGGGACTCTAAATAACTCTCTACAAACACCAAATACGCCCTCCTCGCATTAACCATTTCCCACCCAACCATCACTTCCCCAACTGCCCCCACATCCGCCAACACCCTCCCATCAACACCCCCCGCACACTCTCATCACCACCAAAACACACTCATTCCGATAGTGGATTTATCCAAAAGAAAAAAAACAACATTTCCTTCTTTCCGATGCTTTGGGCAGTCATTAAGAAATCTGTAGGTAGAGCCTACACGAATAGTGCACAACATATTTTGCTAATTAGAACGAAAGGTTTCCTACCTCGTATTATACGAAAGACAAGCTATAATTCGTTTTAATTAATTAAACATCCATTAAAGCAATTCTCAACAAGATTTCTGCTGTTAGTATGTGTTAAATACTCATGTTTTTTTTAGGATTCTCGAAATTCTTTAAATAAAATAAAATATGGGTTAAATTAGAAGAGTTGTCTCATAGATCTTGTGCGTAAAACGAGTTGGCTACTGGAATCATTAGCGGTATGAAATTATTCATTTGCACTTGTCTTGTTGGAGTGTTTGTCGTCTAATAATGGATGGGCGTCTATTGAACGGTCGGTGACGAAATCGTGGATGGCTATATAAAAGAGGCCGTCCTTGCTTTATGCTTATTTATGAGACAAGAAACTGTTTGGTGACATACCGTGGGTTTACCCGCTATATCCCGATTCGGGTTCCACTCACAACTGGGTCACACACATTTTCAGATCGACTCTCCTCGGGTGAAATCACCTTTTACCTCTGATTAATCTTTCTTCAATCAGTTATCGTCCAATGGAATCTTATCAAATCGAATGCAACTCCCAATTATACCGAGACATTCTTTACCATTCCTATGCCAAATAAGATCAAATAGACGGAACCGGTTTCAACCTGCCGCTCTAACATCAAAAAACTTTAGCAATCGATTTTTTTTAAGTGTCAACGACGGTCTTTTTTAACGTTATTAGTTTTAATTCATCAATTTTATTGTTTCTCCAATTTAGAAAATGCGAGTCGATTTTTAGACTGACACACCATTTATTTCTCTACATTTCTTAGATTTTACTCCCGTAATACGACCTTCGAACCACATTTTTTTGTGATAATTATTATTTAATAAAAATAATAATCTATTATATAATGAGCAAAGGATTTCACTTAAACCAGACACATTACGTGCTTGCCACGAACGCAAATATGCAAATCGATGTTTATAGTATCCAAGAATTTAAAGTGCCTAAAGAGATAATTGCCATTTAAAAATATTCTTCGTCATTTTCTTCTTAAAAAATTTTAAGTCGGCAACTAGTTATATTAATGTAGTGGCAAATCGAAAATATAATGGAAAACGATTTGCGAAATGCATGATTTGTTCAACATTATCGCAATTCCTGTGAATTGGTTGGGCTGGCCAAGAATCAACATTATCCGCTTTTTTACCATTTTAAACTTAAAAGAATTTTTGTTCTCTAATTTATTTAAAAAATGGCCGGTGTACAAATAAAAATCCAGTTGCTTTTTGCGTGGGTAGGGTCACTTTTTATCCTATTACCACCTTAAAAAACGTGGGTTCCGTTTCAAATTAAATAAATTATAAGATCACTTTTTTTGGTAAATAGTTCAAGGCTAATAAAGTTGGTGAAATTTTCGTTTTTGTGTAAAGCATTTTATAAATATTGACAGTTCAACCATACTTTTTGAAAGCCTATTAATCTGAAACAAAAAATAATAAATAAATAAACATAATAAATTATTGTTTAAACTTTTTAAGTCGTTAAGGTTGACCAAAGTCAGTTTTGTTTTACATTTTTCCTTGTTTTGAAAAGTGATTTAACATGTTAGAACATGAACAGTTATCAGTTCATTACAACCCAATGAGGAGTAAATGTGTGATATAACTGAATTATTTAATTAGGTTACATTATAAATGAGTGATAGGTTTATGACCAAAATAAAAATATAAGATTTTTGGCGTGACCACCAATTTGATAGACTTTTTTATTCACAAACTTTAAAGCCTTCTCGAGTATATAAAATAAAAGCAAGTATGAGCCAAGGATAACAACTTGCACCAGGTTGCAGGTTCAATGTCTTGGTTACATTGATACATAGGCGCACTTTAATGTTCTAAATCTAAAAATAAAATTTCATAAATTATTAATCAACAATTAGTGGGCACATTTTTTTGTAGATGTTTACATATCGAGTTTATTCAATTTATTGACGAATTTTCGAAAGGTGTTTGTTTTTTTAATTGATTCCGATAGGTTTGTTATAAAACAAACAGAAAGCATCCTGTGTAGTGAAAAATTAGCTATTGCATAGCCTTTCGATGATTTACATTTGCATCGAGAAACGGTGGCGGATCCTTAAGGAAAGGTAGGTACTTAATATCGGTTTGGCTACAAATCAAATTAAAGTGAGGCGTGTTGTGGTGTTACGTGTTGGCCAACGCCCTTCTCTGATGTCTCAATGTCCCTCAGATTTATTACCATCTCCCCGGGATTTTGTTACAAATTTCACCATGTCCCTTTCCCATGGATGCTGGGGGGCCCTCCTCACTCGGGAATGCTCGCGGATTTTTCTCTATGGCTACCTTTTGTTAAAGGAGATTAATTTAAGCCTTTTGATTCGCTAACCACAAGTACATAATAGAGTTAAAAATTGGTAGATTTTCTGAAAGAAATCTACCTAATAACCAAGTTAGCTTCCCTCTGTACTTTGGAGAACCCTCTGAGTCATATCAAAGGTCTAGTCTGGTAGTTATGGAAGTGGAACCCCCAAAATAGGAACCCAAAAAAAGTGTGTTTTTTGCAGACGTTCATTTGCTGGGCGGAACGCTGCATTCCTAGCTCCAACCTCCGAAGGCCCTACCCATTATATGGTGCAAATTTGGTGAAGATCGATGGAGTTCTAACGAAATGAAAAGGGAGCTGAAAAAACACACTTTTTTGGACCGAGTATGCACTCAAATTTTGCCTCTGAAAAATGAAAATCATCCTTCACATCCAATGGGAACTTAGGAGGACAGTGAGGAACGTCTCCTATGGGTTGTCCATGGGGGCCTTGAATTAAGAATTTATGTCTCGGCAATCGCAAAATGGCATCTTTTTAAAAAATTTCTTTTAAAAGTTGGTCAAAAAAGCGGGAACTTTATCGGAGTGCCGCGCGTTTTATTGAAACTTCAAAGAGGTTACATTGAGGTTACCTTTGACACAAACACGCGAGATTCGAGAACGATCAACGAACTGTTTCGCCAGTTTTCCTTTAATTTACTATTTATTTATACATCCGAGGTGAGATAATTATTAATTTTATGATTGTCTTGAACATAAACTTATCGTGAGGAACGATTCGTCAATCAAAGTCGTCGTTTCTTTATTTTTTTGTTCACCTACTGACTTTCTCGTCAAGGTTTCTTCTGTCTTCATGTTGTTTCTCTCGTTGTGTGGATTGACGTTGTAGGAACTTAGTTAAAGCACTTAAGAGTTAAGACCTAGATTGGGCAACCCAGACTAAGGAAATAAATTCGTCGAGTCCCCTTCCCGTCTGGCATCCTGGTGCCAGGTCAGACAAAATGAAGATTTTTTGAATTGATTAATCTGACTACTTTGTTTCTTTCATTACAGATAATCCTGGACCACTACCTTTTTAGAAATGTCTCAAGAAATAATCGATTTAGATGACGACTCGGTCGTTTCATTGGACTCCATGAGCTTCAGTGATGGTGTTGCATTGGACGATTCGGAAAATTTTGTATACGTTGAACACGAATTAGGATCGATAGAAAACGTGCGAATTCTCCTGACAGACACCGGTGATTTAAAACATTACGAAATCAGGGAAAAAGAACCCTTTGAAAAGATATTTGATCAAATCGCCGAATTTTATAACGTCGACCCTTCCGAAGTGATGATTATCCGCAACAATATTCCGGTTTCTCCCAAGGACTCAGTTGAATCAATTAAATTTTCCATACTTGACCGATTCCGTGCCTTCGTCTTTAAGAAGACCAAAGAAGACATCATAAAAGACCTTAAAGAGCCTTCAGATGACAGAATTCAAGTATCATTCCAACGTGATAACAGAGAAAAAAACCGTTTACACTTTTACATGACTGAAAATGACAAATTTAAAGTTATATACGAACTCATCTCAGAAGAATTGAAAATTCCAGAGAGTCAAATAAAAATAAAATTTGACGATGAAATCGTCTTGCCAGACTATTCTTTAAAATCGATGGACGTCGATGAGCATGTGGTCATGGACTTGATTCTTCCAAAGAAATAAATCAATAATATATAATTCGTTGTAAATAAATCGAAAAAATTATGTACATTTTGTCCTATAGTTTGTTTATGTAATTTATAAAAAAATTAAAAATAGCCTACTTTCCTACGGAAATCCGCTAATAAGTCTTCCTCTAACTACATAATTATGTTACTTATTGTTAGTTGGAATTTTTTGACCTTTGCCCTACACAATTTTTCAGATTTTGTTTAATGCTTTTATTTAAAGTTATTTGATTAACCTTAAGCATGCTTAAGGTACGAATAACGACGAAAAATTGCATGCAATTTTGGTAAGGATTTAAGGAGAGCTTTTAGTGTCAAAATTACCCTTACCATTTATCAGACATGACTTAGTTTAGTCCATGATGTTGCCCGGCTGTTTTTGTGTATTTCTTCACAGCCGCCATTGTCATTTGATGTTTGTGGAGAGGTCTGTAGAGCCGCATATTTCCAAGAAAGTTCGAGTTTTGGGGTTCCTTAAAAAACATTTTACTGCAACGAAAAGACAGGATGAAAAAAAATATTCACAAAATACATTCGATAATTATTATTATTTTTTGTATAAAAATATTAGCTTTAGGTAATTTATACAATATTCTGTCTTTTATTTAAATTATTACAAGTAAATAACAATATTAAGGCCAGGATTACATTATTCAGTCAACTGGGGACAACATTCCAATAAAATGAAGTTAGGTACAAGAAAAAACATGATTTTTATTTTTGAAAATTCCGAAATTTAAAAGTTAAACTATGATAAAATTTAACAATTATAAAATCTATTAAAAAGGCCACAAAGGATATGTTTTGTGCTAAAAAAAAATGAAAACAATAAATTTGCCGCCAAAAATTTGAGCAAAACATTTAACTTTTTACTTTAGCAAATAACATGAACAATCTAGGCTACAAATATATACAAATAAACAATATTTACAGTTATTGAGAGTAAAAAAGAAAAGTGTTAAGTAAAAGAGTGATACTTAAGACTTTAATACTGGTAATAAAAATTTTAAGCCTGTTGTTTCTTTTTGAAAAATGGTACTAAGGCCCATACAGCAGCACCCATGACTAAAACGACTCCTAAACCACTGATGATTGGTTTGTAGACGCCTATGGATTCAAATAACGCACCACAAATTGGTGGGCCGATTAACTGAAGAATGCCCATCACGAATAATGAGACCCCGTAACTGGAAGCGAGCATTTCTTCTCCCAACATATCGACCATTACTACTGTTGTGATGCCGACATAAGTACCGGATGCTAAACCAAAAATCGCACAGAGAACGCTGATCATTTTATAGCTGTAGACGAAAGGAAGGAAAAATAATGCAATTCCAGATATCAAGTATCCTCCCACGAAATAAATCCTTTTATCGATTTTCAACACGTCTGATAATGATGCACCACCTATACGGCCGATTAAATCTGTAGTGGCGATTATTGAAAGAAGATAGGAACCTTTTGTTTTATCGAAGCCGAGTGTTTTCGCATATTCTGGAACCAGGATGGTAAAATTTACGTAGCCGATGGCATTGGAAGCATTTGATATTAAAATTATTATGTATAAAGGGTCGGTAAGTAATGTTTTTAAAACTGAAGGCTTTTTCGCCTTTTCTTCTTTGTTGACGTTGACGTTTGAAGAATATTCTGGATGTAGGCCGACCAATGTGCTGCCATGGAATGCTGTACTGACATACCTCAATGAGGAGCTTGACATATTCGATGCAACACTGTAATTCCTGGTCATTTGTCCAGTGCTTCCAAGTCGAGATGGAGTCGCATATGTGCTTATTTTTCTGTTTATTTGTCCAGAGCTTCCAATGTTCAATATGCGTCCACCGTACGAACTTGTGCTGACTTTTCGTGATGAACTTTCTAAATTGACCAAAGATTTTTTTAAATTGGCAGTACTTGTCTTCCTATCGGAGGGCAATAATGGCTGTTCTGATTCTTGGTTCAATCTTGAGCTGCTTTTCATCATGATGACCGTGTCGCCATTTTTTTCAGGACTTGGCGTTATTTCGATTATAGATTTGTCATCGTTTAGCGCATCAGGGTCTTTTTTCACTCTCACTCTTTTCATATGTTTGGAAACAGGATCGTAGAAAAGAGCACCCACAAGAACATTGAATGTCAATCCTCCCATTATTAGGACTGCTCCTCTGAAAAAATTTTGTCAAAAATCTCTTTTTTTAATTTTAAAATACAAACCTGTAACCGTAAGTCTCTAATAAAAATCGAAGCATCGGTGGGAAAATGATGGATCCAAAAGCACTTCCGGATATAGCCAACCCATTCGCAAATCCTCGATATTTGACAAAATAATTTGTGACGAGATATATCCCAGGAGGGAACGACAGTCCTGCACCAAGCCCAACCATCACTCCAAAACTAAAAACAAATTCTATTAATCCCACATCAAATATTTTGAGCTCATATTTACCTAAAATACAAATAAACTATTGAAGTTGCAAAACAGCTAAGTATCATACCAAACGCTGCAAACAATCCTCCAGCCATAGTTACAGTTCGGTATGAAGTCTTTATTGATAAATATGTAGTCAAAGGACCTATTACAAAATTTTTAACCATTTTGTGGATATTTATCGAATTTACCTGTTGAGCAATATAAAAAGTAACAAAGTGCAGGAATCCAAGATGCGACGACTGGAGTCGTTTCGAACACTTCAAGGAACTCGACGAATAAAACGCCAAACGATTTGATGGTACCAGGTATGAGCATGTTTATAAGCAACGTTCCACCCAAAATCAGCCAACCCCAACCACCATCCGGTGGCACGAGCTGCCACTCCTCATCTGCAAAATAAATACAATTTGTTACTATATGGAGTTTCCAAGTTCAAACTTCTGTAAAGTGTAATTAAGTATTGTTGTTGAGGAAACTGAATAATTTCCTGCCCTCGCTAATTCCTGAGACCACCTTTACCACATTGAATTAACGTGGGAGAAAGAAAAACCCTTTTAAGCAAATAAAGTTTTAATTACGTTACATATCGTTGACCTAATTAGTAAAATTATAACAACAAATTATCTTTTTTTTGATAACCGTCCTTGGTGAAAATAAACGACGTTTTAATCTGTAAAGATTCTTAAGGGGAAACAGGTGTTGACATAAGTTCTAAACAATTTATTTTGTATTTATTTTGTTTGCCTTTCATAAGTCAAATAAATAATTAAAGTAAAGTTGATAGAGGTATTGGAAGGTCGAGGGGGTAGGGGTAGTTTGGGGGAGGATCGAGGGGGAAAATGGGGATAAGGTAGTGGAAGGTTGATAGTGGCGGGAGCACAGATTATCTATATATATATAATATGTGGGGTAGGGTATGAGGTTATTTGGGGGTATTTGTGGAAAGATCTGTGGAGCCTCGAATTGTGGAAAAGTTAGAGTTATAGGGTTCTTCCTCCATCATAACACTTCTCGTTTTAGCGGATTTCCTTAGGGAAAGAGGATATTGAGGTAGTCGTCACGGAGCCCAAGCTAGAGGCGGGAGGCCTATATATTCTTGATCAAGACGCTCTGGGTTCACGATTCGCTTGTTTAATAGGCTTGATTTATGTAATTCGGTTTTTTCCTCGTCTAGTGTTATGCTATTAATGATTTTATTGATAATCCATTCCTTCCGCGTAAAAACTTCATGTAAATTCATTTAAAACTGAGTTCGTTGAACGGATTGCATAATCCGAATCTCGTTCGTATAAGTTCGATGAGCCATTAATGAGGGAGGGCGGCTGGCTGGTCCCTCCCGTCGAGATCCTGCTGGCTTTATGCCATCGAAAATGGACAATCCAATGCTCCAGTTCAGTGCTTTTCTATAAAAATAGCTCACGGCTCTTCGTAACCAGTAATTGTACGGTTTACTCAAGGTTTTTAATACCTACTTCCCGGAAAGGCGTTTATCCTCGTTACATAAAAAAGCGAATCGATTTCAAATGAAATGTTTAGAATTTGTCCAAAGTCCCATTATCCAACCCCTAGGATATACGATCCAATTTAACATAGTGTCCCCAAAAAAAGGCATTAGAGAATAAAAAATCAATGAATTTGTAACTTTTTTTAGCCTTGAAAGGCATATCTATTAACTTGATTAATTGCAACCATTATCTTGCTTCAAAAACATTTCATTTAAGAAGAATCATTTTGTAACATTTTATGAAACATCCGGTGAAATAGGAATGAAAAACTGACAATGAGTTGTTTTCTTTCTTCTAAGGCTTAATCACATTAAGAAGGAATGACTCAGGGGGAGGCTTGCGCCATATTACCATGGTGTGTTTATCAGAGACTACCATTGTTACTCTCATCTGGAGAGGCTATGCTCTTCTTTTATTTTACTAAAAGGTACCTACTTCAGTGAGTTTATATGAAAATTTAAGGCGCTCCTTCTTTCATTCTTTGCGTAGATTTTTTTACCTGTCTCGGTGTGTTGAGATCCAAGCTAAGGGCCTAAAATTTGGGTCACAAGCCCCCATGGGTTGAGGGGGCCTGGGCTTAGCCCCCATAGCCTTTGTTGGACCCAAAATCGACAAACTTCTAACGTCCTGTGGTTTTCCCAAAAAAATAACTTTCTGAGAAAGTTTTTACGACATAACTTTTGTAATTTTCGGGAAGAAAAAAAAACTTGCTTTTCTCCCTAGCTAAATCTTGAAAAATACCAAGCCGATGATAAATAAATAAATAAAATTTAAACAGAATAGGGTTTTTACAAAGGTCAGTGAGTCAAGGTTAGAGTTCATCGTTTTATATTTTCTTTTCTTTTTTTAAACTCGGACATTTGCGAGGTTAATGCACTAGATTCTATTGATTACCCTATGAGTGGTCGCATAAAGGATCACGCTAACGTATTTTCACCCCTTTATAATGCAGGGCAGGCCATAATAAAAAGTTTAAAATTAACCCAACACAAAAAATACCAGTTTCCTAAGTTTTAAGCTAAAGAAACCCAAAATTAGAAAAATGAATTTTTTTTAATGAAAAGATTTATTTAGCTTTTGGATAATAAACAAGAAATTTTATATGGGAGCAATCATTGACGTCAATAGCCTGGAAAACAGTTTTAACGAGGCGAATGATTCGTTTGAAGGCAATTGTTCGAAAATAAGAAGTCGTTTTGGTGTAATTTTATCGATCAGGAAACAACATTGGGGGTCATACAAGCCAAACCTTAATAACTCAAATCTTTTGAACTTAGTGACAGACCAATAAAGGAAAACTGTTATCAAGATTTAAGGGAGCCACGATACCATTTTAAAATTGTTGATGTTGAGGTAAGCAATTTTTTGTTTATTGTATCTGACGTCAGTAGACTTTTTCGTATTATAGTTTAATCATATTATCCCTATCTTTCAATACTTAGACGATAATCTTATTGAGAAAAGACGCCATAACAGCATTTAGAAATGACATAATGTTTTGACGAGCTTGAAGCTTAGAAGATAACAACTTTTTAACTTGTCATAAGGAAATGCAGACAGTTGATAAGAATCTTGGACCTCAATTTTTTTTTTAATCGTGAGAGATTTTTTCTTAAAATACCTAGCACGAAAGCTGAATTTGCTCAAAAGTTTTATGAGATAAGCCACAAACTTTTTTTTTACAACCCTGAGGCCTCACGTGATCCGCCCTTTTCCTTCAACGTGCCTAAATAATAGTCAACTTCACCCTTTTTTTGCCTTACTACTTTTTGGGACCTCCGTTTGATTTTTAACAAAGAAAAATTTCAATTCAAGCATTTTTATATTTTGCTCCTATTTGCTCGCTCCTACGATTTATCGTAGGAATAATTTGAATTTTTTTCCTGAAAAACTTTATTTAAGTTCAAAAATAGTTTTTGTGATCCCCAGAGCTCCCTGATCACGAATATATCTCTAAGCCCAGAGCTTCCGTCACACCGACCACAATAGCTTCCTTTCCTTTGGAAATCAGTTAAAATTAAATAAATAAATTATGAAAAATTATCATGAAAATTTTAAAGTGGTCTCCACGTTGAATGACACGAGTGAAGATTTACAGAAGACATTTTTGTTTTGTTTTTTTCCCTTGTTTTATCTAATGTTCTTTGCTTGGGCGTGTTAAGACCAAAATAAATAATGTAAAAGTAGGTAGATGAACAAACAAAGATAATGATTATAGAGATTATTGCTGCTTTATTTAATTTTTAAAACTGTAATCTACGACTTTGGAGAAATAGAATTTGGTTCGAAAACGAGCTTTATTCTTTACATAATCTATTAAGATAAGGAAGGTTCTATCGGAAAATCGTTCTATTTCTCGCAACCAGTTTTATCTGGATAAAAAAGTTGACGCATTCAATAAAAGACATTAAAGATCAAATTATTTGTGTCCACTCTTCATACTAGTTTTATCTCCCTTGTTTAGTCAAATGACCTCATTCTTTTCGTTTCGTTTAATTTTTTCGAATCGACTCAGACGAATTTGTTTTAATTAAACACTCGGAAGACTCCGGAACGATTAATTTAACTTTTTAAAACGTGGGAAGAATGAGAAAGATCGGGTGCTTGTCGAGAATTTGTCAGTTTCTTATTTCAAAAGGGGTGGGCACGATTCATCAAATTAATTGAAGGAAACCTAGTAAGAGCTCATTACTTTCACAATGAATTTTATCAAAATAGTAATTAAAAATATGTAAAATATAAAAAAAAAATAAAGTTAAAAAAAGTGTCTTGAAAATTCGTCCCTCATGTCCCCAAAAAAATCTTCATCAAAAGAAATTGCCCTGTCAACTTTTCAAAAAAATGGGTCTTAAAGACCGAGTTCGATTTCTCTGCTTCTTATTGGCCAACCGACTTGAAATTTTCAGAGCTTTTCCTTACCATTGACAAGAAGAGTCGCTCCAAATTTCAAATCAGTCCACAAGGAGCTGAAAAATCGTTGTGTACTTTTTGAGTTTCCACATCAGATTTTCGAAGTTGAATGATGTTTTGATCGACTTGAAATTTTTATGGCGAAAATTGTTTGAAAAGCACTGAGGGTTTTTCATAGCCCTAAACGTGATGAAAAATCTTTTGCTCCACACCTAAGCAGCAAAATATTATTCGTGGCGACGAATTTTCCTGGGCTCATTTTCAAGTTGGTCAAAATTTCCTTTTATTTTCCTTCCATGAATAACTTATTTAGGTGCAACCTGCCAACCACCAGCTACTGTGCAACTCGTGTAGGCATTTTCAAATAACTAAGCCAAAACTTTATTTTAAAAAATTGTTCTACCTACATTTTGTACGATATTGAAATTTTTATCTATTATTTTTTGGTATTTCGTTAATATTAGGTCACAATAAAGCTGTCAAAACTGAAAAACAGATTTCTAGTTCGAGGTCGTTATATGTCAACTTGTTTTTTTACGACTATCTAGTATCTTCTCATATGGATGTTTTTTTCTTTATCTTTTCCAGTTCAAAAAATATCACTATTTTTCCAAAGGTTCAAATTATTCCAAGCGTTCAGTATTAATTAACCGAAAACAATGAAACGATCGATTTGCTGAGACAAAAGGAATTCAAAAGGAAACTATAGTGTGGAACGGGATTAGGTAACAGAATACACCGGTTTTGAGTTTGTAATAAAAAAAAAATTAGGGCCAGTCTTTACCATATAAGGACCTAATTTATGCTTTTTGGCCATAGGTCGTTTTACCGTTTTAAGAATCGATAAAAAAATTTCAAAAGGAATTTTGTATTTCATACGACCATGACACATCGTCCTTGGCAAGCTTCCAATAAAATGGAGGAACTAGGTTTTTTTCTCATAAAAACCGATGACCTCTTAGGTCAAAAATAGCTAGGAGTTCGCTGAGGTGTAACGAAAAAAATGAAGATATTGTGATCAAAGCTGCCCAAACCAAGGGGTGATGAGGAGATGGTAAACAAAAGTCCAATATCTTATCCACCACACCACTGAGGTCCCCACAAACATAATTTTAGATACAAAAAAAATTTACATGAAAGTTTAACGTATCTGAAAACGTTTAATACGTCGCACGAAGAATTAAAACTAAACTTTTGCAAGGTGTAAAATTAAATAAAAATTTATAAAAATTTCCTTCAAAGACTTGTCATTCCTAATCAAAGCCTGATGTAAAATCGTTCTCATGTCATTTTTGCAGATCATGAAGATATTTGCATTTTTAAATTTGCATGCAATTTGAATTCAATTCTCTCGTAAAATCGATTTTCAGTAAAGATTTATTCAAATGCCATCACAAAAAATAGTTAGACTAATTGTAAAAATGTTAGAAATGACCTAGAACTTCTTCCTAGTAAATAAACTACCTCAATGTCAATGAAAACTCTGGGGTAAAAATGTGGCAACATCCCAAAGAGAAAGTTTCCGCATTCAAGACATAATTACTTCATTTATTATTTAAAAAAGACAAAACAATTGAAACTTAAATTTTAATGTCTTGTCAGTTTTTACAATTTTTTTTGTCGTCTTCATAAATTTTGATGACAGGTGGCCAAAAGATACAAATTCCATAACTTTCACTTAAGGAATTTTTTTTATAGGTAAGTTTTTTAATTTTTTAGGGACAAAGTGTGAAGAAAATTAATTTCAAATAATATTAAATTTTTTATCTTCTTGGAATGTTATCGCATTATAAAAATGTTATCAATGATTGACGAAAAAAAATGAAAGAATTTTATGGTTTGAGGAGAAAAAAATTTTTTTTTAATTACCGTCTTCGAGAGGAGCTTCCTCGTTGGCCTGAGTTTCCTGTCTCGTGGAGCTCATGTGGTGAGCATGAGCGGCACCGAGGGTCTGTAGCCGCGTCTAAACTGACCCAATTGTGCCGGAGTTGGCTGAGGGTTGACCTTGTCAAACTCCATCGGACGCCCTCCCCGCCGCTAGGCCCTATCTTCAAGCTACGGTGGGGAAAACCAGCTGCTCTCGCAATGGCGTCTACGTCCCTCCCATGTGGAAAACACGTGCCAAAGGTCGAACAGGACTTTTTTTTTAACCCGGAAATATGAAACGTTTTCTTCACTCGAGAATTTACGACCACTTAGTTCAAGTTTGTCTCAAAAGCGCATGCGTTAGCTTTCTTCCGATTTCATACCTTTCAACGATAACTTGATTTTTTATTTCTTACGCCAAAACTACATTTTAGGCAGCAATTTTTGCAATGCAAAACTAATTTTATATGACATATTTACCTAATTAAAAACTTGATTTCTTACCAAAATTCGCTACTTTGCGATGATTTGTGTCGATGGTTTCTTTTAGCGGATTTTCATGAGAACTCCGATTTACGGAGTCAAAATTACGCTAAGCACGCAAAACTGTAATGTCTTGATGGTTTAGCATTCTTTAAATGGCTTCGTAGGCTAAACCAGCAATTCTGTGATGTCGTCCTGGTTTAACAAACCTTGGAATTCACATCCCTGTGATAAACTTCCTCCAACTGTCATTGTATTAATCTCGAATTGGGGGAGGGTAGTGAAAGATTGGAGGAGGCGAGGATAAAGCAGAGTTATGCTGGGGGGAGGTTAAAGAAGGTGGGAGGAGAGTATGGTAGGGGAGGTGATGAGAGTAGTAGGAGGTGATTGAAGTTGTGGATAAGGTTTGAAGAGTGATAGTGTAGAGCGGGTGATGTGATGGGTGGGGGGGGGGAGTATTTAAGTGTTTGTGGAGAGGTCTGTAGAGCTCTGAGTCATAGGGTTCCTCCTCCATACCACATTTTTTTCTGCTCTCATTAATTTTGTTTCAATGGATACTGAATAGTCAACGAAACAACAACAAATATATTTTCCCAACAACTTTAAAAGTTAAACATAAAACTCTGAACCCAATAAAAAAACAAAAACAAAATTTTAAAATTCAAACAGAAATTTGTGCTTGGTTATATTCATAAACGCTTCCTTTTTCAACAAAAGAGGAGCTGGCGGATTTGCCGTTTTTAATATCGGCCACAGCTCCCGGCTTTCCCCATCCTCCACCACCGGGAGTAAGAATTTGAAAACTATCCTGAAAAATAATTAATGAAAAAATTAATTTTTGATGTTTTTCACACTCACCCCTGGTTCAACATCAATGGCAGTTTTGGACTGTAAATAAATGATGCGACCGTCTCTTTTATGCATGAGATTGACCCCTTTAGCGCCAGGGGATCCACCTGAAAAAATAAAACTGAGATTGCTGTCGAAAGAAAAGAAAAAGTACCTTCTAATCCATAGGGATGGAAAACTCTTCTTTCAGTCAGAATTGAAAGAGAGATATTCGTTCTAAAAAGTAAAATCCTGTTTACACCATCGCCTCCTTTGTACGAGCCGTCTCCTCCAGAGTTTTCTCTCAAGTTAAACTCTTCCAAAATAACAGGATATCGGTTTTCTAAAATTTCTGGATCCGTTATTCGGGTGTTTGTCATATGAGTATGAACTCCGCTTCGTCCATTCCAGGTCGGTCCAGCTCCAGCACCTCCAGCAATCGTTTCATAATAACCCCATGAACTCTGACCAAATGTCACATTATTCATGCAACCTTGAGATGCGGCACAGGCTTTAAAAGCTTTCAAAATAACATCAACGATTCTCTGTGAAGTCTGAACATTTCCGCCCACAACAGCAGCATCGTCTGATGGATCAAGAATGGATCCTTTGGGCAAAACAAGCTTTATTGGAGCCAAACAACCCTTTAAAAAAATAAAAATAAAATTGGAAATAACATAGATAAAAATTTTACCTGATTTAGTGGTACATCATGACCAACCATGCATCGTAAGCAGTAAATTAATGCAGAAGATGATATTGCACGAGGGGCATTGCAGTTTCCCCAAACTTCATAACCAGATCCAGAAAAATCAAAAACAGCAGTTCCAGAAGGAATGTCGATTTTAACATTTAGACAAATTGGTGATCCATCATCAAGGAAATCTTCAGAAAAGAGGTCAGTTGTACCGAATTTTTCAAGCTGCCTTTGACCAACAGTTCTTAACAAATCTTGAACAGCCAATTTCGCATTTTCTTGAATATATTCCATATACGACTGCACAACATCCAACCCATAAGCGTTGATGAGATCATTTACTAAAACAATCCCCTGAAAAGAATTAATTGATTGTTTAGCTAATTTTTACTACTTTTTGGTTGGCGGCGATTTGAGCTTGAAGATCGGCGATGTTGTCTTGAAGGTTTCTGGTGCCAGAAGAGCCAGGCCTTTCTGCCGGTCGCATCAGCTCCTCTTCTAGCTCTTTGACGCAAAATTCACCATTTCGGACCAAAAAAAAGCTTTTAAAAGAAGCCCCTTCTTCCAAAATGTGCTTCGAATGAGGCGGCATTGAGCCAGGAGTTATACCACCGATATCAGCATGATGGCCTCGACAAGCGACAAAAAATACCGGCTTTTTAACATCCCTAGACAAACATAATTTTTCTACTTCAAAAAATTCTTTTTACTTATAGAAAACTGGCGTAATGACAGTCAAATCTGGTAAATGTGATCCACCTGCTTTAGGATGATTCGATAAAATTACATCTCCTTCTTTTAATGATTCTCCATGAAGTTTTAACTAAAAAAAATGGTCCACAGGAAGCTTAGAAAACGTATTTTTTTGACTTGAGTCTCCCTAATACCTGATATTGGACGGTATCCTGCATTGAACCTAAATGTACAGGAATATGAGGAGCATTTGAAACCAAGCCACCATCAGGTCCGAATAAGGCACAAGAGAAGTCTAATCTCTCTTTTATATTTGTTGATATAGCAGTTCTTTGCAAAACTCTAAACCAAAATTAATAAAAATTTATTAATTGGGGAAAAATTACCTTCCCATTTGTTCAGCAATGCTCATGAACCGATGAGAAAATATACTAAGTTGGATAGCATCAAGTTCTTTGCTTAGAACTTTTTTGTTGATTTTGTTTATTTTGATGGATACATTTCCAGTTTCTGTGATATCAGCTACACAGTCGGGTTCAATCAAAAGCGTACTTAAGCCATCCATTAATAAAGCAGGGCCTTTAATTTTATTCCCAAATGTCAGCGATTTTAAAGAATAAACATTCGTGTCTAAATATCCTTGTGGTTCAAAGTAAACTTTTGTTACCTAAAAAAATTGTTATCCACAAAATTTTAATGTTTTTAATCTTACATTTTCAGGTTTGCAATTCGATTTGCTTGATTTGAGCGTTTTTTCTTTTCGAATTTGTGAGGAACCAACACCTCTGACTCGGATGTCATCGACAAGGATATTCCGTCCAGGAATGACGAAGCCAAATTCAGTTTTATACCTGAAAACATCATTAAATTTTTGGATATTATAAAATAAAAAACCTTGTCAAAAAAGATGATTCAAAGCTTTCCATGTTTTTGGGCCAATCATCTTTGGGCGAGCACATCAAAGTTCCATCGGTCCCTTCATATCGGAGATTCAAAAATGGTAAACATGTAATTGTATTCACGCTGAAACCTTGCCTTTCCAAATTTTCAACACATTTATTTTTCAGCCTTTCTAAATTGTTCAAAACCTCAGGAAAACTTTCTGAAAATTAATTTTAGATTATTTTTTCGGGAAATTTTTGATTACTTTTTGATAGTGTGAGAGTTGAAGGTTCTTGTTCTTCATGGACGACGTCCGCACAGGCAATTCCGTAGGCTGATAATATCCCAGCATATTTATGGACGGCGACTTCAGAAATTTCTAATTCTCGAGCTATGGCACATGCATGTTGTCCTCCAGCTCCGCCAAAGCATGCCAGAATGTGATCCCTGGTATCGTAGCCTTTTCCTTCAGTCAATGCTCTTATAGGTCGACACATGCTTTCGTTGGCTACTCGTATAAACCCCATGGCGACCTCTTCAATGGACAAACCTTTCTTTTTCCCTTGAGAAGCCAAAAAAGCATTGATCTACTACATTTCAAATAACTCATTATTTTTAGTTTATTTTTAAAACCTCTTTCCGCAATTTTTCAAATTCTTTCAAAGCCGATTCTTTGTCTAAAGGCTCGTTTTCTTTTGGGCCGAATATTTTTGGAAAGTATTCAGGAAGAAGACGACCGAGGACTAAATTAGCATCGGTGATTGTCAAATAGCCATTTTTACGGTAGCAAACAGGTCCGGGATGGGCACTCGCACTTTCAGGTCCGACAACAAAAAGGCCGCTGCGGAAAAAAAGTCGCGATCCTCCACCAGCTGCTACTGTGTTAATATCCAGCTAAAGAACGGTTAAATGATAAAAAATATTTTTAAAAAACCTGTGGAGCTTGGAGAGTAACACCAGCTATAGTCGATTCAAAAATATGCTCATAGGAACCAGAAAAGCGGCTCACATCTGTCGATGTCCCGCCCATATCGAAACCAATGATTGCCTTATTTCCAGGCGTTGTTTTGGCATAACCAACCACACCACCAGCTGGACCGGATAAAACAGCTCTCGATCCATTAAAACTAATCAAAAATTTAAGAAAAACGTGAAAAGTAAAACTCACGACATCATTGGAGTAAGGCCACCATCACTTTGCATAAAAAGGACATTAACACCGTCCAAGTCGTCTTGAAATCCTGAAGCAAATCCTTTCAAATATTTCTTAATATGAGGCGTCAAATATGCATCTGCGCATGCAGTGTAGCCACGATTGACGATTTTCACCATCGGCATCACTTGATGCGATAAAGAAATATTCGTGAATCCCATCGATTCGGCTATTTTGCCGATTTCTAATTCATGATCGTGCCACCTAAAAAAAAGTCATTATTTAAACAACAAAAATAAGCAACTTACATGTAAGAATGCATTAGAACAACACCTATGCTTTTGATTCCTTTGTCGAGCAATTTTTGAAGGTCTCTTTTTACTTCTTTTGGGTCGAGTTGCTGTTTTATTAAGTAGGTTTCACCCGAAACGCTTTTTACTTTGTCCCATATTTTGGCGTCAGATAAAATACATTTTTCTTTTAGTTCAGGCACGATTCGACAGTCGATTTCAACAACTTCTTCATAAAGGACATCTGGCATAGAAATTTCCTGAAAATTGACAACAAAATTAACAAATTAAAATGTTCATTTTTGGAGAGAAAAAAAATTTCCTGATGTCACAGGATACAATATGGTGCGGAAACTTCTTTTTTGATGAAGCCATTTAAAACATACCAAATCAAATATTTTAGGCCTGGATTGGTTCCCGATGAAAAGTAAATCTCGAAATCCTTTAGTTATGACAAGCGCCATCCTTTCGCCTTTCCGCTCCAAAAGCGCATTGGTCGCAATCGTCGTCCCCATCCGAATCCACTCGATTTCTTCACATCCAATCCTTTCATTTTTCCCAATTTTTTTCCCCGTTACCTTAAAAAATATTATAATAAATCATCATTGAGAACAATCATACTTCTTGGACTATCCGACGGATTCCTTCTCTGGGAGCATCCTCATAGTTGGAAGGATCGACCGAAAGAAGTTTGAGAGTGCGAACATCACCGTTCGGACATTCGGCATAAACGTCGGTGAAAGTGCCACCCCTGTCGATGGCAAATCTGAACTTCCCCTTCATTTTTAACAACCGGACACGCCCGAAATTCCTCAAAAAATTAGCTTAAACAGAATCATGCTCTTTTATCTCCCCCACCATTCTAGTAAATTTCCATACCCTTATCAGTTCCAACTGTCAAACGACAGCTGATAAAGGTTCATTAGTCATCATCAGCTGTTTATTAAGGTTATTTCAAAATATAACCTTCGCATCGAAAACAAAAGTTATTTTCTCTCACGACAAAAGACGCAGTTTGTCACTTTTTCTTTTATCTGTCACACTCTAGATTTTCTCTTTTAATCGTTTTATTGTGGTTAGTTGCAAATGACTTTATAAAATGGTAGAGCCTATTTTTGATTATCAATTCAGACTCATTCTCATCGGGAACAGTACAGTTGGAAAAAGTTCTCTTTTGAAGTATTTCACTGACGGGAAATTCGCTGAGGTTTGTAAATCTATTGGTGGATTTTTCTTATTTGTTGTAATTAATTTGGAATGATAAAACATATCTATTTATAGTTAGTCAGTTTACGAAATGTTTCTGGCTCTTGTATAGCATTTTTTGCATTCTTTAGGGTCTTAACTACGAAGCTAGCTAAGAGACAAAAAAAAAATCGAACATTAATGCTAGACGTGTTTAGAGGTATTATAGCATGGATTCTAGATAAGGGTACTTTTCCCTTGAAGTGTTGGGAGACTGAGTATCAGCCACCTCCCTTCTGGACCAACAAAACCATAAAATTTCACAAAACCTCCAGTTACCACCTTTCTTGTTCATACTTTATAGATTTGGGCTTTTCAGGTATCCAGGCACCCTGTGTGCCAAATGCCAATGGCTTCAAATGGTTGCCCTGCAGGGTTGGCAAATTTTTGTTTTGAACAGTTTTTTTAAACTTTTTTATTTTATTTTTTAAAGAATATGTACATACTAGTTTTACCCTTTTTATATTGTGCAAATTTGGTAAAACTCGGAAATTTTCCATCGAAATCTCCATTTTTAGAGTGGCAGATTGTTGCCGCCTTCCTAGCCTTAGCCTCCTAAGACCCTACCTTGTTATATGGTGAAAAAGATCGGTGGTTTTCCACGAAAATCTCCATTTTTGGGTTTGGCGGAACACTGCCGCGTTCCTATCCCCAACCTTCTAAGGCGTTACCCTTAAATTGAGTGATAAAACTAAAAATGAAATCCCTTCCCCACAGAAAAATGTCCAGATTTTATTTAAGTATTTCAACTTCCCCTTTTGCCATTGTTCTTGGAAATCCGCCAAAGGGTAGCATAAAAGCAAAGGGTCCTGGTGTCAAACGTCTAATTAATGGCTTTTTGGTAACATCTAGGTGATAAGGGGTGAGAGACGACTTTCGTGGAAAAAACGAAAATAATGAAGTTCTGTAACAAAAAGGCTTTTATAACATCTCCAACCCTGTTGCCCTGCAACCAATTTTATCCGAACTTAGCACGTTTAATAAAATATATCGACCTAAATTTTTTCCTATAGGTACAGCTCACTTTGTAGGGGTAACTAGAGCTCAAAATCAGATTTTTCACCTTTTTTCGGATTTTCTGCAATATCTTTCGTTCATGCAGACACAAGATCCTTGTGGCCAGATTACGTTTTACACTGGCTAGTTGTAAATTGAACTGATACTAATACTACTCCAGACTGATAACCTCAGTTTTTATTTTCATGGATGTTGTTTTTTCATTTTAAAGCTCAAAGCTTCATTTTGATTTTCAATATTTTGGTTTTAGATTTCAGATCCTACTGTTGGAGTTGATTTTTTTGCCAGACTTGTCGAAATAAAAAACGGAACGAGGATAAAATTACAGTTATGGGATACAGCAGGACAAGAAAAATTTCGGTAAATGTTTTATCTTTTATTTAAACATAATTATCAAAAATTAAATATTTGTCTTTGTTATAAAAAAAAATTCTGTAGGTATTAATTTTTTTAAATTTATTTTACAGATCGATAACCAAATCATATTACCGAAATTCAGTCGGAGCACTTTTGGTTTATGACATTTGTAACCGTTCGAGTTTTGAGAGTATTCCGGGCTGGATGATGGAGGCGAAACGCCACATTGACCCTCACGAGCCCGTTTTCGCACTCGTCGGATGTAAATTAGACTTAGTGAGAGAAGGGCAGGAGCGTGAGGTGAGCACCGAGGAGGCGAGGATTTTTGCTCAAAAACATAACATTTTTCACATCGAGACATCGGCCAAGACCGGCCTAAACGTCGACGAAGCTTTCACTGCAGTAACTCAAACTGTTTACGACAAAATTCAAAGTGGCGAATATAAAATCGAAGATGGCTGGGATGGGATTAAATCCGGATATGCTCGACCGAGCGGCATGGACTTCAATCTCATCGAAGCCGACACAGCCAAGTCAACATGTTGCTAAGCATTTTATTTCTATTACCCTTGTATTTTATTTCTCAGACACTTAAAAAACTACTATTTTTTAAATGTTTTATAAAAAATTATTTCTTGCCTAAGTTTATATAATTTCATATATTTGTATCGACATAGCTTCCAAAAACAAAATGGGACCTTTCATACTAAGAATCCCAGTTTACCTGTTTTAAGCATTTAACTTTTCTGTTTTGGTGCCAACTTCTACACTAATTATTTTCATTTTGTGGTTCTAAATTGTTTACTTAAATTTTTTTTTATTATTCATCTCCAAGCCTACTTTAAACATCAAGTTTTTCTCCTTTAATGTTTTGTTTGTGATATTAATTTAGTTTAGGTCCTTTATTTTTTATTATTTAATTAATCTTTCATTTTATTATTTTAGAATTACAAAATGATTACCCTGTAGAAGACTGACAAGCACAGTGTGGAATGTTTAAATTTAGGTAGTAAGTATGGAAAAAATAATTAAACCAAAAAAAAAATAATATGTACCTTTATGTAGTTGGCTGTAGTCATAGAAAAATGTTTACGTAGGCATCAATTTTTTTTATTTTATTCTAAAGAAAATGGAATATCTTATTCAAAAAACAAATTATTTTTCGTTATTCTCACAAAGTAATAAACCTATTTATAATTGCGTTTATGTTTTAAATTTGAAGATTTTACATATTATACAAGAACAAAATGTACAATACACTAAAGTTAATCGCAGAAACTTTTCTTTTTACTTCAATACCTCCTAAAAAGAACAACATTTTTAAAAAATGTAATTTTTATTCAATTTTGGCCATGCAGAAGGAACGTTTTGAGAGGGTGGGTTGTTCTGATGCCAATTAAACCAAGTGGAGCTTAAGTTCTTGCTTTCACCCTCTTTTTAACCCTCCTTCAGGCTGCCAAACTATCTTTACCTTGATTTATTCAATTGTGATAACAATTCGATCGTTTCCGAAGGAGGTGTGAATGCATGAATTTTGTGGACACGTGAACTAAATTTGAAAATTAATTTTCTTAAAAATTTGAAGTTTAATAAAACAATACCTTGTAGCACTTGAATGGAGATTATTGAAAAATGGTGTCGACATTCCAGAATTGTACGTTTGAAATGGAGATATTCTTAAACAAAGAGAAACAAATCATCAGAAACTTGTGAATTTGTCAATGAAATACCTTTTGTTTGAGGGTGTGAATGGAGTTGGAATTTGGCTTCGTACTTGTTGCCCAATCTGCCTTTGACTTCCACCGCTTTCATCTGGCGACTCCTTTATTTTTAAAAGCATTATAATAAAAGAAAAGACACAAATGTTAAATTTACATGAAAAGCCTTTTGCGGAAATGGAGATTGATATGATGCCGATGGTTTAGGTGCCGAGCATTTTTTGGCGTACCAGTTAATTTTTCTACAAATAATAACTTTCTTTTTGGATAATTGAAAATAAAATTTTACTTAGTCAACTCCTGAATATGATTTTCCAAGGAAATGCATTTTTGTTCCAAACAATCATTTTTCTTCTGAAGAGAATTTTTCTTCGCTTCAATTTCTTTCAAATAGGTCTTAGCCATAAAGTACTTTTGAGTCTGAAACGAAAAAAATAAATTGATGAACAATTCGGATCTTTTTTTGCAAAATTTGATACTCCTGCTTTGCGATAATTCATAAGTCTCGACATTTCTCCCAATTGATATCCTAAGGCTTTGACGGATGTTGTTGCTTTTTGGTTCACATTATTGAATAGCTCTTTCACATCGTTTGGCATCTGGAAAAAGAAAAGAAAAAAAACTCATTTATAGTCATTTGTTGGGTTTTCAACTCTATCACACCATGCTGGATCCTCTACATGGTTCAACTCATCAACCACATTTTGGACGGTTCTACCTAATTTACTGACCAGAGAAAAAACGTACTACCGGACAAACTACTGATGCAACGGGGCTGAAATTTGGCAGGAATTCATATTTTGATTGGTAGCACCGATGCTCTTAGGAAATTTTCAAATCGGACTACTGGGGGCGGAGAGAGTCGGAGGTAGTCCGAGTTGAAAATTTCCTAAGAGCATCGGTGCTACCAATCAAAATATGAATTCCTGCCAAATTTCAGCCCGGTCGCATCAGTAGTTTGTCTGGTAGTACGTTTTTTCTCTGGTCAGTAAATTAGAAACGTCCTTTTTGGGTTCATAAACAATAAAATAATCAAAAGAGAGCATTTTGAGCAAATTCAGACCTCAGCGTTGCATGGGATTACTTTGCAAAGCGATGAGCATTGTCGACAAACTGGTTTTTCTGAAAATCTCTTTTCATGAAAAGGACCAAAAAATGAACTCAAATTTAACCGGGACTGAAGCATTTTTCGCAAATCAAGTGGGCGCAATTTGTAATGAAAAATTTTCGCCTCGTTTCTGGCGAAGGGCGTGTGAAGCAATACGTGCAGAAAACCCAAAACATTTTCTTAAATCTTTTCAAATAAATTAAACTAAAAAGATATTTGTGTTCATCAAGGCATTTAGCACGCTGCTAATGGTCAAAAGAAAAGCCAAAAGGGTGAAGCCAATTTTAGTCCCTCCTTTTTTGAGAAATTTATTTCTATAAATTAAAAGATATTTTTTCGTTTTTAAACTTTTTTTCTTCTGTGGAATAGCGTTAAAAAACCGCGCTTTCTCTAAGTTTCCACTCTTTCTCCACCAGTAGCGACCACCGTCAAAAATTGGCTGCGGTGTAAAGTTTTGAGTGTAATTAATTGTTTTAAAACATAAAAATTGAAAATTACTAGTATAAAAATCATGATGAGACTACTATAATTAAATAAATTAGATTTGAAACGAATTTTAATGTTATTTAAAGAACAACCGCAGCCAGGATTTTCGAAAGCGCAGCGGGCGGTTCCATCCGGCAACCACGATCGGCCATGTTGTTTGTCGGCGTTGTCCGGGCTCATTATTTTTTGCACGATTCTCTCTGTGTGGGTCGTCCAATTAATATTTTTTTAAATTTTATTTTTCATTTGTGAAATGGTAAAAAAAGTCTAATTTCAAACTATAAGAAGTTCTTACGTAAATCAAGCTTGGTTTTCAAGCTTCGTAGTCTTTGTTTGACGGTTTTTTTTACCTAACTTGCGAAAATGATGTACACGGTAAGAAATCGCTTGAAAATATATCTTATTTCTCTTTTTATTTTATTAGCTATAATACTGTTTTCTTTCTTATTTTACGTTAAATTAAGACTTGTTTCATGAGTTTTGATGCGTTTTTTTTATTTCCAACAAAAAATCCCGTAATCAACCCCTTAAAATGGTGTTTAAATAAATGTTTTCAGAGCCATAGTTATAGCCAAATATCAAAACTAAGCGAAATTCCCCTAATTACTATCTAGGAATCCTGAGTAAGAATTAGGATATTCGAAGACAATATTTGAGTGAAGGCTAAAACGTTTTCTTAGCTCCCTGTGAACCGATCGACTTAATGTTTGGCACAGTTATTCTATAATATGGCTAGAAAACACGCTGAAAATTTCAAGTCGATCGGTCCACATGGAGCTGAGAAAACGTATATCAAACTCAATTCCTAAAGGACATAGCGCTTTCTCAGCTTCCTTTTATTATATATAAATATCCCCCAAAAAAATTTTTTTTTTCTGAACAATTTTCAAGGCTATTTTTCTTCTAAAACCTCAAAATCAACAGATGTAAAGCCTAATTTTCGTCAAAAAACCTCAAAATCAAGGTTTTAAGATCCCAATTTTCGTCAAAAACCTTTAAGTCAACATTTCCGAAGCCCAATTTTTGTCAAAAACCTTAAAATCAACATATGCAAAGCCCAATTTTTGTCCAAAAACCTCAGAATCTGAGTTTTAATTGCAATTTATTTTGTCAAAAACCTCAAAATCAATTTTTTTTAAAACCCCAATTTTCTTCCAAAACTTCAAAGTTAACATTCAAATCTGTGAAAAAGTTTGGGAACCTCTGGTTTAAAGGTTCTGTTTTTGAAAGTTGTGAGTTTGACCATATCTCAACCATTAGGAATATCAAAATTTGCCTTTAAAAGTATTCCTTCGTTGTAATTCAAAGGTTGAAGGTGGCACTTTTGAGATTTGGTATTACGTTGTTGGAAATAATTAGCTGTTTGTGTCAATTTGGTAGTTCTTAAATTTTTTTCTTTATCTTAAATTTCTGTTTCACTATAAGCACCCTATGTTTTGATTTTGTTAAAACCTTTCATTTGAATTCTGAGTGGAAATGTGTTTATAATTTGTGTAGGGTACTAGTGCGGAGCAGGACAATAGGTTCAGCGACAAGGAGAAGAAACTGATGAAAGCGATGAAATTCGGTGACAACTTGTCTAAAAGGGTTCGTTGATTTCGGTTTTGATAAGGAAGAGTCGATAACGAAACATTTTAGGTCGATATGGCCAAGGTTAAATTGGACACATTGAAACCTTGGATTTCGAAAAAAATCACCGAAGTTCTCGGAATCGAAGACGACGTCGTCGTCGAATTCGTTTTCAATCAACTTGAAGAAAAGGTATATAAAGCGAAAAACTCGTTCTTGTTCAAACAAAGGATTCTATCAGTTCCCAGATCCGAAGAAGATGCAGATTAATTTGACTGGATTTTTAAACGGAAAAAACGCTCGCGTCTTTATGAACGACCTCTGGGAGCTTCTTTTGTCTGCCCAGGAATCGGCAACCGGAATCCCCGAGGTTCTTATGGAAATGAAAAAGGAAGAAATTAAAAAACGAATGGTAATTAGAGATTTCAAATGAAAGGTTTTTTTATTTGATCATAAATATAACATTTTTGGAAAACTCAACATTTTAAATTTATACATAGGAAGAGCAAGAAAGGATGCACGAGATCTCCAAGAAACTTGAAAAACGCGATCGAGATGACAAGGACAGCAGAAGAAGAGAAAGGAGTCGAGATAAGGATCGGTATGTCCCAAATTTTTGTTTATATTATTCATTTTATTTTTTCTTAATAGTAGAAGAAGCAGATCACGTGATCGTCGTGAAAAAGACCGAGAACGCGACAGGGATCGTCGTGACAGAGACAAAGATCGTTCAAAAAGCAAACGATCGACCACAAGATCGCCCGAAAGGTAATTTCATATATTTTCTGCAAAAAACCGAATTAAAGTTTTAATTTAAGGAATCTCTCAAACGTCCAAGCGAAATTGGTGAGTATGGCTGGTGGCGAGGCGAAGAAAGGCTCGGCTTCACCCTCTTCAAGGTCTTCACGATCCAGATCTCGCTCCAAGATCAGCCGAAGGTGAAATTTTATTTAATGCTTTATTCAAAGATAAAATTCAACCCTATTCAGGATTGTTTTATCTTTCACAAAAGTTTTAATTCTACAGAGTGTTCCTAAGTTTAGTCTGGTTGGCCCCCTTTAACATAAAACACAGGGTGTCCCACGTGATGTACCCCCTTACTCTACCCCATAAAATTGAGTTAAACCTAATTTCCCCGAGGATCTCAGCACTTACAATTTTTTCTCTAAACCCCCAATTTTTTAACGTACGTAACTTATATAAATTTTAACCGTTTTTAGGGAAAATATTGTAAGTGCTTGGATTTTTTTTTTTTTTTTTTTTTTAATACTTTTTTTTACTTTTTTTTCCCCGTAATCGTATTTTTTTACTTTTTTTTCCCCGTGATTGTATTTTTTTTTTACAATTTTTACCTGTAATCGTAATTTTTAAAATTTTTATCATAATTGTAATTTTTATTACGAAAAACATTAAAAACAATTTAATTGTTCGTAAAATCGCTTACATACATAAAATTTCAACAAAAATCGTAAATATTTACGATTATGACAAAAATTGAAAATAATTACAATTACGGGAAAAAAAAAATTGTAAAAACAATACAAGTACGGAAAATATTGTAAAATTAAAATACGATTACGGAAAAAAAAAAGTTAAAAAATATACAATTATGGTAAAAAAAAGTATAAAAAAAAATTACGAACTCAATTTTATGGATTTTAGATGAGCACGTTACGTAGGACACTCTGTAGAAGCCAAAAAATTAAGTGCTGTAAGACAAAAAAAAAACAACCATGAAATCAAATTTTCAAGATTTTTTGGCATGGAGATATGATAGGCTTCTAAGTCATATCATGGGGACACTCTGTAGCTACTAAGATTTTTTTAAATCTTGTGCTAAAATGCCTTCATCCCAGCAAATCCATGGCTGTTCCATTTCAAAATTTGGTTTCATGCCTTAGCCTTGTTTTCTAAGTTGCTGAGATTTGGGTTGTGATTTTACTTAATTTAGTAAGGGTTGGAATATTTCTCCGATTATGTTTGTGGGTGTATGTAAATTATTTTGCAATTATTTATAAAAATTTTAGGTAAACTGGAGGTTTGTATTTTATTTTGTATTTTTGTCTTCAAAATTTAGCGAGAGTCGCTAAAATCGAAGAAGAAGAGGTTTTACAGGTGTTGCAGATCAGGAACTGGATTTTTGAAATAAATTGTTTTTTAGAGTGTTAACAAGGCAGCAGGTAAAAAAATTAACAATTTTTTGGTTGTTTATAATTTTTATGAAATAAAGAATGTGTTTTGTCCAGTTTGGTTAAGTATTTAATGCTGCAGGATGTTACGAGTCGCCTCCGAGGGCTTCCCGCTGTCACATTGCAGTTTCGTTAGATCAGCGGCTCTTTTCATCGGCGAATCGCTTCATTTCACCAGCGAATCGCCTCTTTTTGCCTCCGATTTCATCTTTTTGTCAGCAATTCGCATCTTTGCAGCCGATCGCTTTTGATCACTCGATCATCAGGGTGAGTGTTCGGGTCCTTCAGTGAACTTCCAGACCTTCTAGAACTTCAAGAACTTCCAGAATTTCCAGACTTTTCATCACCGAAGTCCATTTTGTTCAACCAAAGCTATTCCAACACGGGAATCGCCTTCAAAACGCCCTTTTAAAGCGGAGAACTTCATTTTAGGCCTTCAATACTGGTTATATGTCAACACTTGAATTATTTTTTTTTTTAAAACATACTCCCTTCTAATAATTGCAATTAATTTTATGTACTAAACCACAAACATGTTCTTTGAGTCCCTTTAACTAAGGCCTTCATTGCCTTAATTCCTTTTTTCGTTACTTTTTATAATTAATTTCTTTTGTTTAAAATGACCCCTTTTATAGATCGCCAAACAAAAATGGCGCCGCTGACAAAAGATCTTCGTCCGAATCTTCCAATTCTTCAAGGGAAAGAAACAACAAAGCGAAAGAATCGAATCACAAGTCTCGCTCAAGATCAAGGACTAAAAACGCGGACAAAAATCGTTCCAGCAGTTCAGATTCGCACGCTTCTGGTATTTTTAATCGTGTTTTTATTTAAATAATTTATTTTGAGTTTAGATAAGAGTAAGAAAGATTTTGAGATAAGGAAGAAAGAAGACAGTGTCCAGAAGAAACGTCAGTATAGGAGTAACAAAGAAGATTCTTCTGGGAGCGATACGGATGATGGAAAAAGAAGAAAAGTAAATTTTTTTTTAAGCTTTAATTGTTTTTAATGTGATTGTTAGGATGCTGACAGGAGGTCGTCAAGGTCACCGAGGAAGTCAGCGGAAAGAAGAAGGAGGTCGCTGTCTAGAAGGAGGTCTGGCTCAAGGCGTCGTTCAAGGTCGAGGAATAGATCGGGATCGAAAAGGCGCTCTGGGTCGAGAAGACGGTCCAGATCTAGAAGGCGTTCAAGGTCACCAAGACGTAGGTCACGCTCTAGACGTCGTTCACCGCCACCTCGTCCTCGCAGGTCACCAATGAGGTACTATATTGTTTAAAAAACGTTTCTTCCTTATAAAAAGAAAACTTCAGGTATCGCCCTCCTCGTAGATCAATGGATAGGGACAGGCGTGATCGTGACAGAATGGCTCCCAGACGTCGTCCCCCTATGGGAAGAAGATCTCCACCAAGAAGAGGGTAAAATTAAACATAATATCTTAATTCCTCAAAATTAATTGAAAATCTTAGTTGGTACTCAAGGGATTCAAGGAGAAGATCACTCAGCCGCAGAAGGTCCAAATCTCGTTCAACATCTCGCTCTCATGTAAGTTTTTTTGTTAAATTTTATTATAATTTGACGTTTTTTATAGGAGAGGAGAAGAGATGACAGAATGCGAGATAGGGCTAGAAGGGAAAGTCCGAAAGATAAGGTCCCTGATAGAAGGCGGAGCAGTTCGAGTAGTTCCGTTGAAGGCAAACCTCCTGCAGAAAATAACGAATCGAAAGCTCGATCGATCTCTCGCACTCCATCGCCTTTCAAAAAAGACGACAAACAAAAGAAAGACCGCAAAAGAGGACAGTAAGTTTTCATTTTTCTTGTTAAAATTGTTTTATTTTTTTATTAGGTATTCTTCCGATGAAGAAAGGAGTTCCCCAGATGTCGCCAAAGAAAGGCTCAGAAGTCCTGCTCAGGGTAAAATTAAGGATAAAAAACGTCAATCTACTAGCGTGGATAGGTAATTTTAATCTTTAGATTTGTTTTAAATTATTAATTTATAATTTAGGGTGAAAGAAACTCTGAAAAAAGAAGAAGTCCACAGAAAGGACACTTTGAAGAAAGTCGAAAAAGCGGATGAGTCTGAAGACTCCGACCGTCATGAAAGATCGAAAAAGAAGAAAAAAGACAAAAAAGCCGACTCGTCTGACTCAGAAGATGAAAAGAGATCGAAAAAGAAGAAAAAGAGGAAAGACGATTCGTCCTCCGAAGACGAGGACGACGACGATGATGTCGAAATAAAGAAGAAGAAAAGGAAAAAGGATGACTCTTCCGACGACGAAGCCTCCAAAAAGAAAAAGAAGAAGAAGAAATCCAAACAAGCTTCCAGTTCAGATTCTGAGGTAAACTATAACATACCAATTTAACAACTTATCTATTAAAATCTTCAGGAAAGCGAAGCCGAAAAGAAAAAGAAGAAAGAAAAGAAACATAAAAAACACAAAAAGCACAAAAAACATAAGAAATCCAAGAAAAGGAAAATCGAAGAGAATTCCGTAAGTTAAATCAAAAAAATGTCTTCAAAAATTAAATTTTTTTTTTTCAGGATTCCGATGACGGCTCTGAAACTGAAGAAGTCGAAAAGAAACTTCGAGAAAAAGCTCTCAAATCGATGAAAAAATTAAGAGATCAGAGTTCCGACCGAAGTGACAGTTAAGCATTTAAAAAACTAGTCAGATTCAAAAATGGACCCCCTTTACCCAAAAGGTCATAGAAAGAAAAATCCTTTTAGTGTATTTCAAGTTTTGCTGTCATTAATTTTTTTCGTTTTTTATTAATCCAGACTTCCTTTCTTTTCTGCGATTAACATTCGCATTTTTTTTTTATTTGGTTAAAATTTTTTTCCATATCCTGTTATGGAATCCTTTTGTAACATTTCAATTTCATTAAAATGTTGATTTTCTTATGAACTATGATTGTTTATTTCTTTACTGTTGTTAAAATGACCAAATGGTACCCATTTTGTGTGATTTTACACATTTTCGAAGATTTTTAACCAACACGCAGTGTAGATACCGGCCTTTTTACACATTTTGACCATAATAGTCTGAAGAGGTAATTAAGCGACATTTTAAACTATTTTTGACGGGAAAATATAAGCCATTTAAGTTTTTCAAAAAAAGAAAAAAAAGATTGTGACAAGAAAGGACACATTTCAGCCAGATTTTGAACCATATTAACAGGAAAAGACACTTTTCACAATTTGGACCCTGTTTGACAAGGAAAGACCCTCTTTAGACCTTATTTTGAACCTTTTTCGACTAGAAAAGACCTTTCTCAGCCAGATTTTGCCCCTTTAAAACAAGAAAAAGCCCTTCCCCACCCTTTCTGGACCAGTATAGACCCTCTTTAGACCTTATTTTGAACCATTTTCGCCTAAAAAATACCTTTCAAACAAGAAAAGTCGCTTTTCGGAAAATTTTGACCCTTTTCGACTAAAGGTTTCTTTTCCAGCCTGATTTTTACCCCTTTTGGACAAGAATAGACCCTTTTAAGACCTTATTTTGAAACTTTTTCGTCTAGATAAGACACTTTTTAGCCAGATTTTGAACCTTTTAAACAAGAAAAGACACTTTCCAGCCAGATTTTGACCCTTTTTAGATTAGACTCTTCTAGCTTGTTTTAACCCCTTTTTGACAAGAAAAAAACCCTTTTCAGCCAGATTTTGTACCTTCTAAACAAGAAAAGACACTTTTCAGCCAGATTTTGTCCCTTTTCGACTAGAAAAGACTCTTTCCAGTCTGATTTTGACCCCTTTGTGACAATAAAACTCTTTTTATACCTTATTTTGAACTTTTTCCGGCTACAGAAGACCGTTTGCACCCAGATTTTGAATCTTTTAAACAAGAACTGACACTTTTTAGAACGATTTTGACCCTTTTTGACAAGAAAAGATCTTTTTAGGCCTTAATTTGAACCTTTAGAAGTGTATTCATTCACATCTGCCTAGAAAATGGTATTTTTCATCAAAATCGGCGTTTTAGGCTTCAAAATATTCTTTTGTTATTTCATTGGTTTACGGCATCTTCGTTGAATAAATGAACGACTTCATGATAGAAAAAAAGACCTTATAATTAAAATCACATTTTGTACAACACATGTAGTGAACCAAACACATATTTGACATAAAATTAGTGAAAGTTCAAGATCATGCACGTACTACTAACATTTTAATAAAGATTACAATGTTCGAAAGAAAGCACTTAAAATAAGTCCGATTAGAAAAAAACAAAAAAGACGAAAGTTTCAATAACCACAGCACTATCACCACTTCGCCCGCTTCGACCAGTCTTTTGGAGTCCAATGGAGACACTTTGGATCAATCCGAATTTTCCTCTTTTCCATCGCTTTTAAATGATTATCTATTGTCTCTTTATTCAGCGTAATTATATATTGTGAATTGTAGTAATTTAATAAGTTGAGGTTCTGTAACGTTGATATGATGTCGTCTTTTTTTATACTCGTTAATTCGGATATTTCTCTAAAAAAAGAAAATGATTTGAAATATTGAAAAATTTTGAAACTTACACAATGGTTATTTGAGGTCTTTTGTTGTCCACGGTTGGTTTTAGGTTGACGAGGATCTCTAGAATCGTTTGAGACCAATAACTTCTATATGAAAGGAGACCAAGGTCTGAAAGAGGTTTTTCTGGAGAGCCCGTTTTTCCTTCAAATTTTGATAATTCATAACCTAAAAAAAAGAAATTAATACAATTTTTTTTTAAATTTTAATTCTTACTAAATTCTATTAATAATTTTCCGTATCCTTTTCTCTGGTATGGAGGCATAGTTAGAATGCAGGCGACGTTGAAGTCTGCAGTCGATTCCTTCTCTTTAGAAAAATATCCGACGATGTGAAAACCGCGGTCATCTAAATGGGTCATTACGTAGAATAGAAAAGGATCGGTATCGAAATATAAAGTTTTGTGGTCGAGAAATAATTTCGCGAGAAGGCAAAGGTTCTGCGCGTAGACTTTGTTCTTTCGTCCGTCGATTTCAAAAAACGAAATACTTTGTTTTCGGTAAATCTCGTTTCCAGGAGGGTGGCGGACGTTGCATTTCGCTAGATGCCTCTCCAGGCATTTTCGACTCTTTCGGTACTTGAGGCAGAATTCGCATATGTATATGCAAGGTAAGTTGATCAATTCCTAAATAAAAGGTTAAAAAGTTGCATTTTTTCAGTTTTTATACTCACTTCGGGGTACGGGGAGAAATACCAAGGGCGGATTTTATGAAGACCTAATTCGATCATTTCGACGTTTTTCATCCGTGTGACGACATCGTCATTATGAGCGACCATAGATCCAGTCAAACGTGGAAGTGCAGGACTTGGTTGTTCATTGGTTTCCTAAAAAATAAAAGTTTTATTATGAAAAGCCTTATCTTTTTAGAAACATACGTTGGGGGTTTCTTTCTCCTCATTTGAGGGTGTCGACGGTGCTTTTCGCTTCCGTGAAATTTTCTTCTGAAGGGCGACCGCCAAAGCCGCATTTCCGTTTACGAGTTCTGAACTGACGGGGGAGGTGGGGCGAGAGGAAATGCTGTTCCCCCCGCCCCCGGCCGAAAGCTTCTTCGTTGTGTGAGTCGAAAAGCCGTCTTTTCCAGGAAGTTGGACTTTTCGCTTGTCCAAACGACATTCCGGGACCCACTCATCGAGCCTTTTATTATCTAAAAATCAACAATTACGCAAAAACTTGTAAAAAAACATCTCTCAACTTACAATCCAAAAAATGAACATAATAGTGGACAGTTCCCATAACTTCTTTGATGCTCACGACTTCTGCAAGGGCTAAAACAAAATAATAACTTGATTATTCTACAAGTTAGCAAGTATGAAACTAAAGATCAAATCGCAAAAATTTTAACAAAAATGTCAAATTTTTCACCAAAAAACCACAAAATCAATAAAAGCCGTTTATATTTGACAAAATACAATAAAAAATGAGAAGATTCTGCACAAAAATACTGAAAAATCGACCAATTCTCTGAAACAGCTTTTCCTCGGTAAAATTGCCGAGTTGACTCGCCCGACTGAAATTGGGCCAAAAGCTTCCAACCCCAGCCTGACATAAGTACCAAATTTAATCCCAAAACCAAAAACTTCTTTCCCAAAAGATAAATGACGAAAACAATGAAAATAAACAAAAAAAATACTTACGCCACTCATCACCATATCTCATTTTAACCGGAAGCCTACATCCTTCCACCAACGTGGTCTAAAAAACGAAAAACAAAATCAATAAAATAAACCAAAAAATACATAAAATTAAGAAATACCATAATAAATTGCTAAAAAACTGAATAATACAAAAACCCCTTCACTTTGTTTACAGGGAAGGTTACACATCAAAATTCGTTAATTTACAAAATAAATAACAAACAAATTGAATTTTGGGCAACAATTAACACAAATATGTTCAAAAACGTTCGATTTTTTGATTCTACCATAAGAAAATGAAGAAATAGATCAAATTTATTGAATATTTTGAATGTTTAGGGTGTATAGGTTATGAAACGCGGCAGGCTCGTTTGGCTTTCGATTTTCTCATAATTTAACAATTTTTGGACCAAATAAACCGAAAATTTATTGAAAATTAATTGAGGAATCGTTTATTTTGAATGTTGGAAAAAGAATTACCGTAATTTCTTGATGGTTTTCGCCACCTTCGCCGCCGTCCATCGCCTTCATTCTCAGAGTTCAGACCATCAGCTCCGAACCGCCCTAAAGCCCCAAATGAACAATACGAGACGCCTCACTTTTTTTATTTAAATTTTTTTCAATTATTGATTCTGAATATTTAAACATTTATACTCCATAAATTATATTTTTAAAACAAAGGAATTATTTAGAAACAAAAAAAAATTTTATTTAAACAATATCAGGCACTTAAAATTCCAAATTTTAGGAAAAAGTTTGAACAATTTTTAGCACGATGTTTAACGAATTTTTTTTCTCAATTTGATTTTTTGAATCATTCAATAATATGATTAAAGTAGAAAAAATCTTCGAAATTCAATCAAATGAATAACATTTTAAAATATTTTACGTGTTTAATTATTCAGTTATTTTAGAGCAAAAGATAAATTTATGAAATGTTTAAACAATAAAACTCAGAAAATCATATTTTCATCATTAATCGTTGATGGTTTTTTGAAAATTTTGGGCGTTTTGCCGGTTGAAGCACGTGGAAGGGGCAAACAGTTTTCTCACGACCTTCTTGTCTTGCGGGTTTAGCATCTCGACCACTCATCCTAGCATTCAAATTAAAAGAAATCATTCAAAAATCCAATAAAAATAAAATTGATTGCTTTTAGGTACAATTTAATTATACAATTAGTTCAAAAATCTCTATGAGGTTTTCAACCTCAACCTAGGGGGGGACCCTTCTTCACTTTTAGACAAAAAAATTTTTTAATTCATTCGAATTCTGGTTTTTGACTATTTTAAGGGTGAAAAACACAAATCTGAAGACGATTTTGTGCTTTGAAATTAACTTTTAAGAGACAATTATTATTTTTCGTCAAAAATCCTCAAAATCATCGGCTCTCTTTCGTGGACGTTTCTTATTTACTGACCAGAGAAAAAACGCACTACCGGAAAAACTACTGATGCGACCGGGCTGAAATTTTGCAGAGATGCATATTTTGATTGGTAGCACCGATCCACTTAGGAAATTTTCAACTCGGACTACCGGGGGCTGAGATAGTCCGATTTGAAAATTGCCTTCGAGGATCGGTGCTACCAACTAAAATAAGCTTCCCTGCAAAATTTCAGCTCGGTCGCATCAGTAGTTTGTCCGGTAGTACGTTTTTTCTCTGGTCAGTAAATTAGGTAGACCCCCTCTTTCGTCAAAAACCATAAAATTTACATTATTTGAGAACCAATCTTTCATCAAAAACTTCAGAATCAACGTTTTATTAAGGCAAATTTTCGTTTGAAAAACCTCAAACTCGACGTTTTAAGAGATAATTATTTTTCGGCAAAAACCTCAAACTTAACGATAATTTTTGTTAAAAAAAAAAAAACCCTCAAAATCAACTTTTTAAGAGACCATTTTTCGTCAAAAACTTCAAAATCAAGGTTTTAAGGGCCTTTTAAAGATTAAGTTTATAATTTTTTTTAAGGGGGGGGGCTTTGATTTTTAGTGGTCCTCCCCCTCCGGACAAATTTCTGGATCCGCCTCTGTCTTGGGTGCGTTGAGAAAGGTAAAAATTTATTTTGGGATGGTGTCCAGAATCAAAGCGTTTTTTCAGCTCCCTGTTAACCGATCAACTTGAAATTTTTAGGAATTTCCCCTAACATATTAAAGAAGATCTTTACCAAATATAAAATCAATCGGTCAACAGGAAGCTGAGAAAAATCAATGTACTTGGTCCCTGAATATGAGAGAATAAGGGGGTATAATTTTTATTTAAGAATTGTAGGCAGTAGGTTCAGACAAGTAAAATACTACTACTAATGGGGTGAACTGTGAAAATAAGCTATGTATGTGGGTAATAATGATGAAGGGGTATGATGATCCTTGCATATTCCCTAAAGAAATTGTCCTTTTGCATAATTTTCCAAAAACAGGTGTAAATTCAAGTCAGGCAAAATTTAATTTTTCCAAAATTGCCTTTAGATAGAACTTAAAATTTCTTGAGAATTTCTTTATTGGATAAAGAAATCTCACCAGTTTTCCTCCTTTCGGACCATGTGAGCCTAAAATGTCGTCTCTAAAAAACTGGAAAAGCAGGTTGGAAGGGTCTTGAGGTATATTTTTAAAAAAAGGCGGCCCAATATCGAGCCTCGGCGTCTCTCGAAAAATGGGAACCCTGGCGTCATCTATCAGCGGAGGAGTTGATAAGGGAACATGTCAAGTGGTATGGAAATGTTTAAATATTCAATTTTTCTTTTACAAAAAGGGAGAAAAACATTTCAAACGAATTAATAACAAAATCATAAAAACGTGATATTATGAAAACAAATGTTAGTTTAGTAATGGGCGAAATCTTTCGTGTAGAAAGGTGATTGCAGTATGAGTAATACTCCTTTGAGCAAAACAATCGTCTGCGAAGAAGTTTTCCATGAAGACAGCATCCCTTCTGAAGAAGGTATCTCTTTTTATATTTTATTATTTTACCATTTGTCACTTTTTATTTTAAATTTCATCATGTTTTAAAAATCTATATTCATTGTTTATAGTTTTTATTTATTATTGTTTATAGTTTTCTTTAAAATCTTGATGGCCTTTTTTGTATCTTTAGTATTCAATTTAGTGAATTGTAACGTTTGAATAGGCATTGAGGTAAGTTTGGTGGTCTCTTTTGTTGGGCCCAGCTATTGCTTGAATAGCTGAATTTGGCTGGGCCAACCCATCAGAATTTTGGGGCTGCGGTTGCGCTAAATGTTCTTGCAAAGAAAATTGTGGGGATTTTGAGCATTTGATACTTAAATGCCCCTTTTTAGACACAAAAAGGACAATTTTGGTCCCTTTTGTTGTTTATTTGGGCACTTATCAAACCATTGCTGCCTGGTTTCTTCTCTTCAGGGCCTAAGTTTCTGAAAACGTTGCTAATTCTCGATTTTTGACCTGTTAATTTTCCAGAGGTAATCGACTATGCCAAAAAGATTGGTATAGATCCAGAAGGGGAGAGGCATCTTTTACCGATCGCACTCAATGGCCTTATGCAACCATTGCCCGAAGGATGGAAACCTTGGTATGATTCAAAAATTTACAAATTTCAATGAATTTCGTTTTTAGTTTTGATATCACACTAAAACGCTGGTATTACTACAATGAGCAAACGAAAACAAGTCAGTGGGAGCACCCTTTGGACAACGTTTATCGAAATTTAGTCAAAAGAGGCCGCTCTGAAGGATACAGTTCAGCAGGTATACATTAGCGTCGATAACCGTTTCTAATTTTAAATTTTAGCGGATGATGATTCCAAAATTACGAGAGAAGATTTAAAAAGTTTCGAAGAAGTTTCCGATTTACTTTCATCCAAAAGCAATGACACCAAACCAGACAAATTGGCAGACATGAATGTAAAAATTTTTGTATTTCTCATCTTTATTTATAACTTTTTTTTAAGGAACTGGATAAAAAAGATGCCCATCCCAGGGCCCATCAGCCTTTGCTCCTCAGGCGGAAGCAACTCCAGCACAACCCGCAGTTTTCTCCGCTTCAAGTTGCCAAAATGATCAACAATACTATGAGAGGTGATTTTAGCGGATTTTTTTTTATAAAACTAAAAATTTTTTAAAAATTTTCTTTCAGAAAACATAGAAGAACGGGGTTTCAAAAATGTTGTCACTGAAAATCGGACGTTTCGGGTTTCGCCAGCTAAAGTAGGGGATAGTCTGACGAGATATCCGAGTAGTAATTCTTTACCAAAGGAGAGCGGAAGTAAAACTTTACAGCCTCTTCGCCGTGCACAGACTTTAGATCCGATTCCGACGTTTATTTCGACCAATCCAAAAGCTGATCCTCCCATCAAAGGCATTCTAAGAGAATCATCATTTTCAGGACTTTCCAATCGAAATCTTGCACGTCTCAATCCCATACAAGGTAATTGTTTTGATAAAACACTTTTAGGGGTCAATCGGCCCCATTGGAACTCTTCCTTAGTACAATTTATAAAACTACAATAAATTAATTGTAGGTGAATCTCCAACTTCACATGAAGTCGATGATGAAAAAAAGCGATCTGTGCGATTTGCAGATTTTGAAAGAAAATCGCTCGACATTAAATTTCACTTGTCCTCTTCTGATGGAAGCACTTCTGTACGTATTTTTATTGTAAATAATATTTTTATTTATTTCATTTATAGGAAGAAGCTTCAGGATCTAGTTCGGATAAAGAAGGAAAACCCAAGAGTAAGAATCCACCATATGAATATTATAAAAACATTTACATTTACACGCACACACAATGTTAAATCACCTCAATGGTTTTTTAGGGGAGGCCGAGAAATTTTTGGAGGAGCTCAATGGGTTTAAAATGTCACTCAATGCTGCCGAAAATGCTCGAAATCGTATAAACGAGAAAATCGTAAATACTCAGGCTGCGACGAAACCGCTGGCTATAAATAATCTTTCGGACGACGATTCTGCTTCAGTTAGTAAAGATGTGAACCTTCAATCGTTGACCGATCAAGTCGCCCTGAAGCACTCACCTCAAAAAACGTCTGATAAAAACAGCGAAAACTGTCAGAAGCCAATCGACCCAGAAATAATTTCTTTACGCGATGCCATAAAAAGCATCGTCGGATTAGAAGAAGAATCAAACTCAAACGTCGCTCAATATGAAGAAAAAGTTGCCAAAGAAATCGCCGAGAAAATAAATCAACTCAAAATTCAAAAAGTATTGTTCATTCTTAATTATCTTTTTTATAATAAATTATTTTAGATTGAAAAAATAAATAAAGCAAAAGCAGACCTAATTAAAGAAGAAGAAGCCGAAAAACAGAAAATGGCTGAAGAATCGGCAAATAAATTAAATGAACTAAAAAGAAAATTAAATGTGGAGTTAGAAAGAAAAGAAAAAGAAATAAGGTATTTTCAAATTGTTTCATTTCACAAATTTACATTTTGTTTTAGGGATGACCACAATAAAGAAATAAACGAGGTAATGGAAAGACTGAAAAGTGAAAAGTCAAGTCGTCTAGCTGCCATAATGGCTGACATAAAAGCAGAAGAAGATAAAATGATAACGGACGAAAAGAATAAAGGTCTTTTAAGGATTGAAGAGGTCAAATCGTTTTTTGAAGCCCAGACTAAAGAATCGGAAGAAAAATGTGAAAATGTAAGTTATTTTGAAACAAAGACTTTTATTTATTTTATTTATTTAGGAGATCAAAAGGCTAGAAAACGTTTATTTTCAAAAGATAGAAAGCCTAAAAGTTGAAAAAGAAGCTGAGCTGAAACGAATTCAGACTGAATGGGATGATAAAATCACAGCAAATTCGATCCAAAATAAGTCAATTTTGGATTCCGCTTTGGCCGATCATGAACGCAACATGGCCTCACTTAAGCAGCAGTTTCAAAAAGAAGAAGAAGCTTTAAAACTAAGTCATGCCCAGCAAGTCGAAGCATGGAACCACAAACTCAAAAAACTAAACGACAAAGAGCCCAACAGTTTGACCCCCAATCGGTATCTTGCGTCTTTTTCATAAGTTTAAAGCTAAAAAAATTTTCAGCGACTTTGAAAAGATGAGATGTGAAAAACGTCTTATTGAAGACAAATATCGGTCTCTAAAAGATAAATATTTGCAGTTAAAAACTGATATTGAAATCGCCGTTGAGCGGAAATTGCAAAATCGGTCTCGAAAAAAGAAAGAAGAGCACAAGTATGTATGTCCAGTGTTGTTGAATTCTCAAATCTTGGTACTTTTAAAGACTAATTTTTCTTTTTTAGAGATGAAATTAAAGATCCTGATGAAAAAGGAAGTAATGAAGCAAAAAAAGGTAAAAACAACAATCCGGAAGTGGTCGTGAATGACGAAAAAAAGACAAATAAAACAAAAAATCTAGATCAGCTTATGAAAGAAGGTGTTGAAAATGATTTGTCAGACGATCAATATACTTCGTTATCGCTGACTCTTCCGAATGAAGAAAAGAGCCAAAGTGTAAGCCCTAATCGTGGTAATAGCCTCGAAAAGAAAAAATTGAGCAGAGGGAAACTTCGCCTCGAACATGGCCACGATCGTCAAGGAAACGTCTTGGATGATATACGAACTCAACTCCAAGAGTTGGAAGAAATCGAAGAACAGATTCCTGCGAATTCTCAAGGCGACACTTACCTTCGCTACCCTTTTCATGGACAAGGTATTTTTAATTTTTGAACTTTAATTTGTAGTATTTTTTAGGTTTGAGTACAAGTGCTGAAGTCGATTTTTACCGCCATCGAGTAATTGTGGAACAAGAAGCTGTCCGTGCTGCTCGCGAGTGTTTGATACAGCAAAAGCGAGAGTTGGATGCTCGGCAGACTTTTTTACGAACAAACAACAACAGCACGATGCAGCAACTTCAACAGGTTCGTCTGAATGTTTTAAAGCTTATTTTATTGTTTCGCAGCAAGAAAAAGATTTGACGGAAATGGAAGTCTCTTTATATCGCACGAAAGCTCTTTTGGGTGAAAAAATGATCAGGCTTCGTCTCCTCGGTCAAACTTTGAATCGCATCATAGAAGATTGTCCTGCTCAGAACACGAATGCGCTCAAAGATAACATTATAACTCCAACTGCGATTTCTCCAGGTAAACAAACTTTTTAGTCCAAAATTCTTATTCTTTCAGGAGCTTTTGCCTTCTCGGGTGAAAACTTGCCTCTAAACATGCTTCAAAATTTGGAGAATATCTATTCCGAAATTGGTGAGATCCAGTCACAAATAAACAAGCAGCAGATTGACGGTAGGTTACTATTTCTGTAACAAAACTTCATTATGAAATTACCAGGGATTGCCGAACCCGCCATGGATAATTTGTACTTAAAACTTCCGCCTTCGATGCCTTCAAAACCGATGAGGCGAGTACCTTCGAATCGAATCGAAATCGAAACTCGGCTTAAAGATATTCAAGAATGGCTTCATAAAACGACCCCGAACCAACACTGATTCGATTCAGTCAACAAAATTATTTTATACACAAATTTCATTTTATTTCTTAAAAATAATTCATAAGAAACAAATATCATAGATCTTTAAAAAACGTTCTTCCAAATTAGTTTGTTTATAGGCACAGCACCAATTTTCCGTAGTTTCGACTGATATTGTTTTCGCACAAAAACACAGATTCGTTTTAGTAATTTTGTGATAACTTATGGTTCTGAACTTTCGTCATTTACGGGTAGTCATAGTAATCCCTGTTTGGATATTGTGAAGGTTTTCGTTAAAAGATAAGCATTTTACTGACAATCAAACTGGGATGATAGATCACAGGATTTTAGGCCTAAGGCCCCTTAATTCTTTGAATCCTTGTATTTCTCCTAATACCAGGAATAGAGCAATAAACTCGTAATATTCTGTAACCAAAAAGATAGGAAAGTGTGAAATTAGAAAGGTTAGAATTTTAACAAGGAAAGAATGAACATTTGAGATTGCTTTAATAAAATTGTTTTCATTGGGCTCATTCTTTCCTATTATTAAAAAGAGGCGAGATATTAGATTTTTTTATACCAAATATAGTGTTAAATTGTGTTTTTATGAATTTTATTTAAATAATGGCCTATTTCACACAAGTCTTCTGGGTTCATTCTTGCTATTCGATTGCCTTCCTGTTTTTTAGCTTGTGCCTTGCTTCTGAGTAGGGCGGTTTATAGAGATACCTTTTACTATTTAAAAACGGCTGGTCCTCCTTTGGAATTTCAAAATATTTAAAAAAAACCAACAGTATTAGCACCATCCGTCCACTCGAAATTCGTTACCAGAAATTGCCAGAATCCAGAGTTCCTTGTGTGAAAATCATGAAAAAAGGATATTTTTTGAACGGTAACACACAAAACGGTAGATCTATAAGACTGAATGAAGTTCAAATGCAAAAAAATTTACGACGTTCAAAATTTATCCGTTTTCCATTCTTCTTCTTTCGACCTAGACATTTTCCCTAGGCTGTGAATTTTAAGTCATCATTTTAGTCATAGAATTTTATGTTATTAAATTTTATTCTTGTAACTAGTAATTTATTTTTGTGTTTTTTCGTTCTCTTTGTATTTTGCGAGATCTCTTTATAACTACAATAAATAAAAATTGTGATTTCATTTTTTTTTTCTTTTTTTAAAAAAAGGCCTTACAAAAATGTGGTATGGAGTAGGAACAACATAGATCAAACTTCCTCAACAATACGGGGCTCTATAAACTTCTCTACTAACACCACAACACATCCCCAACTCTCACTACCTCCCCCACTTCTCCTTAACCCCCTCCCCTCACACACCTCCCGATCACCTCCTTGGGCCCCATCCACCCATCACCTCACCTACCCTCCCCCCACTCACTCATTACCTCATGGACTCTCTCCCCAAACATTCCCAAAATCACAGGTTTTAGTATAATACAATCTTTCTCTTAGAAAGAAAAATCGATTTTCAAGTAAAATATATTTTTCATAAATGACAATTAACATAAGTCTAATTTAAAAACCTAAAATGGGTATAAAACCTCATTTTTTCGATACGATAACACTTTTCCTTCTCAGTACCAGCATACGAACTTTTTTTATAATTGAAGTTAGACACAACATTCCAGCTATGCTAAATTGGTTAATTTTTATAGCCTGCATTTACATAAAATTAAACATTTTAAGCTATATTAAAATCGACGTTGATTTCATTGAACATATTCGTACAATACGTTAATGAAATTTTAAATTTCTGCGTATACGACATCCGTTGTTTTAAACCTAAAGACTATCCTATGATTTCATTAAGCATAGAAAATATTTTGTTAAAAAAGAAAAATGGTAACTTTCCTAAAATTAAAAACAAAACATTGTAAATTCATGCCCATTTTTCTTTAAAATAAATTAATATTTACATAAAATTAGTGTTTTTTTTTTTAAAGATAGATTAATTTTCATCCCTTTTGACTAGCCTATACACAGTTGAAAAAAAATTTAAATTAACGAGCGTGGGTTTTGCAGTATGGGCGACCACCTTTTGCGAAGAAGCTTTGTCCTTCAAGATTCTTTTTGCACATCTGAAATTTTGAAACATTAAAAACATAATTAGGATCCTTTTTTTTAAGCTTACAGTGCAGTTAAAGCATTTGCTGTGATAATTGTTGTTGAGGGCTTCAACCCAGCGATCCCCAGCTTCAATCGGGAATCCGCATGCGATACATTTTGTTGTAAATAACTCATTCCAGTCTAAAAAATTGAAATTATAAAACAATCAGAAGTGCTATAAAATACCATTTTCGCAGTAAGGAAGGCCGTCTTCGAGGAAGAACAGATTGTTGCCGAACAACTTATCACAGTAAGCACAGCAGAAACATTGAGGGTGGAAATGTTTGCCGATGGCATTCAAGCAATCCTGAAAAAAATTAAGTTATTTTTGGTACATTTTATTTAAACTTACTCCTTTGATTTTTGCGTTGCATTTGCTGCAAGTTGGGGCAAGATACTGTTCGAAGCAGAACTCGCAGTAGAGTCCGTCCTGCTCTTCAACAAAGCCGATGTCCTGAAGCGGGCGTTTGCATTTCGCATTCGAACACGTGAAATGGTCCGGGCACCAGATTTTACCGAGAGCTGTTATAAATGGTCCCCTAAAAACTCAAATTTAGTTTTCGCCCTTGAAAAAGAGACGCTAGTTACCTTTTTATTTTGTTATTACATTTATTACACACGGGTAAAATATCCTTTATTATGGAATCAGTCTGTGAAATTACTGCGCCATTGGCTGTTAGATAAAAAAAAACAACATGCGTGATTAAATCACAAAACAAAAGTTCAAATTACATTATTTTATCAAATTGATGGGTTTAATGGTTCCTATAGGAGAGATATTGGTCATGCTTGATTGGTTTGCTGATTCCTTTGGTTTAGGTAATTGCATCCTTAAGTTTTGCTGATTAGTAAGCAGGTTGTTGGTTATTGCATGCATTTTACCTTATTTGATTATTGCAGTGGCCACAAAGAGGGATTCGACCTCCAGCGGGGACTGCGGCGTTAAGTACTCCCCTTCCTCTTTTGGGAGCTGTCGAGCCAGCGGTTCCGCTCCTTCCGCCACCAAGACCGCCAGGTATCCCGCCACCGAGACCACCGATGCCTCCTCCGATTCCGCCACCGATTCCTCCTCCGATTCCACCACCACCTGCATTGGGAGTTGATGAACTAGGGTCGACAACACAAAAACCTGGATTCGTTGGTGTGTAGGTTTTCGGAAGGGATTGGTTTAAGACAGGATTGGGAGGTGGGTAGGTTTGCCTGACTCCTAAAGCTCCGCTCGTTTTCTGAACATTTATGCTTTTATTTACTGAAGTAAACGCAGAACTTCGGCTTCCCGATACCACATTTGTGCTGCTCGTATTGCTCATGCAGGCCGGTGTCCAGATATTTCCTTGTGGAGTGAACTGATAATTTGAAGGTGCCACGGTTACTGCACCATTGACCTTTCTCTGTTGGTATTGCGATTCAATTTGGGATGTTTCTTCACGTCTAGTTTCTAAAGTTTTGCAGCAAACTGAGCTTTGCATGCAAGATTTTTTGCATTCTTTGTTTTCTCCACATCCTTTGCTGTTGCCACAGCCTTGTTTCTCTCCACATCCTTGTTTTTCTCCACATCCTTGTTTTTCTCCACATCCTTGTTTTTCTCCACAACCTTGTTTTGTTCCACAAGGTTGTTTCTCACCACATCCTTGTTTTTCTCCACATCCTTTTTTTTCACCGCAGCCAGAACTGGTTGAGCATTGACTTTGATTATATGACTGCGAAGTGTTCGTTTTGCTGTTTGAACTTGCCATTGTTGTGCTGCCTTTTGGTTTTGGTTTGACAACAACATTGGCAGAAGTTTGCTGGCTTAGTTCGCCTTTTGGTTTCAAAGGAGGCGGTTGCGGCGATGGAAGGCGCACTGTAATTGGTGACAGTGTCTGCACCGCTTTGACATAAGTGCCTTTCCATGGAGACGGCGTCGCCTGCTGCCTATCTTCAATAATTTTATCGGTCTTAGTCGTCGTCTTAATTGTCTTCACCGATTTGCTCATTGATTTGGAAGAGCTAGTCGATGATTCGCTGTATGTTTTCGAAAAATAACCCTGCTGCTGGTTTTGTTGTTGACTTAAATGTTTGCTTTGCTGCTGACTCATATATTTCTGGCTTGTAAACGCCACTGGTGACTGCATTTCAGGAGTTTCACAAATGCTTTGGCAAGGAGAGAGCAATTCAGGATGTCTAATTCCGTATGCTGTCTTTTCTCCAATTAATCGTCTTGCTCCTTCTTTTTTAATATCTTGGGTGGTGCTCGCCAATTTGGACATTTCCGACTTATATTCAGTATTGGCTAAACATGTTTCTTTTCCTGATATGAATCCTTGGTTTGTCTTTCCTGAATAGGATGAGTGGTGCTTTTGCATCGTTTTGTGCGACTCTTGGATGGCTAAGGGTGATTGGGGATGAATCGTGGGAGCGCAGATTCGATGTGGGACTGGTGAAATGGACCGATTCCTGACGGGGATTTCTCCGATATTTTGCTGATAATACGGAATCTTGCTGGGAGAAAGAAGCCCTGCAGGATCAGGCTTAGTTATAACTGGAGTCTTTCTTCCTTTAGGAGGATGTCCTGATTTGGTATGCTCGGACAAATATTCGCTTTTTCTTTCGTATGAAGCATTGCTGCTTTTGCAGGACGCTGATTCAAAGCTTTTAATCAATTCTTTTGTTTTGCCTCCTTCATATACCAATGATCTATCGACACCATACTTTTCTTTTTTGACAGGCTCTTCACGTTTTTTTGGAGGCTCCGATGGTTTTTTGGTGTCCAAATGAGGGACATACGGTGCGTCAGATTTGACCTGAATTTTTGGTACGGTTGGTGTTTCACATTTTTCTGGAGGGATAGGAGTCATTCCTGGGACTGTGAATGGCACAGTAGGTGCTACTGTTAGTGCAGAAAGCATTGATATGCTTTGTTTTCTGCCTTGGATGGGTTTGAAACTTTTGGCATCGACTTGATGTGGCAATGGAGAATATGGCCTGTCGGATGCAATAGTCAAGGCTTCAGTCATTGGAGAGCGGACTCCAACTTCTCGGCAAGCTCGAGCAGTCCTCTCGTCCAAGTTTTCCTTCTCTGGTGGTGGCGGCTCCGGTGGGAAATAGGGAGCTGTATCGGGTGGAAGTGGAACTGGTTCTTTCTTCTTCTGCGGCATTTGCTGGACCACAGATGGCAACTCTAAAGGTGTCGGGAATGGAACTGGGGTAAAAGGACGATCTGGAGCAACACTTAAAGCACTTGCCATGTTACCGCTTTCCATAATCGGCTTGGGCAGATCATAACAGCTTACAGGCTCTTCCTTCTTTTCTTCTGGTTTCTGAAGAAGTTTTTTAAGTTCTTCCTGGACAATTTTTTCAACTTCTGCTTTAGTAAAAAGATGCTCTTTGGCCTTTTCTGGTGGCTTTTTCTGTTTGGGTTTTTCCTGCGTTTTCGGCTTTTCCATAGGAATCGGGGAAGGTGTCAACGATCTATACTCCACTAATGCCTTGCATGTGTTTTCTTGTGTCTTCTTTCTTTCCAGTTTTTGTTCCACTTTTTCTGTCCTTACATTTTGTTCCAGTTTTTCTGTCCTTACTTTTTGATATTGAATCATTTGTGGGTTTGGTGATGGAGAGCGGGATTTCGGGAAAACTTCGGACTTAGCTGGTGGATATTCTACAGCTTGAGATGGAGAGAGTGAGCGGTCTCTTCTTTCAGGTCTGGGCTGTGGAGTTCTTCGAGGTTGAGGAGTTGTGGAGCGTGACCTGGGCAAAACATCGGGTATCTGAGGTGGAAATACGACCACATGAGCTGGAGATACCGGACGTTCAACTGCTGCAGACTGATACGGCCTTAGCCCATGTGGTTTAGTGCTGACATCTAAATATTCCGAACTTGGACTTCTCGGCACTGGCGAATATATCTCGATCCTTTGCTGACCCATTTTTGATTCAAATTTTTCTGTCCTTTGAATCGTCATTTCGCTCTGTGAGTTTCTGGTTACCTTTCTAGTCGGGCTGCGGCCTCTTAGTTTTTCAGCGACGGGCGAAATAGGCCTTCCGCCTTGCATTTGACAAACAGACGAACTTTTGCTTGAAAGTTGGCAAACTTCTTCAGAACAGACAGACATCCTTTTTCCACTTTTTGCATCGACGTCCTCGCATTTGACAACAGGTATGTCGAAATTTTTTTTCGCATTTTGTCTTTTTTTATCGATCGGAGCTTGAGGGGGATTCGGACTTTGGGTTTTGGGGGGCCAAACAACTCGGCTAGGTTCTTTAGTATCGCATGCACATAATTTGTTAAAAGTATAAAGTAAGCCCAAGTTAGTAAAGTAGGAAGCAGAAAAAAGAAAAAAAAGCAAAAAGAAGCGTTTATTAAAAGCGAATTAGAAATCTAAGAAGACTTTAGTAGAAAGAAAAGTGAAAAATGATGTTTTTAATTATTTAAAAAAAAATCTAATCTGAGAGCTGCTCATAAGTCTATATTAATAAATCTACTTTAGTTTTCAAACTTTAGATATGGAAAAAGGCCTAGGTTTCGGGTTGAATGAACCGAATGCTGAAAAAGAAAATAAAGTCTGCATTAACAAACTTACCCTCTTATGAAACAGCTCTCAACAAAATTATTCTGTATATATAAACCCTAAATAATTTCAAAATTCTAAACTAAAAGTTATTTAGTTATACGAGTTTTTTTTTAAATTCTTTTGCCTCATGCGTTGTTTCTTGAATGTTCTCGTTACCTCTAACATTGGAGAACGGTTTCATTGGTGAGAAACCTAAATTTAAATAAGTCTCTGTATATACTAATTGAAACATATAACTTGTCCTAACAAGTTGTTCAAGCTTTCCTTAAAATTTAAAAATTAAATTTTCTTACCAGGCTTAGGGAAATTAGCTGGAGCAGGAGGGGTCGTCGGTACACTGAATGGAACTGACGTCGGAGTGCTTGGAGCGATCGAACTTCCAAAAGGTTTTGGCCCTGGAGTGTTTGAAGTCTAAAAATAAAATAAAAATTAGATCCTTTATAATCACAAAACTCAACAATATTAAAGAAAAAAATTTACTTGTTTTTGTATATCGTACATTGTGTATCCCAGTGTGTTTAATTTTTTAACTACTTACAAAATTTAAGCAAAATAAATTATGCAAAAAGATGAGATTTGATTAGGAAGGGCTTGTTGATTCGTGAATATAATACAAACGAAGATATAATTGGTTTAATTTATTTATAGGTTATGGTAACCTCGTTTATAGCATAACTTTGAGGTTATTTTTTAAATTAAACCAATAAAATAATGTATAAGCTTAATGATTTTTTCAAAATGAACTAAACCACACATAAATTTTTTTTGTGGTGTTCTACCTTTCCGCCATAATAATTTCTGGGAGCAAGACGGAATGAAGGAGGTGGGAACACGACATGACGTGTCCCCGATCTAGGTGCCTGTAAATTTAACCGTCCGATTTTTTGTTTAATCAAATTTAAAAGTAAAAGGGCTTTGTTTTAGACTTACATGGAATGGCAAAGGTGCGATAGTTCCAGGTTGGGGCGATTTCGGACCGGCTAAAGGCGCTGATGGGATCGAAGGGATTGAAAACGTTCCTGATGGAAATCTGCCACCGCTGAAAACAAGTCAATTATGATGTTGAAAGGCCAGAATCGAGACTTACGGAGGGGTGGTTACTGGTTCTAAATTGGGCGCTGGCGGTGCCTGTTTAGCAGCCATTTTCGCATGGATATCGCAATAAAGTTTGTTGTTAACATTGTAATATCCGACGTTCTTTAAAGATGAGCCACATGTCGCACACTTGAAGCATTCAACATGAAGGTTTTTGTCCTTGATTCTAACAAATACTCCTCTGAAAATACAATTCTTTTCATGAACAAGCTTTTTGAAGAATTTCAAAATATAAAAAACAAACATGCTTTACAATGATAGTATTGTCAAAAAACAAAATTTTCATGCTTAAACTAATCTAAGAAGAAAGAGGTGCAAGGATCAAAATGTGTGCGTAAAAACTAATATTTTTTTTTTATAACACAATGACGCCACTGTATGGAATGAATATAACTTTTTTTATATCCACATCGACGTATAACTCACACGATGTGCTTGCCACATTCGGTACACTGTGGGCTCCCCGGCATCGGGGAGGGTGGTGGCATGTATGGCTTGTCTTGCGGTAGCTCGGGGGTGCCCATCGAGCGAGCTACTGGAGTCAGCGGTCGTGGGGAAGTAGCTCGACCACCCACGGCGTGACTTGTCATCGAGAAATACTTCGCATTCGACAAAGGAGCTGATCAAAGACAATTTTCGAAAAAAGAAAAAAAAATATTAGGTCTATACTAACACATTACGTTTCATACTATCGAATACTATTTGTAAAAGCGTGCTTGCCTCCTTTCTTCTATCGCTGAAATTTAATAAATAAGTACAGTCTAATACTAAATGTAATACTTTTTACACTTAATATCGACCGTACTCGACTTTTTCCACTACTTACACAATGAGCCTTTCACAGTCTGCACAAATATTTTGACCGGGCGGAAGAATTGTCTGTGGGCTTGTTGGTGGTTTAGCTTCTGGAGGGGCAACATGCCTTAGGCCAGTGACTGAAGGAAAGTTTGTTGCAGGCAAATTCGGTGTGAGTTCTAAAAAAAGAATTTTAGTCACATTAACATGCAGGCTCATGCTTTCTATTAGTCATTTCTACTCAAATATGCTCTCTACTAACACAATAATGAAATATAATATATAGAATAGATTGAAAAGTTGAAAAATCAAGGATATTTTTAAATAAAGAATAAAATTCTATGGCTTAGGTCATTTTATAGAAAGGGCAGCCATTTTGAATTGCAACATAACCTGTTTCCACCTTACAGGTTAAGAAAAGATCGTTTCATTTTTCTGCAAAGACAGTTTGGGTGTCATTCAAAACTCAAGAGGACAAACACAAAACTACAGAGAGATAGGTTAAATATGTCCTCAAATATCAAAAAAATTTAATCATGCTTTTTCATCCAAATTCGTTTGGATCTCAACAAAAGATGGTGGACTGGACATGCTCACAAGTGCATTTGAACTAAAAAGGTGCAATTTACAAATATTTACATAATGCAGTTTGTCTGAAAGGTATTTGTATTGTGCTGCTCTCTAGCTCATTTATTTATAAGTATTGACCGAATCTTTGGAGTCTAATATTCACGGATAGATTTAATTTTTTTTAAGGAGGAAGCAATCTTTCTATAAATTGAATCTAAAAGAAAATATTTTTATACCTGGTTCAGGCTCTCTGGGTTCTTTTTCAACTTCCTGGACCATTTTAAAGACTTCACTGTGCTGGGAATCGTATGTCTTTTCGTTTTTCATGAAATTAACGCTGTAAAATTTTTATAAAAATTATATGGGTTAAAAATATGAAAGTAGTACCCAATGGCTCCGCCTGCGAGGACTTCAGCTTGGGCAGAAAGGGTTTCGGCGATGTTTTCTTCGCTGTAAATGTTGACTGGGGAGTTGTATTGCTTGTTAACGATCGCTTTGACGTCACCACCGTTCATCTGAGGTGTCCCGCTGAAAGGTCTTGGCGAGACATTATGCCCCGAAGGTATCGGCTGCGATGACGGCTTGGCAGCCAAAGAAGTTTTGGTGACCGTCTGCGGCGACCTAGCCGCTCCTGGACTGCCAAGTTGTCCCACCGGCGTGACAGAAGGCTTCCACGTACCCATTCCACCTCTAAAACCAAAAATTTGTACAATTCACACGATTTTTGTGCTATCCACCTTTGAACTGTGAGCTCAATGTTATTTCCAGCTCTGACAAGCGTATCCTGGGCGTCCTTGTGACGCATATCATGAACTTCAACATTGTTCACTCTGATCAACGCATCTCCAACTTGTAGTCCACCCCTCTCAGCCAAACTTCCTCCATTGACCTAAAAGAAAAAATTAATTAAAAACTAGTGAAAGTTACTTGTCCCGTATTATCTTTTGCTTAGAAATTATTGGTCCTTAGTCTTATCTAAACGCGAATTGTTTAGATTATACATAACGTTATAGTGCAGTTCACAAACAACTTTCTAGAAAGGTTCAACATTTATTTTATAAATAAAAAGGGGTGCACATAATAATAACAAGTGTTTGACTTGGCAAACCTTTTTTCCTGTTCACACATTTTCTAGGGAAAGAAGATGCATAGCAAATCTCATAAAAACTGTTAAACTTCAAAGAATTATGTGCCAACAAAAAGAAAAAACATTTTAGCATCTAATTTCCACGTTCATTTTTATGCAAATCATAATTTTTAACACTTTAGAATAAAATTTTAGACCTTCGAAAAAAGTCACGTTCGACTTGTCAACTTGAAGCTTTAAAACGAATCCAAAAGCGAATTCTTTTTAAGACTGAAATTGCCTTTTTTTATGTTTCTCTCACGAGTTCGAATTTCGTTTGGAATTTTTTTTTTGTTTGAAAGTTTGGATTTCAATGTTGAACTTCGTTTAAACCAAAAGGGTTCTAAAAACAGATTTGAATTGCTTGACCGCACGCTCGATAAAAACGACTCTAGATAAGGAAAAAAATTCAGTTCTTCTTTCAAGAATTTGTAGACTTAAAATTTTCAAGAAGAGAATAGAAAATGGATATTTTAAGCTATTTCTTTGTTTCCCTATGAAGGAGTTATGTGTCACTTTAAGAGCTTAAAATTTGAGGCAATTAAGTCGTTAAGGACAAACTAGGACTTTTTCCTTCACTTTCCTTGGACAAAAACGAATAATTTTCTTCGTACAGAAATTATGTGAGAATTCAGCCTTCACCCCGAGGAACGTCTAAATTTAGGCTCATTTACCTCTAACCCACATAGGCGGTGAGTGATGCCAAAAAGAGCCGGTTTAAGATTTCAAACGTGTCGAAATCGGAAATTTGAAGGCATTTCGATTGACAAAAAAATTCGATGCAAATAGGAAGACGGCTCCCAGGTGACTTGGACATTTGCATCTCCGGTAGTCTCCACCTGGGGTATCGTCCCACGTAGAAAGTTTGAAGGTTGGATACATGTTACTATAATTTATGAGTCATTGTAAGGTTTCTTTCTGGCCTTAGCAAATATTGTCGTTTTATTATTTTTTTTTTTCTTCTACCTTTTTTCGCCATTCCAGGTTCAAAATGTGGTTCTTTGCCGGTGCCTCATGCATATAAATCTAGAACTCAACATGCAATAAATTCTCAGGGCGCTACAACGTTTCTAGTCAAACGATTTTTAAAAGTCAATATTTTTGCCTGAATCGAAAAACAGTGAGGTCAATTAATCAATTTAAAAACTAAAAAAAACTCATGACTTTTAATTTTTTATTTAAGGCTTACGATGCAATTAAAACTTCAGCGACGTCCAATATTTAAAGAAAATTTCAAGAAGCGAAGGTAATTTACCCTTTTTGGACATCGAAATTCGGAAATATTTCGGTCTGTAGATTCTAACGGTTCGATCTTCAACAAATTAACTAATACACAGTATGACGAGGGGAGGTGGGGATGTAGGGGAGGTGATGGGAGAGTGGGGTATGGTAGGAAAGTTGATGGGAGAGTGGGGATGCTAGAGTAGGTTGTGGTGATGATAGAGGAGGTGATGGGAGAGTGTGGGAGGTGCCTGGGGGAAGTGATGTGAGGGTGAAGGTAGGTAGGCCACTTGGGGAGGGGTTATTTGGTGTTTGTCAAGAGATACAATTTTTTGAGAAAGTTCGATATACGAGGTTCCTCCTCCATACCACATTTTCTGAATGCGTGGATTTATTTGTGCATTATAATATTCGTTCCGGGTCCTAAATCGATATGTATATTGTACTTTAAGATAATAATCAGATTTTAAAAGTTCACGAAATTCGAGGTCTCTGCATTATCGCCTTTGAGATTTGAATAAAGAATCAAGGATAAAATAAAAAGACACGTCAATGTCTTTTATTGATTGTCCTTAAAAGATTGATAGGGCAATTTTTTTTCCTCCTTTCCATTCTTCCATTTCTTCTTCTTCTTTTTCCTCGTTTATCTTTTCCGTTCTCAGACGGCGCGGTCCAGCGTCGAGCGGATATATCGCAAGTTAAAATACATTTTCTTGGCAGATCGCCACCGCCTCCCGAATAAATATCCTTCCCTCTGATTAAATACTTAGCAAGGAAATCTGGTGACTGATAAATCAGGATCGCCCGCCACCTGAGGCGTTTATCTAAATCTATTTTGAAAACGTTTTAAATTGGATTATTAATTTTATAAAAAGAAATCGACCATTGACCTAATAGCTGTCAGCAATCTTCGACTACATTTGTCGACCTTGTCAGAATAAAAAAAATTTTTCTACGACTTTCGACACATTTTAACTCTTTTCATTTCATACTCTCAGGATCATTGTTTTTTAATTAAATGGTGAAAGCAAGAGATTTGGCAAGATCTTTTGATTCTCGCCTTTTTCTTGGCACACGTATTTTTTTTTAAAGAGAAAAAAAAATATGAAGAATGTAAAAAAATTGTTCCAAACCCTATATTAGCCTGACGCTATCTTTTGCCCAATATTCATCTCCTACTTGTGTGGTGGTACCTTCAATTTTGATTAATTCTTTTGCATCCAGCTGGACTAATGTATCTCCCGTACTCCCCTATGTTCTTTCAACTTTAAAATTGATAAATTTGTGGCCTATTTTAATTAATTTTGTGTTCGTAACTCCCATGAATATAAAATTTTCTTAGCCTTTCTTTCGAAATATTGGCGTCGTTAAAAAACAAAGGCGAGTTTTATAGCATTTTTCCTTCATCTCCATAATCTTAAGGTAATCCTTAAAAGATAGAAATCTTTGCCTATTTATAAAATTAATGTATTATTCATAAAATAATCGATCAAATAGAATTTTTACGAGAGGTTAAAAAATTAAAAATAAACTCACTACAATGGCAAGAGTCCCAATGGGTTATCAAAAGGGCGAATTGCGAAAATTTCCCATAGGAGACGCTTAAAAAAAGGCATTGTCCTTGTAAAAAGTGCGTTTTTTGTTCTTTCCTCATTATCGTTGTGACATTAAGGACTCATTTTCTTTGCGCGAAAAACAATACAAGCGACGGCCTCTTTGTCAACCGAGGAGTTTGGCGAGTATAAAACATGTTTACAGGATCGAAGCCAAACATCGAAGAAACCCGGTTATAGATTCAATCACTTAACAACTATTTACGATTGACGAACGGCCAAAATCGACTTCCGTACGGGTTTTACAATCACTCATCCATTAGCTGCGTCTCGACATAGAATTTAATCAATTCAAAAATAAAGAAGAAAAATGTTTTCTTTCTTTGATTCTGATTTTGCTTGCCTTGGACTAACGCTTTTAAAAATGGACAGAAAAAAAATGTTTTGCCTCATTTAAGAACGGGGACATTTATATTTAAATAGCGCAAAAATTTTACATATTAAAGATTCGCAACATAGCATAAAATTTTTTTTTCAAGGGTGAAAAAATTTAATAATTTTCATTCTAAAAAAAAGTCATCACCTTGACATCGAAAAAAGTGCAGCCAAAAAAATCTAGTTTATAAGAAAACGGTGTCGTGGGAGAAATTCCTTGGGGTGTAATTGTTTTTAAAAATGATGCTTTTTAACACAGATCTTTATCTAAATCCGAACTGTGGGATTTTGACGATTTCTTTTATCACTTTCGCCCTTCTGTGGGAAAAAGAGGATCGGACTGTACGAAAACGCGATTTTCAGGTTCAGAAGAGAACGTCTATGGGAAAAAAATAAGGGGAACATAAAAAAGGCCTTTTCCCGATACAAACTTATCCTTCGAATTCCATACAGGCGCCAAAGAACGCCTAAAAAAAATCTTTAAAAAGTACAGGTTTAAATTTTTTTCTAGAATAGTTTGCATAAAGATGTGATTTTGTTTGCTTCATTTCAAGGCCGATGTACTTTAAATTGCCTGCAATGATAAATAATCCTGTATTTTAGGGCGTAATGGATCTTTTTAAAAAAAAATCGTTGCCAATTTATTGTCTTCGACTTTTTTGGAACGAAGTCAACTATTTTTTTCTTTCTATGATGAATCTTTTTTATTCAAATCGTTTAATTTTTTTTATGTATGACCTTAATATTCTAAAATTAACTGAGTTCTTGCCATTTTGTTTGTCCCCTTGGCAATTAAGAAGTTGGGTCAACGAATGATGAGCGAAGGACGCTTTAATTTTAATAAAACTGACAATGAAAACTTAAAGGATTTTTTTTCCAACCTTCTCGCTTAATGAGTAGCGTTTAAAAAACGACTTGAAATATTTTTGCATATCTCCGTTCTATTTTTTTCAAGTTTCCGATAGTTTTCAATTTCCTGGTTCAGCAGGTAAAGTCTCAATCTTTAAAAAAGCGTGACGGATTTCGAGGTTGACTGACCCAGTTCATTTGTTTATTGTTTGGGCAGCACAAAGCGTTATGATTATTGGTTTTATTTGCGTCAATCTGATATTGTTTGTCGGAAAGGTGCATGCACGAAATTCAAAACAAAAATTTGAACGAGAAAAAATTTACATTTAAAATACATCGTTAAAATCTTAAGGATTTATCACAAAAAGCCATTAAGGCGGATCCGACAATTAAATTCTACCAAGTGTGCGAGAGAGAGGGAAGATGTCGAAACGTTTTTTCCTCGTTTTGGGCACTAAAAATGGTCCGATTTTTTTTCTGAAAAGCGCATTCTCTTTAATTCGGAAAACTCTAGACTGATCTGAGAGCACTTTTTCCGAAAAAAATTTTCTTCCGGAAAATCGGGAAACGAATTTTCCGGGAAAACTTTTTTTCAAAAAAACCAGGTACACGTTTTGTAGGGTACGACGAGCTGTTTCCAAATCTGTTAATAATTTCAAAATCGGTTAAAAAACGGCGTCGTAATCGCTGTCACAAGATTTAGACGGTGCGGGGAGTGGGGCGGGTCTGGGGTCGTAAATCAAGATACGCAGATGACAGGTTAACACACTGTCATTAGGTTGGCTTCAAGTCAATAAAATTTGTAATATGCAGGATCCATTGAAAAATAAGGAAAAAGTTTTGCTAATAAAAAAATAAACACATTTAATTTAATCCAGTCTACAGAGCAGTACCTTATCCAGGACTTATCCAACAGGACCTTATCCTGCAAAAGTTGATGTAAAAGATTTTATTGTTTTAAAAATTGTGCCGGGAAAGCTTTTATTGGCACTCTTCAAAAACATGACGTTATTGGGACCCAAATGGACCATTAGGTGAAAATGCTCTGTACACTGGACAAATTTGCAATCCTAATAAGATAAAATAAAGAACCATGTAAAAAAAAAATTGCGCCATAATTTATGGAATCACAATTGCTTTGTACGTATAGTTCATGAATTAAAAAAAAAAATGTTTTCACTCACTTTTTTAAACTGACTGATAAGCAGAGTCGGGTCGAAATGAAGTGGACTTCGGTCCAGCCGATCAGCTCTGCTTTACTTTATTTACGGTGATTACTACTCTCCCTTTTCCCTTATTTTTTTTTTTTCTTCTTAATTTTACTACACACATATTTTTTTTTTTTATTCCTTGAAGATGTTTTTTTTTTTTTTGTGTGTGTGTGGCGTTACTATTTTCTTGTGAGAGATTGAAATTGAATTATGCGAGGAAAGACCTAGGAGATGAAAGAATAGGAAAAGCCAATCGGTTTCGCCTTTGTTTGTTCCTTAAAAAAGGAGGGATTAAAAATCAGACAGAAAGCAGACACAATTATTTTTTACAGATTCCCTCATAAAAAAATAAATAAATAAATAAGTTTAAGAAAAAAAAGAAAAAAGAAAAAAAAAACATTTTGAAGGCGAATTTTTTAAATAATTTTTCGCCAATATCTCGAAAACCGTAAGTCGTATGCGAAAAAATTGTAAATACGAAATTAAAGCTTATTGAATTTACTATACATTTAATTACGTAAGATTTTTTTTAAGACCTAACGTATCCCGAGCTCCGAGGCGACCAAAACGGTTTTTTCAATTTTGACCGATCTATTCGATCTATTCAAAAAGTGAATTTCGTAAATTGTAGAGAATTCAATTATGTACCTTTCAAACAATTCGCAAAATTAACGATAAACAGGGGTGGGGGTAAATTCAGCAAAATTACGACAATGGGTCCCGGGGACCCGGTCCCTCCCGTTCGGTGGTGTTGGTTTTGGCCGGATTCCGGACTGACTCAACTGAACTAAGGTACTATGTAATGAAACATTTTTAAATTCCCATTCGTCTGAGGCCCCCTCACTCACGCACGCGGGCGCGCACGCACCCCACCCAGCGCACCACCCCGCGCTCTGCGCGCGCACGCCCAGTCATTGAGTGTTGGTTTCGGTCAAGGGTGCTACGGCTATAGGGCGAAAACCTCCGTCAGGGCCCTCCCTTTTTCTCTTTTTTTTCTGTTTCTTTTTTTATTCTATTTATTTATTTTTTATTTACTTTTGTAATATACATATAAAATGGACAGACGGAAGGACGGACGGACAGACAGAGACACGGAACCTTTGTTCGGAATCGTCTAAAATTCAAAATGCAAGTGAAAATTTACATTTTGGAGGACAAAAATTTTTTCGACCTCTTGTACGATCGGAAAGCTTCCACTACCTTCGGAATGGGAGAAGGCAAAATTAATAAAAAGTAATATTTTTGAAAAAAAAACTCGAAAGAAAAGAATCTAGGGCCATTGAACACCAAAAAAATGCTTTGCACCTGTCATCTCCGTCTAATCTTGATTTACGACCCCCAGACGCTCCCCACCCCCCGCACCGTCTAAATCTTGTGACAGCGATTACGACGCCGTTTTTTAACCGATTTTGAAACTATTAACAGATTTGGAAACAGCTCGTCGTACCCTACAAAACGTGTACCTGGTTTTTCTGAAAAAAAGTTTTCCCGGAAAATTCGTTTCCCGATTTTCCGGAAGAAAATTTTTTTTGGAAAAAGTGCTCTCAGATCAGTCTAGAGTTTTCCGAATCAAAGAGAATGCGCTTTTCAGAAAAAAAAATCGGACCATTTTTAGTGCCCAAAACGAGGAAAAAACTTTTGGGGCCGAATGTGCTGCGATCTATTGACTCAGAAACAAACAAAAATAATGGTCGTCTCCGCCTTAAGGGACTTATTTTTACGAGGTTTGACATGTAGATGGATTTTATGCTTACAATCTGCTAAGCTTCTTTTCTAAATGCAAAAATCGTCCTTGTAAACTTTTCGGTATCAATGAGTTGATTTTCTCCATTTTATCATATTTGAAGGTTTAGGACAAATAATCCTCTGTTCTTCAATCGAGATTTGGTCTCCAGCCAAAGACAAAACAAAAAAAGCAATTAGTCCGACAAGGGATTAGTCCGTGTATTTTTATGTGTTTTTAAAAATAGAAAAATGTAAAACCCATGTCGAATCAAGAGGTGAAAGTTCTCACATACCATTCAATAAAAGAAAAAAAAATCTTTTTTTCTTTCTTCCGGATCGTTTAAAATATGACTTCTTCGGAGACAGGCTCGGATTTCAAAGAAACGAAGAGGAATTCCATAGACGCCCTCGATGATTCATCGTTTGAAAAGCGTCTAGGAAATGCACCCCCTTAAAAACTTCCGAAAGCATTCCACAAGGGTTTAGTCAACGTCTGTACCTGAATTCGTCATACCCTGACCACCCTCGTTGCGTCATAAGGATTATCTTGGGTTTTTCTCACGAAAAGGAAAAACATGACCCATTTTTAGGGTTGGTAAAAAAAAAAAATTTTAAATCCGCACGTCGGCCATTCATCCTGAAAGGAGTGTCTGTTTATTTTAAGACATCTGTGTTTAGATGACTGCGTGTAAAGAGGTTCTGTTTTATATCGCAGCCTTTTTTATACAACTACTAGGGTCAAACTTGAATTTATGAGTAGCCAATGAAATTTTGTTGAAGTTTTAAAGTTTTTAAAAAACGGAAATGACTCAAGAAGCAATTATATAAAATTTATGGAAGTGAATTGACATTTGACGTCAAAACTACTGTAAATAAACGCAGTTTTAAAAAAAATTTAAGTGTTTTGTTCCTAAAGGACATGAAATTCCTTAGATAAAAAAACACGATCTCGTGTAGGAAAATGACGTATTATTTGGTTTGAAGAAAGTGTAGAAGGTAAAACCCCGGTATAACGGACGTTGCGTAATGGACTTTTGTGCTCTGGGTCGGAGGTTTTTTAAAAAGTGGTATATGTCATCTTTGTCGTCGGACCGCATTCTTATAGAGCTTGAAAGTGAAACCCTTGGTTAGGACCCGGTCATATCTTATTAATACATTAAAATAAGGAGCGCCGCTCAGTCCGGAGCCCTTCGAGGAACGATTGGGGGATTTCGAGAGGCCTTATCGTCGCTGGCGACAAACGAAAACGGTACCCGAAGGAGATAAAAAAGAAATTTTCTTCCCTCTTATCTGTTACAAAGAACGGAAAGCTTTTATGGCTTAATCTGCATCCTCCTCAAGGAATTCTTTCGGGAATTACTTTAATTCGAAATAACTGTTTTTGTATTTCCCGGACGTTTTTGAGCGTTTGGCTCAGAGAATTATTTTGTGAGCCTTCCAACATCCATTAAAACGTCTATGCCTGTCAGAACGTTTATAAAGTCAATATTGAATTTTAAAATAAAAGACCTTTTCAAAATGATCAGTATCAAAAGATTTGACGGTTTCAGGTGACCAGCACGACTCAAGTGTGTATCCGTTCATGAACGCCTTATTTTTCTTTCACTTTTTCATCGGCACTATTTTCGAGACTATCACGAAAATTTATCGAGATTACGTGGCTCATAAATGAAGGTAGTGTCGTGGAAAACGTATATATAATCGTAAATTAAGGTTAAAATAAAGGTAATTAACGTAACCCTTCGTGGGATACGGTTTATAACAACTTTTACTTGTCAATCAACCTTTGACTGCCGTACAAGGAATCAGATTATGGCGATTTTACGATTTTATTCAATGACCTTTTAAACCTCAACGGTAATTATAGGAAAATAATAATTAATAGAATGTCCCACGGTGCTGTCTAAAACAACCCACGACCTGACTAAAATTGAAAGCGAGGGTGTATCCGCTTTATGAAATTCAGGAAAGATAAAAATGTCTATAGCAGAGCTATACATAATATGTAAATGGAAATTTTGATGTTTTACCTCCAATCTAATAAATGGACTTTCGCTCAATGAAGTCATACCTTTAGGCTTAAAACCGCCATTTAGACAACCCTATTAGTCAATTCCTCCGGAAATCCGCAAAAAATTCCCTCAGTAAATTGGCAACATTAATTTGAAAAGAATACATCCTTTTATTGTACACGACCTTCGTATACTTCCTAGTTATATCATCTTATATTTCCGGCTAAAAATAACGTCTTGCGCGATGTCCCATAAGGCGCCTCCGTGCTCTACGAGTCGTCTGGGTCGAAAAAATAAAAGTTTTAAATAAGCAGAAGAAGCATAAACGGCGAGGTAATTATCCGAAGAAGTACCAAACACGAGGAGTGCTAATTAGCTTGACCGAACGTGAGGTGCAAAAATATCGATTAAACCGCAATTGTATGTTTTACGACGACTCGAGGACAATGCTTTTAAAACTCACACCCCCGTGCGAAATAAAACTTATTTTGACACGTCATGAAAAGGTAAATCCTTTTAATAGGCCCTTATTAGTCAGAGAAAGCTGAAAATATCCATTTTAGTACGAGACGGTCATTTCTAATGAAATGAAACAATCACGTGGGAAATTCACCAAAAATTTTATTTATAAATGTTTAATTTTTTCGGACTCCTCCCGATTCCCAAATGGGTTTTCTGTTTATTAATAGTTAAGTTTAACAACCTCATTTTTGTAGATCGTTAAACAGAAAGAATGTGAAAATAAAAAAATAAGAAGCACCAACAGATCAAAATGTTAAATAAAACCGAAAATAAACTTTTTTTATGCTTTTAAACTGCTAAGGGAACACCTGTCGCTTTTTGTCCGTTTATCGTATATTGCGGAGAAGTTACAACTGTCGGGGGTTTGACTCAGAAGACAATATGTCAGCTGTCGCCCTTAAAAAGAGAACGAATGCGATTACGAGAAAATGTACGCGAGGACTTCAAATGACGTGTAAACTCAAGGATATCTTCACACTATTCGCTTTTTATAAAAGAAAAATATTCTTTCGGAGAATTATCTTAAGTGCTCATATAGTCATATCATTCAAGAAACATCACAGAAAAGATGCGGTTTCAACTTTGAAATCCAGAAGACAGGAAACGAGGCTTTTCTTTTAGGAGTGGAATGACCAAAATTGATAGTCGTGAATTTCTCAGGGCTGACGATCCGTGACATTCAAGATCTACGATCAAGAGGACTCATTCCGGAACCGAGGAGTCATTTGCGCTACCTTTTTCTGTCAAAGAATTTCTGGGATCAAAGAACACAAGACGTTAAATCGACCAGAAACTTTTCAAATCGACACAAAAAATTGTGCAATCTCGATTCGAAGAAGTCATTGAAAATCATTTAAGCTATCAGATTAATTAGTCTTCGGCTCATTTTAGATTTATCAGTTTCTTTTCTATTTTTTCCAACGTAAGTGGGGGGTTTTCTTGGCAATTAGGTCTTACCTTTCGACAATGTCAAAGTGGGCGATGAGTAATGGTTGTAAGTATTAATAAATCTGATTCATTTCGAAACTTTACCGTTTCTTAATGATTCTGATAAACCGAAAATAAATAATAAAAAAAGTCACCGCCAAAAATTGCGAAACATTTCTCATAAAATCAAGGAAATAACGAAGAATAATAAAGATAAAAATTGTGCACATTCTACGAGATTATCTAGAGAGAAGATATGATAGGAAATCGCAATATAAAAGAAAAAACTGTCAAGTTCGGTGGCATATTTTTCACTTATCTAATCATGGAAAAACACTTTGATCACTAAAAATTTTTGTTTTAATTTATGCTTTATAAAATTTTCGCGAGCGAAAGTGACTGCACACAGGGAAAGCACGAGAACTGTTTTTTCCTGAGATTCAATTATGAGTTAATTGCATTAATTAATAACGAATTTTAATTTTTCATATTTTTTTTTTCTCAAATAGATGTGAGTCATAATAATCTAAATAGCTGAGCGGTATCAAACAATAGTTTTGTCCAATATTTTTTGGGCTAATGATTTTTTTTCTCGGCCCACTAAATCTTCATCTATGCGTAATGATGATTCATCAAAGTTTTTGGTATTCTTTGAACAAAATGAGAAATACGGATATCGACTGAAAGTTGTCCAATGAACGAAAATGTATGAATTTCCAGAAAAATGAAAACTTAACGATTTGTAGGAAGGAAAGAAGGAAAAATTGATTTTTCCTTACCCAAAACATACAATACCGAATCTACGTTTTGTCAGGTCCCTAAAGACACATTGACTTGAAATTTGGCACAGCTCTTCTTTAAATACGATTAAAAATAAAAAGCCCTAAAAATGTCAAGTCCAATATGAGAAAACAATATCCTTTTTTACTTGAGTATCCACTCATACTCAAGTTTATGAACCCTAAGTTTCCACAAGTTCTGAACTTACGGTTTCAGACATTTCGGTATGAGCACTCATATAAAAAGGATTCACGTTTTTTTCAGCTTCCTGTGGACCGATCAACTTGAAATTAGGCAAAGCTTTCCTTGAAGAAGATAGTAAAAAGCTCTGAAAATTTCAAGTTGATCGGTCCACAGGGAAGTGAGAAAACTCAATTTAATTTTTTTTTAGGTTTGGCTTGAATACCGCCCTTAAACTGCTCAACTTTGGTTTAGCCATCGCAAACACCTCCGAAACCATTTGTTCGTGAAAAAACATTGAAAATAAAAAGCTACAAATTCTTCAAAGATTGAGTTACCAAATAGAGAATAACATATTTGGCAATTGAGGGAGAACTAATAGTACGATTGAGCCCATGTTGACAAAAGTGGTAAACTGGGCAAACCAAGACTGATAGCCCTAAAAATTATTTGATAAAACTAAAGACCAAAGTAACATAATTTGGCAAGTTCGTGCAAAATTTGATCATTAACAATAGGGCTACAAAGTAAAAATACGATTTTGTGTGGGCATAGGCCTTAGCATGCGAGAGTGTAAATTTTAAAATGTTTATTTTTATACGGTTAGATTTCGTGTTTAATGCCAACAGTGTCAGTTCTATTTAAAGGGGGCGGTTAAATCAAAGAATGAATATTTTATTGAGTAGATGATACTATATAGTATTTTTGGGGTTAAATTTTTTTTTGGGTGCAAGAAAAAAAAAATTTGAGGTAATTTTTTGGTTTAAAAAATATTGTAATTTTTGGACGTACCTTTTGGATGAGAAGGGGTTGGCCGAAGTCTTTTCCACCCTGGAGGCGGAAACCCCAGGGGGATGCGTCCCCCCTGGAGAGCCTCACGTTTACCAGCTGAGCCATCTTTTAGCACCCGAGCACTTCGGAGTCGCTCGAAAAAATTTTACAGAACCAATCAAAAAACTTAAAGAAAAAATTTTTTTTTCTTTTTTTAGGGGGTTGGGGGTGGGTGAACTGATGGTCCGGAGTTGTGAATCCTTCGAAGGTTGTTTTCTTACTTAGCCGATCCGATTTTAGAAAAAGAGCCGAGGCCCCTCTCTGCTATTTTTGAATTTACGTGCCTGCTCCGTTCGTGCCAGATCGGCAATCTTCGTACCCTGTCGTGCGCATATCGTCTTTCAACAATAAAAACTCCATTATAACCTGCACCGGTTTAACCTTCTCGAATTAGATAACTGTCAAAATTTGGACTTTTTGACGATTATGGCTTCCCAAGGAGGAGATTTATCCGACGAAGGGGTCACGGATTCTCCAAAAAAAGGTAAATAGTTCAATAATTTTGTTTTTGGCTTGAGTGATTGTGTTTTAGGTCCGACGTTATCGACGAGCACGAGTAGCTTTGAGGCTCTGGATCCTCATGATCCAAATTTGAGCAAACTAGCGACCACGATGTTTCAAAAGACTTCGGATTATTTAACTGGAGAACTTACCCTAACACAGGTAAGATTGAAAACAGCCTGTTTCATGGAACCTCCTACCATTTGAAGCTGCCACTAGGGGCTGAGTCTTGGCTATTGGGAACTTCCACTAGAAACCACCCAGTTTATATATATATTTTTTTTTAACATACTTCACCCTTTATATTATTTGCATGGTTTTAGTGTACTTTATGGGCTTTTATTAATGATAAATTTTTTTAGGAAGACTACAAATTACTAGAAGCCATGAATGGAGCAACAATGAAAAAGTGCAGTGAAATGAAAAGCATGGTAGAAAACATTGCTAAAAGCACCTCTGAACTAAATAGAAAATGTAAGTATTCCGGTCTGTGCGCTGCGCTTAAATTGAATAGATGGTTCTTTAATAGGGTGAATGGAAATTATATATAGGTTGGTACATAAAATAACAACTATCTTTTGAAATTTGGTTGGGGATTCTGGAAAGGTTTCTATTTGGGTGGGGAGGGGTTTTTCCTTACCATTCACAAGAAAAGCCTTGCCAAAATTCAAGTTGATCAGTCCACAGGTAGCTGAGAAATCGTTGTTTCCTTTTTTTGAGTTGAGATTTTTCCCACATTAAATGATGCTTGTGGACTGATCGATTTTTTCTTGGCAGGGCGGGCTATAAAAGCGATGAAAATCATTTGTGCCATTCTGAACACCAAAAAATTCTCCCTAAAATTTTCATGGAGGCAGATTTTCGTAGGCTTGTCAGTTTCATGTCAATCATGTACCATTTCATAAAATTATTAATTATTTCCATGTTTTATCATCCATAGACGAGCTACTGCAACCAGTACTGAATCAGATCGACCAAATAGAAGACACCGTCATAAAACTAGAACAAGCAGCTTATAAACTTGAAAATTATTCAAAGCAACTTGAAGCTAAATTCGACGCTCTTGAAAGGCGATAATTGTGATTTAAAAGTGTTATTAAAGTGGAGGCCTTATTCCTTTATCAAGACATTAATTTTTATCAATCAGTTAGGCTTTTTATTTCTAAGTTTTGTATTATAGCAACTATCAAATTAAGTTTAATAAAGGGAGGAGTAAACCCTGAAATATTTATCATTTGCCACTTGTTGAATTCTGAATGGTTTTTTACTAAAAACATGGATCAAGTTTTTGATTCGATGCTAACAGAACTTCACAAGTAGGGACACTGAGAAATAAATAAGATTGGTGGTTTACACTTCAACCTAGTTTAAGGATCAAAAGCTGACAATTTTTTTGTATGTGATGTGCAATAATAATTATTATATCAAAAAATATGTGGAATTGTTACATGTTGTTATAAGTTTAAATAATAAAATGCTTAAAAAGAAGACGTCATTTCAAAAGTTTCCCTTTTACTCAACAGAGCGCTCTTGAATCATAATTTTTGAGGAAACGAGAAGGAAACATAAAATACGAAATGGAGTGATTAATTTTATTTAACGCTCAAATAGAATGGTAAAAAAGAAAGTTGAATTTAGAAGTTGGCCAAAAATGAAATAAGAAAGTGACATTTTTAGTTCGAAACATGTTTAACTAAATTTACACTTCGAAAAGTCCATTTCAGGGTGCTGTTGCATAAACCTAAAAAAGAAAACGGTTAGAAATAAATTTTATTTAAATTTACCGTACTTACTTTGAGAACATGTCTTTTTTCTTTTGCTCTTCGGAAGTTGGAAGACCCAATTCCCTTTGTCGTTGGTCGTACATCATTTTCTCAACAAGACCTCTAGTCTCACCATCGAGGTCGGACAATTTTGACGGCTCCGGGTTGATCTTTTTGGTCGAAATTTCGGGATCGGTCTGGACCAATTTTGACCACCATTGCATTTGGTTAACCTTTAAGAAAAAAAAAAGTTCAATATTGAGTTGAACAAATAAAAGGAGTCATTACTTTTTCCATATTGATAAGTAACGACGTTCCATCTTCCAAAACCCAAGTTGACTCCTCTAATTTTATTTCGTTCTCTAGTTCTCCGTCGATTATAGGAGGGTGGCCTTTGAGTCCAATTTTGATCGATTTCTTCTGTAAGTCGACGATGATATCACGGGTTTTCACTTTGAAGTTGATTTTGAGGGGAACTCTGAGCTGAAACAGGTAAAAAACGAATATAAAATTTTGAATTAAAAACCTTAAAATTTTAAGGTTCAGGTATTCAAGTGTGAATTTTAGCATGAAGGGATTGACCATCAGAAGTTTAATATGACTTTGTAAGTCGATAGCCTAAAAACCATCAAAATGTAGTGATGATCTGTCCTTGACTCCTAAAAGGATATTCGAGGGTAATAAAATAATTTTCGATTTGAGATTTTGATTTATCATTTCAATATTAAAGAAGTTGTTAGCAGTTAATTGAATCTACATTCAAACAAGTAAATCATCGATATTTCCCATTAGGAGATAAGATCAAGGGGAAAACGTGAAGGATCGGCAGTAAAGATACTTCAATTATTTCCTTTTTTTCGACATGAGAATAGAGCTTGAATATCAAGTTTTATTGCTCCGATGAACCTTTTTGTCAAGGATTTCGATATCGTGACCGATGCATGAGGGTCAGTTCTTGAGTGATTTTCTCCCTTATTAGGAAACCGTTTTAATAAGATGCATTGTTTTAGTACAAAAAAGGACAAACACTTTTCAAACTCGTGTTCATATTATGTAAGGTCGAAAAATCTATAATTTTTATAAGCGATTTTCTCAGGATGACGTGAGTTAATCACAATTTCCGTTGCCAAAAGGCCCGTTTTATATTTTCGATAATCATCTAATAAGAGAAATTGACTTTTTTATTCATTTCATTCACTCCCGTTTCCTGTTCGCAAATCGGCCAACTTCCATAAATGCTATCAGTTTGACTATTTGAACGATTTCGCAATTTTAAAACCTATTACGGAATGATTTTGACACGATGATTTTTCTCAAGTCAAACGTCGGGTTTAAAATTTTTCGAATACTCTGAAAAATCCTGTTTGGGCGGGGTTTTCTTGAAAGGGCGAAGTTTTTTTATTTTTTCAGTCTGGGAATGTCGCTTTTTATAATGACAATGTAACCTCTTTGTTCCTGGTGTTCTCGGATTACGAATTAAAATAATTGCATACGCTCACGGGTAAGTACCCGACCTTGCACCTTCCTCTCCCGGAACTCATCCAACCTTTCCCTTTCTTCAGCATCAATCGCCCCTTCAAATTAACCGCACTGGTTGACTTAAAAAGAATAATTTCCAGGTGGGACCGGGAAGGCCGTCGGGTGTCCAAACTTTAGGAATGAGGTCTTTTTGACCGTCTTTGACAATTAAACACATGATTTATGGCCTCATTTAACACATTAATAGAAACCCTTATAGATAAGGCAACTCATGGTCCAACATTCGATTGAGGGTCCTGGATAGAGACGATCTCAACAGTTGGGAAGAGCGAAAGGGTCCGCTAATGAGACATTCCCGTCACGATTTTCAATCATATCAAACCTTCAAATTTCGAAAAAATCACAAAATTCCATTTAATAGCAAAGTCCCAGAACCTGCTATTTGAACTATGGTCCTCAGCTCATAAGACCTTCCCGTCACCATTTTCAACCATCTCAAACCTTCAGGTTTCAAGAAAATCACGAAAGTGCCTTTTGTGCTTTAAGCAAAGTACCAGAACCACTTTCTTGATACAAAATGAGGATTTCCGAGATATCTTTGTTACCTTTGTATCTTAGTTTTTGAGGTGGAAAGAATGTTTTATGCCTTGAAGGATCGTTAAAGTTAATGATTTCATTTAAGAGATGTCTCTGTAATAGGAGGAAGGGTTTAAGATTGTTTTCGGTTTCCCAAACAAAAGCTTTTTAAAGCCGATCCTTTTGAGTGAAGCAACGTTCTCAAAACGTGTCACAAGCCGCCATATTAGTAATACGGTCCCGATCCTCGTGCTCTACGCTTCTTTTCATTTTGATTTTTGTTCGACCTGTAAACTTAAAAAAAGGTTGAAAGACGATCTGTTTATTTCACAATCTATCTTTCGTGTGCACGATTCTTTTCGCCCTCGTGGTTGACCATAAATGCAGAGACTTTTATTGTCCTCGTAGGCGAATTTATTAACATCGTTTTAAACGAAGTTTGTCGTCCAATAAATTTCAGAAAAGAGCCACCTTTTCCGTTTTTCTGGATTTTTATAAAATAAAAAAATTGCAAAAGATTTTTGTCTGAATTTAAACGGGTTTGTTCATCTCGCACGAAAATTCTTGGCGTCTTTAAAATTTTTCACGATCAAAGACCTTGCCCATCGAACCCGATAGTCTTTTAAATTACACAGATTATCTTAGCAATTTTATAACGGCTTGAAATAAGGGAAGTCTTTTATCCCATGTCGAAAAATAAGTGGTTTCGCTACATTTCTTAGAAGATTTTTATCAAAAAAGAAACAACAGACATTAAAATTATGAAATTAGAACATCTCCGTGATATTATATGATCGCATTTTATCTTGCTCAACCATTTTTAAGCTCTATTGTCTGTCCAATGTTTGGTTTTTGATTTTTCAAAGAACGTCCTCAATTGTCGAATCCGTTTTAAGCAAAAATGTCGAAACGGAAAGGTTGAAATTTGGGCCGTTTGGTAATAAGATGGAAGATTTGAATACAATGACTTGTTTAACATTCCAAACGTCTAAATTTAGGTTGTTTTACACCGTTTCTAGACCTTAATTAGGTCTTTGACGGCTTTTCGGTTTTTTTACTTTTGAAAAAGCTTTTTTTATCGATGTTTTTGGGATTTGACGTCCTTGTTAAAAATTCAAAAAATGATGGGTTTTTAACCTTCTCTGGCTTTCCCATTCAATTTTTAATTTTCATAGTAATCTTTGGATTGGAAAGGATTTTTAGGGGTCAGACAGGATTCCCATTGTTTTTTCTTCATTCTTCTCTTTTTTCGCGAGGTCAAGGATTCCTCCCCTGATTGACACAAAGTGTTTACGTGTGAAAACGTGGCTGAACCTCGATGGTAGTAAATTAGAAAGACGTTGCTCGTGCTTAAGTTAAGGTCAATGGGAGTCTCGGAGACCCCCAGATGACAGACCGCCCTTAATGTCCGACGACCTTTAAAAACGTATAACCCATTTACGTTTTTTTCTCCCTCAAATACCCCTTTTTTTCACGGACGAGTCTATTATTCATGGCACAAAAATCACGTTTTCCTGAGGTCGATTCGTTTTGTCAGAATAATCACAGGCTCTCTTAAAAAAAGATATCGAATACATAAAATGTGCTCCCTTTTTAAGTGGGATTTTTTAAGAGGCTCGTTAGGTGTAATCCTTTTTTTTTTAAATCTCACAAGGACGAAAAACCTGTCGAAACAACATCAGGATCCACCTTTTTTATAAAACAAGAAAAATTGAACCATAAAATTTAAATAATTTAACTTAAGAAAAAAATCCAAGGTTGAAGGCAATCTCTCATTTCGAATTGTATATTTGTATCTTCCTCCTTCAATAGCGCCCTTGACAATTTAGGAAGACTACAATAAGGTCCATTTTACGACTCTTAAAATTGCTTCGTTTTGTTACCGATTCCGGTACTCTTAACAATAAAAGATCTGCAATGAGGAAGGTGAGTGACTGGGTAGACTGACAAGTGATTGACTAGGCTTTAAAGGCCTTGAAAGAATGTGCGGAGGAGTTTGAGCCGCTCAAGATACTCGATACACAGAAGCAACTTCCTTCTTGCGTCATTCACCCTCTTTTTTAACGATTTCCTGCCTCAAAATAATTAAAAACAAATAAAAATATGTACAAGGGCGTATAAGGTACTTCGTTTTATTCAGCGTCATCTTGAGTCTTTTGCTGAAGAATTTTCTCGATTGGACTTTCTTCGACCAAGGTTTTTAAAAAAAGTTCATTTCACCTTTTTTTAACCTCTCGCCTAGTAAAAACCATTATTTGAAATAATTTAGACTTTGGCCCTAATTAACGTAACTTTTTCACATCGTTTTCAGATTCAAGGAGAGAAGTAAAAGGGAAACCGACTATTAAAAATTCTCGGGGTTGATAAAAACAACGGAGGCTAACCATCATTAACGCTGTTCCTACAGGAACTTTTGTTGCTTTCATTCAAAGGGAAAAATTAAAGTTCTCCTTGTAACAAAATTAACGAAATGCAAAACACGATCTTAAAATATATTCTTCACGAATTAACTTGGCCTAGATCTAAGCTATTTTATACGACTAAATTCTAGTAGAGCCTGGACGTGACCTATCTCGAGAGTATGATCTAGGCGGCCCTTTAGACCTCTGATTGCTCCTAGGAATACAATCCATGCCTTGTCTAGATCGAGATTTTAAATGAAATTACAGTCTTTTTGTCAGGGTCCTATTACTCAAGTTAAAAACAGAAGTCAATTAGTAATCAGATTAATGGTTTGCAATAATCCACTATAAGCAGGCACCGTTTTCAGGCGGCAGTGCAGCACCCCAGAAAAAGCTAATTTTCAGTTTCAAAACCCTAAAGTGAACGTTGAAAAAATTTAACTTCTGACAACGTTCACGAAAATTCTAAAAAACTTCACAAAATTATTACAAAATACCTTTTGTGTAAACCTCAAAATCTTCCAATTATGACGAAAAATAAGGGCAAAAACCGATTTTCCGTTAAAAATAAAACTCTATAAAATTACTTTTCTGTCAAAGGTTTATATGGGGAAAACCACTCCTGAAGGTCTGGTCTGGTAGTTATGGGAGTGGAACCCCTAAAACAGGAACTTTCTCAAAAAGTGGTTTTTTTTTTTAAAGACCTGTTCATTGGCTGGGCTAAACGCAGCAGCGTTCCTAGCCACAATCTCCAAGAGTCTTAAGGCATGGTGAAAATTTGGCGAAGATTGGTGATTTTCTACCGAAATTTACATTTTTTGGGGGAGGCAGAAAGCTGCCGCCTTTGTAGCCCCAACCTATAGGAACTACCTAATTAGTTTCCAAAGCAAAAAATGCTATAAAGGATGCTAAAAAAGGATATAAAGAATATCCTTTACTTTTCCCATTCGAGGGGGAAAAAATCGGCAAAATCCGGAGCCGGTAAAAAACGTTAAAACAAGAATTTATAAGAAAAAAGGCGTTTCGGAAGGATGCGGAGGAATGAAAAAGAACTAAGAATCCGGAGGCTCGGCTGGAAGGAATTAAACCAGAATATATTTAAAAAAAATCGCTTTATAAAAAAATTCTAAGGTCGAATTTCAAGGTCTGGAAAAAGGATCAACTGTATGTCTGGACTACTCTAAACGGTTGCACAAGTAACAAAAGCTTCAGAAGGAAATGTATGATTAGAGCAATTAAACACTTGGAGACATCCGAAGGAGAAAGCCTGACTTATCGCTAAAAGAAGATGGTGGGTAAAAGTGTTTTTAAGGTCGACGCACTTGATTACACCTAAGCCCTATTGTTTTTGAAGAAGGCGGTGCCGGAATTTCGAACGACGAAAACCTTGAAACGGTTTTCCAGACAGGTCGTGATCTATGCGTTTATAATGTGACTCATGACAATCAAAATGCTTTTCATCCGGGAGGAAATCCCCAGAGAGTCCCATTCATCGTAATCGACGTAATTTATTAAATAGCTTATTATTTTTAAACGAAAAACTTTCCAACATGGGGTTCTAAAAATAGTTTGATAGCATTCGGATTTTTTAAGATTTTATAGGAAATGAAAGGACATAGACAATGATTTGAGGTCGATATGGAGGCTCCCAGGTTCGTGATCAGGACGCTCAGAGGATCTCAAAAAGTCAAAAATAAACAAGTTCCTTTCATGTTAATTTTTTTCCCTCCTCACTAAAAATATGAAGAAAATCCTCTTTTCAAGATTCACACAAGGTAGGGCATAACATCTTCATTACGTAGAGACGACATCCGAAGTCTGAGTTAATTAAAATTGTCGTTCACTCTTTTTTTACAATGTCGCAAGGTTGAAAAAACCAGTTCTCTAATTATCGATTGGAGCAACATGTGAATCGCCTTTCGTTTTATAAAAGCCAAAAGAAATTAGTTTAAACTGTCAAGGACAAATTTTTTTTAATGAGAGAGAAAAAAAGGGAATATTTTCTGATTCTTTTAAGGGAGGATTGATGTGAGCTGTAATCTGTACATCCGAAACAAAAACGTGACTGAAAATTGCAAGTTTAATTTTGAAAATTTTTTATTCTGGCTTATTTGGTGCAAAAATGCGTCCTTGACCTGTCAAATCGCTTCTTTGTGTTAGAAAAGCTTGAGCAGTATGAATCATTTGATTGCGGGTTCTCGAGTCCTTTTTAGACTGAAAAACGTAAGTGATTTTAACGGTTTCATAAGATAAGCAACGTGTTTAGTTAAAACGCTATAATAAATATCAAGACCAAGTTTCTGAAATCCGTCAAAAACGTTGACGTGGGAAGGACAAATGAGGCATTTTTGAAGAGAAAATACACCTTTTTTTATGAAAGTACTTTTTCACGGTGGCGAAATTTTTTTTTCCAGCATCTCAAGAAGACACAAGGCTATAACCATGTAAGTGTGAAAGAGTTTCCGCTTGATTATGACAAAAGAGGAATAATAGCATTTCTCTTTGATTGCCCTCGGAAGTATTCAGCGTACTAACATTTTTTCTGATAAACTGGCTAAAAAACGGAACAATTTTTATTTGCGTAATCCTCTTCAACCCATTCCCACACGTTTTTGCAATTTATTTTGCATTTAAGAAGAGCATGTATGGGAATTTTAATTAGACGAACGATCTGCATCTATCGTTTAAAGAGGTGACGACGTATAAATTAAACATTTATTGTGAAATAGGGCAAATAAGAAATTCAAATAGACTAAAAGAATGCTTACTCATTAAATTGCATTTTTTTTGTCAAGAACCAGGAAATACAACAGGAAACTACTGTAGAATACAATTTAAGTTGAATATTATACATTTTTAAGTGTATATTTTACCACACGATTACTTCAAGGTAAGTGGGGTCTGTGTGGAACTGTATTGTACTAAAATCAAAATGTAGTATGGAAGAGGACCCCATAATTCTAACTTAATCGAAAATTTTCCAACCTACCACCCTCCCATTACTTTCCCGACCTCCCCCACCTTCTCATCACTTTCTCCACACTGATCAACTTTCCCTAAATACACCTACTCGCTTATCACCTCCATTACCCTCCTCTATCTCCCCAAATATACCCCTTAACTGCCCTCCCACATCCCCCGTCACTCCCAGCATTTTGGGAAAATTGAAAATTCCTTCGAGGAAAAGTATGTAAAATGAATAGATGAATTTGACACACCCCTTAATAAAAAAAAAATTAATATCAACTTATTTCCTTTCAAATTCTTGAATAATGACCTTAATTAAAGTTTTTCCTTTTTTATAAGTTGACCTTGATTATTGGATTGCCACGAGTACGTTATTGGAGTTTTTTTTGTCACCTAATATCGAAAAAAGTATCAAACCAAAAATTAGTAAATTACTTCGTTCCTATTTTTTAAAAACCACTCAAAATTGGTATCTTACACAACTTGTGTTTTTTCGAACATTATCTTTTAGAGGTTAAACTAACCTCTTATGGGGTTTACACAATCTTTGTGACATTATAATGTTTACTTAATTGAATATTTTTTCGCACGAGGTCACCTTTTGCATTCGCGTTGATTAATCGAAGTTTCTAAAACGTCCGGCATTTTGAGAACAATCGGGAGTTCGATAATCTCCGGGTCAAGACTCGAAATGCGGAATGTCGTTTTAACAATGGGCATAAAAACCGGACTTAAAATCGTGAAATGTTCCAGTATTGCAGTTCGAGATTATAATAAAGTCAGCCTCCGGGACATTATGGGATTCCCGACACTGATACAAAAGGTCAAGAAAACAAATAGCAACAAAAGGGGCGATTCATAAGCCGGATATTAAACGTCTAAATTTAAAACGTTTGGAAAATCCAGCCAACTCCTCGAATTTTTAACAGGACATTGACTTAGGACTGGATTTTTTTTTATTTTTGCAATATTAGAGGAAAAATCATGGCAATTTAAATTGTTCGAGTAATGAATAAGAAATGCATCGGCCCAGTTTAACAAGCGTTTTCGTCATGATTGCTTCAAACTTGTACTCGCATTAAGTAAGTGGAATAAACCTAAAATGGTCTCGCCTTACTTTTTCATACATCATTATTTCCAGTGTATCCGACCCACAAGAATTTTAGAACCAGATTTCGATGTGGAAAATCGAACGGTCAGATCGATTCGGCCATGAATTTGGTTTATCTAAAAATAGGACTTTTACGAATTCCGAACACGTCAGGAAACGCCAATGCCATTCGAAAACAATTACTTTTTGGAAGGCGGGTCTAAATGTTGACCGATTCATTTCGTTTTTCAAAACCACACTTCCTCATCTTACTTTCTCACGATAAGGCCTAACGATTCACCTTGAAGGACATGAAAAAAATCATCTCTCACTTGCGTTCTAATTACTTTACAAGCTCTTCACAAAGAGAAAGGATCTGAAAAACATCCCTCGACGATTAATTTATGGAAAGGGTATTCATAAGATCTTCAATGCGGAAACTGATGCGTTTTAATAGGGCGTAAATAATAAAATGACAAGGTCGCGAAAGGTTTGAAAAATAGATCGGGATGAGTTTTTCGAAATTTGTCTCTTTCGTGCATCTTTTCCCTCAACACCCTAGATATTCAAAGGTGATAGAAGATTTCGACAGTATCCCATGGCCCTCAAAAAGGAACCTTTAGAAACGCGATAATATCAAAAATAGAGAAGAAAATCCAGAATAATCGAAGGCCGAGACTATCTTTCGCCTAAAGGCGAAATGGGCTTAAGTTTTAAATTTATAGTTATTTTTAATTTATAGGTGTCGTTTAATCGTAGTGATTTCCATTTTTTTAAAAATTTCGTATCGTAAGATCAGAAAGTAAGGTCGAAAATTAAAAGTGATGAAAGATGCGGTTTTTAAAAATATTTTTCTGACGTACATCACGATGCTCTAAATAATGAAAAGTGAATATTCATAAGTTTCAAGTAGCAAATTTTAGATTTATTTGTATTTCCTAACCTTCAAATCTCTAATACCAATAAACCAACGGAACTAATAGTCCAAGGAGTGTGAACATTCTTGAATACGATTAGTGATAGATGGGCTCTCACTTGAGTTAAAGTTCGCGTCGTGGTTTTCACGCTCTGTTTACGCTCGTGGTATTTCTTTGGTCCCAGTTCAAAAAACAAACCCCTTTCTAACCCCTTGACGTTACATTTTATTGTGTATGGCCAATCACATAAATCAATAGGGTCATGTTTAATTTATAAGAGCGATAAAGTTTGAACGAAACCGATCCGTGGCATTTCGTTCGATCTCCCATGACGCGGTCATTAGATCCGTCTGATGACCTTTGACAGAAACGATTTTCTTTAATTTCCGTGACGTCTTAAAACCGACGTTGCTTAAACACAAAGATGTCGTAAAATATGTCCTTTAGGTTGTGCTATTTTGATGGAAAACACGACTCACGAGAAAATCATGTCAAACTCAATTTCCACGGAGAACACAGGTCATTCAATTTTAGCACCAAGTACAATGAACTCTTTTCTCTAAATACTCTATGTTATCGATCTAAAACCACGTACAAGGTTGCAACATGTTAGATTCCACTGAAGTCTCGTCGCGTTAAAAAATGTCACTTGCGACACAATATTGACCTCTCGTCTTTTCGGAACATGAGGCAGATCCGTGGATCATTCGACCTTCACCAATTTTATGTCGTTAGTCATCTTAAAATCCTTTAAGCTTCGCTGGTGGCTCAGCACAACCTATAGCCTAATTGGAACTTGGCATTTATTTACTTGGAATTGTAATGAATCGACTACTCGGGAATTTCTATACTTAGAGAAATGTACACGTTGAGTCGTACAACCTTGTCGAAATTCCGTTTAGGTTGGAGAAGTCATCTTTTTATAAAGTGCCCTTCCTATTCGCTAACCAACGTTGGTACCTTCAAATGCAAGAAAAAAAACTGTGTTATGGAGGAGGCCTTCTTAACTCGAACTTTCTGGACACTTCGATGCTCTATAGACCTCTCCACTAACACCATATCTCCCATCCTTCTCCCCTGAAACAGCTCCCTTACAAAAATACATTTCAATTAAAAATTTGCACAATATATTTCAAGAAAACAAATAAGTCAGCGTTTCCAGAAAACAGCACCTCGCATTCTTCAGTTCGAACTTGACCTAAACCTCATTTTTTTTTCGGGTGAATAAAGGCGCCGGTAATAAAAATAAAATAGAACGTCGGGTCTTAAAGCGAATTGGGATTGCACAATAGTAACGAGAGAGGGCGAGTATAATAACTTTAGTGGCCTTAGCAGGGGAGAACCAAAGCAAATGTTCTAAGAGAATAGGAGGGAAAGAGAAGCCTGTTAATGAAGCACTTGCCCAACGTAGCGTGACCACGCCAGACTTCACTTTACCTCGAGATCCGACTTTACTATAATTATTCACGAGATAAAGAAAAGAACATCCAAACGATTTCATTGAGAAACGAAAATTGCATTTTCTGAATCACTTCAGGGACAACAGAATGGAACTTCGTGAAAACTTGATCCAACAATCTCAATTATGCCTAGTAATACTTAAACTGAAGAATTCGGATAGATTGACTTGCAAATTTAAATGCGATAATGAATTAGCCTAGATCTTTATGAAATAGAAATGAATGTCAATTATCAATTGATAGATAAAAATTAAGATAAGACTCTACATTGTTTGATGACAAGGATGACAGGCGATCAGATCTGAAAAACTGGTTAATTGACATACCAAGTTCATAAAATCAAAAAGCACTTAAGATTTTCCAAGAATAACGACTCCTACAATGCTATTTGCATTGACGGATACAACTTATTAAACCTTAAAAGATTTTTTAATGGAAGCCTCAAGCTTCCTCCTTTCCACAATGGATAAGCCCGTCTAAATATTTACAAGGCGTGTGACTGGCAAGAGGTTCGTGATCGGGGCTAACCTTGTCGACCTAAACATCCACACAAATCTCAAACATCAGAATTTTGTCGACGTCACGTTTATTTATAAAAGAGCATTAAACCATGAAGATGTGAACTGTATAATATACAAACATAAATAGTTGCTGAGTTATGAAATGTAAAAGAATTTGTTGGAGAAGATTTAATTAAAATTTTTGCTTGAGGGCTCCTTTGAAAACGTTAAGGTGGTAACACTGGTGCCACCTTCACGAGGACCAGCAATTCGCAACTCGGAAACGTTTGGTCCTATCAAAAAAGTGTTTTAGGTAAAAGTTACTGGAAATCAAGCGTAGAATCGATTTCCATCGTCAAAACATAGGGTTCGTATTTAAAATAACGAAGTTAGGGTCGTTTTGGAGCGCCCTGTATTTCGGACACACAAGTTATCGATGCCGATCGATTCTTCGCTAAAATCTAAGGGGGTTTACTTTTGTTCAAAAGTTTGGCAGATAATCGGCTGGTCACTCTAGCCGGCACACCCAGAGTAATTGACGTCATTGTAGGGTTGAGTAGGAAGGATCGAGGATGTTCATACAGTTCCGGATCAAGAATGAGTCAATTGCCACTCGAGTTGTTCGTGGGCGTGAATAGGTACAAATTAGACCGAGGACGGTGTCCAGCCGGGTATTTCTAAATATAGACAGAGACACTACACCCACGATCCAAGACGGATTTCCACTTTTGTATTATAAAAAAAAAAGCAATAAAATTCAATTTTTTTCAACTGAAATCAAAGGTCACTACCTTTTTTTTTTACCCCATAAAAAAATCGAAAGAATTTTAGCAGCCAAAAAAAATTAAATACAAAAATAAACGACCTGAGAATCTTCAAAATGGCCATTACGGAATAGGTTCGGAGTGAGGTCACGGTTAATAAGGGATGATGTCACGTCTATCTTCAAGTGTGATTATTACCCACGTTTTTTCATAAAAGACGCTCGAAATTATGAGCTTCCATGCACATTTTGAAATGTGCAATTAGAATTTGTCCGCCAAATTTTGTTTAAATTCAATTTTTTTCTAGAAAATTACGAAACCGCATTGCGAAATAGTGCAAAAATCCAGTCAACTTTCGGAAAGTGTAAAAATGAGTACATTCCAAGAATAGTATCGGATCCGGCAGTTAACTAGTAAATTAATCTTTCCGAATGTAAAATACATCAAGGGTTATGAAACAAGTAGATAACGTCGACGCGATCTATCTTACGAATCAAGTGAGGAATACAAATTCAGATGGAACAACCAACGACATTCCTAATCGAGGTAGCAACCCACTCATTAACGAAAAGAATTTTTTACTGAGTTCGTTACACTTTACGCAATTAATTTAAAATTCAAGGTCGAAAGTCGAATTGGAAGTAAAAAGGGAAAGAGGAATAAAATTACAATATAAAGAAAACCCGAAAAAATCACTAGAGAGCCTCGGAAAGCGAGAAAAAAAAAAAATAAAAAAAAAAAAATTGCAGGAATGGTCATTTCAAGCTACTTCAATTGAATTAATTAACTTTTCTTTTTTCTTTTTCAATTTAAATGATAAATAAGTATTGCTAACAGGGCCATAAAAGATTTATTTATGAAACAAAGAGTGAAAGTATAACAAGTGTAAAATATTTTTTTTTCCATTAACTTGTAGCTCCTTTCATATAAAAAGTTCAAGGGAGTCACTATCTTCTGATCTAATTTTTCATCAATCCCATTTTGGAGGTTAGACGAAAATCTCGGTTTTAACACACTTTTTTTTCCGATCCATTTAGATTCTTATCCTTTTTTACGGTCGAATGTGTAGGTGTCATTGGATTCTTGCCTTTCAAAATTAAATTTTACTACCTTTTTTTATTTGAAAAATAATTAATTGATTTTTGAGGAGATCCAGGTTTTTATTATAATAGGTTTTTAAATGTTTCAAAGGGTATTTTTAATCAACTTAAGGAATTTTAAGTAATAAATACTTCCTAAGAAAACTTAAAAGAACATTTTTTGTTTCAATTTTACCTTTCACGTTTGATCTTTAAAAATGAAGTAATTTTGTTTAAAGGTTGTAGGAATTAATGTTTTCAGTTAATTAAAATTAATTGAGATTTTCTTTCAATGGTTTAATTAGTACTTTTTATACTTTTTGAGCAAAATGATCTTGAATCGTGGCCTCTCCCTAAAAAGACTTCCTCCTGTCTCAAAATATTGCATTGTCATACAGAAAATTTATCGCCCTTTCTATCTTCAGGACTTCGTGCCAGGTAAAAGTCAGTCAATTTCTCCGGGAAGATGACTGTAATGTTACATTTAAAAAAAAAGAAAAAATCGCAAGATTGGGAGAAAAAAAATTGAGTTTTGCAGCAATTTTAAAACACGAATTTTCCAAGTTTTTTTCTTTCCTTAAAGTTGGATTATGACATTTTTGGACGATATAATGAACGATACTCAACTCATCGATACTCAGTGGGGCTGACCCATTCAAAAGCCCCTAAAAAGTAAATATCTACGAGTGAAGTCATAAAAAATAAATATTTAAACAAATTAAAAAGCTATAATAAATTAATGACCATTATTGTTTCAAAACCTGAAATTGTAGAGCAATTTAAGAGTTAAAGCAAGGTCGAAGGCGTAAAGATGAGGTTTTATTACCTTTTAATTCTTTGAAGGACAAACTTAAGATAATATAATAAGCAATGTCGGTTTTTCTAATAGCAGGGTTTGTTTTAAAGAATACAGCAGGCATTGAAAAAACACGGCGCAAAAGTTATGCTTTTCATCAAGACTTAATAGACATGAGGTTTCAACATAAGCTTGACAAGTTGAACCGAAATACTTTAATTAAAAGTTTGAAAAAATGTTAAGGCCTTTTTTATTTTCTGAGAAAACAATATTCAGAATAGAAAGCAAGGGTGCACAGATGGACGAGGTCATGCAGGACACTTCATACAAGTTAATTAACATAATTAAAAAACCCGTGGACTAGAAAAAAAAAGGACGATGTCTTGATAATAGAAATGTCTAATGTTCATCGACCTTAGAGCTATATTTAGAAAGAAGCGGGACGGGATGATGCGTTTTTTGAGAGAAACATGACGAAATAAGAAGTCCGAGGTGATTTCATCGATCGATATATCATCCGGTTAATACCCAGCGTCCACCTTGACATAAACCGTACTCTAAATCATTTTTTATAGAAGCCTTTTAAAACTCATCACATCGTAATTTTTGGCCATTGAGTAACCTCTTTTGAATAACGTATAAAAGAGTAAAGAAAAATTTGAAATTTTGTTTACCGAACGGTACGACCTTAACCAAGTTATGGGGCCTGCAATTGTTGGTACGAAAGTTGTTGTTTAGTAGCGAACTGCAAATTAGTCCGAGTATTATGAAAGAAAACTGGTCCGAAGGTGGATATCCCCCATATTTTTTATATCAACTCCAATAAAATCTGATTCACACGAAAATCGCAAAAAAAATTACGTAAACCGTACAATTGTGAGACTTTTCCTCCCTAGATCTGACACGCTATTTTGGTATAGATTTATGTGAAATAAATATAACGGAACGGACGACGTTTCCAAGTGAAAGGACATATTTCATAAATAACATTTCAACAATAACAATAAGTGAATTATAAGATAAGGATCGTGACGTTATGGAACTTTGATCTGGGTTTTATTACGTGTTAAATAAACATTTAATTCCGTGCCACTTCTTGTAAGTCACACCGATAAATTCGATACCTTTCCAATTAAATAGGAAACGCTGGACCATAAAATGTTACCGATATTGTAGTGTAAAATTACGGAAGTTATTTTATAACATCCAATAACGATTTTTATACAAGAAAATTTGGTTTAATTTAAATAATGTTTATTAAATAAGAAAAAAAAATGCGAAGGCCTAATTTCTAATATTTACTTATTTACATAAAATTGGCACTTCCTGGTTCTTTATTCGAAAGCTATGGATTTCCCACGGGAAATTTAAATGTGAGACCCATCTTAGAGATACGCCCTTGCAAAATGTTTTTATTTGTTTGAATTTAAATCAGGACACGAAAAGATGAATATCGGGTCGAAAATTACGTCCTTGATCAAAATATTGTCGAAATTCCATAAACGGGGGGATGTTTATTTCCAAAAATGGTAAACTGGAGAAAAAAAATTTGTTTCTTTTTCTTCCTTGTTTTGAGGCTTTATAATTTTACGAGTTATCTATTTATAGAAATGAGGTAATTTGTTATTCCTTATTCGTTTTAAGAGGGCATTACAAGCGTTTACATTCAGACGGAATGTGGTTTACTCGTTCATAAAAAAAAAAATGCGCTAAAAGAATCGCTGTGACATTTCGGGGCATCCAAGGTGTTTTTTTAACAAGATAATTTTGAAAAAATTCTCAGTGTCAAAATTCATCAAGATTTGTTATTTTTTAATCTTCTTTAATAACATACATGAAGCAAATATTGATACGGAAGAAAGAAATAATTAAAATTTCATTAATATGATGAAATTAGGCAAAGGTTTAAATGGTTTGGCATTTAGACTGATTCGGAATTCGTGGATTAATTACAACCAGTTCTTTTATGACCGGTAGGTGCAGCCGTAATTTTCATAAGTACGTGAGACATCATTGATGCGGAAGCTTTTGAAACGCCCTTGGGACATCGCAATCTTTTTTAAATCCTCTCATTTATTTAATCGTCTTAAAATTGTGACTATTGTGTCACAAAACGCGCGAAAAAAAGTCGAGCACGCGAAATTGCATTTCAAGGTTGCTCTGGTTATGAAATTTTTAAAAATGTCGATTGGGAAAACGTTTTCATTAGAAGAAATTTTTCCTTTTTCGGGCAAAGTTCGATCTGATTGAGAAGAAGAGGAAAAAACGTTGGCCTTTTATTTCGATCACATATGTCCTAGGGCTAATCTGAAGTCGTGGACGTAGACCGTAGGACATTCGAGCACGACTGACCCCAAAATCCATGTTGGTCGGGAATGACCGTGAAAGAGCTTTAAAAACGGCAGTGAAACCGTTCGGAGAGAATCTGGAATAATATTAATTATATATTTACTACGGTAGATCACTCAGGGACTCCGGTTTCGTAAAAACTTGTCCCCTTGTGCAATCGACCACAAAAATAATCGAAGAAAAATTTAATGGAAATTCCTATAAAAAGTAAAAGTTCGCCAACCCTGACCCTGAGATCTTTACGGCTTGAATTGATTTACTTTTGGATTTGTGTCGTAAATTAAAAAGTATCTAAGCATCTCCACACGTTTTACTTGGCATATCTCACCTTTCATTATTTATTTCACTATTACCATTTTTACATTGTTTTAGTAAAATAAAGTCGCCAAGAAAACAAGGGAGGAAAAAAAATTAAAGCACGTTTTCACGGTTTTATTGATGAAAGGATTGACCTTTAAAAAGGCAATTGAAATAAAGAATAGAACATTTTAATCACCCATAAAGTGGTCCGAGGTGACTATTTTGTTTGTCCACTACATTATGGTCGATGAAAACTAAATTCGCTATCGCAAGGACACGTTTAATTTGTTTTAGACCTTAAACGATTCTTTTATTTTTAGCATGCGGAATCATTATAAAAGCACGTGATTCGATCCATGCAAAAAGACAAGTTTTTTTCAACCTTGAAGAGTTTAAGGAAAGTTCATTTACCCCCAAATTATATCATACCAATATAATTGATTATCATCTCAAAACGAGTTGTTTAACAATAAGAACAAAATTCTGATTTTAGTATGTTATTTCCTTTTTCCCAAAAGATTGTGCAATAAGCTTCCTATCTATTGTGAACCTCATTAAAAATTAACACAAGACGTTTGCCTTCGTAATAAATTACAGAGATTTTTTTTTACGATTTTACTTTATGATATTTTTTTAACTTAAAATTTTTATTTTATTAGGCACTTAATTTTTCAACAATTTTCAAACATTAAAACGATTACAAAACGTTTACGAAATTTGTCCTTGCTCATCTTTTTAAAAACGACAATTCTCTTTACCCTGATTTATAATATGGCTGCGATTTCGCCACGAGTTTAAAATTGAAATGCGAAAAAATGCGAGGAGACAACAAATAAAGAGATTTCTAAATAGCTTTTTCTTGTCTTTGGATTTAACGATTCGCTAATACAATGGGTGAAAGTCATTTGATGACTTGACAAGTTTTTTAATATTTCAATTTGCTTTATGACAGTTACGATTTACTTAAAGGGCTTTGCGAAATCGCACTGGAAAGAAATAATCAGGTACTTAAACGTCCGATAAATCATTAAAACAACAGAGTCCACAAATGTAAAAGTGGACTGAACCTCAGTGATTGGGTTCTTAATTTCCTAAGTGTTTTCCTAAGTGTAGTAGTTCCCTTGTGCATCGATACCATCTTAAATCGGCACTTTTTTTTTCCTTTCTTTTTTTTCTGGTTGTTGGCATATAACTCAATAACTAGTGGTTTTAGCAACTCGCAGACGAAGTAAAGAAAGAAAGAAAATTAAATTCTGCGTCTAGTGAGCTTTTAAAAGTCAAAATAGGTCCAGCCATTCAGGATATATTGATGGTCAAAGTCAACCATCTTTTTTTTGGACCGGTTTTTGTAAAATACATACATTTATGGCCAATACGGGAATAATATGCTAAATATGTATTAAATATGCTAATCCTATAATATCTATTGTAGGACGGTGGGGGCAAACTAAATGAGCAATTGGGTAACCTAAATACTCGCATCTTATATTGAATTTGATGTATCAAACGAATTAATCGATGTAAGAGGTGTGGGTGTTTAAGATAAGCACAAAACAAAAGTATTATTTTTAGGAAACATGTGCTTAATCTCGATCACGCGTGAATCGGCTCATTCGAAACAAAACAAACCATCGAACGTCGATGATTGAAGAAATCGATGTGACAACTAGAATCTGTTTGAAGAAGCAGTTACCACATTTCGATCGTGACTTAAAGTCCTTTCTTGAGAATTATTTACTAGAGGCCGACGTCCTCACTTCCTGCTCTTAGAGAATCTCCACCTTATACGCCAACATCGGCGATTCGGCTTTAATTAGAATTTTAAATTCTCTCATCGGTTTCGATTGGAATCTTGAAGATGGTTAAAGGAAGAAGTCGCCGACTCTTCCTTAAGATAAGTATCGAGTAACCATCAAGGGGATTACGTTTCCCTCTTTTTCCATTTTTAGAAAAGCGAAAAAATTTGGAATGAACGCGATAAAACGTCCTTGCTTGACCCTATTCGCTCAATTTTATTGTTTCGAAAAACGTATTCCAGGGAAATGGCTTCCGAACCTTTCTAATCTGCGGTCATTGTAAACATTTCCTTCCTCCTTGAACTTAATACACCAACTTCATCTCGATAAAAATCAAAGACCTAAAACTAGGTCGATTTTTTCCCCAATTTTCGGACTCGAATAAGCTAATTTTAAATCCTTTTAGTTCACATGAAATCATAAATAGGGGTATGGAAAATTCAATGTTTGCTAAGAAGTGTGCGGGAGGGTCCTTGATGTTTTTTTATCTTAAATCAAATACTTGAATTTTTTTCATAAAAAATCAAGGGATTTCTTTATTTTTAATAAATCGTAGGTTGGAACCTTGGAAGTGTAACGAAGTAAAAACATTTATATCATATAAATACTGAATTGACCTACATTTAAGAGAGCAATGCTTATATTTCATTCGAGAATAAATTGATAAACTAGAGAGAAAAAAAAAAAGTAAACGAAACTAGGCACACATTTTAAAGTAAAGCCTTGACACTAGTCGAAGTGATAGTACAAGCCATTTGTGAAGATTACACAAAAAAAAATCAAGGAGTTTGGGGGAAAAAATTGGCGGGGCTAATCGTCATATTGGCCTACTCGGTCAGTTGAAGGTAACGACAATAAGAAGGGTTGCACAATATTTCGAATGACAAAAGGCGACACATACGGGTAAGGTCCCGTTGATGTGTATTCAACTAGGCGGCGTATGAAACGCGGAGGCCGTTCTCAAGTCCAACAATATAGAAAGGACATAATGACATTTCTCCCATTGGTCAATAGGTTCCCTTTTTTTAAAAGTCAATGCCTCATCCGAAACCTTGGCATCATCTTCAAATATCACTCGTTTGGTCCCGAAAATCTTTTAATAGACGGGTCTTCCTTGCAATTTCCAATTACGTGGTTTCTTTTTTTAGAGGACTATCGAGTGAAAATTCAAGATCCGGATTTTCGATTTGTGAAATCTGCGATAACGTCATCGTAGATGCCCACATAGTTTATGGTAGTGCGAACCTTCCTCAAAGGTGAACTTAAGAAAGTTTGAGTGGCAAAGAGTAAGCTGGCATTAATAAGTCTTTACATCATCTTTCACAAGATAAAACTCGTTCCATCAACGAGTTCAATAGTTTGAACTCCATTACAAAATAAAATGGCACTTTTCTGAAAAACGAGCGATTTGAACGATTGTATAGAAACGAAAGAGCACCCAAAGCTCCTACAGCATTCTGTTTTTGTGTGAATCCAACAAATTTTATTTCATCAAATATCATAATATCCAATTCTTCCTTAATTAAAAGATAGAAAAACGTTTATAATTACTTGTTTTTTAATGAAAGTATAAAAACACATGTTCAACACGTTTTAACCAAGGACTCAAGAATTTTTTAAGGTGAAATATGATGGAAGAAAATGTTTAAATAGTTTTTCTTATAAGGACCTTCCTTATCTCTTCCTTATACGTGACCATATTGAAAATTCGTTATTAATTATAAGTGAGGATCATCATAAAAAATAAAAAAATTTATGATGAATTTCCTTTACCAAGTGTAAAAATTACTTTTATTAGAAAGATAGAATAGATCATGAAAAAAGATTGAGAAAGTTTTTGATTGTTCCTATTTTGATTTCGGGCATGAGGGCGCAATATCGATTTCCCCCTTCCGCTCCCAAAAATACCGCCCCCGGGCTAGACGAGTTTTGCGCAACTCCATACTAGTAAACCGTAGCTCCTTGTCGTTTTCGTTATCCTGATATAAGGGTATCCCCGAAACAGACCTACGCCAAATTCCTTTCATTCAAACCCCACGGAAATGGAGGGAAATTCAACTTTCAGATTCGCAAGGCGTTTTCTATCGACTAAACCATCCAAATTTGTTCAAGAAAACACATCAGGGCTGAAAAAAAATGCATAAGAAAGAGGCGTCGTGATAATAAAAAACAAATTAAATCAAGATTTAATAAAACGTCATGCATAAAACAAGAATAATCAAGATTTCAACACACAATATCTCAGAGAGCCATAATCTGATTACAAAAAAAGTTACATTTAAGCGGCTGTGTAATTTGCTACGCGAGAAATAAGCATATGGCCAATCGTGAGCTTTATAAGGACAAGTTATTTAAGGTCATCACGGAAAAACTATAATGCACAAGTTATGGTGATCCTATTCGTAAAGTTTAGGACAACACGTTTTTTTATAATAAACAATTAAAATGCTAAATTTAAAGGATGTTAAGTTTTTATGCTTTCCATTATAAATGAAAATGACTTAATTTGAAATCAGCTTTGAAAAGCATTAAAATTAATAGATTTTCTATTTTTACAGCCAAGTTTTCATCGTGCAATAACTTAAGGGTAACTTTTTATGAGTCCTGAACTTTGTATTCAAGGTTTTCAGATATTTTTAATATGTTTAATTACTGGATCGATGAAACAATTTTAAATACATAAAGAGGTTATTCTTGTCATAAAAATACTGAAAAGCTGATTAGTGTGGAATTTATCTTAGCATTTTGCAAGAGTTGTGTTGAAAGTGAAGTTGAAGGGCATGGAGACTCATCAATTTTAAACAAAAGTTTGAGTTTTGGGTAACGAAAAGAGGACCGATGGTGGATTAAGGACAAACGAAAGTAGAAACAGATGTTTGATGTCCTTCCTATACGGCACGTGCTTCAGAATACGGATAATTATAGACTTTACCCTTCCTTTCTTACGATCACACTCAAGATGCACTTTGAACTCGATAATTGCACTGTCGCAACCGCCAATCGTCATTGAAATCAATTTCATTCGTTAGCAACAATCACTTAAAGGGATAAGAAAAATCGTTAAATCTTAAAGATGAAATATGGTCTTATTTTTTAATAGCTTGTAAAAAATTGCCTCGACGAAATCAGAAAGAAATTTTGTAACTTATACCTTCTTGGTTAATAAAATATTAATTAAGGCTTCGCAAAAAACAAGGCCGCGGCAGGTTTAATTTCTTCCAGTGGAAACATTTCCCATGGGTCAATAAACAAATGATGAAACGTCAAATCCGGTCCTATTAAACGAAAAAAACTTGATAGGAACAATCCCCATTGACCCCGGTGATTAGTCTCCACCCAAAAATAAAAAACATTCAATTATAACGATATGGAGAGGACTCAATAACGAGTTTTGCTTTATCAGTTTTAAATTACAACACGACCTGATCTTTAAACGGTACAATTCACTCATGTTATAAAGAAACTTGCTACTTGTAGATAACTAAAAGCTTTTACCGAGATTTTACTGATTACTATAAAAATCAAGGACAGAAAGTTCCAATCCTTTATAAATTAAGTAATTTCCAAGTACTCTTACATGGGTTTAAGGATCATCAAAAAGGTTATTGTTGACACATCAAAATTGCCTAGAATCTATCAAGATAATCAACTATATCATCTATCAAGCTACTGAACGCTTGAAGATATGAGATTTCATGACTAAACGTTTAAACGTCAATAACTTCCACAATTTTTGACCGATTTTATTGGTGTTTATACCGTTGGAAAGGTCTTTTAAAGAACTAAAAAAAGTTACTTAATGCATAAAATCGCTAGGCCACTCCGTAGTCCACAAAAATAGAATTGAACGTTTATAGCAGGTTGATGTATGGTCGTCCAACAATGTATATGATAGGGGGTATCTGGATAGTGTTTATGCATTTTATGCTGAGACATCCATGAAAGCCGCTTTGAGAAAACCTAGGATCAAGATTTGGCGTGTATTTTTTTTTTCTACAGAAGGTGACATTTTACCAGCTTTCGGTTGTTCAAACACATCGAACAAACAGGAAATAAAAACAAACGGTTTTTACTCTTCAAAAAAAAAGGCTATTAGCGGTGGGAGAGGGTTTCGTGTATTATTGGAAGTTACGTCAGAAATGTCAATCTAAACAATGTGACACCCTGAAAATAACGCGCGGGGCCCTTTGCAATAGTCATTTAGAAAGTCGACATATTGGCCAACTGTGGTGTTTTTATACGTAATCCGTTTAAGATGATGTATGATATTCTTTTATTCGCGGTCGACTTTTAATCTTGATGGCACAAATCGAATAAAAATCAATGGAATACATTTTGTTTAATGACCTCCTCATTATGAAAAGGTTTTCATTAAGCTTCAGCTAAAATTCCAAACTTGAGAGATCGATCTTTTAAGCAACCGTCGAAAATAATTATCACACAGGAGCGTTTTATTGCTCAATTTCAATTCAATACAACCTATCCTTAAAAGCATTATTTTATGGACGTGAAAATGATTTATTTGCCGACTCTTTTCTGTGTGGCATTTCCAAAAAAAAAATTATGAACAACGTTTCTCAAGATTCTTAAAAATCTTGGATTGACTTCCATCATCTCTGTAACGCCCGCATATCGAGAATAAAAATTACATATAATTTTATAATAGATAATAAAAGATCAATGCCTTAACATTTTTTAAAAATAAAATATTTTTATAACGAAGAATACAAAAAAACCTCTTATGGTTATAAAATACAGTGTCAAAGGTTTAACACGTTTATACCTCCATTGAAAAAAAGTTACGAAATTTCACCGAATATATCAAGATCTTGAAGTGTTATCGGCAGTATGAAAAATACAGGGTCCATGTCTCGTGCCAGATATACACAGTAAACCACGAAGACCTTGATTGGAATGTTCGCCATCCTTGTAGGGTTTCGAAATGTCTGTTGCGAAAAAAAAAAATATCTAGACTTTCTTTATCAACCATTAAAAATAAGTATTTTTTACAATTTTTCACGCGTGTATTGGGGGAAGCCCTAAGGTTTATTTAAAGAAAAATGGAATTTTAAATAGATCCTATTGTTAATTTACGATTCATCGAATGATGACGTCCACAGTTTTAATAGGTTTTAGGGTAATGGGTGATCTATTTATAAATTTTTTAAACTTTTGATTTGTTTTGTACAAAAGAAAAGAACTTTTCGATTAAAAAGTTTTTATTTTTTCATTGTTTTAAAAGGTCAATTGTAATTATGTATTACAATGCTTTCTCCGTTACATATTTTCATATACATTTCTTTGAGCATTACTTTCACTTATTACGTCTTCATCTATAAAAAGATTCCGTTTATATCTCTCAGAAAAATAAAATTCCCCTTTTTCCTTCTTTTTTCCTCAACTTTTTTTTAGAAGAACTAGTTGTCACGTTTCGCAGGTCCTTTTAGATTTCCCACGTGATCGTTCACGGTATTAGAAAACGAAAATGAATCACAAAATTCCAAATGAAGCGAATAGAAGGACTAATGGCGTAATATCGGCTTTAAAAAATCGTAATGTATTCCGAGATTCCTTGTATGGCGCCAAGGTGTTTTTTTAGTTTGACCGGCCGTGGGTCAGCGACGACCTTTGGCACGTCCTTGGGACATTCCTCGGCCACTATGCTTTATCGTTATCACTAAAATGTTATGCTTAAAACACTTTTCGATTTACTTCTATATTAACTTGCCCTCGGGATAACACGATTGAGCTACTTAGACGAAAACATTTTCTACTTCATAGAAACACTTTACTTTTATCGACCTAGACATCTTTAAACTCCCTTTTCAAAATAGAAGCTGATCTAAATAGATATCAGGTTTTTTCATAGAAACAATGCGACAAGATAAACGAAATTTCAATCACGTAGGTATCAAGAATTTGTGACTCATTTTTTTAGATACAAACATTGCGAAAATTTGACGTTCTTTTGTGTTTTACTTTCGGAAAAACCAAAAAACCGCGGAGGAGTTTAAAACGAATGTGTGGTATCTGAAGCTGTTAAGACTAATCCATCATAGTGGCTAATCACGACCTATTTACATGGATTCGACTTTTCTTTCACCACCCACATGAGTTTCTTCATTTTTTAAAAAGGAACAAATTTCGAAAAGGATGAGTCTCGGAAGTGGTCCAAAGGCCACGGAAACAAAGAAAATTTTTGATTTTAATTGGAGATTCAAAGTCAAAACCTTGGCATGAAACAGGCAGACCGAAACGTAACTGCATTTTTAGATTTTGATGACAGTAAAAATTTACATTATAAAAAAACGTGAGGTGTCAAAGTTTTGGGCGGAGTAGTCGATTTAATTTGTGGAACGCCGCGTGACCCAGTTGTTCTTCGGCTACTGGTCTTACTTAATTGGCTACCCCTCTCTTCAACCTTCATTTTCGCTATCACCCAAGAAACGTTCCACTCTTTTTCATTATAATATAAAAATCATTTTTTTAACCACTTTATGCATAAAAATCTTAACCTAGTTTATCGAAATTTTAAATAAATTAATAAGAAATCATTCTAATTGGTCACGCGGGGAAAAAAACCTACGCCTGACACTTCACACTACAAGAATTGAATATTAAATATGAAAGAATAAATTCAGACACCTGTCAAGTAAGTCTAATAAATAAAATTAACCCTTAAAACTTAATTTCTAGTTCTAAAAGTAGCAAAATAGAACAATAAACAAACAAAAGGAAGACGATTTTGTCATAGTAACCTAGTTGAAGAAGAGATATGATGAGACGTGTCCCAAAAAACTAACAATATCGAAAAATATTTTGATTTTGAAAAAAAATGTCTCAAACGAAAGTTTGACCATGAAAGGCTGGACCTTGCCTGAGCGACAACACGTAACCGTTCCTTTAAAGTCCAGTGAGAGTTATAACTTTATTTTTTATTACACCATATCGAAACTGGAAGTCCGCGAGCGTATAAGGAGAAAGGAAAACATCGAAAACAATTATCTCGTAAGCACTTGAACTTCATAATCTAAATAGACGTTTTACAGTGAATAAAATGTTTAAAAAATAAGCTCCTGGCGTTTAAATTTAAATACGGACTCGTCGTAAGGGGGTCAAGGTGCAAGAAATATTTGATCAGGAGTTGTTTGTAAATAATTCACTATTTTCAGCTAGTGAATCCTTCAACCTATAGAAAAAATTTCTAGTTAGGGCTAAAATGATGCTACTTTCGTAAATCTTACATCACAATTAATAACTTGATTCTGCTTACTTTCAACATCGATGAGAAAAAAAAAAGTTTAAAAAAAATATCCCAAGTGTTTTTGTTTTTATTCGAATTTGATGTTGTTTTTTTCGAGTTTGTATGATTTACAGGGGAACGAGAGATCGAGGTTGAGGTCTAGCGAAAGCACGCCATTAAAAAAAGTGTAGGTTGAAGGAATGGGACTCATATGTATAACCGGTACCACTAGACTATTCATCGCTAATCAGACTGAAATAGAGGTCATTTTTATTTTATTCAACTATGACATGGAATCCCAAGGAGATATGTCGAAAAAACAATCGATGAGCCGACTCTCCTTGTAATGTTAAAACAAGGCATTATAGGCACAGGCGACGACTATTTTTACGTTCATTGTAGTTTGACCGTGGAAGAAATTTTCAAATTGCGAAATTTCTTTAAAAATAAACCAATTATGCAAAAAAGTTTGGAAAGGTCGTTTAAATTTTGATTCAAGGATGAGCAGAGGCATAAAAGGCACTGATAAATTTTTGCCAGTTTTCAGGGTTGGCGTGAAATGTCGATACGGTCGGGCGAACACGATCTTAATCAAATGGATAACTTTAGGTACGACATTGACCCTCAACGCGTCTAGCATACGATGCTACTGGGAATCCCTCGACGTTCGGGTCAGGAGTGGTCAAAGCAAGGACGGCGCCTGACGCCTACATTCCTTGCCCAACCTGCCCTAAATACTCAATTGTAAACAATCTCCGATCAATGGAAACTTACCTTTAAACGTTCCTTTAATAAAAGGTGACCCACTTACCTGAAAACAGAAAAGGCATAATTATTTTCAAAAATTTATAAACAGGAAGTATGAAAAAAATGTTTTTTTAAAGATATTGAATTCAATTAAAAACAAGTGATATATGCTGCGAGCGAGGAATGTAAATGCCAACACATATTGACCCATAAAACTGGACAGCAGGGGCAAGACACAAGGCCAACCCAATGCGCGATGCTCCTTATGCAATGCACAATGCCCATAATACCAGTTTCCATCCTTGACCCAAACACTTGTTGTTTATTTTATAACAAAAAAACCTCCCTCCGCGTTATTAACTCTACGCTCGACGGAACCTGGTCGTGATTCTAAGTAAATTGAGACAGGAGTCTCCCGTAGCTTTTTTTCTTCAAGCCTCGACTTATATATTCAAGGGCCTATCATCGTTATTTCTCAATTTCGTCTCTAACAATAGTTTTAATTTAAAAAATGACAAGCTAATAAATCCGTCTGGGAGAAAATGAAAGTTCTGATTATAGAATTAAGCAAGTGCTAAAGACGCGTTGAAGGTCGCCGCCAACCCAAAAAACTATCCAATTATAGTAGCAGAAGTGTGAGGGAGGCTGTGGCAACTAGTCCCCCATGTGGCAGGTGATGCAGCACTCGCTTTTGCAATACATTCCAAGCAAGGACGTCTCTCTCGAGCATAGGAACTCACTCAGTGGTTGAATTTTAATGTGGTTTAAGTTACGAAAAAAATAGAACGAAACTACACAATTTCTAGCTTTTAAATCCATTAAGATAACAAAATTAAATTTACAACATAGTATAGACATATAAATTTTCAAATTAACCCACTTAAATCTTTTAACAAAAAAAACAAAATTTTTTTTATAAGATTACAGCAAAACCTTGTTAATTAATAGAGGCAATTAATTTTCAATCATCCCGGATTTCTAATTTGTCTTCAATGGTATTCTTGTGGGGTAAACCCAATCGAGACACGCGTTTTACACGATTTTTCTGATTTATCGTAAATAAATTTACGCTTCTGGCGATTCAGGCGAAAATAAAACAATGGGATTCCTGTTTTCTTTTTAATAATCGTTTTTGCAATATTTCCGATTACGGATTTTCAATCCATACAAAGGAATGGAACACACAAAAAAAGATGAGTCATGAAATTTTTAGTGCATTTTTGAAAAAAGAGAAAGAAAAAAAATTGAGCCATTTCAGCTTTTTGATTTATAGTCTAAGTAAAGAAAATTGCACGAAAAAACTTCATAAATCCGTGATACTTTACACTTAGATATAATAAATCAATCGAGTTCATTACTAAATCGGAAAAAAAGAGAGGAAAAACTAGAAAATTTGCGTCCAATAAATGTATGACCTTAGATCAAGGGAAGAACAATAAATCGAAAAAGATCGTAAACCATGCATGACTTAATGAGGGCATTTACATGTATATTGACGACATATTCCAGAAAAGATCAGAACGTTATTAAATTCGCTGTCGTACATAAGTGAGGGCCTGGCCTGGATTTAACTGGGGTAATAAGTTAGCTATTAAAGGGGCAGAGAGTTAAAAGATAATTATTCAGAGTTTTTAGCTTCCATGTGGCTCTCCAGTACCCCATTCCATGCCAAGGACACCCCCTCATTATTACAAAACTACAAAGACCTGATCTCTTGGGCTTCTCGATATACTCTTATCGTCGAGCCCATCACGAAAACGCCTTTTGTATACGAGGGAATCGCCCCTTCCGTGGCCTTACATTCCCCTTCGCCTCTAATTAGAAACCATAAGTGCAAATCAACCCTCTCGTTAAAAATAACGTCTTCATAGAAATGTCCTTAAAAAAACATGTCTAATTGAATTTAGAAAGTACGATTAGAATTACAATACAATCGAACCCTAAAGGCATCTCTCGTTATGAAATTCAATACTGCCGAATTATCTAATCACAATCGAAAAAAAATTATGTCTTCAAAAATATTATTTAATTAGGAACTGATTTTTACCCACGCTTAATTAGTTGAAGTTTTATAATTAGAAGAATTTATGCAAAAAAGAAAAAGCGAAGGCCTTAGCACTGGAAAGGTCCATTATTCCATTAGTATTAAAAAAGTAACGTAAATATTACTTTAAATGGAATACTCTGTAATAATGAGCCATTTTATTAGCATTTTTATTATTTCTTTGGTATTGGTTACAAGGGTGAAGCAGAAATCATGGTTTTTTTTTAACCCTTAAAATAATCTAGATATGTAAAAAAAAATTATGCAAGGAAAAAAATTTTAGTGGCTAGGTTATGCTATAAAGGTAATCTTGGATGTATTCCATAGGCCTTAATTCAGGGGCAAGATGAAAAAAACAATTCTTGGTAATTTTGAAATAGAAAAACCTTGTAAAGGAACAAGGACGGAAATCTCTGCATCCTCATAAATTCGGTGTCTAATTTAAAAGTCCGAGACAGGGAATAATTAATTCCAGATTGGTCCGGTTAAAAAACAAATGAATTTTGTAATAATTGTCTGGAGAAACTTTCCACACGTCTGGAAGTCCTTTCGACCATAAGGACGAAAAATATAAAGTTTGCCCTAATTAAATAATGAATTCTAGAACGTAAACAACTTCAAGGTGGGTTTAATTGAATTTTTTAAGCTTGTTTTTCTTGCACTGTGAGGGTTATAAAAAATTCAGTGAATAGGAGGACTAAAGATTGTTTGATATGAGAAGGTCGGTGTGGGCTTCAGCTGTACGAGCCCCTGGGGAAGACAAAAATCGGAAAAACGAGAGGGGGTTCCCCAGAACGCGTACGCGTACCTGAAGGCGCCTAAGAAGGGGAAAGGGGTTGACGTAACGAGAATCTCCCCAGGCCCGAGAGAGGGTCAAGATCAGGTGTTCCTGAATCCCGACTTCAGTCTCTAGTCAGTCGCCGCGGGAGCGGCACGCGAGAGAGGGCTAGCACAATTTTTTATATTATCAAAATTTTTTTTAACTAAAAAATTTTTTTTGTCTATTGTGTTACCGGATTGTGTCACAACGGATATACTATCGTGTCATGCCTCCGGCCCCGACCACAACCCAAGCACACCAACACCCTCCAGAGTCGTCAATCATCAACGTAAGTCCAAAATTTCAAACACTTGATATGGTAAACAAACAAAAAATTAGGTCACTTATTTTGTTTTTATACGCCAAAAAGAAGGGGATTTACAAATTTGCACTTGGACAACCTCAATAAAAATCCAAGGACGATTTTTGAGCCGAACTGGGCGCCTAACCTTTTAAAAAGTTAAAAAATTAGGTCCTGAGATTACAAACAAAATGCAGTTCGTTAAAAAAAAATGTAAAAATTTCTATGACATTTTAAACTATGTAAATAAACCGGCTTTAGTTGTAAACGGAGGAAAGGATTGAGTAATAATTATAATCTTAAAAGAAAATAGTGATAAAGACGAGAAGAAAGGGAGAGTGAAGAAAGCCGGGAAAAAAAGGAGGGAGCGTGGGAAGAGCTGTCTGACATAACAGCTGATGTAAAGGTTACTTAGCAACTGTAGTAGTGTCTTTATTTATTATTCTTTTATTATTTTTAATAAATTGGTACACGCGTCTAAAAAATAAACGTTTCTGACATAACATGCCCCAAAAACGACATAACACGAGGTGTAAAATAGGAAAACGAGGCAGGGCTCAGTGACCCAATTCAAGCGGGACAAAACGCCCGGGTAACTCGGACAAAACGAGGTTATCGCCCCTTAAGACAAAAAGAACAAAGACGCGTATTTATCGCGGTTAAATTTACTTAATATGACTAATTTATGATTATTTAGACGTAGAGGAGTAAATTATTTTGTTCGCTTGTTATCGACTAGTTCAAGACAAAAGGAGGTCCCAAATTATGCTTCAAAAAATTAAAATGAGAAAGAGGGGAAAAGGTAAATTTATGCAATCTAAAGTTTTTGGCTTAAAAATTGGCCATTGGTAGTCCATTGATACCATCAAACGTTCAGTTAAAAATGCTCTGATAGCAATTTTCTTTTTTTTTTTAACTCCCTAATATTTTTTCTTATCAGAAACCCACAAAATTTACACATAAAAATATTAGGGGTTTTCACGACCTTCGACTAACACGTGTTAATCGAGTTAATCATGGTAAAATCCCTGTTAAACCCTAAGTTTAACACGATTAACACGTGTTAATTCAAGATCGCGAATACCCTATTGTATTAACCAACAATTTTCTATCAAACCCTTAAAAATTTTACAAAAGCCAATTTACATTCTACCTAAAACGCCCAAACATTAAAACCAAAATTTTCTTTCTAAAACTCTGAAAATTTAGGTTCAAAAATCAATAATTCCATGACAAAATTTTTCTAAAACTCCAAATTTTTCTTTGAACCTATGTACCTACTAAATTTCAGTTCCAAAACCCTAAAATATTGCTTCAATAAGCCTATTTTTTTGTCAAAAACCCTAAATTTTTCTTTGAACAAATATTCTGTAAAGCCCCCAAATTGTGTCAATTCAATGGTCTTCGGGCCTAGCCCCCCCTTAAATCTGCCCATGAAAAAGCACCATTTATGCTTTTCCGTCATTCCATCTTTCGGTAAAATTTCTATAACAGTGCCACTGCCCATTCTATTTGGAAAAGTTTTCCGTAAAAAAGAGAGCAAAGGTAAAGACAAAATAAAAATAGGTGAATAGGCAATGAAATTATCATTTCATAACCTTCACCGTCATTAGAAAAAAATGCTCAGGGCCAAGTTCAAGATCAAAAAGAAAGAAGTCGGATGTCGAGTGTACATTCGCGACTTTATTCCTTTTGTTACTTAACATTAATAAAATTAACAAGAAAACATAATAAAATATTTTTCCGGAAGCGTTGAGGAAATGAATTCGCTAAATAATTTTGTTTTTTAAAAATTAAACATTAATTCGTTGTAAAAGTTTAAGAAACTTTAGTTAAACAAGCCTTTATAATTGCTTCCTTACTTAATTATTACACTTTCATTTCAAAGAATAATTAAATCTAATTTCAAAATAATTTCTAATTACGACATTAAAGTTTTTTTACTGGATACTTTTTTAGTGACTTGTAACAATAAACGCTTGCAAATAACTAATAATAAAAAAATCTAATGAATCAAAGACTTCAGTAGGGACAAAAATGGAATTTGAAGTCAGCTTTTAGGTGCTGAGACCTCAGTTTTCCTTCAAATTTTTATCTTGCAACCAAGCACGATGTAAATCCTTCTAATCCAGATTTTTCGTCTGCTAAGATCCCATATACATATTTAAGACATTTTTAGATATTGTATGTGGTAAGTTCAAAATTTGATGATCTTTTAGCTAAAGACTCAGCCAATCAATGACAAACCAGGTTTGTCAATCTAATTCAATCTGTACCAAATAAAACTCGTTACTATGAGACATATCAAGCAAAGAAAATTATTCAAAGCTACATTTTTGCAATGACATTTCGAAATCTTTAATTATAGAAAAGGATTTGTGGAACAAACAAGAAAATTTGAAATATAAGGAGATTAAAACCCTCAAAAATATTGATTTAATAAAGGAAAAAACTAATTCAAAAATTCTTGTCGATATAAATAATGGGGATGTTACTATAATTCGGTTTGTTAGAACGAAAATAACCAATAGAGAAAAGCAATTTATAAAAATTATAAAGATAACGTAATAAAAAGAGAGTTTGAGGTTAAGGTCGCGTTCGAACAATGACCGTGGATCGAGTTCGTTATACATGAGAAGAAAAATATCGATGAAAGTAAAATAATATGCACCGAGCGAGACTAAACATCAAGACGTGACCGGAGAGTAACAACGATTTATTACTTTTTTGTAGTTGCGGACAATCGCTTTTTTTCTTCTTTCGTTCGCCGAGAACGAGGATGTGGCCTATTTTTTGAGAGAAAAAAAAGTTCGCGTATCGGGGCGGTGAATGTGAGGGTAGGCCTCGACCGAACGTCCTTGTGCCTGCATTTCCCCCCCAACAGCCCTGACTGGACCACGCTTTCCCAACTTGAAACACATTTTGATATCGAAAATAATAAAAGAATATAAAGAATCAATCTGTATATTGAAACCGCTAAACAATTTTAATGCAACACAATGCAAAACCACGTGTTGAATAATCGTATTATTATACTCCTTTTATTAAAGGGGGCCGACCTCAAACTAATACGCTCAATAAACATCACATAATCTACTAGAAAATAGGATAAACGTGCAATGTAACGCTCGTCCTCACGACCTCTCGAGCTCCTTTGGGGGCTCTCAACAAGGAAGAGATTGAAATTTCTCTACATTTGCTTCCGCCACGAGCCAATTATCTTTCTTGCTCGGCTCTCCGGACCTTTACGACCCCCCGAAACAAAACACCGATTTTCCTCATGAGTTACATATGGGTCGATGTGTTAGAAACATTAAAAACGTGAGGATTGTTTTAAAAACGATCGATTTTTTAAAAGGAAACGTGAAATGTTAGATTGAATTGAAAATATCGTGGTTGGATGATCCTAATGGACGTTCAGAGAGACCTTAACCCTCTCGTTTATGCTCAAGGCGTGGGCTTCGCGATACATGGTTTCCCATAATTTTTATTCTATATGCTGCGCTTATTGTAATTAGCATTGTTTACCATGGAGATTCGAAGAGGCTAATAAAACATATAGGCCTAAACTAAAATACAAAAAGATCACCAATTGTCAAGGAGATCCCACACAATTAATAGTGAGATTCTAAGAAGAGAATCGGGTCAATAAAAATAGCTCCACTTTCCAGGCCGTTAAAGCACCAAAAGCTTCCCCAATTTGCGTAACAATGAATTGAAGATCCTGGCATCAAAGAGTTAAGCAACAGAGTCCTAGTTTATATCTCGTAACTAATTAACTCTAATTTATAGAACACTACTTTTCGATGTTAACACTTTTACGCAACAAGCATTTTGCAAAACAAAACAAAAAAAAATGCAGGGGTGAATATTCAAGAAGGTCAGATTAGAGGTCTAGGCTGTCAGAATTTATTGCTTTGTCGAAAATGATAATTTTTTTTCGTAACTCCTCCGGCGCAGATAATCAATATATCACGATTTTCAAAAGTAGGTAAAATCAGAAGCTAAAAATTTTAAATTCATTAACCCGTACAAAAATATCAGCGAAAAAATTTTATATAAACCACACGTTTTTAGTCGATAATGAGTTATGAAACAGATTAGGAGTCATCAATTATGTGTATTTTAGGAGATAGTCACAAAAATTATTCAATTCCAAACCACTTTCATACTTCTGGTACGTGACTTCACTTTTTGGCACGTGACTTTTTGAAACTAAATGCTTTAGCTAATATTAAGGAAACGGTTTAACCAGAAAATCAGAAATTTGTTTTCAAACGTCCAATAATTTACGTTTTGGACGGTATTTCACTAAAAATAAATAACAGGGGAAAAACCACATTTTTCCTTCAAGGTTCAACTGAATCAAATTCGCTTTCACGTTTTTCCTAATTCATTTGGGAAAAGTTATGTTCGGAGTTGATGACTTTGTAAAGAAAGTGTTAAATCTTCAATTACTAGTAAAAAGACAAGTTCAAGCGATAGGCCTCACTTTTAGCCAACAGCTATCTTATCTCAGATCTGTTGTTTAGCTTTCTAAAAGTTAAAGGAGCAATTTTGCAACGCCTATTATATTTGTATAATATGCCAAGGGAATAAAATATAAAGCAGAAAAGTCAGAAACCCTACTAATTATGTCGCTTTAATATCTTATCGTGACCAAAACGTCCTTTAAAAATGAAACTGGAAAGTACATCAAAATGAAAATCAAAAAATCAAATAGGGGCATTCTCACGTCTTGAACAGGAAGTATCATTTATCAAGACGATATTGTTAACAAGGAAGAAAAAAGGACAAAAGTCAATTATTCTCTATTGGCAAATAAGAGAGACAAAAAAATGATTGATAGTTTTGCGATCATTTCGAGGTTAATTATTTTAATGTTATATAAGCATTTTTTTTTAACCTTTCACATTTAAGAAACATTAACAACTTTTTTCGCGAAGAATTTTTTCGTGTGGAAAGTGAATACGAGGACATCTCATTGACGGAAGGAAGGACGATGAGCCAATCCGTTCTGGTAGAGGATACCCGAAGAAGCAATTAAAAGGAATTAAATTTTCGTTTTCACTTTAGAACAATTACCGGAGTCGGAATCGATTTAAAAAGGGCACGAAAAGTCATCCTATTGTGTTATGTGATAGCATTACCCCTCTCGCGAGTTACACAGATGAGGAGTCTATAATTTGTCCTACGTGAGACACACTTTTGGTCCACGTCATTTGTCAAATGACGTAAGGTAAACGATGCTCTCGATTTCTATCCACGGTGGCTCAAAAAAAAAGTTGGCCACGATTTTTCGAAATACTAGGGAAAAACGGCTATAAATATTATTGTGAAAAATGTTTATAAGAGCGATAAGTGCGTGACAGGAATAAAAAGATTTAATAAAGATGATAAAACCAAAATAATAAGAAATATTTTAGATAAAAATAGTTTTTAACTAAAGAACGCACATTCTTCATTTTGAACAATTTTAAAAATTTAAGCACCTACGCCTCTTTTCTAGGACAGCTTAGCATAATAAAACTTTCTTTGTCAATATGTATATATTTTGAAAAACACCATTCCTGAATGTAATCATTATCTAAATTGCCAATACCAATATATCACAAGCAAATTGTTTGTTTACTAGTAATTAGTTAAAGAATACTATTTTAGAGAGGTTGCATAACCCGCCTAATCTGGTTAATGACCCTAATTTTCGACTTCCTCGAATTAAAAACTTCCTATTAAATTTCCATTTTTTCAGACGTCGTCAGTAAAAAGTGCATAATCCGACAGTATCAGGCAGGTGTCGGGTCCCAAGGTTTAAGGGTTCGAGACCTCGACAAACTATATCTCGTGATCAAAAGTTCAAGAACGGGGTTCGGTTAGAAAAAAGGGTTGCAACATGCTTTTTGAATTAAAGTGAATAAAAATTGAAAAAAATATAAAGATGATTTTTTTTAGAACTTTCTCTGTGTCAAGGTTTCGGGTTATTTAAAAACGATCCTAATTACCAAGGGTTGCCTAATGGTTCAAAATTATAACCCAATGATGAAATAAGTCGCTTAAAAAGAGATGACATAAAATATGTGATTTTCACACGTGTCTATTTTCCTTAAAATGAGTCATAAAAGAGAAGTTGTCGAAGAAGAAAGCGCGTTCAACGGGTAAATTACGTAAAGTCTCCGAAGATTCAAAGTTAAACATATTTTTCCAACTAAGATATTTCACCCTGATTTCCATCTATCATTTTACGTGCGGAATCAAAGACAATAAGGAACTTCCGTCATAATTTTCCTCTCAAAACGAAATCAATCATCATGACACGGAATTCGAGTCCTTGACTATTTTTCGATACACTTTTAAAGAAGTCATTGTAGTTTATAAAGGTTATTTCATTTTAATGATTTTTCGAGCCAAACAAAGATTTCCGGGACAATTCCAATATCGAAAGGGTTTCCTATTGACATTATTTACAAGGACGGGTTTCCGACGAAAATATGAAGTCTCCCATAAAAGGCCATGGGATCATAAACCGAAAGTACGTCTCACACTAACAATGATCATTAAATTAATTAAGTGAAAAAAACAAGTTGCCAACACGTGGGAGTAAATAGACTTGAATTTGTAGGCGAATTTGAATTTTAAAAGATCCGCACCGACGTTCCAGATAAATTTTTATCTTTTAATTTAACACGTTATATAAAAGACAAAATCGTCAATAGGCTTATGAAAAAAAAAAAAGTTTTGGTCGTGACAGAAGCAGAAGAAAAAATACCACGCGATGGAATCTCGAATTTTTTTTACGTGTTGATATAATGGAGAACAAAAAAGTTGCGTCACGATATCGAAAAATTTGAAGTTTTATAATTTTAATTTAAATTCGCGTTTGAGAAACGAGTACGCGATGGTAGACGGAGAGGCCACTTGTTGTGTAAAGGAGGACCGGGAGACAAGGTCGGTGAAAGCGAGAGTGAGCATGCAGTAAAAAACGGCTCCGCGGATCGTTTTGTCAAGACTAAAAAACTTTTAAAAAACCACACAAGCAATAAGTATGGCTTTCTCTCTTTTCACCCACATTCATCCCCCACAAAAAACAAGACCGCAATTATGGGAAAATTACGTAATTTTAAAATGCATTTTTGGACAAGATCTTGAAAATCAAGGGCGATTAAATTTTCAGACGTTCAGAGACTGTGAATCCTGTCAAAAAAGATAAGATCGAAAGCTTGATTTAAAATCTCGAAAAATCGTCCTTTGCCGCATGAGTGGAAAAGGCCTAGACGGGGTGAAATTAAAACTTCTAAGCCACAAGATTTGAATATTTCAAGTTAAGACATCGAATTCCTAACACAAAGGATTAATTTCTTAGGAAGGAATTCTTTCACATAGCTCGAACCTATATCACTTCAGAAACTATGTAGGGTCCCTATAAAAGTTAATATAAAAAATTTTCTTTTCAACTAAATTTTGAGTTATCGAGCCATGGTAGGCCAACAACATATTAGGGAAGGAAATTTTATAATCAAAAACCAATTTTATAAGTTAAAAAACCAATTTTTTAAGCCAAAAAACCAATTTTTAGTCGAAAACAAAAGTCAAAAGTTCTATTTTTTTTCCCCCTGGATTTCCCAGATTAGGTCGAAAAAAGCGAATTTTCCTGGCTTTTTTCTTCACCTCGAATGTTCCTGAATTTTCAATTTCTCAATATTTGCCTGATTTTAGTGTCTTCGGCTGTTAGAGCCATCACGGGTAACCCCGAGATTTCAACAAAGCCAATAAAATTCCTAATTGAAAAGACCTCGAAAACTACGGAATAGAAATAAAAATTCAGGATTTTTAGGCTGTCAAGTTGTGAAGTTTTAAAAGCGAAAGCATATCCGTGAAAATACCCTTGACGTCAGGAATATTGGCTGGAATAATTTTTAAGATCGCAATTTGTGTAAATCAAACGACTACGATAAAAGAGTCCCGATTATAATACCTTCCCGTTCCCATCCGGGGTGTGAAGCCGTGACATTTTCCACAACCCGGAATCGTTCCTAAAGCCAAATGAGGTTTTGAAAAAGAGGGCGGTTTCGCGGTAGCCACGCGGATTCTCGAGCAAGGACGCCGCGCCCTTCGCGGTTTCAAGATTTATATCGTCGGGAAACTTCGATTAAATAAATTTTTTAGGACGTTTCAAGTTTCGGGAAGCTTTAAAAATTTGTCTCAAATAAAAACATTGATAAAACTTAATAACTTTAACCTTTTAATCCACTTTTTTCGAGACACAATTTTTTTAAAAATAAAAATTACAAACGAGTTACAAAACATAAGGAAAGTGACCTTTCGAGGGCAAATATCTCTTTAAAATTGGCTTTTTATAGCAGACGTCTACTGCACCTTAATTGACCCACTAGACTGACAGCTATTTTGACATAATGCTATTCAGAAACAATATATCTCTTATATTTAGAAATCTAAAAGACTTCCCCAATAGTCAACTATGAACCACCACCCTAAACTTTTACATAAGAGGTTCCACACCCATTTTTTTCACCGCGATGACAAAACGACCTCGATGACTCTAATAATTAAACTCCGATTTGAAATCCGACAATTTTCGAGTTCGCCGAAAAAGTCTTCTTTCGGAAGTTTTAAGACTTTCACATCGATCACAGGACATTTACATAACAGTAAAGTATTGATTGTTACCTAACGTAATATTTGTTTTGTCGTATTGCATATTTTAAGGGAGGAAAAGCCTCTTTTTATCTTCAACCCATAACTTCACACTTTACTCCAATCTAATCTTTTCGTTTCGAAATTTTGAAAGCGATGGACAGAAATTAAAATGACGAGAAACATCGAAAAAGGGAAACGATATTTGCGGGATTTCTCTACACGATATGACCTCATCCGCCAGCTGTATACCCGTTATACTCCGGACGTCACTCACTTCATCACGGCCGGAATATCCGATTCCACTATTATCATACAATGGTGGAAGATCACGACGTAATCTTAAAATCAACAGTTCACTTCCTCATAGATATCATTCAAAATACTCTTGTCAAACTGCATTTAAAAATCAAAAAAAGTTCTTCACGCATGACCTTTTAAGAGTAGTTTTATTAGCTTTGAAATTCAATTTTGCACTTAAAGACACAATAAAATTGAGAATAAGCGATTTAGAACTACGAGTGAATGTAATTTCCTTAGAAGGTCATTTACTTCTTGTTTATAGTAAAAACGAGTACACGATATTGCATTGAACATGTGAAACGATGGAGACACAACGCATTTTTTTCCTGAAGGGTCCACTTCTCATGTTAATATGACCTAATTTTGAATACAAAAAAATCACTAAAACGTTCTATTTGTTTACTTTAGTATACCCCCAATAATCAGGGTTGCCTATTGTTTCAAAATCTGAAATCCATATGTATTCATGTCGCATTTCTCGAGCACCCTTTCCCAATGGCACCGCGGACAGAATACAAAACTGATATCTCGTTAACGACAACGTTTCCAGACATAAATTCAACTCGGTTTGCTCATGCTCAAAAAAATTCAATCTTGACCCAATTTTGGGGTTAAATTTTTGTCGCGATTTTGTAAGTTCGTGCCTCAAACATTTGGCTTAACTTTCCTTTTATTTTAAAGCTCTGCTTCAAGTTGTGCAATCTGCAAGCAAAGCGCAGTCACGAAATTCATTTAGGACCAAACCAATTTCATCATTGGACAATAATCAAAACGTCCTTGGTTCTGAAGTTTAAAATTTTTTTTCACAGGAAACTTCAATGAGACAAAAATTGAAAATGTGCGAAAACTGCAATGGGGTCATGCATATGCATAAGTTATGAAATCTTCGAAACCTGTGAGAGAATTCTGTGGAAATTATAAATATTTACTTGTAATGATTGATCTTTAAAAAGTAAGGTTTAAAGCATCTTTTGAATGGGACACAAGGGAGGGTCAGAAAAGAGGCCGAAAACGAAAAGAGAGTGGATTATCTAATGAGGACTAGCGATGCGCTTACAGCTTTCTTCCTACAAGGTCACGGGCTGTTACATCATTTCCTCGCTATCGTACCTCGACTCCCCTACATTCCACCTAATAATATAGGTCAATCGCTCCTCACGCACACACACAAAAAAAGGCATTATTCCACATTTTTCTCTATTATTTGCTATGACGTAAGAAAATTAAGTAGTCTTTTTTCCCCGTTGCGTCATTATTTTGATTCCTCGTTGCACAAAAACAATAAATTTTTAATCATAAAAAAGCGTATACGCCTTTTTTTCTGTTTAAAGGCTATTAAAAAAAGGGAAGATACTAGTTTCACAAGCTTGGGAAAAAGACGCTTTGCGACCCGAAAATTTCTCAGGAGTGAAACTGAGGAACTATGAAGAGTTTAGACGTAAAGAGTCGATTATGGAGGGAAAAATTTTTTTAAAGGATAAAAGAAAGGAAAGAAATTTTGTAATTAATATGCGATAACGTTGATCTTTTAAGAATGAAAAATAATAGTCTTATAAAAAGTGAGAGTGGACAGACATGATAAGCCGGTTTCGGTTTTCATTCAAGATTTTTAAAAAGGACTAATGTCATTGGAGCAAAACTTCCTGGAACTGACCAAAATGTTGAATTCAATAAATTATTCCAAAATATGCTGTTTGAGGAACTTAATGTTCTACACTTCAAAATGTGGTTCTACACAGGGTGTGCCAGATTGGACCAGCAGGTTACTTGTCAGAATTTTTAACTGACGAAAAAAGTATCCAAGTTAAGGCGGAGACGACCATTATTTTTGTTTGTTTCTGAGTCAATAGATCGCAGCACATTCGGCCCCAAAAGTTTTTTCCTCGTTTTGGGCACTAAAAATGGTCCGATTTTTTTTCTGAAAAGCGCATTCTCTTTGATTCGGAAAACTCTAGACTGATCTGAGAGCACTTTTTCCAAAAAAAATTTTCTTCCGGAAAATCGGGAAACGAATTTTCCGGGAAAACTTTTTTTCAGAAAAACCAGGTACACGTTTTGTAGGGTACGACGAGCTGTTTCCAAATCTGTTAATAGTTTCAAAATCGGTTAAAAAACGGCGTCGTAATCGCTGTCATAAGATTTAGACGGTGCGGGGGGTGGGGAGCGCCTGGGGTCGTAAATCAAGATTAGACGGAGATGACAGGTGCAAAGCATTTTTTTTTGGTGTTCAATGGCCCTAGATTCTTTTCTTTCGAGTTTTTTTTCAAAAATATTACTTTTTATTAATTTTGCCTTCTCCCATTCCGAAGGTAGTGGAAGCTTTCCGATCGTACAAGAGATCGAAAAATTTTTTGTCCTCCAAAATGTAAATTCCGAACAAAGGTTCCGTGTCTCTGTCTGTCTGTCCGTCCGTCCTTCCGTCTGTCCATTTTATATGTATATCACAACAAAAGAAAAGGGAGGGCCCTGACGGAGGTTTTCGCCCTATAGCCGTAGCACCCTTGACCGAAACCAACACTCAATGAATGGGCGGCCCTAATTCGCCCAGGCCTCAGACGGAATGGGAATTTTAAAATTTTCATACATAGTACCTTAGTTCAGTTGAGTCAGTCCGGAATCCGGCCAAAACCAACACCACCGAACGGGGGGGACCGGGTCCCCGGGACCCATGGTCGTAATTTTGCTGAATTGACCCCCCCCCCCACACCCATCCCTGTTTATCGTTAATTTTGCGAATTGTGTTTGAAAGGTACATAATTGAATTCTCTACAACTTTTACGAAATTCACTTTTTGAATAGATCGGTCAAAATTGAAAAAACCGTTTTGGTCGCCTCGTAGCTCGGATACGTTAGGTCTTAAAAAAATTCTTACGTAATTAAATGTATAGTAAATTCAATAAGCTTTAATTTCGTATTTACAATTTTTTCGCATACGACTTACGGTTTTCGAGATATTGGCGAAAAATTATTTAAAAAATTCGCCTTCTAAATGTGTGTTTTTTTGAATCTGTGAAAAAATTGTGTCTGCTTTCTGTCTGATTTTTAATCCCTCCTTTTTTAAGGAAAAAACAAAGGCGAAACCGATTGGCTTTCCTATTCTTTCATCTCCTACATAGGTCTTTCCTCGCATAATTAAATTTAAATCTCTCACAAGAAAATAGTTACACCACACACAAAAAAAAACATCTTCAAGGAATAAAACAAAAAACATGTAGTAAAATTAAGAAGAAAAAAAAAAATAAGGGAAAAGGGAGAGTAGTAATCACCGTAAATAAAGTAAAGCAGAGCTGATCGGCTGGACCAAAGTCCACTTCATTTCGCCCCGACTCTGCTTATCAGTCAGTTTAAAAAAGTGAGTGAAAACATTTTTTTTAATTCATGAAACTATACGTACAAAGCAAGTGTGATTCCATAAATTATGGCGCAATTTTTTTTACATATTTCTTTATTTTATCTTATTAGGATTGCAAATTTGTCCAGTGTACAGAGCATTTTCACCTAATGGTCCATTTGGGTCCCAATAACGTCATGTTTTTGAAGAGTGCCAATAAAAGCAATAAAAGTGCCAAAAAAGCTTTCCCGGCACAATTTTTAAAACAATAAAATCTTTTACATCAACTTTTGCAGGATAAGGTCTGTTGGATAAGTCCTGGATAAGGTACTGCTCTGTAGACTGGATTAAATTAAATGTGTTTATTTTTATTAGCAAAAATTTTTCCTTATTTTTCAATGGATCCTGCATATTACAAATTTTATTGACTTGAATCCAACCTAATGACAGTGTGTTAACCTGTCATCTGCGTATCTTGATTTACGACCCCAGACGCTCCCCACTCCCCGCACCGTCTAAATCTTATGACAGCGATTACGACGCCGTTTTTTAACCGATTTTGAAATTATTAACAGATTTGGAAACAGCTCGTCGTACCCTAAAAAACGTGTACCTGGTTTTTTTGAAAAAAAGTTTTCCCGGAAAATTCGTTTCCCGATTTTCCGGAAGAAAATTTTTTTCGGAAAAAGTGCTCTCAGATCAGTCTAGAGTTTTCCGAATTAAAGAGAATGCGCTTTTCAGAAAAAAAATCGGACCATTATTAGTGCCCAAAACGAGGAAAAAACGTTTCGACATCTTCCCTCTCTCTCGCACACTTGGTAGAATTTAATTGTCGGATCCGCCTTAACCCCTTAGATTTTGCCTCCTTCAATATTCCTCCTTTTTGTTCTCAAAAAAAGTGTTCGAAGTAAAAGTTACTGAAAATCAAGCCTAGAAACGAATTCCATCGCCAAAACTTAGGGTTCGTATTTAAAATAACGAAGTTAGGGTCGTTCTAGAGCACTCTGTAGCTTGATTCCAATCGATTCCTCGCTAAAATCCATGGGGGGTCTACTTGGATACTTTTTCCGTCAGGTCTAAAGTCTGGCAGATAATTGGCTGGTCTAGCTGGCACACCTTGTGTAAAACTATACCGGCCACTAACAATCAAAATTCATAGCACAGAAATTACGATATCGTCTTAACTTTGAATACTCAAAAATGTAGGTTTCGATTGAATTTTCAAAGTGTCAAGTTGCGTAAGGGGTTGACAGGAGGGCGTGGACGAGAAGTAAAGGATAGTGCGAGCGGATCACGTACGACACTCGTTGAGCTTTCTTCTCAACCTTTAATTTGTAACAAACCCGTGGAAATGCTTCCTATTTAGATCCTTCTACATAATCCTCCCTTTTTTGCTAATTTAGGTCACTAGGAAAAGAGCGAAGTATAAAAATTTCCTTCCGATCGTTGCTTAATTGTGACATAATTTTCTCTTATTATATTGTTACAGTTGGAAGAAGAAGGCGGAGGAGGAGGAGGTTGGTATATACCGAGACCGGCACTTTGTCGAAATGACACAACCTGTACCTGTACGTCGACCACCGAGAGGTCTATACAGACAGTCAACGAGTGGCTCTCGCCCACACCTTCTAGTAATACGAGTACCCAGGTAGCATCTCTTTCATTAAACAAGGTCGTCAACATAAGCAATCCAAGCACGAACTGCACTGAATAATTTTTGCATTTTAAGTAAAACTATTCAGGGCACACCAGGAAATGAACAAGACAATTGACTCACAGGAATGCTCATTAAAAAGGTTACGAGTGATTTCCAATCATCTTTGCAGTTCTCATAAAAAGTGCATTTTCTCAGCTTCCTGAGGAACGATCGACTTGAAATTTTCAGGGCTTTTTCTTATCATATTGAGCATGATATTTGCTAAATTTGAAGTTCATCTGTCCATAGGAAGCTAATGAAATATCCGTTTTGAGTTGAGGGTCCACTATTGGGATAAAAATAATTTTTTCGTTTTGCAGAGTGGTTCATCTGGTTCACTGCTTTTGACGGCAGCGAATTTAGCCGGACTGCGTCTGGAGCCGAGGAAAGACGTGGACGCGTGTTCCATCGCTTCTTCTACACATTTCACTATGGTCAATTTCGGGAACACGAGGTGTAAAGAACGTAAGCAGTCATGCTGCGTGAAACATCACATAAGTGCTCTCGTCACAACAGTCTGCGCCTTGTTTCTTGTAGGATTGTCAGCCGCGGTTTACTTATTAGAAAGTAAGTTTCGTACAAAAAAATTTTAAAAAATTAATTTTTTTTTTCCAGTGAGATCGAGATCAGTAAAGTATTCATAGTAAAACGGAAATTTTAAAAAGAAACAGTATTATCCTGAAGAAAAAAATTATAAATTTAAAACTTGTAGGCAAGGGGAAAAGAAACCTTTGCAAGTTTTTAGATTTCATTAATTTATTGTAAATAGTCAAAGACGTTGAGTGCATAGATTTGATTCAAATTTTTTTTAGTAGGCAATTTAAAAAAATGACAAAGAAATCCTTCTTTCAATACGTCCCAGCATCTGTACATAAAATGGGGTTTTTGGTTGGTAAAATTGCAAAATGGGAAATTGAAAGAAAGTTTTTATTCTTTGCAGTTTTTTGTGAGCACCGAATTAGATTAGGATATGAAAATAATTCAAAAAAATCTGTGCATTGACTGTGATTAAGTATTTAGGAATATCAAAAAATTTGTTCTACTATAAAAGTGGATTTTACGTTTTTAAGGTTATAAAAAAAATGGAAAAGCATAATTTTTCTTTGTATTTTAATTGTGATATGTAATAGCATGTAGAATATTTCTTATTAAACGCCCTTAAATAATGTGTTTTATATTCACCCAAAACTTCTTATATTGTGAACTTTTGAGGTTTTTAAATTGTCAAAGCTTTAAAATCAAAGACTGGTTTACTTTCTCATTTTGTTAACAATTTATGTAGTCTTTTCTTTTTTCGTACTAGCATATTTTGTGATACTTTAGTTTTATTGTAAAAAAACCAAAATAATTTTGAAACTGAATTCTTTATATCAAAAAATTAAAAATAACCCTTCATTTATGATATTTTCAAGAGTCATTTTGTTGAAAGGCCAACTTGAAATTCGTTTAAAAAACCGTTTTGGCCAGTTTTTCTTCACATCAAGACATCTTATGGTTTCAGCAATTTTGGAATGAATGGTCAAGTTTGAGGGGTAAATTAGATCCAATGCCATGGCAGTAATTGTGCCTTTAAAATAGGTTTGACACATCATTTGGTATATTGACCTCATCCTTGTCATCAACTATGCATCCAAAAATGGAAAAATAATACCCAACTTCATGCGGATGATATCACCAAGATAAGTTTCACAACCATCCATGCAATGTGGGCGATCGAATGTTGAAAAACTCACCAAAGAGATATTTTGCCAATTTTCTCTGACACAATATCCCTTGAAAGCCCAGAGCCCTTTAAATTTGGTACAATTAATTCCCTTTTGGGTAAGTTATTAAAATTTAAAAACAATAGCCAATGCTTTGGCATTCATATACTAAATTACCAGCTCCAACAATAAATCCGTTTTGAGCCATTTTTGGACTTACCAGAAAGGTCAACAATTTTACAAAAGGTAGGTGATTTGTAGTGAAGAAATCAACAAATTTTTTAAAAATCCATCCATTTAAATCAATGGTGAAGTACGCCTTGAGTTTATAGTCTTTCTCCGACAAGATTTTGTCTTTGATGTTGTCTGGGCTTAGCAACCTATGATCGAACCTCTTCACGGTCGCCATTTTTATACAATTGTCACCAAATCTTAGTTTCGCAGTTATGTTGCGGAGTTTGGGATGTCTTTAGATGCCAAAACATCACACTCCTGTGGAATCTTCACCAAAATAACGAATACAGGGGGAAAGGTTGGGGTTAGATTTGGAGAGGAAGTGGACGGTTGGGGTTAGATTTGGGGAGGTAGTGGAAGGTTGGGGTGGTTAGGCGAAGTGAGGTAGTGGAAGAATATTTGGTGCCTGTGTTTGAGGAGAAGTCTGTATACCACTGACTTGTTGATCAAGTCTGTAGTAAAACGACTTTTAAAAAACTAACCTCGATTTCTTGGAGAGTCTGGGTCCACCTGTAGTTTGGTAAGTCACAGCCATTCCCGGTGTTGGGTTTCAATTTACCGTCGTCTTCCTCGTCATCTTCGGCCTTAGAAGAAGATGGTTTGTCACCATCGCCACCTTCATTAGCAACGACAGGGGCTTCACCATTGATCGGACCTGACTTACGTTTTTCTTCCTGGAAAACAATAATTAAACTAAATTTTTTTTATTTTTTAAACCATCTAACCTCGTCCAATTCTCTTTGTAATTTTTCAGCTTCTTCATCGGTGAGTTCTTTGACTTTGCAACTATTAACTGCTTCTTCTTCTTTCTTAGCTTTTTCTCTTCGTTTTCTATCAGCTTCTTCGTTGGCCGCTTTCTTCTCTTCCTTGACTTTCATAGCTTTAGGTTTATGCTTTTGGTATTTCTCAAGGATAAGCTAAAAATTAAATAAAAATAATGACTAAATACAAGGTTTGAATCAAACTTACCGAACGAGCGACACTTTCTTCACCGCCTGAGTAAAAGTCGGTTTTACGGGCCAGGAAACTAAAAACTGTGTCTAAAAACTAAAAAGTAAAAGTTAAAAAATGTTCCGGATATCACCCACAATAGCATCTGCACAGCCCTGCCTAAGGGTACCATTAAACCCACAAAGAAGACAAACTGTATCTTCTATGCTAGCCAGGCATAACTCATGGATAACATAACGATGCATCTCTCTTTCAGCTCTCAGAGCTGCCAACTATGAATCTCCTCTTTGTGATGTTAAGTTTGCAACACTGATTCAATTAGAGCAAACAGAGTGTGAACTGTATTATGATTTTTCAACGAAAATAATCAAGTTGGAACGTGGAGACACAAGACAAAGAAACTTCGTCCTTGAGAAATAAACAACTTAGGACAGCTCCAACGTTTCATAAAATGAACGAATTTGAATAAAATACCAAAATAAATCAAATTTTCATTCATAGGAAGAAAAATGAATAACAAAAGTTGATAAAATCAGCATACCTCAGCAACTCCACCGTCGAGTTGTTGTGCCATAGCAAGAAGCATCGCGTCAAATCTTTCATCAGCCATTTCTTCCGTTTTGAGCGGTCAGATTAAACAAAAAGAGGATTGAATCCAAGTCAAATTTGATAAATTTATTTGCAAAAGTTGAGAAACAACGAAATCACAAATCGAAAAGCGTGATAGACAGAAGGTTCTAGACTTGTTTCTACCATCGCCCGGGCAACCGATGACGCGTCGGAAAGTTAGCGCCTTTATTTAAAAATACCACAGGGGAGTGAGGCAAGGGGAAATCCAAAAAAATTACCTTCTTGTAAGCCTTTTAGGTATTTATGGCTAAATTATGCCAGAAAAATCCATGTTCTTAGCATAATTAAGAAAAATAGTCATGTGCAAGTAAAAATTTTTTTAAAATCAAAAAAATACTAAAATTTTATTGTATTTAGCAACGTTTATGTAAGAAAAACGAATAATGAATGTGTCAGTAGTGGTATTGAGGATTTTTGAAAAAAGTGACTTGACTTGGGAATGAGATCATGGTGATGGGAGCGGCAGCGAGCGTAGCGACTCCTTCTTTCGCTTTTGAAAGTGAAGAATGTAAAGTTAAAATCCCTCAACAACCCTTTTACCAGCTATTCACGCCTGCTTCCGCTTCTAAAAAGGGTCAAACCGACTTCAAAGAACTAGGAAGCAAACTCTGTCGCAACATGATTCGCTGCCAGACAAATGCGATCGTTCCCGCATCTATTAGAGAGAAATACGATAAGATAATGAAACCCGATGAAGTGACTGAAAACGTTGAAAAAAGCCGAGTAAATTTTAACTATAAAAAGTAGTTCTCTAAAATAATTTAATTATAGGAACCAGAACAAAGTTCGCTGGAATATTTTGACAATTTCGTCCCAATTGATTCAGAAAAGAAGACTGATGTAAGGACGTTAAAGCATCCATAACTTCCACAATTTTAGGCAGATTGTATCGATTTTTTTACCACTAGGAAGCTCTTTTGTAGACAAAAAGCTGTCAAATGCATAAAATTCCTCAGGCCATTCCTTAGCCCACAAAAATGGAAATGTAGACCATATGACATTGAATGGGTTTTGCAGGCTGCCATGATGCTGCACGATAAGTTTTTACTGATCTTTTATTATTTTTAGCCATCATTAAGCCAAGATTTGTACATCCGAACGAATGAAAAATTAAAAATAGTCCGAAAATAGAAGAAAAAGTACATTTAATTCACAATAATAAGGAAGAAACTTATTTTTTGCTCTTGTCACCCAACATTTTCTGCGATTTTTCCACAAATCTTTTCATCTTTTCTTGAGTGTCTTTTTTAAGAACGGTACTAAAATTTCGACATTTCATCGGATCGTCTTTGTTTTCTAAATAGCATTTGTACTGAATAAAAAAATAATAAATTAATAAAAAAGTCGTTTTTGTTTGAACTTACGACGCTTAAGATGCTTGGATCTATCGGCATGACACGAAAACAAGTGTCAAGCCTATGTTGCAATTCCTGTAAATAGTCTTCTCCTAAATACCAATTTTGTGTGTGTTCGTATTCAATTTGCTGTTCTTTTTCGCGCATTTCTTCTTCTATAGCGTTGAGTTTTGATTCTTTTTTCTTTCTTGGCTGGGCTGCGTCTTTCTTTTTGGAGGCTCCTGCTTCTTGCTTTTTTGACTTATCTGACCTTTTGCCCCCTTTGAACGGAGGAGGGTCAGGCTCTTCATCACAGCAGTCTTCCATTCTATAACGTATAATTTAATAAAAAAGTTACTAATAAAAATCTGACAAATCTTTAAATTTCTTAGTTCACATGTTCAATTTAAAACAAAAACCACAAAAAATTATTAACTTCCAAAAATCCCAAGCCTGAAAATTTCAGATCTCAAAATTCCATTTTTCCCCCTTCCTTTTGAAGTGAAAAGTTCCCTCCCTTATTTCTGTAAGCATGTTGCAGATATTTCTGCCTGAAAAAATACACCGATCTGCAAAAACGCCATTTTAGAAGTTTAAGAAAACACTGTTGGTAAACAGCGGTGTAACCTCCAGTTATCATTTAGGCAAATGATTCCGTGTTCTGATGGTTGGCAGCAAACCTGTTAGGATCTCATTATCATAGGAGAAAGATCAAGAGGAAATTATACAAAAACTTCTATTGCTTATGAAGATTTTATTACAGCCATTGGACATGACGGTATAAATAAATGCGACCAAGCACAGTTTTAATAATAATAAAAAAAAATTAATATCTCCGAGTGTCACAATACAATTTTAAATAATATTGCTAGACTAGAATACTATAAAACTATCAAAGGCACATATCTAAAAATACTTGAGCATTTTAAATAACAGCAAATCATCCTTTGGAGGGCTCAAACTATAATTATACAAAACAAAAAATTTCTCAGGTTGAGTATTTAATATCACTTTTAAAAGCTTATCGAAAATTTTAAATTAATGTCATAGATTGTTCGTTTTAAGCAAAATAACATAAAAAGAAAACATTTAAAACAACAAATATAAATTTTGAAAAAGAAAAAAATTTCCTCTAGTATGTGACTTCTTTTTTTATAAATATAAATAAATTGCAGTAGCAAAAGGTAACAATAAATATTTTATGTACATCACACTTGAAAATATACATATACGTTTTGACTTATCAAAAGACGAAGCGTTGGTTTAATTATCGAATAAACCACTGGACTATAAAGAAAACTATCTACATTTTTTTCAATAAATAAGAAAGTGCTTTTTCGTAAAATATCGTATATTTTATAGAGTTTTTCATGATGATCACCAGGTAACGAGTCACCAATATGGAAAATGTTTACCTAATCGAAATAATTGCGATTAAATAAAAAAAATAATAAAACACTTTCATGTTAGTGGTGTTAAATATGAAAAATTAAACACAATGAGAATTTTTAGGAAATAAAACATTTTTTTTTGCACTTCTGTACTTTTGATTGAGACCAGGGAAATATCAGCCACGAGAAAAGAGAAATTTGCCAGACTTTTAAATTTATTTTAAATAATTTTCTATATTTATCTTATGGAAGAAAACAAATAAACAATAAAATGGAATGTTAATTTCTAAACTAATCAATAATTGGGAATTCAGGATCATTTTATGGCTTCATAATAATAATTTTTGAGATTCAGGGCTTATTTTATTTTATTTTTTTATAATAAGAAAATTACTTATGTACATCCTATGTACATCCTATCTATAAGGATATTATATCAAAATTTCTTTCTTTTTAAAAGAAACATATTGATTGAGATTCTAGATTTTAGTGGCACAAAAAAAACGAATTTTTGACAAAATGTGTCATAATGATGGGTATAAAAATTAGATTTCTTTAATTTTTTTGGAAAATACCAACGAGGGAATGATCACATACTGGAGACTCTTTTTAAGCGGACGAATTTGACCCGGGGACTTAACTTATTATTGCACGAAAATAAATAAAGGGAAATTTAAACTTCGATACCGCCATCTGAATGGGTGCCCATCAACTTTAACTTACTCTCTTCGGAAAGTCGAGGGTTTTCAGTTCTTGTATGCCAGACCAAAACCTGCGTGCAGTTCTCGGCTTTGGGCTCAAGTCTATCTTTCGTCGTAAGCTGTTGAAGAATGTAAGTTTCTTGGAAACCGCCGGTCACATTATATGTGAACGCAGCCTGAAATACACTGATTAAACAAATGATTGTTGTTTTTAATATAATTACGTTGGTTTTCTTAAGTAGGTGGCTAAGATTAATTGCGAAGCCGGCCATATCGATCGGGAACATTCTATCAGGCCTCCAAACGCTGTTGAATCCGACAACCTTCCCCGATGTCATATTTACAATCGGCTTCTCTACCAATAAACCTCCTGCAAGCCCAACTGGCCAAACACTTACTTCTTTGGTATATCTCATCTAGAAATAACAGTTTTATAAAACTTAAAAAGTAAAGTTTTGTACAAATACCTCTCTAAAAACTTGTATCGCATAAGTATTGTCATCATCAGCAAAATAAACGACTCCTTTGTCTTTCAGAGTTCGATTCCGCCTCAGCCATTTGATCGCTGCATTTCTCTGAACGACACCTCTCGCCTAGTCACAATAATTTCATTTTCACATAAAATACAGGAACAAGAAATGATGCAACAAAAAACAAATTATGAAAGAAAGGCACAAAAAAAAATTGATATTCAAGTAGAAACTATTTAAAACCAAGGCTAAAACCGATTTTGCACTTAGACCGATGCAGAAAACATGATAAAGCCACAATAAAAAATAAATCTTCAATTTTTTATTTTTAACTTTCTGACTTAAATCCTAGAAAATGCTATGCTATTGATAATTCCAAGCCGAGGTTGGACAATGGATGGGGGTGACCACTCCAGTCCTATTCATGTTACTAGTGTTTACTAACATTACCAACAAATTTTAACAATTCAAACAAATTATGAAACATTTTGTTTATCTGTACAGGTCAAACAAAATAAATTTTTAAAACACTCACCGCTCCTTTCCTTTTGTACATCGCCGGAGTCGGCTCACAAAGATGCGTATAATTTAGAGAAGCCCTTGCCAAAAAGTTCTCGACAAGCAAAGTCTTTTTGGGCGAATCTTCGATCACAATCCAATGAATATTGCTTACAAGCATTAACGTTTGAGAAAACCTGAAAAAAAATTAGATTTTTACTGGAAACAGGAAATGGTCAATGAATGGTTACATTACAAAAAAAGGCCCTTGGAAGTTGACAATTTTTTTGTTGTTATGTAATAATTAATCATCATTTCCTATCATATAACAAAGCGTTATATTGAAACTAGATATTATTTTCATATTTCCTGTACAAAATAATAACGCGGTTTTTTTATTTAGCAGAATGAGCCTTAATCGAAAGATCATCCCGAAAGATTAGCTAAATTGGGATAAATTGGTTGCAACCATCCTTGTCTGGGGTCAGGAAAAAGGAAGTGCAAATTTAGTTTTAAAATAAAAAGGTCATTAATATTGTGTTTTTAAATAATCGAGTGACTCATGAATGAAATAGAAAAGAGTAAAATTTATCAGAGCGGGTTATTTTTACGGGGAAAAAAATACAGGTTTGTATTGAGTGATGTCACTGAACCATGACACGAGATGAGGATTCAAGAACCCGACCTTGACTTGACTCATCGAGGACTTTCTAACGTGATCGAATCCTAGAAAACGCGTTTTATCTTGTAAGAAAACTTAAATAAAATTTTCTCACAGAAAACTTGTCTAATTTTGATTATCGTTTTAAAAAAACTTGGATAATGGCTCCTCTAAATTATGGGAAAGTTCAAAAGGATAAACAATTTAAGAGCCTACTTTTAGCCATGACATCTTAATTTGATTAGCGTAAAAACGTTTTGTCAAATGGGGTAATGAAGTACTCGGAAAGAGTAATTAACTCCCCCGTTTAAATGCAAAATATTCCACATTTGAAACAAAATATCGTAATATAATATCTAAGGACGTTTGTGGAAATATGAAGAGCAAAATAAAATTATAAAAATCTTAAAGAAAAACTTACCTAGTTAATTCAGCTTTTTGTACAGCCCGTGTATAAGTTGGAGTTACGATATAAATAATAGGTAAATCAGGATCCCAGTGTTGGCAGTCCCGCTGGCACATTTTCAGCCTGTCTAATATCTGTTCTCTAGTCTCCCGTAACTGAAAATACAAAATAAAAATGATAAATGAAAGAGATATCATAGAATAAGAGCGTTTTTGACGTGTGTCACACATCACGCGTGTAATTTGATACGTGTTTTGCATATTTTCCCTTCTACGTGGGGAAGCAAAAACTTGTTTATTTCCTCCAAAAAGACAACTGGGAACACTCAAAATAAAATGTTTTTCTCAAAAGTTATAACAATAAAATCGAATCACTGGGTAGCTATAAGGCTTTATATGGTTAAAAATAGTAAAGTGACGTTTTTTACCAGAAATGTTATTAAAGGTGACTTTTTAAATAAAATTAGGCCCAAATAGGGATAATTCAAAATGATCCAATTTTGAAGAAAAGGATGTGATTTTTCTTAAGCCGACTTCAAAATCGTGTTTCCCCGACAAATAATTTTTTTTCTCAAGAACCGTTCACAGGTACAAATGAAATTTTTACCGTAAGTTGACCTTTGTAATGGCTACCTATGAAAAAATTGGGAACCCTGTTAAAAAACCACAAAGGCCTAAATTTATAAACTAAATAAATAAATAAAAAAGTTTTGGGGGTTTCTTGGAATCTGGCTTTCAAGAATTTTCCCCGAAAAGCGAGGGATCAAAATAACCAAAATCTTAGCTCCTAAGCATTCATATTTCTGGGGAACCCAATGGTTTTCTAGAAGGATAATAAGGCAAATGGTAATAGAACTAAGGGTAATGTGGCTAATCAAGGTGGTCACGATAGAAATATTTCTAAAGTAGAATTTTTGATTTCCGACGAGGCGAACATCAGAAAAGTACTTTTAAGGTCAACTCGTAGAAAAGGTTACAGGGGGGAAAATGATCCGAAATTACAGCACTTCCCTTTGACAAAGTTAGACATGCCAAATGAAAGTGTCGAGATTCTTATCGGGCTTTTCTTTCCTAATGTGTTCCCTGCTTTATCGAGAAAAGAGATAACAGCTACAGTTCAAATGAAGCATCCTGTCTGGGCAACATGCGACATTTTGTATTTGGCAAAGGGAAGGTTGGCCCAGAGGATTTTAGGAGCAGAAAAATAAAAGGCAATTTATATTCACGATGAATCGATATTATTCATTAAAACATTATTTTTTCAGAATAAAATAATCAATGTTTTGATACTATGTAGGTTGATCTGCGTTATCTACAGAGGAAATCTGTTTATCTTCAGTTTACGTATTTTTCGCTAATTTTTCTAAAACAACAACTAAAACAAACAACATTTTTTTACAAGAATTCGCCAAAAATCTAGGATTTTTCAGTTCTAAAATAGTCGTAAACTCATAAAGATAACGTTTTCAGGTAGGGAAAGATTGAAAATCTGACAGTAAATATTTTAAAAGGGTCTAATTCTGAGGCAATTGACTCAAGAATTTTAAGTGCGAACATTATTTCAGATGAAAGTTTATGAAAAACTATTTCGGGATTTTGTTTTTCCTTTCTTTTTTCCTTCTTCCTTTTCGTATCTCAAAACAAACGGAACGGATTTTTTGTTTTGTTTCATGTAAGTAAACTTTACATGTTTGAAAAAACAATAGTTAAAGAAAAATTTTTGCCGCAAAACCAAGAATTTCCCCAAATAAATTATGGTAAAGAACCGCTACAAATTATACTTTGATCGGTATTCAAAAGGTCAGCATTTTCGTCTGCAACCACGCTCGAAATGAGTCACTAATATGATAATTAGAAGAGTGAAGAATATGAAAGGAAAATCAATATAAACTGCTTAACATTCATTTATGTACATAAACCAGATACGATTATGAACGTGGATGTGCAGAAAAAGTATCGAAAGTTTACGCCTTGAACAAGTGGAAAATGTTTGTTCATAGATCAGAAACGAGGAAAAATTCGGGTCGAAAACTTTTTTTATAAGGAAACCTCAATTAATCTAGGCACTGAAACCTCAATGCGTCATTCGCTTCGCAGTGAAATGACCGCTTTTCAAATGTTTTCTTTTGCTTTTCTATGACTGCCATACTGCGACTTGCCATATCAGGAGCACTAATTTCGACGGTTCATTTGGGCCCTTTTCCTTGACCCATTTCTGAAATCGCTGATTCTAGTGTGTAAGTACACTGCAACTATATCTTCTTTTTTTAAAGAAACTAAAAAAGGAACTAATTTTGCAGTCACAATGTATTCCGCTAAGCTGTTTCTTTCCCACGGTTTGTCCAGCAAGCAAAATTTTTACAAAAATAAAACAAATGGGGAAAATTTTAAAATGGATAACATTTCGAATACATTTTGAGCAAGTACCTACCAAAATGATACACCTAAATATAGACTAGGGGATCGATTTGATTTCTGAATAATTTGAAAAAAAAATAAATCCCGTCTACTATTGGCAAAAAACGATCAAAAGCCTTTTATAACCGTTATTGACATTTGACATTGGATAGCAGGGAGAGTGGAGAGACATCGATTGCTCCTCATGTAAAAGAGGAGGACAATGGTTGAAGGAATGCTTGATTTCCCCAATTCATTTGAGAAAGAAGAAAACAAAAATGCTCCAGAGTTTATTTTATTTTTTCAAGCAATAAAATAACGTAAAAATTGGGCAGATTGTTGTGAATAAGGTGATGGTAATTTCGTAGAATGCAACTTTTGTTTATTCAACTTCGTAATTGATTTGGTACATAAATTACGTCGGATGAAGTGGATAGATCCATCAAAATAATTGAGCATGAAGAATCCTGTTTATTCAATATTTCCGGTTCACGATAAAGGGGATTAAATTCGTCAAGACTAGGTTGCTAGACTGGTTACCATGGTAACTCATAAAAAAAGTTACATAAAATGGTCAAATATAATTCTATATTTGATCATTTTATGCAACTAGGTATTGGGGTGGAGACCAATAACTAGTAGATAGGGTAAATAAAAAGAAAAAAAAAGAGTTAAAAATCTCCATAAAAAGTTTCTTTATTTGTCAAAAAAGGTTACCTACAGTCTAAAGGAGAAAAAAAAAATTAAATTAAATTAAAAAAAAAAAACTTCGAAAATTAGGACGAAATCTAGATTGTTTTGAGCATTTTTTGGTTTGTAAAACCCAAACATATTTACATAGATATTAAAATTTTATAAGAAAGCTAAAACGCATTGATTTGCATAGGGCCGAATTTCATCAAGGGGAGCCCTAAACATTTACTAGTTTTCTAAGTTTCAAATCTGCTTCAAAATTTTCGTCGTTCTCGTCTATAAAAAAATACGGAAATCCGCTAATATCAAAAGCTGCTAACAGACCTTCTCTCATCGAAAAAGATTCAAAATCTGCCCTGAAAGAATTTTTCATGTCGAGACAGGTTCAAAACTGCCTTCATATAGTTTGTATTTTAAGACATGAAAACCTGCATCTGAGCAATGAAAAATTAACCAAGACCAAGAAAATTACGAAAAATAACAGAATTTTTAACTGAAGCAGTGTGAAGAGTGAAAAGAGCAATTTGATAAATAAAAAGAGATCCATATGCCACCAGGAATTGGAAATTGTCGCATGGTAAGTTCCAGACAGGTAGGTACATACTAACATATTATATACCTACTACAAAACCCTGTGTCGTGTTTTCAACATTTTCACGTTTAAAAAAAATTCTCCGTCAAAAGAATTTTAGGGTCAACCTGCGGTTTCATGGTTCGTTAGATAATAATGAAATTAATTAACCAAGAAAATTTTCCCACGCTTAAAAACATGTTTTTTCAACTGGACAAGATGACCGCCCGGCGTTTAATTTAGTCCGTACGTCCTTTGCCAAACGACAAAATATTTAAACTCGAATACCTAGTTTTCGTGTTTCTTTTGAAACGACTCCAAGATGCTGTTCTAGATTATTTAGAGAAAACAAATTAATAGAACTTACCAATAACTCGTATTCGTCCATCGACTGCTTCATAGCGACGAATTGATCTGCAAGAAGACAATAGGGTATTAGAATGATTTAAAGTTTTTAAATGGACATTCAATACCTGAATTGCCGCTAAACGTAGCATAAAAGAAGAAACACACTATGACTAAACCGAAGCAGAAATACAACTTCGTCTTCCGTGACATTTCTGCTAGAGGGTTCTTCGAAAGACTTTCATAAGGTTGTTTGGAATTAGCCATCGACCAAAAATTGGTGTCGAGTTAAATTTCCGAGATAAAGAAAAGGATGCTTCGATATGATATCAACGGACGTAAACTTCGGTATCGCTTCATCTTTTCTCCCCTTTTTGTCAGGAAACTTTGCCTTCAACCGATTATTTTGATTACGAACGAAAAACGACCGAAACGGTGCATCCCGAACACGAAAGCAAATAAACGCGTTAAAACTTCAAAACAAAACTATAAACGTTGTCGAACTTGAATAACAACTGACTTTATCGATCTATAAAAACTGTTCGAGAAGACAAGATAGTAAAAATAGAGCGTGAACAGCAAGATCTTCTTTTCGACTAACCAAAACCAAAACTAAAAGGTTACTCATCTCACATTTTTCCCTCACCATCTGTTTTCTCCCACCGCAGGCGCCCCCTCTGTTTCAATCCCGCTCAATTCAAATGATTCCATTTTCCACGATAAAAATGCCACAAAAAGTATTTTTGTGGTCCCCAGAGCATCGTGATCGTGTCGTATGCTTCTTGCCCAAAGCCTCCACCGTGCCTATCTCTAGATACGCGGTAAGTTTCTTTGCTAACAGGACAAAACAAAACGTGGTTTTTGGTTGTCTAAATCTCGACTCTTTGATGAGCGATTAACTTGAAATTTTACACAGATCTTCTACAATGCAATAATAAGAAGCCCTGAAAATTTCAAGTCGATCGCTTCACATGAAGCCGAGATATATAGATTTAAAAAGCGGGTTCTTCACTTCTAAAAATCTTGATCAGTTCACCAGGGATACAGCCACACCAACTGGACCAATCGATGTGAAATGTTTCACACCCTTTCTTTTCAACTTTTGCCCTTTTATTTTTAGGCCAATTTTGACTGGATTGACTAGGCTACAGCCAAGCAATCTTGACCAATCAATAAACTTTATTACATCGCATGGACAAACGATGAGAACAGTTAAAACCATTACCATACATTATGGAGTTGGCGTATACAAGGAAGTAACACAAGGAAACATGTAAGACAAATATATTTTTGCTGCCAAACAATAATATCTATAATGTTGTGAATTCCTTAAATTATATACAATTTTACACGAGAAATTTTAATTAGAACAAACCACCATTTCTAACCTAAAAAAAATAACAGTGTTATGATTTGTAACAAAAACTTCATTATTGTAGCGATTTTCGTATTTTATTTACATTCTGAATTCAAAGATATGAGGACTAAAATAATAAAAATCTATGGGAGACACTATTATTTTTACAACTTTTCGGAATGTAATCAATTCACGTTCGGATCCGAAAGTGAAATCGCTTTAAAAAAGCAAATCTTCGTCAAAAACTTCCAAAATGTTGGAGGCTTCGGCGGTAACTTTCTGGTTCTTCGCCAGTTCTTCTGCTTTGACACGAGCGATCCTCTTCTTATCTTGGATCTTCTTAAGCCTGTAGAACTCTTCTCTTTCCAATTCATCAAGCTCAGAGATAATGTAGGCTAAGGTTTTTTCAATCCTTGGGATGATAACTAAAAAAATAAGTGTTAAGAAAGTGGATCGACAAGGATATTGTTTTCTCAGCTTCCTGCAGAAAAATCAACTTGAAATTTGGCAAAACTATTCTTCATTATGGTAAAACAAAGCCCTAAAAATTTCAAGATGCTTGGTCCACAGGAAGGTGAGAAAATACTCTGCTCTTGAGTATAAGAATTACCATGTTCGATAGCATTGACACGTCTATTGGTCAATTTAATAACTTCATCAAGAGTGACAAATGAAGTTTGCAAGGAGGCGAGTTCGACCAAAAGTTTTATCGCCGAAAGATACTTCTTCTTCAATTTGGCGACCTGCTGTCCACCACGAGCAAGACCGGCGAATTCATAAGTGTCTGCACCATCTTGATAGCTCTCAAAAACGGGCAAAGTAACACCTAAAAATCCAATGTAAGAAAGGAAAATTATTTTTAACAAAAGATCGAACCAGCAACGTTGTCCTTTTTGGTTCTGATTTTGATCTGCGCTTTGGTCACATTTTGAATAACGACCTGGTTGATGTCGCCGCAAGCGAATTTAGTTTCGGCCAACGAAAACGCAGCATCTTTCATGACTTCACCCATCAAGGTTTTAGTCTACAAAAAAATTGAAATTATAACTAAAATTTAGAAAAGCATGAGAGGAAAGGCATTCAAAGAACTTTTATCATGCCAATTTCAAGGGGGCGCCTGACTTTTCCCCCAACCCCTAAATTCTGTTTCATTTCCCTAATATTTCAGGCTCTCCCTATACAGCCACCCTGAAATTTCGAATGGAAATTCTTAAGGTATACGGATTCTTGTGTTATTGTACCTCTATTATTTTGGACAAAATCATCCTAAAGCGAAGTTGCAAAGCATCCGCTTTTTTCTTGAGTAAACTGTGCCCTTTCTGAGCACCGACGAGACGACTTTTCATTAAAGTTTGCGCCCTGAAAAACAAAAATCGTTCAATTTCATGTCAAAATCTCATGTCGAAAAAGTAGGCGTGGCCAATAACAAACATCGAGCGAGTTTCTCTTTTGAAAATACTTACCCCCTCGAAGGGAAAATAGCAAGACGGTCTTTTCCGGACATTTTTTTAAACACTCAAATAACGTAAATGATGAAGAAAACTAGGAAATTCAAGTCATGAACCCTAAATTCTCTAATTTTTTAGATCCACTATCCAGCTGACGGGAACGGAATAGTGAAGGTTAAAGATTGAGGCTACTCCCAGAAATCAACGAAGTTGCAACGTCACGAAAACGATGAAAAAGGCGCTTTGTTTGAAAAATCTCTCACTGCACACCAGTTTCATTCAACATCTATCAAATTTAATCATTTTGAGCCAAATTTTAGAGGGTTTCCATTTTCACCATTAAAAACAAAAGGACCGTTTGTAGACCATGATCATTGGAACCGTTTTTAGAAAATTTTGGACAGTTTCTACCGTTCGGACATTTCCTATTTGGACAGTTTTTAGACCATTTTGGACTGTTTGTCTACCATTTAGACAGATTTTAGAACATTTTGGGCCTTTTTGGACGCTCGAAAAATAAACATACTTAAATGTTTTTAAAATGTTTGCCTTGAAAAGCGATTACTTTCAAGATTCAACGCATATCAACGGTGATCATTCACTTTTTGAGACTGAAGATTGACTTTTCAGTGCATAGAATGGCTAATGGTTATAGATGGGAACAAGATCAAGCACTTAACAAGTTTCAACGTAGTCTCAACCAGAATCTCAACAAAGTTAAGCAAAATTAGAGCAGAAGCTAAGTGCAGGTTAAATTTTCATTCAAAGTTAGCAAAGTAGCAATCTACTCTACGGATGGTAGGTATTCATAGAACAAAATTTGAACACAAGGCGAAGAGCCCTGAAAATTTCAAGAATACACAATTTACCTTTTGAGTTGAGTTTCCACTCAATTTTGTCTCTGTTTATCACTCTCGAATTTCAATTTTTCAAAACAGAAGCCAAAAGTTTAAATCTAAAGCAATTTCTCAACTTCCATACATGCTTTGTATTGTAGAGAGCGGACTGAAAGACCGCCTTTTAACGCCTCGTTAAACTTGAGTTCTATTCTTTGTTTGAGAAAAGAAGATGAATCGGCACAAAGGCTACTATGTTGTAAAGGGCGATCTATAGACTTTCGATGAAGTACCTACTTACAAATTATAACTTTCAAATTCATCTAGATTCCTAAAAATCGAGGGAAACGATGAAGAATTTAACAGGAATTCAATGCGAATAGCACCTTCTTGCTTCTCCAGTTGAGGCTCGCTTGGAATTTATCCGTGCAAATTAGTCATCGACATTTTTTAAGGAACGTGGCATAAAAACAACCCCTTGTTTCCGATTTTGTAATTACGATTTGACCCACTTCCGGAAATTGGAATTTCATTGACTTTTCTTGATTGCAACACTTCGTCTTTGGTGACAGCTCTCCATTGTACAGCTTTTTCACCGTTCAAGATGATTGGCGAAAAAAAATTATGAACTCATCAGTGAAAAATTTGCTTATGCCTGACTTTGTTCTTTGATTTCCGAACAACGAAAATTTTCTTTTTATTCATGAGAATCTTGACTATCTAATAGAGGAGAACGAATCAAAGTGCATAGAGTTCTTTATAAGGGAAAAATCCTCGATGTGGAGTGAGGAAATCGAAGTTGGAAAATTGAAAAAAGTTACGGGAGGGTAATCACCCACATCCTGAATGCGACAGAGCTTATTGAAGATCCTCTTCAAAAGGATGATGGACGTCGAACGAGGGGATGGGTTATCAGAGATTGACCCAGTTCCTATTTAATAAAAGGGTCAGTGAAATAGGGCGAATTGCGTATCGAGCCGGGAAGAGGGAGAGAGAGCACCCGAGGGATTACAGAGGCGGGATGTACAGGTTGCCATGGAGTCGAATCTCCCCACCACTTGATACCATTAGCCGCCCCCGCCTCCAGCATCCCTGGGAAAACTCAAAGAGGGAAGCTGGGGGGCACGCCTCCCCGGTCCCCCCGTAACACCATCCCAAGCATTCCCTCAGCACAACCTCAGATTGATTCTAGTGTAGTACAACTACGACTCCCCCCAGGGTGAGTACTTATCACTCCATCACCCTCTCACCAATCATATATCATAAGCCATCATCATTAATTCATCAATCACTACACTCCACCCACCTAATTAACATCCAGAATCTAAAATAATATTTTTCCCATCAAAAAATACAATCAACTTTTTTACCCAAAAAATATAATATATTCATCACTAATAATTTACAAAATACCAGATAAAAATATTTAAAAAAAAATCCCGAGTTATAAATAGAAATCCCAATATTCTGGACGAGAATGCATCAACGTTTCATTGTCACAGGAAATTGGTTTAACGACAATTTAATTTATAAAAGGTAGGGTGCGGCCTGTTGCTCTATACAAAAGTACAGACTTTGTCATTTTTCAAAATGAAATTCAATTTATATTGTCATGGAGCCTCGAGATTTTTTCTCAAAAAATTCGCTGAAATTATTAAAGATCCTTTGCTACTGCAGAATTTCAATGAAGCTTAAATTAATGATTCGAAACTGTCTAGATTGAAACTTTCATGATGGATCTTTCGGAAGGAATAGAGTTTATTTCACCCATACCTGAAGAAGACTATGAAAAAGTCATCGAGCACCTAAGAAACAACTTCTTTACCGACGAGCCGCTCAACAATTCAGTCGGTCTTTGCCAAAAAGGCGAACCAAACGCCGAGCTCGAAAAGCACAGCATAGCTACTCTAAAAGACAACCTTTCGATTATGGCCGTCAAAGATAGCGAGGTACCCAATCAAAGAGGAAAATCATTCTTAAAATTTTTTTCAGGTAATAGCCGTTGTCCTCAACGGCATCCTAAGAGGTAAAGACACCGAAGAATCGCAAGCGAAACTCGAAACTATTACCGACGAAAAGTTCAAAACGATTTTTCGCGTTTTGTATAAACTGAATAGTTCTTTGGAACTTTTTAACAAATATGACGTCGATAAAATGTTTGAGTGTAGGATTTTGTCTGTGGACACTAAATACAGAGGATGCGGTTTGGCGAATAAGCTTCTTATTCGCAGTGAAGAACTGGCGAGGGATTCGGGGTTCAAGGTATAGCAAAAACGGTTTCAGAAACTTTCAAAAACATGGCCAGATGTCTTACGTCATAAGTCAGCAAAACATAATTTAATTTTAGCGGATTTCCGGAGGAAAGCAGGCTATTTTTTCTTATCTTCTAATTTTGAGGGCAAAACTAAGGAACGATTTTAGGAAAAAACGTTGAACGTCCGTAATTTCTACCATTTTTTAAAAGCCAACTTTATCAATACCGTTAGAAAGCTCTTTTGAAGAGCTACAAACGCTAGCTCAAACAACTCCTTAGCCATCAAAAATAGACTAATTTTTGATTAATTTTATCAATCCTTTACAGTTGGAAAGCAAAATAGCTACTGAAAGCATAAAATCTCTGAGATCACTCCTTAGCCTCCTCACTCCTTGAACTTGAGACATCTGGCATTCCAATTTTCATCACTGATTAATTTTTTAAATTTCAGGTTTTTAAAACAGACTCAACAGGTCTTTTTTCACAAAGGACTTTAATTAAATTAGGACACGAGACCATTTTTCAAATAAACTACGAAGACATCAAAGACGAAAGCGGGGATCAGATTTTCAAAACAAAACCCCCTCACACTTGTCTAAAAATAATGATCAAAATGCTCGATTAAAGATCGTCCGATTTTTACTTGATGGACCAAAACGGTCTATTTATTGGTGTTTTTCTTATAATAAATGGCATCGACCAAAGAATGATGTACAACGAAATTCATTGCGTTCTGAGACAATACGAGAAAAAGATATTTTTGAAAACAAAATTATCATCGTTATTTTATGAATACAGGGACAAAACTAAAATGGGTGGAAAAGTAAAAAAAGGCCATATTATTAGTATTCTAAACATAAATGTTGTGCATTTAGATTATCCTATACATATCTGGCCGTAAAGCAGGCACTGCCATGTCTACTTAGCAAGAGATTTTTAGTTAACCGAAATTGGTGTGTTCTAAATGTTAATATCACTTTATAGGCTAGTTTCCAAAAATCATAAATGTTATATTATAAAATCTGAAAAGCTAAAATTTTTTTTTACCTTCATGCTCTAACATTGAGGAATGGAAGGGAAACAATAAAGCGGGAACAATAAATTAAAAACACTATAAAAATGTAATTTAACAAATTGAAATGTCAACTTTTATGTTAAGTAATAAAATATTTTAAATGTTCGAGAAATTTCAATAAGTACCAGGAACCTCAATCACATTTTTTTAAAAGCCTAGATTCAAGGTAAAAACTTAAGTAAAAATGTCTAATTTTTACAAAGGGGTCACATGTAATGATGCAATGAATGATGGGTACTGATCAGTATCTTTGCTAGAGCACTGGGTTCAAATTCTCTATTACCAACCTAGGGATGAACCCCCCCCTTACTAGCCCCAATACCTGATTCCTCCTTCAATAATTCGGGATTCATCCCTAATTCACCAATTGCCCTTTACCACCACAGCCAACCCCAATTACCCTCTATAACTCGATGCCCATGGAGAATAAGTTGGTAAGTCGAAAAATGATCTATGTATATGAACTACTTATGTCAAACTCCGGGTGATGACAGAGAATGAGCGAATTCTCAATTCAAAAATCAGATTGACTTTTCTCCGCTCCCTTTCGACCAATCAACATGAAATTTTCATGACTTTTTCTTATCATATTAAATTAAGATTTTTGGAAAATTTCAAGACTATCGGTCAACAGGGAGCTGAGAAAACGAAATCCAATTTTTGAATTGAATGGAAATCAATCCATCAGGGTGACGAACAGCGCTAAATGATGTAGACCCGCAATGCTTTCGTACAATGCTGGTTTAACATATTGAGGCAACACTGATTCAAAAACACGTGAAAAGAAAACATGTAAGAGGTTTTAGAAGGTTATGTTTCCAGGAGTTCCTCGTTTTTATCCTTCCAAGTTGTGAAATAAAAGAAGATTCTTTGTGAAGGATGTCTACTCCTTATACATGCATAAGCTGCAGAGTCGCCTTTGCGGATGGCGAAATTCAGCGGCAGCATTACAAAACGGATTGGCACAGGTACAACTTGAAACGTAAGGTCGCACTTTTGCCTCCAGTCAGCGCAGAAGAGTTTCAGAAAAGAGTTCTTGAGCAGCGCGAGAAAAACGAAGAAGAGTCCAAAGACACTTCGACTTTTTGCAAAATATGCAGGAAAGCTTTTGCTTCGGACAAGGCTTTTTTGAACCATTTAAACTCCAAAAAGCACAAAGAGAACTTCACAAATGCAGACTCTGAGAGCGAAGAGACTAAGGGAACTGAGAGCATTTCGGAGCCTGCCAAGCCTAAGGAGTTAAAACCCAGAGAGAAAGTTAGGCCCGAATATTTCGATGACATCGAAGAAGATTCAGACATTGAAGAAGTCGATTCGGACGAATGGGATGACGATTTAGAAGAGATAAGCGACGACAATCCAATTTTAAAACACAATTGCCTCTTTTGCCCCAACCACAGCAAAACGTTCACCAAGAACTTGAAGCACATGTCAGTCGAACACTCATTCTTTATCCCTGACCTTGAATACGTTGTCGACCTCCGAGGCCTCCTTTTACATTTAGGTGAAAAAGTCTGCAAATATTACATGTGCTTGTGGTGCAACTTGAGCGGAAGAGGGTTCTATTCGATGGAGGCTGCTCAGACGCACATGCGAGATAAAGGACACTGCAAGGTCAAACATGAAGGATCCTCATTGGTCGAATTCGAAGCGTACTACAACTACTCGGTCAGCTACCCGGATCATGATGAAGCCATGGACATTGATGAAGAAATCGATAATATTGATTTAGACGGCTCTGATTTTCAACTGACTCTTCCTTCAGGTGCAACCGTCGGCCACAGAAGTTTATTCCGATATTATAGGTATGTAAAGAACTATTAGTTTATGAACTGTGTTGTGGAGAGGTAGACGCTTGCATTCTTGTTTCTGCTATAGGGCTCCCAGTGAGTTACTATTTTCAGATCATGTCACTTTTAAGATTTTAATCCTTTTTCAAGGAGGAAAAAGTTTTTGGAACCTGCCTCAAAAGAAAAGGAGCTATTCTTTATTTTTTTATTTTACTTTTTCAGGCAAAATTTTGGCTCAAACGAAGTTGTTCCTGTGAAAAAGTCGAAAATCAACAAACTCATGTCAACCTATCGAGCTCTAGGATGGAAAGAATCAGATAAACACTCTGCAGAAAGGTAAATAACAAATAATCCATTATTTCTTATTAATTCCCGGTCTTTTTTTCAGGAAAGCGAGGGATATAAAATACATGAAAATGGTACAGAACAAGATGCACATGAGATTGGGCTGCAAAGCCAACAAGCTCCAAACCTTTTTCAGATATCAAGTTCAATTTTAGTCTGTATGTTTAAATAAAAAAATAAAATTTGGTTTTCATTCATTGCTTTCATTATCATGTGTTGGAATACTTAGATCAAAAAATGAGTTTATTTTCGAGTGCGGCACGGTTTCTTTTATTGCGTTCAAGTGTACAATTGCAGAAGAGTCGTTTTATCAAGAAAGAGACGAAAAATGATAACATTAAGCTTTTCTATCCTGCACCTGTTGTTTACTGGAAGAAAATACTTGATTTTATGGCATCGCATTTTGCCGACGAGCCTTTATTCCGTATGTTCAATGTCCAAGTGTCGCCCGACGTCCATAGAGATAAACACGAGTCAATTAACGAAACTTTAAGAAATAATGTGTCAACTGTTGCGATCGAATGCCCTTCTGGAAAAGTACATTTTTTCTTTTTTCTTATTTTAAATGCCTGCTTAGCTTGTAGGTGTTTGCCTCAATGGAATTCTGTACGAAAAAGACTTGAATAAATGCTTACATTTTCATGAAAAAAAGCTGGGCATGATTTACAAAATAATTATCGATGCGAATAAAGAATGCGACTTGTTTAACACGTACAAAGTCGATGAGATTTTCGAATGTCGCTTTCTTGCCGTCCATAAAGATTATCGGGGTAAAGGAATCGCGATGAAACTCGCTTGTCGAACTCAAGATGAAGCCAAAAAAGCCGGGTTTAAGGTAAAAAATTCAACTCCACTATGATACAACCATCAAGCTGGATATACCTAACATAATTTTTTAGATCATAAAAACTGAAGCTACTAGTACATACACTTACAAAATTTTTGAAAAATTAAAACATGAAGTTATATTGGAAAAACAATATGCGGATTTACTTACACATGATAAAACAGGAATGTGGATTGAATTGTTGCCTGAACATACTCATTTAAGAATTCTGATTAAAAATTATTGTTAAAAATATATAAAAAATAATTTTTCTGGCTTCGTAGCCTAGAGGATTTAGGCATGCGACTTATGGCTCAGGGACTGTCTATGCTCAGGACCCTCAGGAAAAATTCGAATTTAGGCGGGAATAAGACACAAGCACTTGTTGATTTTAGAAATTCTATTTTTTTCGTGTTTGGCCTAATTACTTAAAAGTTCCTCTTTCCATTTGATAATTTTGACTTGGAGGCTTTTTTTTTGGAAACGATTTACAAGTACAAAAACGTAATCAGATTTAGGAGGCGTTGAACGACAAAAGGCAGTGGCTTTCCTTGGCATCGAAACGAAATCGCAGTCCTACATCGCACCTCGTGTATTTCTCGTTCCAAGAGTATTTGATACGGTTCTCTCGTTTATTTTTAAATTCCTTTTTATTTCTTTCTTTTCCCACTTTTAAGCTCGTTAGTCATCCTTGTCTTTTAATTATCGGTAAGTTCGTTTCCGAACTGGAATCGTCGAAAAGAACTCTTTTATCAATTTGACCTTGTTTAAAAATGTCTTTTCTCTTTTTTCCCCTGTAGTCGCTCAGTGGGTTTATCTGGTAACCCACTACCTTTTATTCTACCATCTGCTGTGAAGGCTGATATTTTGTCTACAATATTTTGCTATCGTCCCGGAGGGCGTTACCATTTTATATGACTTTTCTTCGCGCTCGAGGTAAGTTTTTTAAAATTATAATTGCATAAATTAATTCAAATATTATACCATAACGATCAACGTATGAGTTACAAACCTCACAATCAAGCATGGCCATACTGTAGATTCACCTCATAAAACCAGTATCCCAGCCAAATTATATCCACGTTGTATAACATCTTCAAGAGAAATTTTGCAACTTGTTGGCCCGTTATGGTCTACTAACCAAAAAATGGCCTTATTTTATCAGTTCAATAGTTAACTAATGAGCTAAATTGGTTAAACTGTACTTACTTTAGTTATTCTACCAATATTTTTTTTTATGTCTTTTTTCCAAAAATGTAAGAAGAACTGATGATATAACCTTTACGAAGGTTAGAAATTTTGAAGAACTTTACTTGGAAGCAGAGGACCACATCCTGATCAATTAATTCCATTATAAATCATACTTATTTGGTTGATAAGTGATGACTTGCTAGTAAAATCTTCAGAATGGGATATCCCCCGTTGTCGGTGCATATTTGCTGCTGCATAAATATGATGATTTGCTGAAGAATTCAAAAAAATTAATCACTAGGAATTTTAAAGGTCCTGGGAGTATGAGGAAGAGGAACTGCATTCCTTCTTGTATGTAATTAATCTTACAGATGATTCCATATGGGTTGATCATTTGAAAGAAAATGTGGTTAATAGCTTCAACATCCACATTGCTTCTATATGTTGGTTGGATCTGACAAAATTTGACTATAAGTGGACCTTCAATTTTCAATCCTAAGTATTGATAGCTTGAACTTTGTCTCAACTACTCTTTGATAGACTAAAGGGGGCATTCAGAGAGAAAAATCGATTATGAGTGGACACTCGACTAGGCATTTCCTCAGCTTTTACTGTTTGATGAAGATTTGTCATATTACAAGTCAAAGGGAGCTGAGAAAATGAATGTTCCTTGTAAGTTGAGTCTTCTATTCATAATAGTCTCTGAACCCAGAAAATTCAAAGTCCATCACCTCAGAGAGCATTTAAATTTCCAATTTTTTCAAATTATGTAATTGCAAAAAATTTCGAAAAGAGTCAATTTTTCAGTTTCATTGTCTCCAACCATCAAGTCCTAGGGGGAAGAATTTAGTAAACACCCCATAAAATCAACTGGAGATGAATCATGTTAAAATTCTTGCATGCAGGTTTCTAATTAGACGAATCCCTGGGGTAGTACCTCTAACTATTTTTATATAGTTTTCCTCCTTATATTTTGCATTATGACCTTTAATGTAGGTAATGGCCATCACAATATTTTCCCAAAGGACATTTCAGTATGGGTACGAATTTTATTAATATCTGTCTGCTTTTGACATAAAGAAAATCTTTCTTCTATTCATTGTGTAACACGTTATTCAATCTACTTATTTCTTTCCAAGATTCTTGCAATGCTTCATTGACCACAAAGGTTTGAATGCCAGATCTAAAATTAGATTCCTAAAGTTATATAAATTAATGTACTTTTCGGATAAAGTTTATATTCTTTGACAATAGTCATAAGAAAAAACTAATACAATTGAGTGTGAATAAAGATTTTCTTTGCAAACGAACGTGAATTTCTTTTTTCTAAAACTGCAACTTAAAAGTTTTTTGAACTCGATGTTTTATCTAATCGGTATTTTCTTAATTTTTCTTTCCCCCCTTTTTTTCTCCAAAGCCACAGCGTATCAATTAGAGCGGAACTTGTATTTGCCCATTATGAATAAGATTATCTTCAAAAAAATTATTGACGCGACTGGTTTTTGTTTAATTTTTGACGTTTATTTGTTTCAGAATGGCATTTTTGTTTGATTCCCTCATTTTTTTAATGTTTGATAATTTTATCAATATTAGATAACAGCTCGTTTATTTAAAAGAAATAAGTACCAAAAGTTATTATTTACAAGGTTATTTGTTACGCAATATATGTAAATTCGGGCGTTATCGAACTGCTTAGTATTTTTTCTTGACCTCCACCAGCTTAAAATTTTTTTTCCTTATAGCTTTCCTTATAGAAAGTAATCTTCTCAGATCCGGAGGAATAAAAGGGGGATTTTCTTTAGGAATATCTGAGGGCCCCTTGAAGTCCCTGAAGTCTCTTTTGATCCCCTTATGTACTTATAAACGCTTAGAGAAAAAAATCACTTATAAAATCTGCCAACGTGAAAGTAGGTTAGGATGGGATTCGTTCTTCTCCGATGGTTATTGGAGCATGAAGTCGTATCAAGCAAAAGGCGTATCTCATCCTCGATTTTCGAACCTAATATTTCATCTTCTTCATTTAGTCTGAGTCTTTGCTATGTCACGTCTCAGACGAATTTCGAAAGTATACAACCTTCAGGTACCCTCAAGGGTGCAGCTTGGTAAAAAAAATTAAACCTTCAAAATGTGCTACAATTTTAAAAAATATTCTTTGATTCTATAAATGCTCTTTTCCTGTACTGGAGGTATCTAAATATTTATGACATCGATCGGTGTGAAGAGGATGCGCTAACTTTAGAATTTGAATATGAAGGAAGATAAAAGGCGATGATCCGAGATGTTTTAGATTCGTTGCATTTTATGTTTCTATTCTTGTTCCGTCCGAATCGTTGAACTGTCTTATGAATAGAAGGAGTTTGTTTTCTATATTTATTTCGAGGCTTTATCCCTTCTTGAAAAGGCGGCAGACACGACTCGAGTTACGTTTGCACAAAATGCAACAAGTGTTCCTCAATTTCCGTCGCTATCTTGGACACTTGCGGCTCGGGGAAGCCCCCGATTTTGAAATTCTCTCTTTATTTTATTTATAAAAAATTACGTGGTGAAACGAACGGATTTCGGCTTTCGTACTCCAAGGCCGAATCTGAGGAATTTCTCCCCCTCTGTTCGAATCGCACCCGCCACTGCCACGTTTTCAAAAATTGATCGAAATTTTGTTAATCCTTTCATTTTTTTTTTTTATCGATCTTGCAAGATTTTCTTGCGTGCAACTTCACTGTAAACAAAATCCTTTATAAACGCGACTGTTCAGTAAACACGAACCCTCACAAAATCTTTTGTAGATAGTATAGTTAACGCAATTTCCTTGAATTTTTTTATTGTCAAATTAGTCTTGCACTAATAGTATTCGCTACGCCAAAACTTAAACGTCTATTTATAAATGTAGGATAAAAATACAGTTTATGAAAATTGCTGCATATCTTTCAATGCTTCAACCGGTTCGTCCTACAAAAATTTCGTTCTTCAAAATTTTTGGTAAAAGAAACATTTTGAAATTTTCAGGTCTTAACACACTTCTCTTTAAATGCCCGTAACTTCCACAATCTTTAAGCGATTTTATCGATACTTGTATCGTTGGAAAGCTATTTTAAAGAGCTTTTTAACTATATAAATATCAACAAAATCAGTAAAAAATTGTAGAAGATGCGGACGTTTATAAGTTAGTCATAAAATCTTGCCTGTCTACAACTTCCACGGACTAATTTTATGGATATACTTAACATCTTATACTATTAGAATGCTCTTTTGGATAGCTTTTTAATGGTATAAACATCGATAAAATCTGTAAAAAATAGCGGAAGTTACGAGCATTTGAAGGTTCAGCAATGAATGCTATTTGTCAATATGGTAGCTAATGCACCTTTCAAACTTATCCTCATTGGAGAAATAAGTGGGCCCTTGAGAATGCTTAGATAGGGGTGACGTTAACGATAAGTTTGAGCATAATTATGTACTAAATTAGCATAAATCACGATTCCCTGAGGCCTCTCGTTTATCAGGATTATATTGCCCTTATAAGCAATCAGCTGAGTTATTCCACGTGTTGTTTGTTCTCGATTATTTATTTATGCTTGCTTACAAATCGAGGTTGCGTTTTTTCATTTTTTTCTATAGTATGAAATTAGGGCCTAAAACGGAAAGAGGAGTATTTCGAATTGAATTCGTCATTTCGGGGTTGACGAGAGTGAGGAGGGTTCAAAGAAATTTCTGCATGTCTGAAAGCTAAAAAAAAGGTGAGCTTGGTTTTTTTATTGGGGCACTTGAGAGAAGGTTCGAGTGGCTGCAGTACTGACCTTGGGGTGTGAAAATGAGTTTTATTTATTCGTAAAGGGGTAGCGGGTAGGGAGCGAAGGGGGATCGATGGGGAGGGGTTGAGACCCGGGCCCTGGAACATCGATCTGACGGCGTGCGGCTGCCCCGGCCTGGCCCCAACCAACCCGACACCGAAATCCACCCCCAATCAATCCCCGGCCCAGTCCAGTCTCTTCCGTTCTCGACTCTACAACCCCAAGACGGTTTCTCAAAATTACCTTTTCTTCTCATCCTTTGTATTAGGATATTCGGCTAAACTGAAACGCAGAGTAGAACGGGACCCTCGTCCCGTAGTAACCATTCACCCACACAAACATATGGTGCTTCCCAGCACAGGTATAAGTTTAAGCTTTTCTCTTTAATCAATAAAATCACGTATTTCCATTCCAGCTCAATAAATTGCAAAATTGCTTTCCCGTCAACAAATTATTCCATTAATATACCCACAAATCGATCTTAATCAAATGCTTGATTGAATTTCAGTTTCCCTTAGATTATGCACGTTTCCAACAAGAAAAGGATTCCCAGATTTTGGGGTTAGAACATTTTAACCCCAAAAATCTTTTTCTTTTTTTTTCATTTATAAATCATTTGGTATTTTAAAAACCATTTGTTACATTTCAAAAATTAGTTTCATTTAGTTTTTAGAGACAAAATTCCATTTTGCAACCCACTTGAAATCAAATGTCAAACACTCTTCATTTTGGTTATGTTTTGTCTGAATCCTTTGAAGACTCCGTTTACAAATTTCCTGGCCGAAAAGGCCGAAGAATCAAGTGGGTTGTAACTTAAATGCAATTTATTTTATTTTAAATCCTGGCAAGAACAAGATCAAAAAAATCACGTCCAGGAATTCTTTGTTGTTTTTAAATGTTTAAAATATATGCTTGCTATTTTCATGGTAATTAACTTTTTATTTCATTTTTATTTATTATTTGTTTCAGAAACATCGTCATTATCGAGAAGAAGGCCAGGGAGTTTACACAGAGCAGTAGAGCCAATAGCTGGCCTTGTCTCTAGGTGTATGATTTCATCGAAGCTGCAGTGGCCTGTCAGTTATAGGTAGGAGATTGTGTTACTTTTTTTGTTGTGATTATCAACTTAAATTTTTACAGGACATCAAAATTTTCGAGTAATCGGCATAGGAAATCGCAACCTTTCAGGGAGACGTGACTGCCACAACTAGCTAGAATCATTAAGAGTTACGAAGCCACCATAGGCACTTTTTCTTCCCCCCAATAGGACCTCCAGTATATTCCATATTTTAAATAAAAGAAAAAGAGAACATTAAAACGCCATGGGTACTTACAATGTCAACCGTAGTGTGTCCGACACATTCTACAGATACAAAATGCCTCGCCTTCTCGCCAAAGTCGAGGGCAAAGGTAACGGAATCAAAACTGTCATCGTCAACATGGCCGATGTTGCCAAATCTCTTGGACGACCTGCAACTTGTAAGTTTTGACAAATCGTTTCTGTTAAAGAAATCGAATTTATTTGTAGATCCGACAAAATATTTTGGATGCGAGCTTGGTGCTCAAACGCAGGTTGACTTCAAAAACGATCGATTTATCGTGAACGGTTCTCATGACGCGACGAAACTTCAAGACCTTCTTGACGGCTTTATCCGTAAATTTGTCCTTTGCCCTGAATGCGACAATCCTGAAACCGATTTGGTCGTCAACTCTCGGAAAGAGACCATAAGTCAAGAATGCAAAGCCTGCGGGTTCCATGGACTATTGCAGTTCAACCATAAATTGAACACCTACATTATCAAGAATCCGCCAAGTAAGTTCAGCTTTATTTTGCGACTCTGATAATAAATTTTGTTTAGATATGAATCCGGGAACTCAAGGTGCATCTCTGACTGAAGGAAAACGTGCAAGACGTTCCAAGAAGAATGGAGAAGTGACGACTAATGGTGATCGTTCTGGTTCACCGAAATCCGAAGAAGAACCTGAACTTATTGTTCCTCCTCCTAAAGCAGCTCATGATGTAAGTAAAAACTGGATTGCTGTTTTATTTTAGCATTTAATTTCCTATAGGATGATGAGGAGGAAGAATGGGCAGTTGATGTATCCGAAGAAGCCGTCCGCGCTCGCATGCAGGATTTGACTGACGGAGCGAAGAACTTGACGATGACAGAAGACCTTGAAAAGACGGAAAAAGAACGCATGGACATGTTTTACAATTTGGTCAAGCAACGTAAGGACATGGGCGAGATTGGAAACACGTCTGTCATCAAGGAGCTTCTTTCGGAAGCTACACGTCTTGAGATCAAAAGCAAAGCTCCGCTTGTCCTCGCAGAGCTCCTTCTTGACGAGAAGATCCACATTCAGATCAAAAACAATCGCATTTTGCTCTTGCATTTCACTCACGAAGACCCGAAAGCGCAGAAATACCTTATCGGCGGAATTGAACAGATCATCGCTATGCACAAAGCAGCTCTCTTACCTAAAGTCCCAGCCATTTTAAAGATGCTCTATGACCACGATATACTGGAGGAGGGGGTGTTACTTGAATGGGGAAGTAAAGTCAGAACGAAATACGTGCCTAAGGAACTGAGCCAGGAAATCCACAACAAGGCTGAACCTTTTTTGACCTGGTTGAAAGAAGCAGAAGAGGAGGAAGAATCAAGCGAAGAGGAAGATGACCTTGAGGTAAAACACAAAATCATCAAACATTTTAAACATTTTTTCCTTTACAGATTGAATACGACGATCGAGCCAAGGCCTCTCCGTTGAAAGAACACAAGCCAATCAACACTCCGAAACCTGCTGCCCCAGTAGATGATGATGGAGGTGACGATGTGGATATTGATGCTATCTAATGGAATTATTACTCTGTACCGTTTATTCTACTCACATTATAATCCTGCATTATTAGGACTTCGTATTAAAAAAAAATTATAGATTTAAGACATTTTGGTGGCAGTAGATAGGCCTGTATATCCAGAAAATTGTAGTATGTGGCATCTGTGTAATTTTCCTCTATCAATTTCATGCTTATGAACATTCTGAAGGCATGTTATAGCAGCATATTAAAATAAATTATAATTTTCTCAACATTGTTTTTCGTTTTGCTTTAAGAATGGCACTATTCAATACCATCGTGATAATGTCTGTCTTGTAAATGGTACATGTGAAGTGATAGGCTATAATATACATATTGCTAATTTGTATTTTCATCTATATTCCCCCTGGGGTTATTATGACGTAGCTTTTTTTTTTTTCGTTAGTTAATTTTTTTTTGAACTCGACTAAGTTGATTTAATTAAATTTTGATACTTGTATTTGATGAAAAAATTAATTAATTACGGATTTATGTTGTCGAAACTGCTTGGTAAACTTATTTTTTGTGCTGTTTTTCGAAACAAAAATGTTAAGTATATTGAATATTGAAATATATCTTATTTGAAGAACTTTTTGTTTTATTCACCTTTTGGTTTTTAGGTTAGAAAATAGAGATCTTAAAAGTTGATAAGCGACTGCAAGTTACTTTATCAAGATGATTAAAAATGGAATGGAAACCTCGTTAAAACCAATATTATGATGCCCAACTATCGAAACCGTCAAGTTCTAACTAGTAGAGTAGTAGGTTGAAAATATGTTCCGAAAAGCCAAGGGAAGAGCCAAAGGCTTACAGTTCACTACCCTGTGGTAACATATGGGGGTTGTCTGACGAGTGACGACCCATCGGCTATCCCTAACCAGGGATTGCCTGAGACAGCAGCTGCATATGCAATTGCGAGTACTTTTAAGGGCCTCCAACCAGTCCAAAACCGCTAAAATCTACCTAAAAAGCCCCTGTGAAGCCGACCCTGCTAAAGGTAAAAACTGGGTATTTGGACCGACACCAAAAGGGTAAGAGAATGCTGGTTTTTAATTCGATTCTGTTGTACATCAAAAAACCAACTTCTTGTCTAGAATTTTAAATGTTGGAGGGGCCCCCCTTACCATAATTATCATCTAAAATAATGTGATAAAATTGCTGTGTTTCTTTTATTATTTTATAAAATTTAATTTAGTGAAAAGGAGTATTCAAATGATACATATTTCGGATATACATAAAAACAAAAGCTGAGGATTTAAAAGATGGCGCTATCAGTTGGCACCACTGGGTTTTTAGGGCCGGAAAATAACCTCTAACTCTGATAACCTTGGAATTTTGAGAAATTCATTTCTTTTTCTATTTTATCAAATTTCTATACCTACTGTTTTTCCGTTATATATAATTTATATTTCCTCAGGAAAAAATCAACGTTTGTGTAAGTTATCGATTAATTATGGTATTACGAAATGGAAATTTATGATTGCGGAAGGTGATGAATCATCTCGTTTTCTTAGCGTTTTGCCCATGTTGCCTTGTTTCTATGTCAGTTTTCTGTTTGCTATTTTGACTATTTATATCAATGACATGATTCAATCCAGCCAGGCTTAATGATTCATCATTTCTGTGTCGCCTTTCAAAAAATAATTAAATCGCTATTAGAAAAGGCCAACTTGAATGACAAGCCAAATCGCTGCAGGTGAAGTTCACACACAAAATTTCACTCCTGAAACCGAGTTCAAAGGGCAATCCTATGGACAGTTCTTGTACTGGTTTTTATTGAGTAAAAATACTCAATTTGATTGTTGTCGTTCATTAGAGATTTTATTAATCTTGGGATCTTGTGAAGAATGATTGAATCAATTAGACAAACTTGGTGTTAATGCTAATAACAATATTAATGTTCTGCCCACCTTGGCCATCCTACTGCTTCACCAAGAACCATTCAAGGTACCAGCATGGTAAGGCTATTCCTTTGAATAGCCAACTTAAGTGAACCTTGCCTCTTGTATTACTATTGGATACTACCTTAGTTTGTGTCAAAACCTGTTCTTCATGGTTATTAAAATATAAAATGGTAACCACTCCAATAATAATATCTATCTTCTCCTAATGATTGAAATTATAGGTTTTCTGAAAGCTCCTCATAATTAATCACATTTTTTATGCATCATAGATAGCATTTTAATTGATAAAAATTATTGAGTAGGGAAGAAAGGATTATTAAAAAGCCCATCCGTTATTGATCCTGGAAATGAATCATTTATGAATTAAATGACACACTCTTGACTGTTCAATATGCATAAGCGTCCGATGCACACTTTGCAATGCATTTGACAAATGCAGACTTTGATGGGTGTTAATATTCCTAATTAAATTTCCATAAAGCTTTTAGCGGATTTTCAAAGGAAAAGATATTGAGGTCAGTAAGATAAAGGTTCTGGAACTGGAGATCCAAAAAATGGCTGAAATTGGGGATAGCAGTTGTGATACTTTGCAGCCTTATGTGAAATCAGCTATTGGCCTAAAAGCGTAAAAAGGCCTTGAATGCTTCCTTTCCTATCGAAATCCGCTCCCCAGCGATTTGTTGAATCTCGAATTTTCTTTAAAAAGAATGCATTTTCAGTTTTTTATTTAATTATTTATTCTAATTTTAGGTTGATTAAAACTGGTGCCTTGTATCTCATGTTTCAATGAGGGCCTGAAAGTGCTATGGAAACGAAGGAAGAAGCGTAAGTAGCTTTTAATTTCGTCTAAAAACACATAGTTCCTTCCAAAATTAAAGAAAAATTATCGTTCTCAAATTTTTAATGGTGAATCCAATTTAGGCGGAACAAAGGAATTGTTTTATGATCGTATTATCCTTTTAAGGCAATTAAGACAATCAAGCTGGATTATTAGCTCAAATAAAAGGTTTTACCTTTTTTTGCGAGTTACGCGAGGAAAAAGGAGCTATTTTTTATTTTTGTGAAAGTAAATTAAATTCATTCTGAGGAATGCCTTTACTTTTTGAATTTCATTTTCATTACATTTTAAAAAGCTGTAATTAGTCACTGAGATCTGCGTTTTTCAATAAGGCCCCTTTCTCTCTCCCAAGTATTGGAATTCTTAGAATTCCTTCTTAAATGTTTGACCTCTGGTATTTACTTTGCATATTATTCTTATAAAAAATATAAACTTATTTCTAACTTTAGCCAGCTGCCCAATAAAAAACAACTTCAAGATGGAAAACAACATTCATACAATCATACCCATACTTGAAAGGACAAAAAACATAAATGACAATGAAAAAAAAAAAAAACAAAATCTTACTCATTGATGCCCCCCCAGTCATGGCCAGGGGACCATCGTGAGAGATTTTTTGCTACCCGAACAATAGCTACCTCTTTCCCCCGGAGTTGGGACCGGGCTTGGAGTAAAAGTGCTTCATGATCCCTCACCGTCACTCCTATGAGAGTAATGATAGACTCTCATGTACAATAGTGTTTGCCATCTTCCAAATATCAAATCTACAGGTCTTCTAATCTTTTGTAGGTTGTATTTTCAGGTTAGTAGGCACCTCTGATTTCCTGATTTTTAGTCATTTGTTCCCAACTTAACCCATTAAACGCCCTGGGTTTTGCTTTTTATAGCAAAACGTGTGGAGTGAGTCCTGGCTCGTTTACTTTTATGACTACAGCATCCATTTCATGTGTTCCTTGTACCAAATCATGACGATTCAAGTATCAAAATGACGAATTTTTGCTTTAAACCTTCTATTTATTATCTTCTACTAAGAAAAACCTATTATTGCTGGTTTTCTACCTTTTTGTCCCTACGTTTTTGCCCTTTTCCCCTTAATAATGAAGTGGGCGCACGCCCTCGTACAGTAGGTCAGCCAAACTTAATTTGTCGTACGATCCTTCTCTTCCAGAACCTAGAAAAAGCAATTGACTTTTCTTTTCGATTACGTCCCCCTAGCCCCTCTGGGAGATTTCACGAAAATAAATTGTTCCAAAGTTTATCTCTGATAAAGCAACATTTTGGTTACACGATCCGTTATAATTGCGTCGACAAATATTAATTACACTGGAGACAATTTATCACAAAACATTAACAACTGGGATGTAGGGGCGCAATGCGGTTTTAGATTAGCCCCAACGGAACTCAAGCTGACCCAATCCTCAAACCTAAAAACAACGTCAACTATTATTTTCATGTCTACACCTCTATAACTAAACAAAACATAAAACATTTATATAAAAAGTTTTTTATGACGTACGCAATTGCGTGTTGAGCAATATGAAAAAGTGATTTGTAAAGGTCGGTATGTTCAACACATTACCCTGGGAAAGTGTTTTTTTCCGTAGCTCTCCGCAATTTCCCTTTTCTACACAAATCAAACTTAAAATATTCACCAGGCGATTCTTCAACTTGAGGCCAACTTGTTCAAAGTTGAAGCCAGGAGCTGAATATCCGAGCTTCAAAAGTTAGATTAAATTAACTTTTTAACCACATAAGTTTTAATTCATGTTGCCTTTTTTGTCCGTTTTCTTTAGATAGCTACAAAGATCTTCATTGTTATCTATAATTATTAATTAGTAAAGCGGATTAAGTGCGTAACCCTTCGTCCTCCATTGTTAAAAAATTGGCCATTTGCCTTTTCTTTCTTCAAATTTGAATGATAAAAACCATTTAAATTTATTCATAAAATAAACGATCGTACCTGAATGAATAATTACGCAAATTTAAACCACTCTTAATTCAATCCTTGAATATTCAGTATTATAGGATTTTCATTTAAATAAATAGAGAAGGAAGGGAGTGGAAAACCTTAAGCGGATGTGAACTTGCAGGTGATAGGAAAAGGAAGAATTTGAAGGCACCCTTTGTCAAGGATATCGTATAGAAACCAATATCCTCCTTCCAATCAGTCTTTTCCGCTTCGCTTCTGTATTTCCAAAAAGAAGTATTTTTGATTACAAAAGCGTTTGCGGTTGACTGAAGCATTTGTCAGCATGAAACATTTTATCCCTTTTGTTTATCTCGTGAAAAAATATTTTCTTATCAAAAAGGTGTCTATATTATCGCCAGGAGTCTCGCTAAGCTAAGCAGTTCGCCGGAAGTTTCGTCTACCTTGTCTCAGATAACCGTCCACCTCCTTGAAACAATACTCCCCTTATGTAGGCCACACTGTGGCTAAAGTAACTCGAGATTATTGTTTCTTGTTATGAGGTAATGTTGATCGCGTGATCATCAGTCCAGACACGGAACCACCCTTCCCCTCCAAGCCACATCCTAAGAACGCAGCTCCGAAAGTTACCATTCCGAAGGAAACACTCCCTCGTGGTGCCAGCCCTCTTTTACCTTTATCCACTCGACCTCAAAAAATGATTGTTATCGCAACCGAGTCCAAATAGAACGAAAAATTTTCTTTTCAATCACCCCTGACATTAGTTGTATTAGTATTTTTATCGTTATACTAATGACTTTTTTGATTTCTCATGGCAGTAAAAGGATCATAGCTAATTATCAAAGGTAAACTCTTTATTATTTCACATATCGTTATTTTTCACTTCGTTTTGGGCAATTTTCTCACTTTTTTTTTGTATTATTATTAATTATTCACTGCAGCTTAAATTTTGGAAACCATTTGCGTTTTGATCGATTTGGAATATTTTTGGTTTACCCCATGACCTCCGTTGGTTCAACAATCTTAAACGCAAAATCGATCGGGTCCGCTGAACTGGTTTTGCTCTTTTAGTTAATTCAAGAATACTTTCCGAGTCTGGTTTTACGCTCTCGTACATCTCGTCCGAAACTTCAATTAAATTTTTCATCCACAGACTTAACATTTACAAAAACACAATTTTTTAAATTGATTCTTCAAAAGCATTTAAAAATAAATAAAAAAGTTTTAAATGTTTTTGCTTCCTACATCAAAGGAAAGTTGATAAAAAATTCTGAAAATTTAAAGCTCCTCGTGTGTTCTCCCTCGTTCTATAAATTCTTTTTTTTCAAGAGTAATGAAATACGAATATGTCGTTTTCAGTGTGGTTTCACCGCTGCTTGCTTAAATAATTGGTATTTAACTAGATTAAAGGCCTTTCAGTTGCTAAGCTTCTGGCTAGGATTGCAATAATTAACCCTAACTGCTTTGAATGCAATTAATTCGCCCACGTCTGTTTTTAATTACTTCATAACTAGTTGCAGAACTTAAATCTTTGATATTTTATGTGCTCTTTAGTATTCCGGCGCGGTCTTCATCGTCCATCCGGGCTTCACGCTCAGGAATTGTCTAGGTCTTTTGGTCGTTTAATATGTGTCACGATGGACCGGATATTGTATGAATTTTTTACTTATTTTTTATATTTTGGCGAAAAATGTCTCTTTATACTTGAAGATGGATGTTGTTGGAAAATGGATTTTGGTAAATATTCATAGGGGTAAAAAGGTGTATTAAATGATAAATGTGACAGCTTCTTTATCCTTGGGGGCCGCTGTGGTGAATGGGTGTCACATTTTTATTTGTACACGTCCTCCAAAATCTAGTCTAACTTGGCGAGTTTAATTTGAGAGTTGTTCATCCTGAAATGCTATCCGACTGTCTAAAGTGACGGAAATTCAATTTTTGTCGATGTTCCGAAGTTTGCTGAAAGAAAAAGTGACAGAAACGTGTTTTCTCTTTACTTTTAAGGTGTTGTGCCACTTTTATTTGATTAGATCGAACTTTATTGATCTTCTCTTTAATACGAGAATGGCGGCTGAAAAAGTAGCAATACGCGAAACGCTTACTCGGAGCGAAACTCGTATTAAATCAAAGGAAAGCTGACCCATGGTAACCGCTCCCGTTGATTCCGGTTTCCAGCAGACAATCGATATTTTAACTTTATCGTTGTGAAACTCCTACACAAAGACTTAGTGACATAGGCAACTTTATATTTGCTACCCATGAAATATGAAACTTGCGAAGTCTTCGTCAGGGATATCCTAGCCCAACATACGAGCCATCTGGGTCTTATTTTTTGAGTTATGGTTGTTTATTAAAAAAGAAAAAGTAGTACCTACCGATAGAAAGTTTCTTATGACTTTTCAGTTACAGTTTTTATGAACCTCGCATTCCATCCAATCTTATAGCAATAACCTGCAATATACAGAGCCATTGTAAACAGCTGCTTACTTCGGTGGGTCCTGACCCGCAGGACCGAGCCGTAATAGCTGGTCTGCCTATCCCGGACGCCTGTTTCCAAACGCCTTTTATGGTATAGGCTTTATTCGCTTTTGTAGTTCAACTAAATTATCTTTGGAAAGAATATTCTTTAGTCAATAAAGAAGTCGTTTCAACCTTATTTTAGTTGCTTGTTTAGAATGAACCAATAAAATCCTGGAATAATAGAATCTGGAGAGATCTGCATATAGATTGCCATACAAACCCCTTTTCCCGAGCGAGAATGTTATTTTTAGCGCATTGTGTTTTCTTTTCAATATAGGTATATTTGATATTTGTGGTCGATTGATCTCAATCCGGCTTCTCGCTCATAAAAAGGGTTTTGTCAATAACCCTTCCCAATCTAGAATTTTCGATCGGATAGTCGATTTTATTAAATACCACCGCATTTCATTTTAACTAAGATTGTCTATTAATGGATTCCGACTGTCCACGTCGGAGAGTCGAGAGGGTTCATTATTTTGGTTTAATGGCTTCATTATTTTTCATGAGAGGAAATTGTGGAGTTGAGGACTCTGTGCCTGGGGTCGGCATTTATAATTTGTTGCTTAGCCTTTCTACGTGGGCCGATCAATTGTTTACCGGCACATCTTACATTTCGGCTTCTGAAATATAGAATGGAGAGGCGCCTATAACAATAAAGTATATGCAGGAAAATGAAGTATGGTCGTAATTTTATATAGACCTATATTTCTTTTTTATTCTATGCGACCCTCGTTTCTTATTCCGAATAATTTTTTTAGGTTTCGAAAAGTAAGTGACCTCATAAAATTCAATACTAGTAGAAACGCCTGCGGTTTTCTTGGCATTTTCACTCTTTTTAAGTAGGTCAATCTCGGATTTTTTGCTGGAAAGGGCCCTGAAAGAAGGGTTTATAAAGGTTAACTCGGGAGTCAATAAAACACCTTAAAAGGACCCAAAGAAAACTTCCTGGTGACAAATGAAGAAAAGGATTCGGAGTGGAAGGGGTTGCTTGTGTTTGAGATACCCTCCCGATCGATATTACCTTGTCATCACGGCGCCACGTGGGGTTTTCAAGGAAACCATATTTTTACAAGTATGTGACTTTTTAAAGGGTTGGCTGTGAAACTTTAATAAGACTTGTACACTACCCTTATTTGACTTTTCCATTATCTCACAAGAGCCTTGCCAGTTGCTAAGAACCCCTATTTTTCCTTGTTTCATCTTATTTGTGCAAAGAATCGCTCTCTCAAGAAACTCTTACCTCTATGATGCTGAGGAAAATTAAGATTTGCCGTCTCGAGATTTTCGTCGCTTTTGTCCCTCCAACCGTATAACTGATTTTCTACCGGATTAACAGCATTCTCGGAATAATGGAAAAGGCTTGTTATCCGCTGCTTTTGTTTTCTAGTACTTGGAAGCTAAAGAAAAAATTTAAACTTTTTTTATTGTTAGCAATTGAGACATTCCAATATACAAGCACGTCTACCCTATTCCTTATCGTGGAGTATAAGTTTGCTGGCCTTTGCTTTTCTGACGGTATCGATTTTGAATTTCCGCCGAACGTGTTCCGAATCGGGCGATTGAATCTATTGGCAATTTAACTGTGAGGTCACTTCAGATTAAAGGAATGAATCATTTATTGGTGCCATTTTATCGTATTTCCGTAAAAAGCAAGCCCACTTTCGTTTGAAATTATCAGTTTCCTGGGGCTTTGTCTTGCTTCAATAGTGTCGAACGGTGTTTTTGGCCTCTTTGTCCTCGTTTTTTGTCGGGCTAGATATTGAAGAAAGTTTTGAAGGTAAACTTAACGAACTGGAAGGTTGAAGTGTGAAGAACCAACTGGGAAAGAAGCTGCATTACTGAAAAAACGAAGGTATGTCCAATTAAAAAGCAAACCCTGGGCGTGATTTTTTTTTCAAAGCAACATGTACCATTTTGATTGAATAAAGAAAGCTTCTGTTCTAGCCCGATAGATATCTCGGCTTTTTGTGTGAACCATCTCTATAAAAAGTAAAAACTTTCTGGTAGCAAGGTTGCGGTATTTTTATTGTTCGAACCTCCTTTCTTCTCCGGAGGAAAAGGTATTTTTCAGACATGGTTGCGTTGACTCGTCGGTTTCATGGTGGGGAGAGAGACTCGTCATGCTCTGAAGCCCCTCTCAGTAACCCGTTGGCATCCGTTCGCCAACCTCCTCCAGCGTACATTACCATTTCACTCAATACGCGTCTAGTCTTTAGTTTTTGTTGTTTTAAATAATTAACTCCCACGCGTGTGGAGGTGCCTGTTCGGTTTTTCGAATTATTCATAGATCATCAGCCATCTATGATGACAACGAAATCTCTCACCGCTATCTCTTAGAAATTATGTCAAAAACTATTAATGCTTATCGAGTGTAAGTTGATTTTCTACGCTTTTTTTTTTTCTGAGCCTGATTAGCATGACTCATAACTTGTGTAACTTCCACACCTTTTTTTGGGCGTTTTTGCATTTCTTCTTTTAAAAATCTAATTCAATTAGGTTGTTAAAAAGTCGTAAGAAAAATTAGTATGTTCAGAATGTCGTTTCTTTTTGAAAAATTTATAAACGAAACTTTCAGTGCAGTTGAGCGCAGCGTTCCATCCCACTTATTCCTGACCTTCTCCCTCGTGTAAACGACCTTTTATGTTTAGGTGCTACACTAAAATAACACCTGACTTACATAGGATATGGGTTGATGTCTGATACCATTATCGTTCTCCGTTTATCCGCCAATCCAAGGTAAAGCTGTCACGAATTTCCCCTTTATGAAATGGGATATACTTCAACATTCTATCTCTTTGTTTAACGCCAATTTTATTATTTATACAAATTCCATAAAAAAGGTGCAAATGTCATTTCAAGGACACTCTACTTGACATAATTGTTGAATTGCCGACCGCATTTTTTGAAAAAGAAACAAAAGTTCCACCACGGGAAAAAATACAATTTTGTTTTATTTCGGTGTAGGTCTCATTTCATGAATATTTAGCCTGTTTTGCATTCTTATCGGGGTCCTTTTATTTCTTTTTTGGCTGGCGTTTGACGAACACCAAATTAGCTTCAACAAGGATTTTTCTTTCACCCTTCAGAACGAAACGCGTTGACTTCAGCGGTTCCCCACAAAAATCCTAGCGGTGGAACATTCCAAGACTGCAATGCGGAAAAGTAAATTTTCGAAACATTTCTCGAGAATTTTTATTAATTTTTTTTTCTCAAACGGACATGCATTGGGGTGCAGTATTGATCAGGGTTCCCCTTCGTCAACGTGACTGGGGTGTTTTGAGGGTGACTCACCCCCGGAGGCTCTTGGAAACCCTCGTCTCTACATCTCGAGATAACTCGTTTAGCTAACAGCCCATACAAACATTCCTGTCATTTGATTAAAACTGCACTCAATTAAATTGTATTCCGCCTACACAATTAAAAATCTTTAAACAAAATTAAACTTTTTTTTTTTCCTGCAGTCATTAACGAAAACAAACAGAACGTTCCCCCTCTTGGGTAAATATGAACCTTTTTTTCACCCCAGTGCTTCATGGGTTTGTAGATAATGTCTGTTCTTCTGATGATACTTTAATAAGGAGGGCCAATTTTATAACTCTCATTATGTCCTCACAAAAAAACAAGCCACAAAAAAACCTCCGACGTTCCTAGATCGAATTATTCCAATTATATCGCTGTTTATCGTTTTACGGATGATCGAATTTTCAGACAATATTTCCAAAAATTCAAACCCTTATAAAGTTTCTATTTCTTCTTCCATTAAAAGTTGAGCTAAGTATTTAAAACTTTTTATCGCGTTTTTGTGCAAACTTTAATTACCTGGACATCTCCCCGGAAAGTTTGCGGTTTGAAGTAAAAACAAAGTATTTTTTGGTGAGTTTATATCTGACTTGATAAAACTTTAAACGCTTAGAATAATATCAACCCTTGGGAATGTTTAATCTGCAAACGTTTATCTTGTGAAGCCCTTCGCTGCCAATCTTAAGCCAATATATCCTCCGTCAAGCCTCCTAACCCCTTATTAATGTTATCCAAAAACCTATTTTGCCCTAAATTATTTTTATTTACCTTCTAATCGACGTTATAGACTAATCCTATTTAATCGTATTAGGTTGTACAGCATTCTGGACCAAAATATGAAAGTAATAACACTAATAACAATCCTTTACTAATCGGATTTTGAACAATCCCTGACGTGAAGTATAATATATGAGCCCCGGGTGGTCGAAATCGACCCGTACACAAATATAGTCGGATTATCGTGTTATTCGTCAAAAGTTGCTATATTGCCGTAGCGGAAACTTATTCAGACCACGTCCTTTTGCAGGCTAACCCCAACATTTGGGTCACGGAGTATCTAAGTAGTCCCGGGAGCGTTAATCTTTGATGCAGAACCCGAACTTCACGCTGTCAAGAAAAAACGTCTTTGATCTGAAAATATCCTTTGACGTTTAAAATGTTTTAAGTGACCAGTGTATCGTGGGTTTCTCTTTGATAACGTTATTCGCACCGGTAAGCAAAAGTACATCTCAACGTTCACGTGGAAAATTTTTCTTATAATTTCCATTTGAAAGCCCTTTTGTGGCATTTTAGAAAAGCTAGATCAATATTTTAGTGACATTTCGTTCTGCGGATTTAAAGGTTAAAGACGGTTTTAATAAGGAAGGCCGACCTTTTGATAGAAATGTTCAAATAAGATAATTCCCTTTTAACTAAGTTTCCTTCCACTCATGAATAACCAACGAAATTCCGACAGGAGTGTTTAATTAATAAAGTTTAAGTCCAGGCAATAATCCAGCAAGCCTGATGTTTGACGTACTCCAAAAAGTCACGCAAACAGATTAAAATATTTAGTAAAAAGTGATCATAGAATCTGATCTCAATTAAAAAGCCATTAAGGCAAATTTTTCGAATTTTCTCTATATTTTGTGTTAAGAGAAATCTGGGTAATTAAAAAAGATTTTAGTTTCACCTTTCTCGTGATATATTTGGGCAACTATGTCGAACAGCCTCGAGCTTCTATGAGAAAACTTAAGGCATCAACAGACCAAAATGTCTTGAAATTAGTTTCAACAGGACGTTATCGATTGGAGGCTTTATCACTTTTACTTTAATACTTTTATCCCACGACAAGATATCGATCGGTAGTTAAAAGGTTTCTTTACGGCCGAGGTGAACGTTTTATTAATGGTCTATGGGATGTTCAAGTTTTAAATGTCAAATAGTGTGAAAAAAAATTCTCTACTAATGGACCGTGGCAGTTTTTTCATTTATCTCTGTGTACCAAGGAAAAGTTCTCCCATTAAAATATTGACCTATTTTTTACCCGAGCGAAAACGTTTCCGCACGAATTCAGCCCTTTTATGTGTTTTTGTAGGAAAATGTTCGAACCTAAAAGATATTTTCTATTACCTTTGAAGATGTGAAAGTCCCTGGTGCGTTAGCCGGGGCGTATTATTATCTCAAAAGTTCACTTTCTTCTCTTGATATGTTTAGAAAGGTGGATTTTTCAGACACACGCCTCTTTTTTTCGAATCAATTTGTCCACTTTTCGTTTGGTCTTATTTAAATTAATCGCTCTTGCGGCTCTGAATAGCCGCTTTAGATTGTGGCCAGAGGAAGGGACATAAAGGGAGCATTCTGTAAATTATGGGTCATTAAGATGGAATTAGATACTGAAACTCAACTAGCTTTGTTATCCCTTTAATCATTCTCAAATTCGTAATTAAAACTTGCCAAATATTTTCCGCGTATGCTTGACCCGCACTACTCAACAGTCTTGCACATTAGTGGCAAAGAAAAAGAAGAAGATAAGTGAAACGATATTTTTTTCTCTCTGTCGTGCCGTTTGATTTTTTTATACTATGACTTTAGAAATAGAACACGATAGAAGTTCATTAGAGCCTCCCCACCTTCGTAGCATAGAGCCGCTGTTATTGACTGTAGGTCAGTCGATCCGTATCATCAATTACATCAAGTTCAAAGTGAAATCAAGATGGTTATTAAAATATGCTGGGGCGATTTGAGAAGGTAAATTTTCTTTTATCGTCAGATCTGTAATCTCCAATTACCTTTGTAAAGATAAATTCGTTTAATCCCCCAGTGGAGTCCGAACACGGTTTTTATTGCTCCCTTGCGATGACGATCCGCGTCCATGTTGAGTTCGGCGTTTATGGGCAGTTTGTTTTCCGCACAACGTCGCCATGGAGACCACTGTGTCGATTTATCGATGTTTTTTCTCTTTCTGCTTTATTGTCCTGGCGAATGAACTTGTTTATGGAAAATATCGATTCCTTTATTGTTTTCTTCCGTGGAAAAAAGTTTTGAAATGACGTATGTTGTACAAGGTCTGGGAAAACTTTCCCACTGAAAACTCTCTAGGGAAATCATCAGTTTTCTAGCCATGAATAACAAAAAAATTTAATTTTACTCATGTAATTGCAAACATTTTTTTTACAACTTTTATTACAGGACTCATTATTAAATTTAAAAAAAATTAAATGGGATTATCTCTGTGTGCTTAAATTATCAAATATGTACCTTGATAATTAAGATAGTTTGACTCTGCTTTTATGATTTAAAAAAAAATCTTCATTCTGGGCTCTAATTTTATATTTTATATACATACTAATTTTATATTTTATACCCCTTTGTACGTTAAAACGTTGTTTTAAACGTAATGAGACGAGGATGACTAAAATCGATATGACGAGAGAGGAAAAAATTCCGATGATGTAAACTCGTGTAATTTAAATGTAGGGTCTCCGGTACATTTTACCCTTTCCCGGTCTCTTTACCTATTCAAAGCAGGGGCCTTTTGAAAAACCTCCCTCGAGCCCACGGGGCGAAAACCGTGCACGGTAATCAATTTGATTCAGCCCCGTCCACGGCCCACCGGTGAAAATCGAGGAAAAGTCCCTTCAAAAGTACCACCACTCTCGGATGGCTTTTCAAGAGGATATAACTTAGACTTTATCTCGAAAAAAAAAAATTCACATAAATCTCCCTCAACAAACGATAAATCTCTATTTTTTCTTTTCTCTAATTTAAATTTTAAACACTCGTGTTGGCAATTTAATCGATTTTTATATAACAATATTAAAAGAAATAGTTATAGGCTCAATACTTTTGCTAGAGTGTAAATTTTATTATTCGTGACCGAGAGAAATTTAAAATGACGTAAAAACGGTTTTTTTGCTGGAAAAAAGGAAACCTTTTCCATAGAATGTTCGTTTTATTAGTCTTACATGACTACTTTTATTCCTAGATTTATTTTTTTCTCTTTTATTTTTACAACAAGTCGTTAATCATTTAGGTACATTTTCACCTGCTATGAGAAAATCCTTTCTGATTTATTATCACCATAAAAATGGGATTTTTTTTCTCCCTGTGAATTTTGGAGGAAATCGATACAGCTATTTTTATAATCGTTTAAATATCGCTTTTTTATCTTTTCAACATGCCACTGTAGCTTCCGAGTTTTTTTATCTACAATTTTTGTTTGTTAAGATATTATTTTTCTAAAAATGTATAAAAATAAATCCTAACAACTCAATAAAAGTGAGGACGTAAGAATGTTGACCCAAAACAATTTACCACTTGGACGGTTTTCGGTTGATTGCTCCGAACTTGGGAAATTGCGTTTCCCCTTTTTTCTTGAAAGAATTTTATATCCGAAAAAGAATTGTGATTTATTCCAAAACTTAGTACATATTTTAAAAATATCCTCTTAAAAAATCCTCACGGCCTCTTTAGTTTCAAACTTTTTTAAAAAATGACCCAACTTTTAACTTAAAATATTTTGCTTTTCAGGTAAGTTGGGCAGACATCAAATATTCGTTATTGTAAGTTTTTTATTTATTTTATTTTACTAACGGCACTCGGTGGAGGGTACAAGGTACAAAATCAATATCGCCTCAATTTGATAAAAGCTTTTTAATATCCTGTTCGTTGAATAAGCTACTAAGAGGCTCTTGAATGGTTTTTTTCGGTAAAGGTTGATGGAATCATCTAAAAACTTGGGATTTCTTTGAGTTTGTTACTTTTTCATTACGTTGAAAAGACTACGACAAAAGCAAAGATTTCTTGGTTATAAATCGTTTTCTTGGAGAAATCATTGTTTTAAAGTTCATCGTTTAAACTTGTTCAGATGAAGTTTCCATTGTTAGGATTTAAAAAAAAGAGAATCCTCCTAACTTGCAGGAGCTATTCAAAACGTTTTACTGTGGCGGACCTGGTCCCTCCTACTTCGTGAACACGTGCTCATCAATATCTATTTTAGGCCCATTCTTTTTTTCATCGTGAACCTTCACGAGAAACAAATCCAATTTTGAAGGGCCCCTGAGGAAATTGGATGCTTCGATGCGGTTTTTTCCCGCCCCTATAACGATCATAAAATATGGATCGATAATTCAAATTAACCTCCGCTTTGGTTAAAATTCCATGGAGCGCTCACATAATATTCTTTACTTTTAATCCTCCTAGCGTGAGTGTAAACCACTTTTCACTTAGTGGCGTGAAAATGACCGATTTCTGATGATCGATTGTGGTCTAACTGCTAAACTATCGTTTAGGAGCCTATTAGACGCAATTTAGTACCCCCTCAATTCAGTTCTATTTTTGGACTCGCCGTTTTCGTCTGAAGAAATCATGAAAGATACACCAAAAATAAACCATCATAAACTTATTTGGATAAGTGGATTCATTTCACATCAAGTGTCGGAAGCAACGGAAGTTCCATAATTTAATTTCTGAAAACTTCCACAGCGACATGAAACGTTAACTTAATCCCAAGCATCATAATTTTGATTCAGGATTGTTTTTATTGAGCACAATAGCGGAAAACTTCAAAATGTGAAAGGTTGTTTCATTAATATTCCAAGATTTCTCATATTTCTTTCATTTTATTGCAGAAAGTTATAATAAAATTAGGTACGTCCTCGTTTTGGCGTACACGTACTTATCGTTAAAGAAATTTTATATCAATTTTTTCCCCATCAAATCGAAAATGAAAGAACGTTGAAAGTTTGCTGTCTTCAAACTTTTCCCAAGGTCATAATTCAAAAATATTGATCCTTTCAACCTTTTTTTCGCGTTATAGTTTTCTATTTGGCGTTTCAAATGCGATTCGTGACAGAAACTCATGCGTTGTGGTTCAATAACTCTGGATATCTAAATGTAATAAAAGAAATTCCGTGTATAGCTCGTTGAGAATGAAATCATTATTTTGCAAGAGAATCTTTATTAAAAGCACCCTTTTAACATTGCGAGAGGAAAAAAGGGTCATAACTCATAAATTTGCTTCTATGTCGATAGTGGGGGTGAACGTTAACAGGTGGTGTGTGCGCGAGTGTTTCCTACAGTTTAGGTGACAGCTATATTTTTGAAAAATCGTTCATACAAATAAATCAGTTTGATCTATTGTTGGGGAAATTCCGTCGTCCATTTTTTCTCGGTGCTGAAAATTATTCATCAATTTTATTTTCTATTTTCATTTGTAAGGTACGTTTGAATTATCGAAAGGCTACTTTAAAGTGGTTTAATCTTTGCTTCTGTGGGGATAGTGCTTTATTTAAATTTCTTTTTGTAAATAAGAAAATACGGGGTCAAAACTTTATATTCCATTCCCTTCAGTCCTTTTTTTCTCTCCAAGATTTGTTTTACCCCGAAGGTTCCATTTAAAGGGACCCTTTTACCTTCCAGTGATCCAGAAAAAAAAAATCTGAGAAGGAAAGTCTTTTTATATAAAAAGCTCTTTCTGTTGATGTTTAAATTTCTGCTTTTGATATTTGGCCTCTTAATTATCCTATGTTAACGACTGTTTTGATTTCCCTTGTGGAAAATTAAAGGCCTACCTGTGGGTTTTAGCTTGTTCACTTAGAACTTCGTTCTAAACTCAAAAGCTTTCAGACTTACCCATTAGGACTTCATATTGGTCCATCGGATCTAGTGCGGTTCCATTTGAGAAAATCTTCAAACTTTGAAAACTCCAAAAGTTTTCGAACACTTTAGATAAAACGAAGTTTGCAACTACTTTAATATCGTTATTGAAAAAAAGTTTCAAAAAAAGCTTTTCCTTTAATTTACTCGAGAGGTCTTTGATCCGGAAAAGACTTGGCCCGATTAATTACCCAGTTGGCACCTTTTTACTTGGCAACCCTTTCGAAAAGTTGAAGGACCATTCATATATAAAAATACTGACCTTAACTTTTTTCGCTTGACAGAAAATCGAAACCAAAAAATTCAAGTCTGCCGCAATCTTTTATCCTAACTTGATAAAATTGTGCTAATTTTTTTATCGACTATTTGACGATATTCGCTATTTTTACTAAGTAACTTTTACTTTTTGGAAAAAGCGAAATATTAATTTTTTTCGTTGTTCTTTTATATCCGGCTTGTTCCTCAGGGATCATTGAAGTTTTTCTTCGAGTCACTTTCACTTTCCCCTGAAAAAAGAAACAATGACCAGCGCGACAGGCTGGCGGTAAGCCGTAAACATTTCAAGAGTATAAGAAAATGTATTCTTCGCCGTATTTTCTCGTTCCTTTTTTCATTTACGCACATCTTGGGATTATGTTTTCTTAGTCTTCATCCTATTTTCCCCTTGCTCCATATAACCTTTTTCCCCTCTTATATTTTCCACCACGGTACGTAAAAGAATTAAAACTCTAAAATTGTCTTTTACACCTTGTAAATTAAGTTTTAATGAAATTCTTCCTTGACAACATAAACAACGTAGTAAAACGATTTTACTAGTTAAAGCAATTTAGAGTTCAATTTTTAATTTGATGCAATTAATTTTTTTATTTTGTGAGCAATGACTGTGACAGGAGCTTTTTATTATAAGCACGAAATTATCAACAGGTGGGCCTATTAAGACATTTTCTAATTATCTTTTTAATTTTTTTTTATCTTCAGAAATGGCCTATAGTTTTTAATTAAACAGGATGGATCGTAAAATAAATTATCCTTTTATTTTAACTTTTATTATTGTTCTCCTTTTGAAGTTTTCCAACTGTTATTGAAAATGCTCTGGCGTGGAAATTGTTAGCAAAGCGAACTAATTCTCACTGCGACACGTGTATTTTCGCTAAAACAGAGGTGAAATTTATATGGAAAATAAGTGCTGACAGAAATGTAATTTCTCGTCACTATGTAAATTATGTTCTTGCTCCCGTATTAAGAGGGTGAAAGAGAAAAGGGATTCCACGTAGCATAGCCGTAATATATTCCCCTCAGCTCCCATAAAAACCCTCAACGTGTGTTTTTTTGCCCTTTTTAATTTATATCGTCCGTTAAATTTAGTTTAATTTTTATAAACAAGTATAAAATCGTGTACCCTTGGGAGATCGAACAAAATACGTCCTTTGTAATTTCCCTCAGAAGCATGTGGGAGTTGCAAAATTAGCTTCGTATTCATCTTCTTATCTATTTATTCTGAGAAATGAAATACACAGGAAAGCAATAAATTCTCCAAGAAATATTACAATTTCCTGACTTCACTTTTATTGTTCTTTCTTTAAAATTTTCCTCAAGTTTATCAAAAGTTTTGTATTTCTCGTTGTCTGGACTTTCTGGATTTTTCAAATGTTATTTTTTTCCGTCTTAAATCTTCAAATGAAACGTGACCTCGGAACATTTTTACCTCGAAAGAACATCAAAGTGACGTCGGAAGTAGCTAATGACATCCAACAACGGTCATTATAGGACACGAATGTTCAAAAAGGGCGAATGAAAAAAATTCTAAAACGTTGCTTTTATTAAAATTATGTGGAATCAATTTAGGTACCTAGAACTACATAATTTCGAGCTCTATAATTAGTAAGTTCGAATCAATCATTAATTTCCAACATTATTTGCGTAAAGCAATTTCCCATCACGCGAATTATTTGCATTACACATACAGAATATAGACAGCATGATAAAAGAGGTTATAAGCGATTGGTTATAAATTATAATTTATAAATTTTCTCATGAAAAAATCCCCCATCCCTAAAAAATATTGGTTATTTTTATAGGTAACTAAAAAATGAGGGAATTTCTAAATTTTGAAATAAAAACTCTAGCTGAAAGCTTCTGTGAGACCGATCTCAATAGCACCTTTCCCCTCTGGAAACTGGCTAAAAAGAGACGTACTTATTACCTATTGCTATTAATAAATCAAAACTGAAGAAATAATAATAATAACTGAGGGGAAAAGAAAGACTATTACAATGTTCCGTTTAATTAATGTGGTTCCTTTCGAATAAAACCATGTTATAATAATTAACAGTAAATAAAGATTTTATTGTACATTGCTAAACGCTATAAATAATTAAATTGTAAATCCTTTCTTTCTTGTTTAGCACTAATTAAGGTTTTGTTTATAGAGTTTTCCCTCTTTTTTATCTCCCTTTTTTCTTGATCAAATAAAAACACCCTTTTAACCTTCCTTTTAAGATCAATATCCAATTTTCTTTTGGAATGCAAGTAAACCAAGACTTGCGGAATTAATACAGATTGAATAAGATGGGAAGGAAAATGAATTCCTTTGAAGATAAAAGGAGTCGCTGGAAAAAATCAATCTTGTCTTCTTCTTTACTGTCTACTTGATTAATTTTCGACTAAGTGACTTTCGCTTAGGAATCCCAACGTGTTTCGTGTACTAAGAAACCCTCGTCTAATAACCCCATATTTCCCAGGTGGGTGATTTATCACCCTTTGTGAACGACTCGATCATCTCCTTTATCAATGGACGTGTAATATCTCAAGATTTTATGTCCAAGTATTTTTACCCAGAACGCCCACTTATCAAAGGTGGGATTCAAGGCATACGTAGGTTTTCCAATCTTTTCAGGTCAAACAAATGTGGACAAACTTTTTCATTCGTAAAATATTCAGGGAGGTAATTAGCAAGGGTTGGCATGACAGAACAACTTTCCAAGGGGGGACTCTATTAAAGTCAAAACTTTTTTTATGAACTTTTTTCCCGTCTCACCAAGCTTCGATTATGAAAATCCTATATTGAAAATATTCATTTTTTTTTATACCAAGTTATTAAGCTCACGATCAATATTGGCGGTTCTAAAACCATACGCCCTCTTTTTTTGTTACCGTGAATGTTTATCCGGTGGTTTTGTCTGCTTGCCAAATAGTAATCAAGGATTCTTGTTAGGTAGGAAAATAAGGCCATGACTCCCTTAATCAAATCAAATAATTATTTACGTCCCTCAACCCTGGTAGTTAACTTGATTAAGTATTCATTTTCCTAAGCTTATGGATTTCGACGTAAATCCTCTTGAAAAGAGATTGACGTTTAAGGGACAGAAAAGAGATTAATTAACTTTATTGTAAGCCCTGTGTCGTAACTTAATTAATTCTCGAACTTGAGAAGGGCGTATCTCAAAATATTCAGGAAACTGTCGGTTAAGGGATGACATAGACGTTAATTAGCTCCCAAAGTAAAGAAAAAGCTTTTTTTATTGTTGAATTCAATTTTAACTTCAGACTATCTTATCTTTACTTGTATTGGTCGTTGTTAAAAAAACGAAGGAAAGTAATCGCCTCAAGCTATTCAAGTTCGTGCCGCACAACTTAATTTGCAAAAATGTTAATTCTTTACATTAAAAAAACGGAATAATTAAGAAAATAACGATCGAAATTCAGATTTTTATTCAAATCTGTTTTTTCTAGCGATAATAGAGGTTTTAATAACGTAAAAGAATTCCTATTTTACCCGTGGGGACCGTCATTTCTAGTAATTTATGTCTCCGGAATCGCAACCCTCGATGCAGTTATCTCGTTCCGCCCGGCTTTCCGAAGCTTAAAACCCCTTTTAATATTTCCGGAACGTTTTTTCAAAAATCGATGTCCAATCTCGACGATTCTCTCTTAAAAGGGCGAGATTCTAAAGCTCGATTTGACGGAAAACGAGAGCACGTTTGACCTAAAAGTCTCATCAACTTACTTTTTAAAGGCGTTGAAAAATTTTAATTTAATTTCCTTGATAAAAAGATGGTGCATTGCAGACACTTTTCACATTAAAACCTCAGGCATCGATTTTTTATTAGAGGTGTGTTTAAGATAACTTTGTCCTATCTTATCATCACCTCTTGTATTTTCTCGTTGGAAATTCTCCAGCTCCCCCAATTTCCAAGTTTACATGCATATCTTACTCATAACGCCTTTAATTAAATTTTACAGCCTAATTTTACCTTCGTCTGCTTAATATTTGAATTGCCTTTTGTCAAATAGTCTTAAATTAGTCAAAGTTTTTTGAACTCGTAAACTTAAGAGAATTTTCGATGACTTTTTTATGCTAAAATCTTACAAATTACAGACAAGTTGAAGAATAAAAACTTCTTCAAGAGATGTAAATCAAGGGGGACATCTGTTCCCTCGTAAAAAACAATTGCGTCTCGGATAATCCAACCTAATTACGCAGATCCCTTTTTTATCTTTTCAGGATTAATAAAAGCCAACTGTGTATTTTCAATAGACTTCATAAAACTTATTTGTAACTGTAAAAAATGAGGTTTCTGTCTTCTAAGGTTATAAATCAGACAAGTCTAACGTTTCTCGTTAGTTCTACGCTTTGTTCTAACTTCTGTAATTTGCCAAAAACATGGGACGCCGCCCCAGGATCACACGAGCCGCTCATATTTCACCGACCTTTCCGTGCCTTTTTATGTATTCCGCTAAAGCCCTAAAGGGATTTTGAGGACATTTTTTTTTTAAACGTTGGGACCGATAATGCAGTTAATAACGCCCACGGTTTGAAAGGGAATTTTTTAAAAGCAAAACTCGGTCAGGGCAATAAACGTAGTCCCATTTGCTGTTAACTCTTTAATACGCTCTCCGTGTGGAAACAAGATAAGAACCCATTTTAAACCCTTATTATAAACTTGAGCTGTTTAAAATTAGGTGTTGAAAACGAAATTATCATGAAAGTGTCACTTTTCACGAATTAAGTGCAAAAAATCGCTTTCCCTAATCGAAAATGTTCGACTTCAAAGTTTTAATTGAAACCGTAGCTAAGACAGTAAACACAGATGACTGATTTTGCGAAATCGATAACTTCGTCCAGTATAAAAATTTAACGTTCCATGTATTTTTAGCTAAATAGAACCTTTATTTGCATGAGTGGATGCGAATAAAAGTGGTTTGAAATCCGAGCGTTTTCTTCAACGATTGAAACCCGCAGAGCTTTCAGCTTTGGTTGCTATTTAGAGAGTCAGAAACAGACTCCATTGTGATCTCAAACATTGTCCCAGCTTTCGCGTCACAATAGAACATGACAGATTGTATAGGTGAATCTTCTTTTATGTCTGTGAATAATTTTTTTTCTATGGGATTGCATAATGTGGTTATTATGGAACTTCGTAATAAAAACACCGACTTCTAAAGCTAAAATGACAGCAGAAAAAAAGTGTTTTCTTCATCGAGAGGACTAAAATAAGTAGTTCAAATTTTGACTTATTGATTTATGTCAAGTTGGGAGTCGTCAGATGACGTTTCTAAATGAAAAATGATCTTTTATTTTTTAATGACACCAGAAGAGAAATCGCTCTTTTTAGAGTTTTTGTTTTGTATTCCTCATTTTAAAAGGAAATAAGGTATGAATAAAATGGGGAAACGGAAATCTCTTGATTGGATTCTATTGAATAGCTGAGCGTGAAATCCTTATACAAAAGCTGCTGCATAAAAACCGATCACCTTCGAAAACATTTTTTTCGTTAACACGAAAACACCCTTTAGAATAACAAGTTTTCTTTTTTGTTATCCAGGAAGAAGATAGAATCTATCGGAAAAATGACGCAGATGACACAAGAGGAGATCATGGCCAACACGAAAATCGTGGTCCAAGGCCTCGAAGCTTTAAAGAACGAGCACAATTCGATACTGAACAGTCTGAGCGCGGGGTCTTTGGAGCTGACTGTGAGCGCTGTCGAGAGGGCACAGCAGGCCGTTCAGGACGCCTCCGTTCTCAACGAAAGGCAATCTTTGGTTCAGAAGTCACTCGACATGATCGAACTCGGCCTCGGAGAAGCTCAGGTAAATATCTTTTGTAAATTCGTTTTCTCAGCACAACCTGTGGACCGTTTGACTTGAAATTAGGCGCCGATTTTCTATAAAAATTTCAAGTGGATTGGTCCTCAGGAAGCTGAGAAAACATCGTTTGGGTTGTTCTCCAAGTTTCATGACTGAACGTTTACGTCCATAACTTCAACAAATTTTAACCGATTGAGGAGATTCTTATACCGTTAGAAAGCTCTTTAAAATACCTTTCTAATGATATCAATATCGATCAAATGGGTCTCAAATCTTGAAAGTTATGGGCATTTGAAGTTTAGTTTATGTGTTATTATCACCTTTTTATTTTCGATCAATATTCTCTCTTTTACATCCCAATCCTTCAATTAACACCGTCAAACAAAAGTTTACTAATGTAAATCGATCGTTTTTCCAATTTAAAACAAAAGGTTTGATCAAAGTTTTAATTAAAATTGGATCCCTTTAGAATTGCGTTTCGATCTTTTGTTTTTCTTGTTAAAAAAATTAAACATACAATTTTTTTAGGTAGAAAACTTACATTTATAAAGCCCTTGTATAGCCCAATAAAAACTCCCCGTGTATAAATAATTCAATCGGGTTTTATTATCTTTTTAAAATTTCAATGTTATTACGTTGGGGTGGCTTAAATAATAAAATCAATAATAAAAAGAAGAAAAAATTAGCCTTTATTGACTTTTGCCCTTATTTTACAAATTGGATCCTAAAATTCATATGAAAACATCCTCGGGGAAAATAAACCATTTGTGTGATGACAAATGGAAATTGTTAATCGGATTGTTTCGAAGTTGAAATTGCCCTCATTTCAAAATATAATCCTTGTAAAAAAAAGGTCACCCGTCACCATGGATACTATCCCCGGAAAATTGAATAAAGCGAATTTTCTCAGATAGGAAAGCCACATTCCTTGTTATAGTAATCGTATTCCCTCTAAGCTATACCCTTCACTAATGAGGATCCCGTGGCCCTAGAATGGTTTGATCTGAAATTCTAACGAGTTTCAAATTTAATAATCTAAACTTTTGTTTTAAAAATAAAAAGTTTTATAAACATAAATAAATCGGACTCCTTTATTCCATTCTTGAATATAAATTGGCTCTGCTTAAAACGTTAAAAATGCTAAGAAATTTTTTTTTACAACCTTAATTGCCATTAAAGGTGTACTCAAGAGGAAGAAAGATTTCAAGGAGCACTTAGCGTAAAGTACTTTGATGAATTTATGCTTTCCTTAATTAAAATTAAGTAAAAGGACAAAAATATTTTTATTAAAATCAAGATGGCGTTGAATTGGACGAAAATTAGCTTATGAAATCTTTACAGCCATTTACTTGTTAATAATCCTGGAAAATCGGCTGGAATGAATGATTCAAAAAGAGCTTTTATTGGGTTTGTTTGGGTGATAATACTCTTTGCTCACAAAAGGGCTCGTACAAAAGAAATTTAGGCTTTCTTCCCTTTTTATTTTCCTTTAACACCAAAGTCCCGTAAGGAAATTGGCTTTTTCACTCTATTTTCTGTATTAGATTCTCTTTTTTAGAAAATCAGGTTTTCCCTTCTTTTTTACTTAGAGTTAAGAATGATATATTGCCAAGAACACATTAGTGAAACATATCACACCCTCTTTAAAAAGCACTCAAGTGTGATATAGCATAAGCTGAATTTTTTTAGTATTTTTTGCTTGTAAAAGAAGAGAGAGAAAAAAAAATTGTTTACTATAAAAAATGATCAAATTAATGTGGAACATGCAACATGTCCTTCAGTTGTTGACGAAATTTAATATTCCTTTTTTTATTCTAAGGTAATGATGGCTTTAGCCTCGCATTTACAAATAGTGGAGGCTGAAAAGCAGAAGTTGAGGACTCAAGTACGTCGGCTGTGCCAAGAAAACGCTTGGCTTCGAGATGAGCTTGCCAACACTCAGCAGAAACTTCAGGTCTCCGAGCAGGCAGTCGCTCAATTGGAAGAAGAACGAAAACATTCCGAGTTCATGAATTCTGTTCGAAAATATGATCAAGACGTTATGGTTTGTTTTTGATATATTTTTGTTCTGAAGCTTATTTTTTATTTTAGGATGAATCTCAGTCTGAATCGAAACATGATAAGCCTAAATCTGATGATCCAGTCGTCGATCTTTTCCCTGATGATGATACAGAAGAAAGAAACAGTAGGTTTTAGTTTTGATGTTATGGTTGTTGAATTTGTGTTTTTTAGCTATGTCGCCTACTCCTCCTAGCCAGTTTGCCCAACAAGTGAATGCTGGTTATGAAATCCCGGCGAGATTACGAACGCTACATAACCTTGTGATACAGTACGCGTCTCAGGGGCGATACGAAGTCGCTGTTCCGCTGTGCAAGCAGGCGCTTGAAGATTTGGAGAAGACGAGCGGGCATGATCATCCTGATGTCGCTACTATGCTCAACATCCTTGCTTTAGTCTATCGGGACCAGAACAAATACAAAGATGCTGCGAATCTTCTAAACGATGCGCTCGCCATCAGGGAGAAGACGCTCGGCGAGAACCACCCAGCGGTCGCCGCCACCTTAAACAATTTGGCGGTCCTCTACGGCAAAAGAGGCAAATATCGAGACGCAGAACCTCTTTGTAAACGTGCATTAGAAATTCGCGAAAAAGTACTCGGAAAAGATCATCCAGATGTCGCCAAACAGCTAAACAACTTGGCCTTACTTTGCCAAAACCAGGTAAAAATCATCAAATTTCCATTTTTATTTTCTCATTTTCAATTCCAGGGCAAATACGAAGAAGTTGAACGGTATTACCAAAGAGCACTTGAGATCTACGAGTCGAAATTAGGCCCCGACGATCCAAACGTCGCGAAAACGAAAAACAATCTTGCATCTTGCTACCTGAAACAAGGAAAATACAAAGAGGCTGAAATTTTATACAAACAAGTCTTAACACGCGCCCATGAAAAAGAATACGGAACTATTGACGGTAAGAAAACTTAAAAAACAAAATTGCATCAATCTATCTGTAGCTGAAAAGCATGTCTTCGTTAGACCAACATTATTTTTGTTTTTTTAATTTTTAGGCTCTAAAGAAAAAAATAAGAAGACATAGGCACTTGCAATGGCAAATGAAGCCGTGCACTTAGTTAAACAAAACAATTTTTTTTTCATATTTTTTTTTGTAATTTGTGATAAATTATTTGGTTTTTCGGTCTTATATTTAATCGTAAAAATATAGTCTGCACTAGATTTTTTTTTTATATTAAGCATGTTTTGTGTTTTTTCCTTGTTTGTAAATATTTAAGTTTATTAAGGTTATCCTATAAAAATTTTGAGGTTATGCATGAAGCTTAGCTTTCATTTCTCAATCGCATTCCTCTTTGTGTTCTTTATAATTTTGTTTCGTTTTTTTGTTTAATTATAGTTTAATGAAAAGACTTGTTAAAAATCGCCTTTTGGCTGTTGAGAATCCAATTTTTATTTTATTTTTTTAAATTTGGTGCTGAAATGTTGCTGTTTTTATACAATATTTTTGATAAACGCTTATACTTAATTTTTTTATTATTATTAAAGGTTTGCTATGAAAAAAATTTAAATTGGGTTCTAAAAATACTATATTTTTTTATAATATATAAAATGTGCTCAGCTTTGTTGGTGATTTTTTTAAAAATATAAAATTTTCAGTACAAAAAAAGGAGTTAAAAAATTTGTCGAATTCAGTTACCTTGAATTTGTAATTGAAATAATAAATACGTTTTTGGAAGCTTAATGAGATTTTTTATGTTTTATTATTAAAAAATAAAAAAAAATTAAAAAAAAATAAAATAATAATCAAATAAAATTTGGTAGGTACAACACTTTATGCTTATCGCTTCTTTATAAATTTGAAACTCGCTGCTGTTACACTGCTTTGCATGCAATTTCACTTAGTGAACTTAATTTTTTTTAAATAATAAAAGATAGTGCAACTGTTCACTGAGTGCTAATAATATTTTCAGAGAGCAGTGGATGTTTAGAGTAAGGTTCTCAAATTTATATGCAGCGAAAAACATTTTGTGAATTTAAAAAAAATAGCCTCTGAAAAATTAGCACAGGTTTCAGTTGTACATACTACATATATATTTTTTCTTTTTTTCAGGGGATAACAAACCGATTTGGCAAGTGGCGGAAGAAAGGGAAGAGAACAAGCTTAGGAATAAGGGAAACGTCCCGTACGGTGATTACGGTGGATGGCACAAAGCGGCGAAAGTTGACTCTCCTACGGTGACGACTACTCTGAAGAATCTAGGAGCGTTGTATAGACGGCAAGGGAAATATGAAGCCGCTGAAACTTTAGATGACTGGGCATTACGATCCAGAGGTGTAAGTGTTTCATTTCAATCTCTCAATATGACCCAAATCTTAAATAAAAAAAAGAAAAAAAAAGTTTTTATTTTTTATTTTATTTATTTATTTTATTTATTTTTCATTTTATTTTTTTTTATTTTTAATTTTTAATTATTTTTTTTTACTACTTTTAGTCAAACTCTCTGTAAGAGGATTTTTTCCTTTTAAGAGGATAAAAACACGTTTTAGATACTTTTTTTTCTCGTTTCTTGTGGACCACTTTTAGTCTAGGAAAACTCTCATTTTGGGGATTTTACATTGTTTAGGACATGCCATTTTACCCCCAAAAACACCATCATTATAAAGTATTGGGGTTGTTCTGTATTTGAGCTAACCTCTAAAAGCATATCTATCTCACTGTCAACATTTTTCAATTTTTTCCAGACTGCCGATATTGTTAAACAAGCCAAAATAAGCCAAATGTTGGCCGGAGGCCCAGCGGGAGCCGAAAAACGATCCAGTGGAAAGAACCAAAGAGTCGGTTCAAGGGAATCTCTAGAATCAATGCAGTATGATAATCCTGAAGACGTAAGTTCCTTTTATTTTAAAAAACCCTTAAGATTGAACAAGAATTTTTTTAAAATCCCTTCTGCATCAAAAAATTTTCTTGTTCAACCTAAAACTGAAAATTCAGTTTAAGGCTTCGGCATGTGCATGTTCCTTCTTTTTTTAAAATTTAACTTCTTTTAATTTTTTTTAAAAATGGCTTATAGGACTATAAATTGATTTCACAACCAAAATATAGAATCAAATTAATCAAGGTATAAATAAAAAAAAATTTTGTTTTTCCCACTGAAAAAAACGTTTGAAACACTTTTTGTTTTCTGTATGCATGATTAGATAGAATCAAAAAATAGAAGATTAGGATATTGAGTTTTGTCATATTTGTCGCAGAGTCCAGCACTAAGTTATGTACAGAGAACACCATCGGGTAACCTGGATACAAAACAAGGATTGAAAACTAAAATTTTCAACGCATTGGGGATCAACCAATAAAAAAATTTAAAAAAATAAAAATAATAAACTGATTACTGCTCATTAGTGTTTGTTATTTATTATAGATATTTTATTTTCTAAGATAGATTTTTAACAAAAATTTTAACTATTATGTATATAGAATAGTTTTGCCATATAACATTGTTAATTTTTGTTCCTAAAAATCGCATTCTTCCATGGGTGACAAAGTCATTCATTCTAAAAGAATTTTTTTTAGTTCAATTTTTATACGACTATGTTACCTATTGACTAAGAACATTCGTTCAGTTTAAATTTTAAAACCTGAAGCCATTTTTTTGCCGAATTCTGTTAGCTTTTTTCCTTAAATGCTCAGGTTGAAGGTGTCAGGGAGCTCAAAATAACCTCACCGCTATTTTCTTGTTTAAAAACAGCACTTAAGCACTCAAGCACAATTTTGTTATAGCATTTAATCATTTTAAAAAAATTGTGCCTATTTGTAATGTTAATTTTAAATCACTTTATTGTTAATTTTGTTATTGTAATATTGGCCTTTCGGTCGTTTCAATAAAGAGAGACTGTGATTTATTTTTTCTCTTTTTTTTATTATTTTTATCCATGCATGCAGTCCTTTTTTTTGTCTTATTTTTATTTTGCATGTTTGCACTATTAATATGGTATTTGCGCAGCTCTTGTTCTCTGTACATAACAAATATCAATACAAAAAGGGGTTCATTTCGTCGTTTTGCAAATTTTCTTTAATTTTTTCCTTTTTTACAAATTTTATTCTTGTTTGTAACCTTCAAGTTTACTTAAAATTCTAATTTTCTTGTAATAATTCATCATATTTTCAATAATTTTTTGTTTTTAATTTAATGTTTTGTTAAATTTTGCATTTAAAAAATTGATATTTGGGCTAAAATGAAGCTTTAAAAGTCCAAAATCAAAAGATTGTCTCTCATGCATGCGTTTCACAATCAAAGGTGTCTATTTTGTGCCTTAAAAAAAAATTTATATAATTTTGATAAACTCATGCTTTTGGTGTTTTGGGAGCGGCACTCACTTCTACATGATATTCGGTGATGGACATATAAAAATAATAAGTCAGAATTTTAGACTTAAATGTTCTGTTTCAGCAAGAATCGTTGGGTCGCCCTAAAGGTCCGAAGCAGTAAACCATATTAATTTTTAAAAATTAAATTAATTAAGCACTTAAATAAAGGTAAAGCGTAATAACCTGTGATTTGGGTTGTCAAGACTGTCTCATGTATTCGTGTGTGCCGTCCCTGTTTTGCATGTTTCTGAAACAAACAAAAAGTTGTAAAATTTTGTTTCAAATCTTTGTAGGAACGAAACTAACACCTCATTTTCTACGTTATCATCAGCCAAACCAGAGCAACTCCATTTCTGCTACAAAACATTCATCAAAATTTTAAGTGTAGCACTCGAATAAAATAATTTAAAAAATATCTAAAAAAGGAAAATAGATAGTAGCCCTAATCTATGTAATTTCACTACGCTTTTAAGGCTTATCGCAAAAAAAAAATTTTTTTTTGTTCACTAACCTCGATCCTGAAAATTCTAGTGTGTACAATTTTATGTTTCTAACATAGATTTTAGACCTTTTTATTTACATACCTAAAAAGCTTTCTCAAATGAATACCAATTTTTTTTAAACCACCTTATTTTAAATATTTTGGGGTGAAGGCATTTCCCTAATTGGCTGAATGAGAATCCGCATAGCGGATACGAAGTTTGTGTTTGTATAATAAAAAAAAAACCATTATAAAATGGGATTTTTTAATATTTTAATATCAAATGTTTGTTTGTCAATTAAGTCTAGATTTTAGTCTTTAGAATTGTGTTGTTATCTGTAGACATTGTGCAATTTATAGACGGAAAAACTACAAGAAATTATTTATTTGGACAGTAAAAGGTATTACTTCTTATGTGATAATTTGTCGACTTCTGATATTACCAAGGATCCTCTTAAGGCAAATTGCCACATCTTAAGAACTTCTGAGAACATTCCTTATTTATTTTTTATTTAAAATTGTATTTGATATTACAATATTATCCCAGTGGTTAAAATGCTTCAAAAGTTTGTTTTTTGCAAATTTATATTGATGTAATATTAAATTTAAAAAAATTACTGATGGTTTATATTTTTTGTATTTTCTTCACGTTCCTTTATCTTGACTGAAGAGCTGTTAAAATATCCAGGAAGTATGACTTTTGAACTTCAGTGTTGAAGTAACTTGTTAGCCCTAAGAAGGTAGGTACCTAAATCTTTTAATCATGTCAAGTTTTTCCATCCTTCAAAGCTATTCCTAAAACTCTATTTCACAAACACCATTATTGAATAAAATACATAAGTACATTCCTAGTAGTTTCCAGATTCCAGTGCTGTAATTCCTCTGAAATAAAAATTCCTTCGTGAATTGCCAAAATTTTCATTTTCTATATCATTTTTGCCGTTTCCATTCTCAGACCAATAAGTCTTCAACAAAAGATAGTTTTTGATAATATTTTTGTAGTGTGGTTTATGATGAGAGCCGCTGAATGGAAAACGAGTGAAATAAAGAATATAGTACTTCCATATTTGTTTAAATTTTTAACTGACAAAAGAAAAGAAGTACATATACCCAACGACAGAATTTAACCTGAAAAATATATGTATTCTGTAAATGAAGAATAGGTGTGTAAATTATGAATATCTGAAAAACCAAATTCTCAGTTCTGGTTTTGTTCTTCATTTTTATCAGAGTTCCGGAAAAAAGAAACCTAACTACCGATGAAGTCATGGGTTAAAATCCTATTTTAATTAAAAGGTAAATAAAGCAACCTCTGGACAGGGGCGGATCGGCCGTTTTCGGCCCACCGGGCGTATCCACTAGACCGGCCTTTTTTTTTTTTTTTTCTTTTTTTCCCAAATATCCCCTAAAAATTAAGTTTTTCTTCTCTTTCTGAACATATTTTAACGCTATTTTTCATCAAAAACCTTAAAATCGACATTATAAGAGCCATTTTTTCTTTGAAAACCCTCAAAATCAAAGTTTTAAGAGCCTTTTTTCGTCAAAAACCTTAAACTTGACATTTTAAGAGCCAATTTTTCTTCAAAAACCTCAAAATGAACATTTCTAAAGCCTAATTTTCGTCCAAAACCTCAAAATCAAAGGTTTAAGAGCCAAATTTTCGTCAAAAACCTCAAAGTCAACATTTCTAAAGCCAAATTTCTGTTTAAAAAAAAAACCTCAAATCAACTTCAAAGAGACAATTTTTTGTCAGAAACCCCAAAATCATGGTTTTAAGAGCCAATTTTTGTTCAAAAAACCTCAGAATCAGCGTTTAAAGTGCAATTTCCGTGTTTTTTTACTTATTGAATAGCACAGCTAAACTCGATTTCGAAGTTTTTGGACGAAAAATTAACTCTTAGAACCTCGATTTCGAAGTTTTTCGACGAAAAATTAAGTCTTAAAACCTCGATTTTGACGTTTTTGGACGAAAAATTAACTCTTAAAAACTCGATTTCGAAGTTTTTCAACGAAAAATTAACAAAACCTCGATTTCGAAGTTTTTCGACGAAAAATTAACTCTTAAAACCTCGATTTCGACGTTTTTCGACGAAAAATTAACTCTTAAAACCTCGATTTCGAAGTTTTTCGACGAAAAATTAACTCTTAAAACCTCGATTTCGACGTTTTTCGACAAAAAATTAACTCTTAGAACCTCTATTTCCCCTCGAATAGCCCAGGCCCGTGTGAAATGTTTCAGTACCTCGAATTTTTTGCTCTTTCAGCTTTTTTTTTTTACTCCTATTTTAGGCCCTCTCCGGCCCTCCGAGCGATCGCTCGGTAGCCCGGCAGGCCGATCCGCCCCTGCCTCTGGATTTACACGGTACACCTGCAGTAGCAACCTAAATAGCATTTAGGGCCCCCCTCTCAACAAGCCCGGCTAGCTCAGTCGGTAGAGCATGAGACTCTTAATCTCAGGGTCGTGGGTTCGAGCCCCACGTTGGGCGAAAAATTTTTTGCCCATGAACTTTAAGTCTTTCGAGTGTTGTTTGTTGGCGTCTTAATATTTTTTAAATTACTTGTGTATTTAGGTAGGTACATATTATATCAGGTACATATTTATGTACCTGATATAATATGTAGGTAAATATTATGTACTCAAGAGTGAAAAAAAAAAACTCTGCCATGGGCTACCCTGCGAACTATTTTCAAGTTTCCTCCAGCTCTAACAGAAAAGATCAAAATCTAGCTGATACATGCTTATGTTTACTAAATCAATTGATTTTAAAAAAAAAGTTTGTTTTTGCCTTCTAAAGTTAATTTTTTAAGAAGGACCAAATGCGTGTAAGTAGCTAAAAATGACCCTCTTGTGAAGGTCCAAAATACTCTCTTTTTGAGACTAGTAATTTTTGTGTGTAATTAATTGGTTAAATACGTGAAGTAATTTTGTTGTCCCCTGAGTCTACAGTCTCAAATGAATTCGATTTAATTTAGAGCACGAGTTGTCAAAAAAAAACGTTTTGACGTTCTTGTTTGAAAAAGAATTAGCCTCTTCTCTTTTTTTCTGGCTTGCAAATAATGGTCGTTTTAAGGATGGGACATTCCATGGCGTCTAACTGATGAATGAGCCACTGCAGGGGAAGAAGTTGATTGGCTCGGATTTCAACTCATCCAATTATTTGCTCTTTAATGGCTTTCTTCTCCGAACCCCGATGACGGGGCCTTCAAACTTTGTCGGGTTCTTTCAAAAAAAGGTTGGCGTTATAAATTAAGAAAAATAAAATAATAAATAAAACGTACAGAAAAGACTCGGCTGACTGACAAGTGCGGTGAAATTCGTCCGTTTTAATTGACACGATAATTACAGAGGGTGAAGGGGGGTGCGTTGAAATACGGCGTAGGACGAGAAAAAGGGGTCCGCGACCGCCGAGGATTTAGGTACGAATGTAAACAACGGCTTGGAGAACAATATACCAATTTGGCCCCTTCGATCTCCCGGTGCCTTGTTACGACAAAGTTTACAGCACAATTATTATAGCTGTGTTTCCAATACAAAGCACCCACTCAAAACAAACAGTTTTACCCCTTTTTTGGACCCCTTCCTCTTGTTCACGTCTTGTTTTACATTCCTAATTTTCTTACAATTGTATTCAAAAACAAGCTCGCAGAATTATTTCAAAAGATGCAGACCTTTTCAAGCTTGAGCAAGGAAAAAAAAAAATATCCGACAGGTATTGAAATGTTTATATTTAAGTCAGATCAATTTAAAAGAAAAGATCTCAAGTAAGTTCCAGAAAAGGAAATATTTGAAAAAGAAAAAGAGACGAAAAAAAAAAGGGCTCGTCGTATACGTCCGAGGAATTAAGTGGCGCGAAGGAGTCTAGGTGAAGAAAGAGGAGCCGGATCATTTCTGCCCAAAGAAGGGCTGGTATTGCCCATCGGCCCCAACGTTTTTCTAGTGTTCGCATCCCGATAAGTTACGTGTCCTGAGTTGGAATCCGACATAATTAGAAGGGAGAAGCGTGGACAAAAAGGACCCAACAACCCTAATGAAGGCGCCCTCCTAAGCACGAGGCTTCCCCCCAGTGGCTGACCTGATTTAAATACAATACAAGGATGGACAATAGAAAAAGAACTTCCCCACATCTCCGCCCACAATCAAAAGACTTATGAAGTTCGAAATGTCACCCATTGTGCTTGAGAAGCCTTTGCCCGAGTCCGCCCGGCCCGATTTAGTCCTTCCCCCTTCCCACCCCAACATCTCAAACATTATTTATTATTACCCGCCACAATTTCACAAAATTTACAGCCCAAAAAATATTCCAATTCTCGCTTCTTTTACCTTCATCAATTCCTTTTATTTTCTGAAAATTTACTGTCTCTTAACTTTTTTTGTCGGCGTATAAAATAGTGACTCCGTAATGGCTTTTATTTAAAAACTTAGTGTTAAAAGTTTCCCTATGTCCACTTCATTACACTAATGAGGCGATTTATAATCTCGTTTTAATATCTCGGCGTACTTCGTCATTTTAAACAAGTTATGCTTTTAATCATTCTAATATAATAGCCTGATCATGGAAGTTCCGCATTAGCAAAATGATCTTGTTTATTTTTTTAATAATATGTTCCTACAGGGATGCAATCAGCTCGCTCCTTTTTATCATTAAAATGATCCAAAAATTTCCAATCAAGCTATTCCATTCTAATCGAAGCTGAAGACAAGTATTTGACAGATTTTTGAAACTTATAATTGATAGGAATACCTTAAAAAGACCTTCAACTTTTTTCATCTTTGGTCTTAAGTAGGCTCTGATTTTGAATGTTTTTTGTGGAATTTTGAAAAAAACATTCGCATAGTTGGAAGATTTTGGATCTTATAGACTTTTACTTCCCCTTATGCAGCACGACACTGTTTTGTCCATTATTCTTTTCTGCCTGCTTGGATCGCACAAAAAAAAAAGAAGCAATTTTTCCGATCCGGTTCGATTAAGTATCAAAACGTTCAAGGTGATTCGGTCTTTTTACCCTCAGATTTATCAATTAGCTCTAAATTATACCAGTGATTGAATATTTAAAAGTACTAATTATGGTCAATCAGAATTAACAACAAAACCAAGGATTTTTTAAAGTTCGTGATTCAAAATCACTATATTTAGAGATTAATGGACGTCATTGAAGGGGATCATTTGAAATTTTCGTGACGGAAATGAGTCCTAGACGTCTAAAATCTGAAAGAGAATAATTTCTTTATTAGTTGAGTCGCTTTCTTGCTTTATTGCTAGGGATGTCTACGCAGTCCCTTGAATAAACATCCAACTATCTATATTCAAAGATGTTGGTTGAGGTGCTCATGAATGAAATAATCGATTTCCATGATCCTGTTCTTCGTTCCCATATCTTCCAGTCATACATACAACAAGAATGTAGACATTTCCTTAGTTTTCTGGCTCAGATACCTTTGATTTTCAAGCCCTTTATCATACAGAGTCGATTAAAATCATGTATTTCAAGGAACGATTGATCCATGCTGGGATGAGCAAAGGAAATGGAAAATGTTTCATTCTGTGGAAGGAAGGTACATAAAGAGACTGTTTCTTTGTAAAAAATAATCTTTATGAAAATAATACAAAAGTTTACATATAATGAGGAAAGATAATAAATAAAATTAGGTAACAAAATGTTTCGTTTTTTACATAATTTGCTCTAAGTGAAGAAGAAGTCATCGAAATCTAAGGATGCATCTGCTGAAAAAGGTTCGAAATCGTGAAGATCAGTAAAATTGATTTCTTGGGGTGAAGGTGGCGAATCCGATACAGGTGGGGTTGGAGGCATCTCGCATAAATCCTGGGGATCGTCAAGGGTGGCTTTGAGGGTGGAGATGTACTTCATGGCGAGTCTCAAAGTCAAAATTTTCGTGAGTTTGTCAGTCTCTTGTGAATAAGGGACGCACCTTCGTAAAGAATCGAATGCATCGTTGATCTCCTTCATTCGATCCCTCTCCCTCGCGTTCGCAGTTTTCCGCCTGTATTTGCTCAAAGGGGCGACTTTCGGTTTCCTCTTCCTGGCTCTCCTTTTCACAAAAGGCTCCTCTTCCTCCTCTTCTTTTTTGACGGACGATCGCGGGCGTAAGGAATAACTTTTGTTGTTGTTCGTGTCGAAAACGTCTTCCATTCAGAAGATAATCGGGGATCCGTCTTTCCTCAGTTTGGTCTCACCACTGATCTTCCACAGATTCCCCACTCGCCTTTCTTCCTCGCCCCTCCTTCAAAACTGACCACACGTCCAATTTCCCCTTCTTCGGAGTATCCTACATGTCCATTGTATTCAAATTGAAATACATGTAATACAGAGTTTATTTTTACACCGTCATTGACCTATATATTCTTATATCTTCTTTAACATTAGCAGCAAAGAAATCCATTAAACACCCACCAAAGTAATAAAAACTTGTTATTTCTTCCTTGTTTGCTACGTCAGAACTGAAGTTTTTGATCTTCATAAGTTTAATTGTAGAGAGGGTAAATGGGATACTGATTCTATGCTTGATATGAGATTGACAAGTTGTTTTAGAAACTCAAAATCTTTATTATCCAGCTAGGGTGATAAAGTATAGAAAGACGTTCGAGCAGAGGTGGTCGTTGGGTGGAAAGTGTAGTGGTTCGGACTCATTAGCCCGCGACTCCGATGGTGGCAGAAAGGATCAATCGTAAAACTGTCCCAGTTTGACGGGTGAAAAATGAGGAACAGACTCGAGATATACGAGAGCGCCTCTCTCCTAAAATGTCCCCCTAGTTCGAAATGGACCGTTTGATGAGGTGATTTAAAATGGAGAAGTCGTTGGCCTTAACGAGATTACGGACAAGACTGGTAGCTAGGCCACCTTCCTCGGTTACACTCGTACGTTTATGCTAATACGTTCCTCGTAGGAAGGAAACACTAACGAAAGAAATTCTAAAGTCATCGATTCGATTTTTATTGACGTCCTTTCCTCCAGGTGGGTCCCCAAATTGAGACGTCAGATTTCAAGATAAAAAATGTTAAAATTGGCAAAAAGGCTCAGGTATCAAGACAGGTATCATCAAGTACCATATCAAATTTTATTATGACATGTCGCCGTCAATAAAACGTTTTTTTAAGACATTCAACCTGTCGGTTACACAACTTGTTATACCCGATTCCTGCTGAGTATGCAGTCCCAGAATGACGACTTGATTTAGGAGACGTTTTAGCAAGTAAACATCATAAATTCATAAAATTAAAAGCAACGAAGATTTAACTCGAAATTGTGAAAGATTTCCATTGAAAAGAAATGGGACTACTTTTTTTGAAAAACCGCCTAAAGGGGGAATTCGTCTAGTCGCCATGTCATTGTTTATTACTTCAAATAAAGCACAGCAGCACAGTCAATCAGTGATAACGGGCGTTCACGGATTGAGCTCTTTCAGATTTGGGAAATGAGGTAATTATTTGGATTTTTTATTCGAAATTATGTTTATTTGATTATCCGAAGTCGTCAAAAGACCAATGAAAGCTCGATTGGGCCCAATCGTCCTCAGGGAGAAATAAAACACGCTTCATTCGCGGATTTTCTCGCCCATCCTCCTGATATGGCTTCTCTTCGCTCGGCGACCCCCGAGCGATACAGGAGTGAAAGATCGGCCCCTGGATCTTCAACTTCACATTTGGATTTTCTCACTTTCGGCCACGATCACGCAGAAGAATTTCCATCATTTTACTACAAACCAGCTCCGAAACAGAAATTGCAGAAAGCTCCAGCTCCAGCAGAAGTTTTTCCCAACCACAAAGTCATTCGGATGTACAGGTAAATTGATCTATTTTTATCATTTTTGAATTAAAATTTTTGAATCCAAAACAGAAGTTTCTGTTTTCTTGATACTTTTCTCCAAAGCAACCAGACGATTTTGACCATTTTCGGCATTTTTGAAGTTCACATGACCCCTAATTTAACCCCTCTTGATTAGCGCCATTTTTCTTTTGGTTTTTACAATATCCTCCCCTACTTTTTCCGTCCCTTGGAGAGGATCTAAGAATGGAACCCCGACCTTTGTACCGAGTCCTCTGGCCCTTCCTCTCCAACAAGCCGGTCTTCGTGCCCCCTAATCATTTTATTTATTTCGCGTAGGTTTTCTTGTTGATTTATGATTTTCATATAATAAGGACATTTGAGATTACTTTTACATAAGTACGATTTTTAGCCTTTCCTGTTATTGAGTCGTTTACGCCCAGTTTTATGATTGTGGGAATCTCAGTCACTTAAAAAAATATAAAAAACCGGACTTCTAATATCATTTCTCTGTTTTGACCCAAAGCACATAAAAATGAAGTCCTTGAACTCCTTTTTAATGGATTTTAATTATCTGGTATTATTCCTTATCGATCTTGGCATTTTATTTTAGTTTCAAATAATTTTTATCGAATTTTTTAAAATAGAATCCAGATTTTATCTTTCTGTTTATTTATTTCACTTTATCGCCTATGCAAAATGATTCATTTGTTTATGAACTTTTTTTTTTTAATTAGTTAGGTTTTTTTGAAAAAAATTATAATTTTTTAGGCTCAATCCCGATGGCTCGTTTATTTACTCGTCGTCTTCTGAAGATGAAGAACCGAAGAAGAAGCCCAAGCCGCAAAAACTGCCAAGGCTGAAGAAAGTCTTCACTTTCTCAGAGGGGAAGATTTCTTCTAAAAATATCGATTCTGACGAAGAAAACAGCAGGAGTCAACCCTAAAATTATGACTCCTCCAGAACTATTTCGTTCATGAGCCTGTAAGTACAATAAGACGCGGTCTTATTTTTAACTGTGGATCATTTTGAATTAAAAATGATGAAAAAAAAATGTTCGTTTTCTTTCCCATACATCTTTTTTAAGGAGATCAACTAGGTTTTAATTACATTTTAAAACTCGAAGGGAGAAAAAAAATCTTGAAAAGTGTGTTAGCTGATGATACGAGATTTAATTACTTATGCTAACGAGTAGACGAATGACCAGATCGTATCTCATTGATTACTTTACGATCCTCCACACTCTCTGGATCCCCAAAACTCGAGGGAAAAAACGATTCTCATTAAAAGTTCTTCGCTGCTGATTTTTAAAAATAAAACAAAAATATTTAAAAGTTGTTTAAAAATTGCTATGCAAAGGAGTCATTAAAAGAATTAAGTTGTCGACGACGTTATCTTTATAACCTACAATTTATTCATTCTCCTAATTATTTTCTGATGTCATTTTAACAGTTTAATCGTATCTTAGGATTGATACACCTATCAAAACTCGCTTCGGTTAATATGAAGAATTTTTACTTTCTAGTGCAGGGTTGAAGATTTTTCATCAGATTCGGTCAGATTCTTTCATAACCTATACGATGATAAGTTATCATCCTTGTTACCTACTGGTTATCAACTCCCAGATATAACTGTTTCTATCGAATTTTGAGTCTTTTTGCCACAAAAAATGCTTGAAAAACGTCTAGAAATGCTGATTTGTACGATGAGTTAAAACGAGGGTTTTTTTTATTGATGTGGTTGAGGGTCCGTTGATCCGGAGGTTGTGTCCGAAAAGAGACTCTTGTGTGACTCCTCGATCTCCAGATTGATCTTTAGGCTCCTTATTATGATAATAAGAGGCGGGCTATTATTTCGATTCAGTTTCTTTAAAAGATCGGGAGAGGTAGATGGATTACCCTTCTCGGACCATTGTCCTCCTCCCTCCATTTAGACTTCTCAAGTATCAACCATTTATTCCACGTAACTTGTCTGAATCGCTTGTTTGTAAATACTCTCCCGGGTCAAATTACATACAAAGGGGATCCCACTGCCTTTTTGTTTCACCGCTACGTTTTCGAGTGATTTACGTTTCACTTTTTCTCGGATAAACTCTACTTATCACGATTTCGAAATACACCATTTTGGCATCATTAAATAACGGATTAGGAACTCATTTATAACAAATTTTGTATATCGAGTAGATTTTTTTGTCATATGTCACCGTCCCATAAATACGCCCCTTAATGAACCGTTTCTAAATAATTCAACAAATAGCCTTGTTAATGGTTCAAAAAAATTTCGACCACCGAAAAACCGCCCACTTCTTCGTGATTTATTGTCGTTTTTTGACGTTAATAAAAGCGTGACATTATGTAATTTGTATATTTTTTTTTTCGGGTGTGAAATTTTTTAATCCTCTGATTAAGATGGCCCTTGGTTTTCATACAGTTTGGACACGCTTGTTCGAATTTTCGGCTATAACTCTTCGGATTATTATTAGACGAGTTTTTCAAATCGGCGTCCCCTGGGAGAAAAATTATTCTAAAATTTTATACTCAAGAATGCACCGAACAGTTATAACGAGCGTACTTAAGGCGGCAATCTTCTGTCCTTAATGAATGACTAAAAACAAAAAACGATGAAAGGAGAGGAGGTAACGACGAACGCTATTCTGAACGGTATTGCATAAAAGTTTTTTGATTTATTTTGCGAAAGTTGTCATAAGAGGGAAGAAAGATGCTTTTAACTATCCATTATGACCGGGCATTATTTTTCATTTTTGTAAATTGCTTAAATTCCAAACGAACAATGAACCATTAAGGACGTTTTAATCGAAAAAGCACTGTTAACTTTGCAGCCATGAAAAATTCGCGTCGACCACTTTTGAATCATTAGATTGTGGGAAACTCTGAAAAAATGACGAAAGGGATACTTTTTAGCAAATCCAGATTCTTGATGTGTTGTTCTCGATATTTTCCATCTGTTGCTAGCCTTGTTCAGTGGCTTCTCTAGAGCACCATGGGTCCTGGATCCAAATATGATCCCATTTCCTTCCTCAATGATTCCCTCATATATCCTCCCCCGATTCCCCTAATTACCCCTTCTCATTATCTCCAATTTAAACTCTCAACCCCCTCCCCCACCAGGTCAGGCCTCCCTAAATTGGCCCCTAGTTTCAGCGGACCACATGGAACTAGCTACCCTCCTCCAGGCCTCAATCACCTTTCATTTTATATAAATTTTTCTCACCGCCTTCAAATGGAGGCTGAAAATTTTTCATTATTGACACAGGCCTCAAAACAGATTAAAAATTTTTAATGAGAACGTATCATAAATGAAGCTGATTAATCGCATTGATCTCTCTGCAAGGGTCTTGGGAGAAAATTCGTATTTACCTGCTTGCATTTAATTAACCTTTTCCCTTTCAATAAGGCAACTCTCGATATTAATGATGAACCTGTCAGATTGTGTGGGATGTACATGCTTCTTTATTCTCCTCCCTATTGTCCCTTGAAAATTTATCGATTATCGAAATCATCAATGCATTAATATTGTCAAATAATGGCTTTATTATCTTTAATAATGACGTTGTTGTGAATATAATTTTTAAAAGTTGATTTAGAACTCAAAAGAGTTGTAAAAATCTTCGGTTTCACATTACATGAGATTAAGCAACGCTTTTTTTTTTTTCGGAAGTTGTAAAATTGATATACGAACAAGTTTCAACATGACGAATTTTTTTTATTATCAAAAATTTTTTTTGAAAAACGTATTTCGGCCAGATCCGGATTTATGATTTTTTTCCCCTCAAAATTTATAGACAGAAATATAAAAAAAGAAAGGTTCGTAGGTGGTCCTGACTCTCTTTTTCATTCTTTCCTCCCTCGCTATTCATGCAGGGTGTCCCGGTTAAGTACGACATAATATTGCGTATCAAACCGTAATGAGACTTGGGAAAAAGGGCAAAAAAATTTACATAACCGATCATCGTTTTATACGTTGGAGACAGTCTTTGCACTTTAGACTTTAGAACCTCGTCTCAACCGCCCACGTTTCCTTAATATGGTCATCCTAGAAAAAAAAGTTGTACAAACAGAATTAAAAGGAAAAAATCTTTAAACACATCATAAGACAATGTGGGGAAAAAACTCTTCAAAGCAGTACAAAAAAATAATGGAAATTTTTTTGAATTGCTCCTAGAAAAACGAGTTCAAATCTGAAAAAACCTCGAGGCAGCCTCGAGAAGCAGCGGATTTCCTCCGGAAAGGCCTTCCCTAAGCCTATTTTTGATGTCCTCATTATCCCCCCCCCCTCCGCCTCAGTAAAATTAAATGGGCCTCCGAGCCCGGAGCCTCCATCGCACTGACCACAAGCTTCAATTCCTCAGAAATCTGCTAAAGATTTTCATAACCTTAGGAATATTAATCAAGTACATATCAACTCAAACCACTTGATTTTCGCGCCAAAAGTTCAAAATTCTAAAATTAATTTCATCAATGCCCTAAGTAGCTTCTTTTTCGTATGCGGGTTTGATCTGTTGTCAAATGTGAATTCTCAGTTTATGAGCAGCTCCTATAATCGATTTCGACCATCTCCTGCTCTTATTTCCAAAGATGACCGAAATTCCATTTAAGTCCTCAGGAGAGTCCCAGAACCGCTTAGGCGATTTCAACTGTCTTCTACTGTGGTCCTCGGGCAATAATATATTTCCGTCACCATTTCCAACACATCTCAAACTTTCCAGTATCGAAGAAATCACGAAAATTCCATTTAGTCCCCTTAGCATGGGTCCCAGAACATCTTCCGTGTTTTGAACCGTTCTTAATACGGTCTGCGGATCATCAGGACATTCCCATCACCATTTTCAACCATCTCAAACCTTAAGGTTACAAGAAAATCACGAAATGCCATTTAGGCCCCTTAGACAAGTCCCAGAACCGATTTTGAAATTTGAACTGCTATTAACTATGATCCTCGTCCCCTAGGACTTTCCCCGTCACGATTTTTAACCATCTAAACCTCAGGTTCCGAGAAATCACGAAAATGGCCTTTATGCCCTAAGCGAAGTACCAGAACCGCTTTCTCGATTCAAGCCATTTTCAAATAGGCTTCTACCTTTTGAAACAAAAGCTCTAAATACCAAGTCTCCTTAATTCAAACATAATCCTAGCTCGAGTTATCGCGTCGGTGGTACATATATAAATATAGTTATAAAATATATATATATTATATATATATAAATATATAATATATATATATATATATATATATATATAATATATATATATTATATATATATATAATATATATATATCGCCAAGGGTTGGGAATGACCTATATTTTCGTGATCAGGAGATCGTCTGATCACGAATATATAAGCCTCTAAGCCGAAAGCCTCCGTGAGGCGGCCCCAATAGCCTGCTTTCCTCCGGAAATCCGCTAAAAAAACCTGGTAAACGTAAAAGGCTATCGAAATACCGAAAATAAATATCACGATATCGATACAAGTTTAATTAACGTTTCTTTGAAATTGAACCGCATTAAACAAAAATAAAAATCAACTTTATGTGGCTCGTGTCCTTATCTTTTTAGATGTAAATCATGAAATCCAGAAGCCGGAGAGTTGATTTGGGTTCGAAACTTCTTATTACCGACTTAAATTTATGGCCTAATAAATAAACTAAGGTTTAGAAAGTTCTTTTATATATTTTGTTGTCTGTTTGAAGATGTCCGAGGCCACACGGAGAGTGAGACGTATGCAAATGACAAAGACGTGAGACGCAATCTAAAACGTTGGAATTAGCCCTGACAATATCAGACGATAACAATTATCGACAATTACACTTTGTTTTTATCCTAAAAAGAGGATTTATTAAATTCTGGGGTCTATCTTAAGTGACTGTTACATAAAGAGGCTATTAAGTTTATTTCTGTCGTCGAGGGTTGATATTGACGAAGTTTCACATTTTTTTGATGGAAACGTGGGTGGGAAAGAGAGAGTTTTTCGAGTCGATTTTTGCCCGATTGTTTTCCAAATGTGGCGCCTTAGAAATTGCCCTCTTCTCGGAAATAAGGTAAATGAAATTCCTTCTCCATTTTGGTCGTTTTTATGATAAGATTACGTGAGACATGTTTCGTGATTGGAGAAGAATCTTTTGGTATCGTGAAGGCGTCGGAGATGCATTGCTGCAATAAGAGAAAGATTCAATTTTATTGGAAATGGGCATGAAAATCGGCAAGGGTGGACTGGGAACTTAAGATGAGGGTGGGTTTTCAACTAAATTGGGTCTTTCAATGTTGATTTCGGGATTTCGCGAAAAAATAGGCTTTTTAAATGTTGATTTTGATAGAAAATTGGGTCTTTATATGTTGATTTTGGGATTTTTGGAAGAGAACGTTCATTCTGAGGTTTTGACAGAAACTCGGCTCTCTAAATTTTGAAGGTTTTTGGACAGAAAATTGTGTCTCGAGTATTGATTTTAGGATTTTTGATAGAAAATAGGTTTTATTTTGAGATTGTTTAGGTCAAAAGGTTTTTATTTTATTAAAAAAAAATTTTTTTTTTTTTTGTTTTAGACTTCGGACAGAATATTGGCTTTAAAAATGTTGATTTTGTGGTATTTTTGACAAAAAGGTTATCTTTTCAAACAGGTTGAAATCTGATTTTCAAGGGCCCTATAACATGTTCTGTCCACTTGCTCCTCTTGGGTCAGCAGATTCCGACCAAACTGTCGGTTTTTGGCCTCCACACTCCACAGCCAATGTAGCATTTATTTTGGCCAGCTTTAAAGGTCAGATCAAAAGGAAAAGTAAATGCAAAACAGCCGGAAGCATTTTTTTCTCCTCTTATTCTTGATTCTTTTTCCCCCTCAGTTTCCATCACGTCCACTCTCTGAAACCCGAACCGCGCGTCATAAAATCCACGGAGATCATTTTTATTGGCCCTATTTAAGATAAGGAATCGAAAGCTATAAAAATGGTACCTTAAGTAAGTTGTAAATAATAGATTTTTAAAAGAATCCATTTATCTTCTTTCGTAAAACGATACAGGAAATCGAACATAAAATTACGTTTATTGAGGGCCAAAAAAACGTTGGCCCGAAACCGATAACTTCCTCTAGGCATAGGGGATGAGGAAGTGGGAAGTTAGGGGACGTGATGGATGGGTGGGGGTGGTGATGGGAGGGGGTTTTGGTGTTTGTGGAGAGGTCTGTAGACTGTAGAGACTCGAATTTTTGAGTAGTTCGAGTAGGGTTCTTCCCTCCATAGCACATATTAGTGCCGATACGTGAAGTTCGAAAAAAAATTACATTTGAATAAATTTAACGCTTTTCTGCTTTCACGCTCGCCCTCCGTCTTAAAAGGCCATCTTTTTTTGATAAATGATTCAATCTTACCACCCGGATTTCAATTAAAAACACAGTTTTTACGTTAAACCGAATCCGAGCCCTAATAAAATATTCCTTTCGTGTTTTGTTTTATTGTATGCATTAGCGGATTGATCAAAAGCCTCTATTAATAAACAATTTATTCCTTTATCGAAACAATTTCGCTTTATTCCATCTCCCCCCTTGAATAATATTAACCCATTTTGTCGCGAAAAATATCCATTTTAAAGCTCCCGACGATAAATAATGAATCGAATTTATTTTAAAACGATATAGAGAGGAAAAAAACGAATTTTCTTTCGTTTGACATTTTCTTCGACCTAAATACCACGATATACAAAGAAACACCTACTTGTTTAAAAGATTTTAAAAACATTAATCACAAAAAAATTAAATGTACACCCAACCCATTAAAAAAATTAAAGCGGCGTATCTTTGTATTTTGACCCTCGACGTAATTAGAACGAGATTTATTATTGAGGAACATAAAAAAGAACAAATCGACTTCTTAAAAAAAAATTATATTTACAGGTGCCCCTGATCCAGATCAAGAAATATGCCTTATTCAAGGCTAATTGGAATGATTAGCAGTGGCGCCGCAGCCCACGTGCCTTATCCGCAGTTTTTATAATGAATTAAGCGAGGGTGAAATCAATAGTGGGCTACAATTTAGTAACAATGTAAATTATTTCATCGAAAACTCTTAAAATCAACATTTACTAAGCCAATTGCCCTAAGACCAAATAACCCTCAAAAATCAACATTCGGACTTCAGAGAAAATATTCTGCCCTGGTTATCCAAAAATCGACATTCAAAAATATAATAAAAAAATCGTCCGTTTTATAATTTATTTTTATTAAACAGTATAAAGAAGGATAATTTCTTAAAGATGAAAATCTCTGAAAAATATGTCGTACAATTAAATTTTTAATGAGGTTTTGTGTGCTAAAGGGATCTAAAATTGTGATGTGATCGTTATATGGGTTGAGTTGTTTCATTGGAATAAGTTCGGTGATACAACTCATGAAAAATTATAGCAAATTGAAAGTTTCAGTTGTTTCTTTTATCTTGAATCTTATAAAACAATCTTCATTACTGTAAAGTAAGCTATAATTTCTCCACGATAGAAATCGTTTTAAAATATATAGTACGATAAACGTTTTATGGTTGAATAAAATATTTAGAACGTATTGATTTTACCCTCATGTTGGTTCTTAAGTCCATTATAAATAATATCGTTGATAAAATCGCTAGAAAGAGCGTCTCCGCTGTATCTGATCCACACGTCCTGTAACATAACCGTCTCTTCCGACAATTCCATTAAGCTCCTTTTTATAAACGCAAAAAAAAAAAAAACCTGTCAACACCTTTGTTTGAATATTTGTGTTTTTTATTTGTCGATTTTTGATGCCTTCAAGTGTTAATGAAGTAGTCAGCCTTGATTTTTCGTCTTGCACGTTTTTTGTCGTCTTATAATAAAAATTCAAATAACATGTCGAACAAACGTAAAAAAAAGACTATTGGGTCTTATTAACAAGAAAATAACGTGTCCAACAGCCAAGTAGCAAGGTTGAACAAGACATAATAAAATAAGATTTTTTTTTTCAACTTGAATTTCGAAAAACCTACGATTTTCACATCAAAAAGTTTTTTTTTCTCCTTAAATTCCAAAGCCAGATTTAAATAATGGACCACCATGAAAAAGCAAAAGGATGCTTCATTTAATGAAATTAACATAAAAATGTGTCATGTAACGCCTTTGTTTTTAATTAAAAGCCAAACTTTTGTCTTTAAAAAAGCCCTTAATTGAGACTAATAACGACGATTTGTTAATTGTGAAATGTTTTACTTTTGTTATTAATTCAACTCGGCTTGATTTAAATCACCGCTTTATCTTGCGAACTTTTCAAAACGAGCGATTAATCTAGAAAAAAAATTTTAAATCGGGGCAGATCAAAGCGCAATCGGATTCCGCTTGATTTTTGTTTTATAAACTTAATCTTTCATGATTCACTCTACAGTGGCCTTTATCGACTTTAAATTACACTATTAGAGAGATTTATCCATAAATGAATTTAAATCAGTTGAATCACGATCCCTCTTTACAGATCCGCAGTTTGACTTAGAATAATTTGCAGCTTTTTTGTTGTTATTTTAACGGTAAACTTTTAATCTTCTCGTCCTCGATATTACCACCTCATTATCAATTTTACGGTTTCGATCGTATAATTTTAAGACTGAATTGTTTGTAATTTGTTTTTAATTTTAATTGCTTGTGATTATTTCCAGGGAGGAAGTTATTGGTCGACAAATTAATTTTATGGTGCTTTAAACGTTGAAAACCTTGATATTAGGTGATTTTGAAGCGTTCACCTTGGAAGACAAAAAATTTTTGTTTTGAATTTTGATTTTGGGGTTATTGGACAGAAATTAGGGCCCTTATAATGTTGAATTTGGGGTTGTGTGACCTTCATTTTTGGGTTTTAAGACGTGATATTGGTGTCTTCAAATTTCGGGAGTTTTAGACAATCAAATTAGCTCTTTTTATGTAAGTCCTGGGGAATTTGACAGAAAATAGGCCTATAAATCTTGATTTTTCGATTTTTAAGCAGAAAAATGGTTGAATTTGAGGTTGTTCGACAGAAAATGAGGTGTTTGACTGTTTATTTTCGGGTTTTAACAGGGAATAGGAAAAAATCCTTTCCTGATCCGGAAACTCGCTAAAAGAAATAGAGAATTTTCGTGGAACGATATCTATAGAAGAGTTTTTTGTCATGTCGAACGTTGGGTCAATATAAAAAACGAATCCTTTCACATTTTATATGCGCTAAGAGAGGGCCAAAAAAATAAGGTTTCCTTATCTTTTTGTGATTAAAGCACATGCCGACATGCTAAAATGTTAAAACAACCTCCATCGAAAAGAATGCGAGAGCTCTATGGAATGTTGGCGCCCCACCACGTGCCGACTTCGTAACAATTTCTATTAACGTCCATCTCGTAATGAGAAAGCAAATTCACACCTACTACCTCAAATTTTTTTATATTTTTAATTCCATAATATCGTCAGTGAATTAATTTTCAAAAACGTCAGATTCCCGATAAAGTTAACGACTCAATTATGGATTTAGCGCAGGAACCATCGAACCTCTATAATTATTAGATTAATTAAATTTCATTTATTAAAGTCTGCGAGATAAAAATAAACGAGTTTTTAGATAAAAAAAAGACATGCTTGACGACGAATTTATTAGAAATTTTTCATGATAAGTTGTGACTAAAAGGCGAAAAAGTATATTTACATAAATAGGTAACGGAGAAGGCGGTCGATGATTAAATATGTATAGAACGGGCGCCTCAATTTAGTTTGTGCTGTTTTAACAAATTTCATCAACTTTTTTATGATCCCAGAGCGCCCTGATCACGGATAAGTGTCTAAGCCCAGAGGCAAAGACACCATTTTTACTATAAAGACTTTCCCAATTAGCGCATGCGCCCGAGTGGAAAATGATGGTCGAGAAAAGGGGGCCATTGGTTCAGATTCCGGCCATTTTTTTGAAGGTTTTCCTGACATTTTCAACCTCGAATTGAATTTTTCAAAGACTCTGGAAGCCCTCCATATACAGTTTTAGAGTAATAAGTTGTACAAGTCCAACGTTGACAAATAAAAAATGCCATATAAGAAAAGACAGCAATAAAAAAGGATTGGCCAAATCGTCGTCGAATAGTAAACAATCTCACTGGTTTTTTTGTCCTTTTTTTTCCGTGGGCTGTGATTTATACGTGCTGAATCCATAAACCACACGTGAAAGACACCACATCTGACCCGAACCAATTTTAATTGGACAACCGAGACAGAAAAAAAAAATTTTTTTTTTTCCTTTTTTTAGAATTAAAATCCTCCAACCTTTCTCTTCACCTGTCTCGTTCGGTTTAAGTTCGTCTCATTAATATTGCAAATGTTGAAAGAGCGTGTGTTCCAGTCACGCTTTTTCTGTAATTTCAAAGAGGTTTTTGTCTGAGAAAATAACAAAAAAGCAATCGTCCTTATTTGAACTTAACCTGCCCTAATCGGGACAGAATTATTCTGTCGAAACGTCATTTACATCCTTTATAGGTAAATTCAATTTTATTAATTTTCTCTAAAATTTAAACAGAAGCTTTTAAAACTTGATTTATTGGAGGATGTCGCAAACTGGAAGCTTGTTAGCTTCTCTTCACGGCTGTCACTTTTCTTTTCGTTTCCCTTTAAAGATCTCAAAGCGTACAATAAAAGCCCACGGTTTTCTGATAATTTGTATTTTATACGGTATTACACTCCCCTACTTTTTAGCCAGTTAATGAGCTTTTCGGAATGATTTACACGTTTTTGTATCCGCGTGGGTGGAGCTGCCTTGAGAAGGTCGTTTAAAAAAAGACGCCCCGTGTTTACGTTTCTTTTGCTCCTAATTGCAATTTTGTCCTTTTTTAACACTTCATCATTTTTACTTCCTCTTTTTGTTGATTAGCAACTTCATAATTTACTCTAATAGTTAAAAAAAGTTATGACAATGAGAATTCAAAAGAATTTTTCCTCAGTATTGATTGATTTCGTCGAATTTCGCTAGACAATGTAATGACCCGACGTTCTTGTAGTGATTTTTCTTTTTATAATGAAAGGATCGATTTCAATTTTAAATTTTGAACATGGGAATCTACCGAATGAAGAAGTAAATAATTTGTTTTCTTTCCCTTCCGCCTGTTTCTTTTTCGTTTATGAAGGCGGTATTGCCAATGTCGGCTCGTTTAATATACGGGAGAGCCGAGGTAAATAGGCGCCCAGAAATTCCTCCCTTATTAAAATCTATTAATTTCAAATTACGGTTTCTTTTTTGAACCGTAATCGTTTAAAATGAAAAAATTCTTCGATGAAGAGGGGAATTTTTACGAACAGAAAGACACGCGTCCGAAGGTCAACGAACACGTATTGGAATTGTCGAGGATTTTTTTTAAAATTTAATAAAATCATCTTCCAGCCAGGAAGTCCAAGAATTTAAACGGTTCTTCATGAAGAATTTGAAACATTTAACCAAGTGAATTTTTAATGGTATCATAAGTGGAATGTGAACCAGAAACAACTTAAAATTCTCTTTTTTTACTGGGGCCTTTATAACTTTATTTTGTGGACGAAATTCTGATGAAGTAAAATTTTTTCATTTTATTGCATTTTTCATTAGGACATCGGCACAATTTCTGCTTTTTTTAAAAAATAATTTGCACTGCCAGAAATGTTTAAAAACCGCAATCAAAGATTTTTTCTCATTATAGGTAGGCCTACCATCTCTTGTCCATTTTTCAGTTTATAGCCGCAAAAACAGTCGTTTCTACCCATTTTTCATTGTTTTTTGACAGGAGGTAGCTAGATGGTCCTAAAGCCATCAACATAGCCAATAAAGCGGGGACAATATTCCTCCCAGGAGACCTAGAATCCCCCATTTCTGAATCGTTGACTGCAACCCTTTGTTTATAAGGGGGTACCATCACCTAGATGTGCTTTTTGATTTTTTTCCCCTCACGCTAACAATTTTATACTTAACATCGAAAATTTAATGTTATATTGGAGTTATAAAAAAGGATATTTTGACATATTATAAGGCTGTTAGCTAACTTGACACAAGGGGTAGAATTAGGCTGCCTTTTTATTGTTAATTTATATCCGAATCGACATTTACGCCTTGAAAAAGCTCCATTGATTTACGGTCGATGTCCCCCTTCTGGAATTCGGTATCGGGACGGTAAATTTACAAGACTATAAACAGTTTATAGACGAAAATATGTTATGTGGGAGAGGCCTTTTTTTATATTTCGTTTTTGAAGTGCGAGACCACCCAATATTGAATTTCTCCCTCACATTGTAATGATTTTCATGGAAAAAAAAGTTTTTCTAACGGATTTTCGAGTCAATCAAAAACGTGTAAAATTGTTTAAATTACGACCTGACACGCGTGTATATGGTTTTTTGTGACTGCGTGAAAGGCAAGTGAATCATAATAGTTCCCTGTGTGCGGTCACTATAAAGTTGTCGACTTTATGCCCCATTGGATACCATTCGTTATCTCCCATGGTGCCTTTTACCTTTAATTATAACCGTTATTTCATATAACCCTCCCCCGGACCCCTCATCCGTCTTTTACGGCTTAATTATAATGGTCGGGTTTTGTTCTTCTAGAAAACATAACAGTCAATCAACTTTTACATTGACCCTATGCCAGTTTATGGTTTATAAGCAAAATCTTAGAACTTCATTACATGCTATTTAAAACAAATATAAACTTTTTTTAAAATTACAATTAGGTCAAGGTTTTAAAAATTTCATTTCTGAAAAGTAATACAGTGGATTATGTGTTTTTCTTGTTTTTTGACTCTCTTGTGATTTGTTGCTACTGAAAGATTCTGTTACCTCATGCTAAAGAAAGGCAGAGCCATTTCGATGGGCTTGTAGTTTGATGATTTCTATACGCTATAGTTAATTACATCATCAAAAAAACTGTTAATAGCAAAAGTTGTTAAATGCCTTAAGGAGAAATTGCGTAACGTCTGCACGGGTAACAAGTACTTTGATGTTTTCAATTAGGTAGCTCGGTTAGGTGCTCTACTAAATCACCTGAGATAAAGAAGGGAGCGGAGAGGAGGAAAACCGGACCATACTTCACTTATAATGAATAAGTAATAGAGCCAGAGACTGTCGATATTTTATAAAAGAAGAGAGCTATGTATCCGGTGGCTTCCCTTCAGGCACCGGCCATAATTTCTTCTCCCCTACCTTGAACCTCGTACATGCTCGCCTCGAATAATCATTTGTTAATCCTATTCGTGATAAAATTCCACGTGTGCATTACCTAAAGTAGCATTTCACTGTGACCATAACCAATAAACTTTTTTTTAAAGAAAAGAAGAGCAGAGGTATTTCAAACCTTGTTCTCTTAATGGGGTAAACGTAAAAAAAAGTTAAAAAAAAAGGTAAAAGCGAGCGCGTTTTACTTCCAGAAATAAAGAGAAGAGGCTTGGAAGATCCGTTTTTTCCGAGAGGCGAACAAAAGCCGGTCTTCTTCTTCGGACGCGACCGGGAACGTCTTTTATAGACGACCGTTTAAGGTTCGTTGCATCAACGGTAAATAAACAGATAAGAGAATCGAAACCACCTCGCCCTTCTTCCATAGACTCGTTGAAAAACACCTCTTTACAATATTGCAAGTGATGTTTCACAACCCGAAGACATCTATTACAAGAGCTTGTAGAGCATGGAACAACATTAGTCACTTTCCATGAAAAATACAACTATTTACATCATTATGGTAAAAACATTTAACTGTTATAACATTTTTTTCATTGAAATCGACTCGTTTGAATATAAAATTAGCATTAGATAACAAATAGGTTTTAATTTTTTGCAGCCTATCAATCTTTCTTCTGTTTCACACTAAAGTCTTGGCGTCTTCCTGTTATTTCAACCCAAAAGTCCAGACGAAATTACGTACCATGGGAGTAGTAGCACTCTTTATCCTCAAGAAAAGTGCAGATTGTGCAGAACTACAGAAAAGGGGCATTAAAACACTGCACTCTTGGAGATAGATTTATCAATTCATGCTCCGGCAAAAATGGTTTTTTCATATGTCGATTTTAGATAGAAAGGGGTGGGGAAATGGAAGAGGAACCCCAAAACTCGAACTTATTTAAAAATTTGCTGCCCCAACAGATTTCTCCACAAAGACCAAATACCCTTTCCCTAAACATCACCTCCCCTCACCCTCCCCCCAATCTTCCACCACCCTCCACTACCTCCCCTATTGATTGTATTTCGTGAAGACTGTAAAACCTCTTTTTTTTCCCTTTAAATTTGATTCCTAACAAACTTTTTTTTTCCCACCCAAAGTATTGTGTTTGAAATCAATCGTGAAGAGCCAGTTCTTAGCAGAGGGAGTGTCAACGTTCCAATAAAATTAAATTGAAAGGAAATCTAAGGTTCAATAATGAAGCTAAGAAACTTGAGATTTTATATTTCAATTCAATAAGTTTAGAATTTATACTGATTCTCAATACAAAAACCTCCCACAAGGATTCTGATTAATCAATTAATTCTAAACGAAAAAAAGGCCTACACTAAAAACAATAATAAAAAAGGTATCATTTCCCGAGATCTGGATTGATCGGTCAGACAATGCGTGGGTCAAACAACGGCTCAATCGGGGTCGGAATCACCTTTGGCGGGGGGAGTCCTTGTGGAAGTTGGAACAAAGGGCGTATATCATGTATTTTGTCGGAGTAAGTTGGATTAATACACGGTTATAAATTTCCACGAGTACGAGAAGGGAAAAACCCTCCCCTTAATTTGAATTTATGAAGTCTTCAAAACCCCCTTTTACACGCAACCACTTTATTTTTTTTAAAAACCAGCATTTGTGTCCTTTTATCCATCCGAGCGTTCTCTTCGTCATTACCGGTTTTGTCGCAAGGTTGTCATAAATCCGCACTCTTGATTAATTCAGTTTTTACCCCCGCAGAAGACCAGTCTATCAAGTTAAACTTCTTGATTGATTTTTTTTTCATTTACTTTTTCATAAAATACAACAGCTACTACATACCACATTCCTAATTAGGAACAATTATATTTTTATTAACAAAAAACAAGATCATTGAACGCTCTCACACCATTAAGCCACTGTTTCTTAAGTAACTGCATAACTGTGTTATATTGAGAATCGAAAAATCTATAAACGCGTCGGCGTTCCGCCCCACCAAGCAGTCATGTTTACTGGACCAACCTGACCAAGCTGACCAATCCCTGACCACCCTGACTAGTCTAACAAGCCTGGCAAGAGTAACCAGCATGACCAGCCTAACCAGCCTAACCACTTGGCTGGCGAGAAGTTGGTATGTATCATAATATTATTGGGTGTTTTTTTGCACAGAATGTTTTTGGGATTTGCTTTATAACCACAGCAAATTAATTTGGAGAGTCAATTAAGTTATAAAAGGCTTATATAAAGAAATAAAATGTTTTTTATTTTGAGCGGAGTCCGTGTCCGTTGGACGATTGGAGACCCAGTATCTGAAACACGTCCTGTTATCAGGTCTTGGAATTAGATAAGGATCGGATGTGGTGATGTGTCGCCTCGTTAGAGTCACCCCTCGGGTAATTAACAGGACGTTGATTGCTTCGCTCTCGTACTACACCGGCCTCACCTTTAAATTGGACCAAGGACTTGTGTCCCCGCTCCGCCCCTTATCTTGATACATTCTCATCACCACTATCTGTTACTGTCACCCGACCCACAACAAAAAAAATCTCTATTTCTCACACAGAAAAAACGATTTTCGAAACCCTGTGGGCCGAAGTTTGATAAAACTGTTTTTATTGCGTTTTGACAGCATTCTTGGATATGCACCGAGGAAAGGTTAAACGGTGCACAATGGGGGGAGATAAGGGATAGAAAAGAAGGCGAGATTTTCGCCCTGGGAGAGAGAGAAAAAATAAATAAAAGGGATAGAGTGCATTTTCTGATTCTCTTTTTAAGAGGTCTTCCGACTGGGTGGGCCTTTATATTTTGATAAGGATTACATGGGTGGGATAAAGGAGCCCACCAACGTGTTAACTGCAACTAAATGATCCTCATATCAAATTGAACCAAAAAACACAAAACTTTCAAATCCCCTTAATCAAGTAATTTTTGTAGGGGTCGGAGAAGACCCGAAATTTTTGAAAGAAAATGTTTATTGAGCCAACTAAAAACGATGACGGTCCTTTCAGATATTTAAATAACCTTTCTCCATTTAATGACGTAATAACTCTCTTTAAAAGCATTAAATTTTAAACGTTCAATAAAAACTGATTTGTCGAAAGGCACGGACAGTTTGCAGCTTTTTAATGAAGTAAGAACTAATCATTCGTACTTGAGCTGAATAAATAATCAAACACCCTTTTCATTAATCTCGTTTATCTTGAATTCATTTACTTTTGATTAATACACGACTCCAGGAAACTTTTTAAAAGTTTATTTTTAGTATCTCGTTAAACCGGACGCGATATTCAGTAAAGTGGTTCGCTTTAAAAAGAAAAAAAAAGTTGACAATTCTAGTAACTGAGTATGAAAGAGCTTCCGATAATAAAAAAAGGCTTTTGCATAAACATGAGGGTTTTGAAAAAAACAAAAAAAAAAGAGGTGAAAGTTGTAAAATTAGATCGAGTATGCGAGAGGGAAAAAATGTGAAAAGTTAAAGTTCACGATCGCCTTTGTTTAACAGAAGCAATAAATTTTCAAAAACGCTTTGTCCACTCTACCGTTTTTTTGCACCGTGTGAGAACTGTTTTATGGGGAGACTACCGAAACAGCGAGTTGTCGCCTTCTTCGAAAAGGGGGAAAAAAAATCTACGATCTCTTTGTGGCCAAAGATCGGAGTCATATTTGCAGCCATATAAGGAACACGAAATTTCCTTTTCCAAACGCCGATAATTCCCCTCTAAATCTTCACCGAACGTGAATTTATAACGGTCCTTTAATCCATTTGAAGATTGATTATTCGGATTTTTTTCACCTAAACCGACTAATTTGAGGGGACAAATGGCTCAGGAGGAATATATAAATTCTCACAAGGTTTAACCTTCAGTAGAGTGTGCCAACGATTTTTATCTCTTTGACATCGACATAGGGAGACCAGTAAAATCGTCGAATTTAAAACGAACTATCAAAAGATCAAGATTCGCGCCATCAACAAACTAAATCTTATCCTAGAATCTCGTCTCGTTAATATTTCAACATTTTTTTTCTTTTTCGTTTTTTTGATAAAAATCTTTCTCATTAAACTTTCCTGGTAAAATCCCCCACGGAAGATATACGACAATGAACGACTGCTACCTAAACGCGTAACGTAATTACGTCGTAATGTGGAATGCTGGGCGGGAGAAGCTACATTTCATGCATTACAACCTCTCGTGAATCTTCGTCTCGACATTATAAATAACACGAGCCATTCATATTATTCGTTAATATCTCTTGTATACGATTCTTAAATTACACCGCCAAAGACCTCCGCTAATTATAAATGATATCGGGGGATGAAAAACGTTCCGAGGAAATTAATTTGAAACGATTAATGGGCTAATTAGGTAAATGCCCAGTTTAAAGTTCGTTAATTGAACATTTATAGTCGTGTAATGAAGCAAAATAATTTTCAAGATTTTAAATAAAGATGAAGAGGTATATAATTATCAAAAATTCCCTTCTCATCCTCTATTAAATTTCTTGATGGCATACTAACAAATACGTTTGTTTACAGTGCTTCAAAATAATGAAAAACGATAGGGGACAAACCTAAGCAGCTAGTGCAGCTAAACAGTACTGAGATTTCTTAGAGGTCAGTCCACTAGTACCTATCTAAACATTTTGCATTTCGAGAAAACCTATCAGATAAGAGGGATGTCCTCTATTTCTGCATCGCATGGGGCCTTTCCTAAGCAGAGATAATCATACATTGCAGAAAATTCAAAAGAAATCATAACCTTCAATTCTATGAACTATTGTCTATTACTCACGCATCTACTAGCCTAGCACTTACTATAGGCAACCCCTTTCTTCATTGCACTTGCGTTTTTGATATCAGATAAATACTTTTATATGAATCATTAAGTCATGGGACCTACCTATCGCTTGTAAAATGTGCATCGCTTTTCTTGGAAACCTCTAGGCCATTTTGCAAATAGTTTTTAGTAGTAATCAACATCAAGGAGGATATTAAAGCGTCTTCCCGTTTTTAATTAGCTTCTTAATTTAAAAGGCATTCTTTAAGTTTCCTTCTGTTCTTCGTAGCAATTCGAATTAAACTTTCCGGTTAGAATGGCTAACCTTTCTCATTAGCGCGCACTAAGTCACATGTCTAATTACCATGTTTATAGTGGGCCTTAACGAAGTGCGACAAACTCCCTCAACAACACCGAGTTTTACACAAGGGTTTGTTAATTGCGTAACGATATACGAAAGATCCCCTTCCCCCCTACAGACCGTTTCGACTTATCGCCTTCAGGCGATTTGCATTACCGGTACTGCACCGTGGAGAAATGCTATGATTAGGCAAAGACATACTACTTCTATACCTTATCATTTGATATTGGATACGGGCTAATAACAAACATAAAACCCCGAGGGTCTCGCGAAAATTATGTCCAGCACCAAACATCTATAAAAGGAGAAAACTACAATGATAACATCAATTAAAATACTCGTTTCATTACCTTCTTTTAGAAAGCAAATAAACGCCTTAATTTCTTCATAAAGTTCTCATCAAGAAAGTAACGTTCTCATAAAAGCAATATTTCCGAGATCGATGCTAAGAGTCATCTTGACCTGAGTAGCTCCTGAAATTAGCAACAAAAAATTAATTTCCCCACCATCATAGTGCTGATTGAAAGGTTATTCAATATAAGTAAGGCGTTCACCTTAATTATGTTAAATAATGAAGTTAATCCTGATAAATCGTATAAGGTCTTTATAGCCTTTATTGAACGAGATCGTTGGAAATTATTGCGTGATTTTTCTTCTAGTTCTCGCCCATTAGAATACATCGTCTCCTCTCAGACTGTAACAATAAATTAACCTCATGCGACATCAATCTGTAAGGGCGACAGACAGACCATGTCAAGACCGGTGCGCTTGAAATTTAATATAAAACAGGACTTTCGGCCCCATTCCTCCACGACGTTAATAATAATGTCGATTTTACAATTATATGTTATAAATCCCTCAATGGACGGAATCAATTTATCAGGGCTGTAATGCTCCGTTTACTTTTTTACCTCACGATTCCCTTATTGGTTTTCCTTCTTCAATGGTGGCCTTTTATATAAAAACATTGAATCTATTATAATTTTTTTTCTTGGAATAAAACGTCTAGCAAAGGAAATACTGTTTTGATTTTAATCAGGCCGAAATTTAAATATAAACTTATTTTTTTCATCCTATAATGAATTTTAAGCCTTCAGGGTGTGCGTTGTCATTCAACTCATTTTTGCCACGCCCTACTGACTTAGTAGAGGAGTGAATGAAATAATTACTGCCCTATCATTCATAGAAAATTAAAATGTGTTCGCATATTTAAAAGATATTTTATTTTTTGGGCAAATGCTTTCAAATCGTAAAATAGAAGTGTGAAAAAGCTAAAATGCCCAAAAAAATAAGAAGAAAAAAAAAGTTGCGTGACAATGCTGTATCGAAATTGTGATCACTTGATTCAAAAACTGCCCAAGGATCGTGCGTATAATGCATTAAAGTGCACGAACAGGTTTTTAAACCGAATTGGGACCTTAGTCCTCCCACACGCTCCCCCTCAATTCGGTCCGCGCGAAACGCACCAATTCCAAAAAAATTAGCCCATTAGGAAAAACGGCCCCTAATTAATTCTAGGTGTGACTTATTATGTCAAAGTAGAGTTCAATCGATAAGTCCGGCCCCGAATGGTGATTTATAGGGGGACGTGTGGGTGTGACCAATACGGTGGTTGGAAGGCTCTCTCACCGTAGAGGTGGAACAGTAGCATTAACATAAGTAGTGGATTCAGATCAAAAGATACGGACACTACATTCATCTGAACTTGTACCACTCACATGAAGCGAAACGATGGAAAGGGCTCTGTCTCCCACTCACCTGTTCCCTCATTAGCTAGCCCCATTAATGTACTCCCAGTTTAAAAAATGATTTTTTTAAAGGGGAAAGGCGAGAAAGATCAAACCCAAAGATATTCGAGTATCCATAAAACACACGATCGTTCAAAAAACAACTTTAATCGAAAATTTAATTTTGTAAGCTCACTGCAGAAAATTCAAATGTTGGAAGCAATATTTTATACCTTTTCCCTCTTTATACACATAAAAATCCGACTCAGCATCATAAAAAGTCGTTTAAAAGCGAATATGTCTGTCAGTAAGCCCTACTTAGCTAAGTGATTGCACGATTTATCGTTCCTGTGATGAATTATTGTGGATTAAATTTAATACTCTTAAAGAGCCTCCTACACGACAATGAACTCCTTTTATAAATCTTAGGTCAAAAAGAGTACATCTGATCCGTTAAAATCGTGTTAAACGGTCCGTTTATCATCGAATCAAGTGTCTGAATTTTATACAGATTTGGATTCATTACTTAAAAAACCACAAGAAATTGAACTTCTTGAGGTAGACCATACAGAATCGACAAAAACTATGTCAGGAAGGCCTTTTTAAGGCTAAAAAAATCAAAAAATTAACCTAAAACTAGTTCAGCGTTTATCAGATCGAAGTATTAGTCTTTTAGCAGCACTGAATGTGAAATTTTGTACCTAAAAGGTCTAGAAAATTCAAATTGACTAATTAACTCCTATGGAGTTGAGGGAGTGGAGTGGTGAAAGAATGAATGGAGATGATACCTATAAAGCTGTGACCAAGTCGACCTCTAGAAAGTTAACCATTACCTAATTAAACAAGAATAAAATTTATTCAAGGTGTTTATCTAACATTTTAAGTACGCTTTAAATTTAAAAGCTTGCGAAACTTTTCAATCTAAAACCTTTAACGTTTCAAAATAATCGATTAATTATGGAAAAGCCTTTTTGTTAAAAAAGTGTTTTTCTTTTAAATAAATGGAACGCCTCAGGTCTGAATAAATAATGAAAAATAAAAATAGCCGGTGGAGTACGGCTTCTGGTAGGTGCGGGCTGACACGCTAATAGTGTATACCATTTGAATAAGACAGAAACAGGAAGATTTATTGCCGTGAATATAATAATAAAAGAAAAGAATTAAAATGTAAATATCATATTACATTCTACAATGGAAAATAACTCATGCTTATTAGACACACAAAGGGGGCATCCTTTGTGTTTTGGAGAAAAAAAAATTCAATTATTGTCGTGATTAACGTCTCTTGGCTACCGATGACAAAATGTATTTTAATCTCGTCATATTTTCTTCTCTTGGGTGGTCTACGTACGTTGTATGCAGTAAATTACACAGATAAGGAAATTTTGTATTGACTATGGTTGTGCTGCTAGGTGAACGCCTGGGAAGGGTCGGATAGGAATTTACCGGTCCGGGAAATTCTCATAATGCCCCCTCCCCCCTTGGAAAAAGTTTAAAAAAGAGCCTCTCATGTCCAAAAAAAGACGAAAACTCAAGCCTAAGGTACAACTTCTAGTCAAAAGAGCCCCTAATGTGCAAAAATCGAGGTAAAAAAGGGCCACCAACGTCCAAAAATTGAGGTAAAAAGGGCACCTAGAGTTCAAAGAGGATCAAAAACCAAGCAAAATAGGGCTTTTGTAGTCGTAAAGGTACAAAATCTAGTCAAAAGAGCCCCTGATATCCAAGAATCGGTTCCCGGACGTAATACACGGCCTATTGTTTTATTTTAGAGGTTGGACAAAATGCACTATCGCCCCGGACAAAATACACTATATCAGGTAAAAAATCAGGTAGAAAAGCAGGTATAATCTCAGGTAAGGAATTAAAATTTAAAATCGGCTCCCTCTGAACCCACCGACTTGAAATTTTCAGGGCTTCTTGTATTAGAGAACCGTTACTTGGTATCACCTTTCTACTCATAAAAAAAGTTAGATTTCGGTGTGGAGGGTCTTCGAGCTTTTTTCAAATCATCAATTTTCCAAAAAAATCTTGAAAACCTGGATGTTTTCTGTTCGAGACACCTTATAAATATTTTCACCATTAACAAAAATTAATCGTCTTTAAGAATCGAGTTAACCAACTCGCTGCATATTAGTTCGGAGCTTTGCTCGCGAGAGGAAAAAAATATCCCTCTAGAGTTATAAGACTTAAAGCATATTGGTTCATCCGATCATTTATCCAAACTTCATCACTCTTTATATGCTCTAGGTATAATGATTTACAGTGTATTTCGTCCGAAAAAAAGGTTCAGGAGACCGTGTATTTTGTCCAAGCTAAAGGTCGCATCAGACCGTGTATTTCGTCCGGCTTATAGTGTATTTTGTCCGAGAAAAGTAACCCAGTGTATTCTGTCCGTTTACCCCAAGAATCGGGGTAAAAGGGCCTCTAGTGTACAAAAAGGATCAAAGCTCAAGTTAAAAAGGCCCTTTGTAGTCGTAATAGAACAAAATCTAGTCAAAAGAGCCCCTACTGTCGAAAAATCGACGTTAAAAGGGCCCCTAATGTCAAAAAATCGAGGTGAAAAGGGGCCCTAATGTCAAAAAACCAGGTAAAAAGAGCCCCTAATGTCGAAAAATCCTGGTAAAAGGAGCCCCTAATGTTCAAAAATTAGGGTAAAAAAGGCCCTTAATGTAAAAATAAATAAATAAAAGAGCCCCTAATGTCCAAAAATCAAGGTAAAAAAGGCCCCTAATGTAACAAAAAAACACAGATAAAAAGAGCCCCTAATGTCAAAAAATGGAGGTTGAAAGGGCCCCTAATGTCAAAAAATCCACGTAAAAAATCCCCATAATGTCCAAAAATCCAGGTAAAAAGAGCCCTTAATGTTCAAAAATCAGGGTAAAAAGGGCCCCTAATGTCCAAAAAGGATAAAAAATCAAGCTATAATGGCCCATTGTAGTCGTAAAGGTACAAAATCTAGTCAAAAGAGCCCCTATTGTCCAAAAATGGAGGAAAAAAGAGCCCCTAATTTCCAAAAATCGTGGAAAAAGGACAAAACTCGTGGGGGAGTTTTTTTTTTTTTTTTTTTTTTTTTTTTTTTTGTATGAGTTAATAGTTATTTTAATTATTTGACAGTTTGTTATTCATAAAATAAAACCGATCCCTGATAACGATCAAGCTTTCAACAAATTAATTTGCGTCCGTCCTTCAATTAAACGAAGTGTTGATCGGTAAGTGTTTATCAAAAGGATGATTCAGTTTATTTCATTTCGTATTAACATTTTGATCTCGATGAAAAAGCCTAGATAAGAAACACTCAAAACCCCAAGATAAGCCAAGCCCTAAATCTGACAAATTAGTTTTCGGAACCGTGATGGAATCCTCGTCAAAATCAACAGGTTCAGATATAAAAAGTTCGATTAATCTTGTTTGACCGTTTATTAACATTTTAAGCGATTCAAGTTTTTTTTGGACCTCTCTTCCAATTGTTTAGCTTCTCAAGGTGTAGAGGAGAACAAATTAACACCTTCGTCCCACATCGATCAAGATACCTCGTCATTACAAGGCGACAGATTTATATCATGTCTTACTAACTTGGACCCTCGAGCCACAAAAATATTTTTAAAATTACCCTTTATTTTGCTAAGGGAAGAAGGTATTTTTTTAAAACTGATCTATCGCCTGACTATGTCCTTTAATTGATACACTGTTTATTCACACCAAGCCGTAACCTTATATCAAAATATAGCCAAGAGGGACTCAAACTTTATAATGCAGCCCGAGCAGGTAATTTTCGTTGTTTATTTTTTAAATAACTTAAAAAAAATATTGTATCGAGTTCATTGCTTTTAAGAGGGTATATTATCACTTGACCCGCACGTTTATTTATGTCGTTGTTAAAAAGTTGATAAACGCCCTCCATATTAGGCATATTGTGACTCGACCTTTTGAACAAATTTCCCTCCCTCGTTAGCAATTCAGTTACACGCAATTTACTCCGTAAATTTAGAAAGCGTCCGCGGTCTTGTCCTCCCGGAACAATCGACCTCTTTCTTTTTCGCCATTTACAACCTCGGACGTTTTCGTAAATGCAAAACGGAATTTGGCTCGTGCCACTGTTGTCGAAAAGGTCAATAGACTCGGATCATTAATTTTGTCTTCTAATTAATGCGGTAGTTAAATGTCGATTCGGTATGCGAAATGTAATTAATATTTAGTTCAATTTTTCATCCTGGATTGATGTCCCTTCAAAGTTTTCTTTGAAGCCTTTGAGAAATTAGAGAAAACGCCGAGAATAACGAGTGTTTGCCTGGAGGGTAAGCTCGAGTGTTTGCTCTTCCAGGTTGTGGGAATCTCTCGTGAAGAGGAACCTCACCCGGGTTAATATCTACATAAATAATTTCACACGGTTTCAGACCACCTCCGTCCTCCTACGAGAAACGATCCTCTAATTATAATTATATTTTCTACTAAATACCACCAAGGTACGCAACGATATCCTCGAGCAGTTAATCACGGAAAAGAGAGGAAGAAATAATTTATTTTCTGTTTATTTTATATTTTATACCGTGGAATTTTTCGTTTTGCAAGTGGATATAGGAAACTCGTTGCTTCCAGAGGCTGCCTCGGGGATTTTTTAAATGGAACAGAAGTAAAAATCGTTTGCCAATTGTAATCGACCTTGGTATTTTCGAATTGAAATAGTAAAGAAATTTAAAAATGAGCGGATGTGAAAACGTTTTGAGAACGAGGTAAAGTTAAGCCGGCGGCTTTGTGTACGCCCACCGTTCTTCATTAATTCACAGGATCAAATGGGCAATTAATCAGCTACCGAGCCCGTTATCCGAACGCTGGATGCTATTTACATAGTGCCCTGTAATCATCAAATATCCGGAGGTCATACTTCACCCTTACCGATCAACTTCGAAAATTGTAGAGGTTGAGAAAAGGCGCCGTTCTTCGCTAATTCATTTTCTGTTAAAGCAGTTCGGTGTTGGGTTTAACCCTCGGGGGCGGCTCGGACGTTCTCAGACGAGAAGGCTTCTTCAAAACGGTCACTTTCGATGAAGAAGCGTGACGGGGCCGGAGGGATAATGACTGGTTTGTTAACCGTCTCATCACTATACGCTCTCCGTTCGGAAAAGGAGAAAAAGAAAAAGGCCGCTACCTAACCAATAATATGCTCATCTTTTTATGCAAAGAGGAGAATGAAAACCTCAAAAACAGCTTGCACAAAACATTCTTGTATTGCACTATTGATGTCAATGCTAAAAAATCTCTCGTACTGGCCTCTCGGAGGCAGGAGGAAGGAGGCTGGAGGCAGAAGGCAGAGAATGAATTTTGTTCCTTAAATACGACCGTTTGTCGATATGTTTCCTGAGCCAAGTTGACATGACAGAAACAGGAAAAAAGCTAAAATAAATTGGTTTTAAAGACCCGTAGACGTTTTCCATATTAGTATGAAATTACGAAGGGATAGAATTTTTAGTGTGAATTATAAATCTTGTCATTAATGACGAGATTGATGAATGTCGGAAAGGTGTTAATTTACGTTCGGACACCTCTTCAAGATATGGAACAAAAATGCTTATCAAACATGGCCACTTAAAATGTTAATTCACCCCTTTCGGTCAACATAAGGATGATTGATCTCATATAAACTTTTCATTTTTTAGGGTGTTAGTTTTTTTTTATAATACAGTCAATCTTTCATCACTTTCTTATCTGATCAATGTTAATATATTTTCTATAAAAGCTCTTTTGATCGTTTAAAAAACGAATAAAAAAAAAGTCTTGTGCCAAACGTCGAAATATTAACCGCCCATCGCGGGAGCTAGCACGAGATCTTATTTTTTCAACTTCCCCTTTTTTCGACTCAAATGAAACCGGTCCATTATCATGTAAATTGCCTGTTATACCATTCCTTAATTAAGCGACTTGGAGACCAATGAGGAGGTAATCATTCTCCCAAAGTCGGATTTATAGACGACAAAAAAAAGGACGCTTTTACATTTGAATAACATCATTTTTAAAGCTATGGAAAAGGAGGCGAACATGAAGGATTTCGGGGAGGGAAATCGATGTCTTATTTAAATTCGAGAAGGGTTGCGATCAGAAAATGAGGTGATTTAAAGAGGACTCCTCTAATGAGCAAGACAGGTAGCCTGAAACATCGGTTCCAATAGGACATGTTTTTTTTTTTTTTTATATTCAGCACTATCTTTTCAATTGAAAACGAAGAAACCTGTAGATTTCCAGTAGTTTATTATTTATAGTCTTATTTTGCTCCAACCGATTTCGTCACCTCCAATCGCTCTAATCGCTTTTAATGAGAAAGATTTCAAAATAAAACTCCACAATTTAGTGATATTAAGGAGGTTCTAAAGTGCATAAATGCAGTCCGGAGGAGAGAAAACTGCAATAATGACCGGGCACTAAACCTTCCGCATAGCCGAGGCAAAAACGAGGTGTAATTCACCTACTTGAAATCCATAACGTTTAAACCATCGTTGTTTTAATCTCACTTCTACATGGAAGCTGCATGATGTAATCAAAACATGTTAAATTATTTTCTATAAAAACTCAACACATCGTAAATTACATTTTAAACTATCTCGCTATAACCACAAATTTTCTTGCAAAAATTTTTTTTTCTCACACTCTCAAGTTTTATGATGTAAATCAGTTTAAAAATCTTCTTAAGCTTTTTATTTGCTTTAAACGTCCTTAAAAACTAAAGGGGAAAAAAATTAATAAAATGCCGATGCGGGGAAGTTATCTATCATCTCGGCATAGGAACAAGCCACCTCCTGCTGCCTTGTCAGATTTTTTCGAAAACGGATTCTCGAAAACGGATTTTCGATCATAATTCTCGCTGTCTCGCTGACTCGTAGTTTTCGATATACAGGACCCGGACCTTGTTTGAAAATACGTTGTTTTATCTTTTAAAAGTCACATAATTTCCTTTATTTTTAAGAGGCATCTAGATGTTTTCAGTTATCGTGATCCTGGTAGTGTGTCATGTGAATTTTGAAGCATATTCAACGATTGAACCTGTAGACTTCATGATTTTGGCTGCTTTTTTCTTCATGTTTCTTCATGTTTTCTTCAATCATTTGCACTAGAAGCTTCCAATTCACCACCTCATTCATTCCTATGGTTTTCTCCTAATCTAGTTCAAAGAACGATTTGAACTGCAATTCTATTGATTTTAGCCGTTCATCCCTGTATTTGTCATTTATGCTTGTCATTCATGCTTTCACCCCTCCCCAGCCACCTTAAAACTATGACAAGTACTACAGACTTTCAGTAGTGAAAACATAAAAGAACACACAATAAAAACCGTCCTTTCAGAATCTAAAATGGAATGTTTATTTCATTTTGTTTATAAAACATTCATTGTGAACCGAAAAAGGTTAGGCAGTAATGACGGAGATTTCAACTAGGACATGAAAGTATGCGAGGAGCGCCCACTGAGGATAGAAACGACTCGACTCCATTCACAATAGGACCGCTGATAAACTATATTGTATCCTCAGATCCACGATATCCTCAAGAAAGCCTTGTCCTTCTTTTTTTACTTTATGAACACGTATTGAGATGTCGGTCGGTTTTTCTTTTTTAAAAATATTCTCCTTTAGACAATATAGCGATTTCATAACTTGATTTAGAACCTTCTTTTTAATTTATTACTTTTAACAATAAAAAAAAGATGCATAATTATTCTATATTTAATGTACTGAGACTAAAGAAAAAAATGAAGAGACACGATGAGACCCCATGTAGCTGACAAGACTAAATTAAAAACATCGCATAATTGTTTTAAATATTCATCATTTCTCTATACAACTTTATATTTTTAGTGCCCGATTAGCGATTCTGATTAATTTTAGGTGTGGAAAAAAAATATCTCCCTATTTTTGATAAGGAGCGAAAATAATAAATGAGGGTAAATTTAAATTTTAAATTTTTCACGGTTCCAATTAACTCCTATTTTGAATATCGGGAGAGACAAAAAGGGACCGGAAATTGAAGTTTTACTTTCATCTAAAAAAATTCTTTTACAAGAAATAAATTTTTGGAAAATTTCACTTTCATATCCGAAAAAATGATGTGGCCGTTGTTTTTTGGATTTTCTCACACATTAATAGTGTAATGATATAGAGGAGATCGCAATAAACACACGTTTATAGAATGATTTGAGTATTTACTTAAAGTCACGTCTTTAGAAGATAATGAGTGTTTTTAAGAATTTTTATGGGGCCCAAAATGAAAAAGAAGAAGAGGGAAAAAAAGGTCTTTTGTCTGAAATAGAGGCGGCTCCACTGTGAGAATTCTTTCTGGAGCAGCGTGAATCTTCTTCGGGAATCGGCGGCGTCGTTGAGGACGTCTTCGGAGAGGCTGAAAAATTGATGGGCGAAACGGTCAAGAATCTCCCCCCTCTCTTTGATAGGATATGGGAGTTTCCGTCCGGGCACACAATGGCCGAGAATGTTAATTGCGGCTGTAACTTATTTACTAAAAGTCCCCTTCCCGATTGATCCCCCTTCTTCGTTTTCTTTATTTATTGCTTGTAAACACGGATTGATGCCATTGTTCCGTCCCGATCCTCTGAGCCAATTATTCGATTGATTTAATTGTTTTATTCAGCTCAGGGGCCGATATAAAAAATATCGGCTAACCCCATCCATAAATAAATGTAGGGGAACAGTTTTACGTTTTTTCAAAAGCCAAGATAAAAAAATGCTCTCAACACATCTATTAAAAAATTTCTAACTTCCATTAATAATACTGTAATGAAAAGACTTAATTGCATGCTATTTACAAATTGACTCATTTCTATCAATCCGCACTTCAGGAAAAAAAAAATTAAACCTTGAAATATAAAACTTATGAATGAAAAGAAAACTAAGTATAATGTAATAAATAAATTAATGATATAAGATTGACCAATTTGTCTCGATTTTATGATTTTTAGCCTCATAATTTACGAACTAATGATATTCTTTTTGAATAAGAATTGCATTTGCCAACTTTGTTTTTTTTTAACTCTATTTCTTATTTTTACAACGTCGATAAAAAAACTGTTATGACAAATAATATTTAAAAGAGGCCATTATAAATAAAATTTTATAATTTTAAAAATATTTTTTTACCTCTTATGTTGCTCGTAGAATATAAAAATGTCGTTTTCATTTTAATGAAGGTGAGGTTCGCTCTTTTTTTGTACAGAAACATGATTTCAAGTGAATATTTTCAAGGTTTTATTTTATAAAATGTCATAAAAAATTAGAAAAATCGTAAAATGACTTGACTTCCTTATCTTTTTTTGTGCATTTAAACCCACCTATGAGGAAAATTAATGCAATGATTATTGAGCAGATAATTCAGACTTACAAGGGGAGGTCACGGTGAGTGGGTCCCCGATCAGGCCATTTTTTTTTTTTTTTTTTTTTTTTTTGGTGATTCTACATCAAAAAATAGTTGACACTTGTCGTAGCGTTTCTTCCAATGAGCCCCAGGGGCAAACTGGCTATTGATTTCTATGGAAAATTGCATGAGGAATCCGATGAAATCAATTAAACAATTTTAGGACCAATATTTTTCGAGTTACATATCGCTAAAAAAACGCTTTTGGAACTAAGTAAACTACCACAGGAAAAATTTTCTCGTCAAAAACCAGTGATCAGTGATCACTAAGGGAAAAATTTTTTAAAATTTTTTAATCTTGATAAAATTGAATATCTAAAGGTTTTTTGGGGTGCTGAGTCCGAATATAATGTTGTTTTGGACTAGAAAATATTTCCTGGGGTAGTTTACTTAGTTCCAAAAGCGGTTTTTTTAGCGATAACTCGAAAAATTTTGGTCCTAGAACTTTTTTAATTGATGCCATCAGATTCCTCGTGCAATTTTACATCGAAATCAGTTTGTCGATTTTGAAAAATATTTGCTGATTACCATAATTTATGAGATTTAAACAAGATCATTATTGTTTTTATTCTTTCCACAAGCATTTCCTGGAAAAACAAAACGATTTGCCAAAGTATTTCTCAATTTGAAAACACTATCAAATCCATTAGTTTTAAAACTAGGTATCGTAATAATAATTTAAAACCATTGCCATGCCACGCCTCAAGAAGTTTCTGATTAGCCTACATTACGCCTGAATATAAAAGTATTTCATGGAGAGAGAAAAAAAAAGTTAAAAAGGTACTGAAAGTGGAGTGAAACTTGCAATATAATTGGTCCTTAAATTATGCAAAAGGATCAACTTTTCTTTCTTTCTCGTTCACAATCGATGGAATGGTTCCATTCGGGTACAAGGCAAGCTCATGAAGGATCGACATCATTCGTTTTATATCAACTTAATTAAGTCATAAGAGCTGGATCGTTTGAATACTAAATGTGCTATAAAAATCCCAGTCGAATAAAAAGTGTGCTTTTAAGTCTTAATGTAAAATAAAATAGTGATTACATATCAAAGTTGATTGCATAACTTATAATTTATGGAACTATTTTGAAAAATGTGCTATGAAGGACCATTCTATTACCTCTGACTCTCTCATCACCCTACCATCATCGACCCTTACCCGCCCCCTCTCGCTCGTCACCTCCCCTACCACCTTCGAATCTCCTCCACCTCCCTGCGCTCTCCCATGCCTCCCCAACACTCCCCACATCCTGAAGGACCTAGAGTATGGTGCTTTGGGAAACGACAGGCTTACTGAAATCTGCCATTTGCTCCATTTTGGTGTTTGTGGATAGATCTGTAGAGCCCGAATCTTTTAGAGATGGGGCTTCTATGTACTACATTTTTTACAGGGTATTATACATAATTAATCTTTTGAGGTTTGTCTAGGATCTTGAGGGTTTTCTCGTTTGTATCCATTGGTGAATAGTTGAATGTAAATCCATTGTATTCTCCCTTTTATGCTAATTCGGTATTCAGATGAACGTTTCTATGTCTCGGAGAGTACGCCGCGTTTAGATAAGTTGGGGCCTATCTGTGATCAGCGGCTATAGCTCATAGTCTGAAATCATATCGTCCTCCCTCCCCTTCCGATACGACTCTTCGAGGCCTCTAATGGTCCGGAGGATCCCCCCCCCCCGTGTAATGGCAGGGACAATTAGAGTGAAACAGTAGACTCGGAAAACGTCCGAAGGGGCCGGTGGGGAAGTAACCTCATGTAAATCATTGCTTTGTCGGCGCAGACCTTCGGTAATAAATACCACGAGCTATTACAGTGGCTAAGACTCCTTTCCAGACAACAACGAGGCGTTTAATTTGGTGATTAAACCAAAATCATTTTTTTCTTCTTTTCGTGAGTTATTACTCCCCCCAAGGACCGCTGGGACGTGTTAATTTTCAAAAAACCTTAAAACAAGCAAGAAAGCGATGAAATCTTTAAATAATCCTTTTTTTATACTTTATGTCATTATAAATCAAAAATATACCTTCATAAACATTCATTAACAAAATGGAAAATTCGTGTCTTTCTATTGAATCGTCGGACAGAAATGGAACGGAAACTATAAAATTCTTTGAGGTCCTGAAGCCGTTCTGACAACGTTTCTGCTCTGAGAATTCGAATATCGACATGTCCCCGACTGAAATAAACCGGGGGATTTATTTTGAAAGGGGTAATATTGTGTAGGTGTGGTCTTGCTTGAATTTTTTTCTTCTCGTAAATCTTTTTTTTATTAGACCAAAAAAGCTTGGACCTGAATGTGATGCCCGAAAGTATTTTTTATATCAAAACTGAAAAACTGACATCACCCAAAGGGTTTTGGGTGTGTTGAATCATCCTTTCTGCAAAGGGGAATAAGTATTGTGGAAAGATCTGTAGAGCCCCGATTTTTTTGAGAAAGTTTGAGTGTTTCTCCACCAGTCTAGAGATGAAATTTTGAACAATTTGAATTGAAAAAAGTTCAGTCGAAGACATTTTTCATTCTTGTCCAAGTTGGATTTTAGTATGCAGCGATTCTGTCCATTATAAATTCTTAAAGATGAGTCGGCGGTGCATAATAAACGTCGAAGACGACGGCCACTTATAATGAGGTACAATAAATAAAATTACCGTAGCTCTGTTAAGAAAAGGTGTCGGCTCTGATTACCTATCGAACCGAACCTAAAAGGAAGACGACTTCTGTTCTTATTGAAAACGTGACCGGTGAAGGGGTTCCCTCATTTAAAATTAATATTCCAAGACAAAACGGAAATTAACTTAAAACGAAAGTATTTCAAACAAAGTTGACCACTCGAGAGGAGTTCGTTTGCCCACACAAAACGCTTTCTCGGTTATTTTAATTACCGAATCGAAAACAAAAGCCCTCCATAAATTTTACTTCTAAAATGATTTATCCTACAGAAGCTTTTTTGGTTCCACTTCAAATTTAGTTGACTGCATAAATATTCATGCATCCACTCAGAATTGACAATAATTATTCAACACATATCTATTTTTTCATTTTCAAATATATCAGGTAAAATATTGCTTCCAAGGTGTGGAAAGGATAATTACTTAAAATATAATAAACGACTTTCAAAATACATAAAAAAAATCAGTGGGCAGATTTCTTCTTAACAAAACTACTTTTAAAAAAATTTTTCTCGCTTACTCAAACTAATATTTCATTCTAAATGATTTATAAGTAGGTACATTTTGTGTAAATAAGATTAAGAATGTAAAAAGAAAAGGAATATTGTTATTAGAAATGACAACTTGATTAGAGTCTAACATGAAATAAATTTGCAAAATACCACTTTGTGGCGCCTGTCATATCCAATTCTAGACTAGACGTTTGGAATTTTTTACCCTTAAACGTTATAATTAAATATTTTTATCAAATTAGGCCAGTCGTTGGGTAACCATAAGCATAATCTGGAAAAAAAATGGAGTACGAAATTGAAGGAAAAAAATTGAAAATTATGTCTAAAAGGGTTTAAACACGTTGTAATCTAGCGTGGACGGATGTGTTTTTAATTTGTTATAATCACGTTTATCGCGGGTTTTTCATCTTCAAATACCGGGGTATTCACAATTAAAATGCATAGGCTCGGCCCACACTCATACTAATCTTACTTTATTTATCAACCTCTTACACTCGCCCCGGGCAACTCGTCTAATTAACTAATTATAGAAAAGAGATGAAGGGGGAAAGAGCCTCGAATGCCCGAAATGTGTAGGATGGAATGAAGGTGGATTTTTTCCTGCTCAGTTTCGCTGACGGAACAAGGAAAAAATGGCCATTAACAAGGCTTTTTGTGCACCTTTTTGTCCAAAATTTGTTTCATTTTGGTTATATGCCAAGAAAAAGCCCACAAAATTTATACTAGGTAAAAGTGAAATTTTATTAGGTGAGGGTACTTGGTCTGATATAGATAGAATATTGTGGAATATATAGATATTGTCCATAGAGTAGACTTGGCTTTATTTATGTTTCCTCTAGTGGCTCGTTTAAGGTCGGCTTCTGAATTTATTGAAACATCTCATTACCTTGTTTGAATTTATTATTGTTTCATATTGAAGGTAATGAAGTTGAAGTTTTCGCGACCCGAAATTATCCCGGAGGGGGACTCGAGAAAAAAGTTAATTCACCGAAAGGTTCTTAAGATTTATTACCAAGGCTGTTAAAATCAAAATGGCTTCGATTTTTATTGGAGTCGCTAACCGGCCGGTGCGATTTTATCCTTTCGGTCTACTAATGACGGCGCTATGAAACAAAAGTGCGTTTGCTGAGTCAGGGAGGCCTTTAAAATAATAATATTGTTCCCTAATTATTAAAGGGCCGTTAAAAACGCACTAGACTCAGTTTAAAAACGGCCAGTCTGAGAACGATAATTGCGGTTTCAACTAGAGCTTTAAAACTTCTTCACATAACAAGGCTTGTTAGCATGAATTAATTTTTTTTCTATAATTACAAGGTGTTCCTTAAGATTCAGAAAACAAGAAGCCGAAACATCTCAGTCTTACCAACTTTAAGACATGATCTATCAAATTAAATTATTGCCTGATAAATCAGAATGCCGCTTTTGAAAATTAGTTTCACCCGCTCAATGAAATCGATCTGAGTTGTGACAGTAACGAATGTTCGTTGTAATTAATTCCGGAATGATGGCACCCAATTAAAGAAGAGGCTCACACTTGTCGTTTGAGTTTAAAAAAAGAACTCGACCGTTTATCATTCGTTATGGAATAATATCCAAGTGATTTCTTGAGATTGCAATTTCGTCGGGACAATCGGTTTTCTAACGAAGTGGTAAATGTATTGTCGGTAGGCGTTCTACACCCACAATCTCTTGTCTACGCTAATTCTTAACACGTGGTTTCTTTCCACGCCTACGTTCATCTACCTTCGTCATAAATAACCCGCTACTTCGATTCACTACCGGGATACTATTTCGGGAGCCTTAACGTATTCCAAAATCTTTGCCCCATTTTAATTGAGCAAAACAAGTAGTTCAAGCATTTTAGCATCAAATAGACTGCGGAAGATTTGACTCCTTCCCAAGTATGATACAATGTTGAAAATAGTTTTCATCTTTTCTATTCATTTTCGCCCATTTTTGTGCAACGGTGTAAGGAAAAGAACAATATTTCAGTTCTTTTACAAATTCTTGACGTTTGGTGAATAAGACAGGGATGACTCGTTGAGTATGACGATTGAGACGCCACTGGATTAATATCGGATATATATCCAAGTCTCGGTGGGCTATACGGTTTCTTAATTTGAATTTATGAAGACATCAGGCGTGCGGGGTCTCAATGAACACGCGAACAAGGATGTCGTTTTTATTAAAATATTACAAGTTGAAAATTTGTCTTTTTGTCCTAATAGGAGGAAGAGACGGATGGCGATTTTTCATAAGTTTTCATCTTCGTCGTTTTGATTAATACTCAACTATAATCCCTCGACAATAGTCGATGATTTATTTTGAATTATTTATACCTATAAACGAGGAAAAAAAAGTTGTCTTTAACGGTTTAAATAGTTTTAAGCGTTTGAAAATCTTTAATATTTTAAGTACAGGGATGTTAAAATTCTTGAGACGGGAATTCCTTCATATAGCACCGATTAAACTGATGAGGGGGATCCTTGCCAAGTGAAATATTCCACGTTTAACGGGAGACTCTGGTATTTAACGACTCGCCGTTTTTATCTTCGGTATTTCAGCGTTTTTAACTTTAAAAAAAATTCGAGTTTCCTTTCAATACAGGTTTGAAATTGTGATCAATTAATTAGTCGCGTATAAACTGAAAATAAAAGAGGTAGGAGGTGAAGAAAAGTCTTTTTTTGATAGACATCTTTGGCGTGACTGCTCTCGAACACTCCTTCGCCATTGAGTTCCAAATTAATTAAAGTAATTCATTAAACATGCAAATGAATGATACAATTTGACCCAGTTGTCTCCCTCAGTCACTCAACCTAAATATAACCTTCAATGTAATTAGGTCTAGGTATCCATCTAAACCTACATACCAGAGATTTATAAAAGACATCGTTAGTTTTCATTGTCTGAGAAAGTCTTGATTTTCAGGGACAAAATGGCAACAATGACCAACTCGTTCAAGTTCTTCTAAAGCTAACAATCCACTAGAAAGGCCAATTTGCCAATAAAACGCAATTTCAATTTTTGGGTTATTTTTCCAGTCGTACTCAAATTTTGAATACCATCTTTTGAGGGCCTTAAATTGATTTATGATATTTTTGGGGCTTTCTTTATTCAAAGTATTAAAAATTTGGGGCAAGCTTTTAAGAAACGTATACAAGTCGGTTACGACTCCCATTCTTTTGTAATTACACTTCAAGGTGATTTTTAATAGGCTCGGTATTTATTAAACTCGTCCATCTTCTTAATTACGGTAAGATTTGAATATAGGTAGCCCAGCGTATCTCGTCGGCCGGGTCCTGACTCCCATTAGGGACCGCCGAAGTTATGAGCCTCCGGGCTCCGATGTCATTCCAATAAACGCCCTTTCTCTCCTTCACCCGATCCAGACCCCCAAGTGGTTATCCACCCTTGCGAAACAATGGCGCTTTTTTTTATGGTCTCATTACCGATTGAACAGTGGCCCGAGTCACGATGCGATCCGAGTTTTGTAATTGAAACAAAACACTTTCTCGTCTCTATTCTAGAAGGTGACATTGAAAAAAGCCACTACACCTACAATGTTGGCACTAATCTTACCTACTTTTACCCATTCATGCCTTTTTAGGGATTAAATAGAGTCACCAATGAGCATATCAAGTTGCATTCTGTCTCGCAAAGCTTTTTAGCTCAAACGACAAAGGTATTAAATAAATTCAAAAGCCTTTCTTTGCTCACTAGTCTTGCCATCTTTTAGTCCCAAAAATACATATTGGAAAACCAAAACTGACGTTTTTGATGGCACAATGCTTGCAAACTTTGGGGTGTTGCTGAGGGGAACAAATGGATGAATGAAACACCCCATTTAGGGTGACCACATGATACGCATTTTGAGTAATTTTCCTCATTTTCACGCAACTCGCATTGACCTTATGAAAAGGGGAAAGGCCCTTTTCAGCCTGATTTTGAACCTTTTCCGACCAGAAAAGACGTTTTCAGCATGATTTTAACCAAACTCGACAAGATTAGGATTTTTTCAACAGATTTGGACGCTATTTCGACAAGTAAGTAGATTTTCAGCCTGATTTGGTACCTTTGGGATAAGAAAATGCAGGATTTTGAACCTTTTTTTGGCAAGAGAAAAACCTTTTCAGCCTGATTTCAAACCTTTTTCGTCAAAAAAAAAAAAAAAAAAAAAAAAGCTTTTCAGCAGGATTTTAACCAAACTTGACAAGATTTGACACTTTTCAACAGATTTTGATCCATTTCTACAAGATAAGACACTTTTCAGATTTTGATCATATTTCAACAAGTTAAGTCCCATTTGCCATATTTTTACCCTTTTTGGTTAAGAAAACCTTAACCTCATTAGAAATTAGAGAGTTATTTATTGAGCGTGAAGTTGACATGGTTATTGCTGAATGCTGCTGTTGGCAATATCATCTTCACCTCAAATTTTCTTCTCTAGCATTTCAGCCATTCTTTGTTGGCTATTTATGAGGACCTAATTAATGAAACTTAAGATTCTAATCGATCGAAGAATCCATTGTGCTTTTTCTAATAGACCTAAAGTATGATGATACTAATTAAACTGGAAGGTTTAATTCCCATTGATTACCATCATTACTATTCGTGGGGCTTAACCGTGTTAACCCGCTCTATAATTGCTCCCGTAAGCCGTCTATGATACATTTTTCAACGATTTAAAAAGGTCCAATAAACAAAAAACCATCCCAAAAAAATACTCCAACGTTACTAATAGTTAAAAAAATCGATGTTGCCATCCTATTTTACATACAAATTGATCCTGTTTCATTAGCTATAATCGACGATTACTTAACGCCTCTCCTCAATCAAAATACTCGTGACACTCTAGTCGGTTATCAACGCCTATAAATTTTGGGGATTTTTTTTTTCGTGTTTTTATTTTTTTCACACCCTCCTCGCTTAATTGATTCAAAAAGGCGCTTTTAACACCTTTCACCAAAGGGGCCAATTTTAAAATAATTTTTTAATTGCCTCCTCAAGTATTTGCATCAAAACGAAAGTCGCATTTTGAAGTATCCTATGATAATTTTGTGCTTGAATAAGCCCATTTTTAAAACGGTCGGGCACTATTTATCATAATGATTTTCAAGAATATAAAATTAGGAGAACCGTGAGAGTTTACTTATATTTAGAGCCCAAGACGTGTTTACTCCCTGGATATTCCCACAACTTGAAAAATAAAGAAAATATGTAAACATTCCTACATTCCCATGTACGATCACGACTCTCAATATAAACAATACCGATTATTTACAGGACAATTATTTTCGTTTATAAATAATTGCAGTTTGAAAGGTCGTTTAATTAATTTGTAACCGAGTAGCAATAAGTTTAAAAAGGAGGAGACACGAGATCCCCCAGGCGATGAGAAACCAATATCAAGATAACAGTGGCTTATTGTAATAACAGGATTTCTCCTAACCTGGTGCTCTCTTAAAAATAAATTGCCCGCCTCAAAAACCCGCGAGACCTTTACCATGGACCCATATTGAGTTTCAAACGAGAATATTTATAATTATTACTCAGAAGATACTTTCTCATTTTTCAATTAAAAAGACGCCTGCTAAAATTATGTTCTAGGGTTCCGAAATGAATTTTTTTTTCTAGATTACTTAACGAAAACAACCCCTCTAAAATATTTAAATAAATTATAAGCGTAAAACTTGAGTACTTACAACTTAATTCCTTATGCCTTATTAGAACGTTTCTAAAGGAGTAATTATTAAGATTTGTGGCGGCCACACCAGAACAAAAGTGTATTTTACCCCCAGGCATTGTCTAACGCTAAATAGCCCTATGAACAAAAAAATTATCATAATAATACGATTAAATAACGACACTGGGGATGGTTCAACTAATAGATCGGCATGATTTTAAAAAAACGTTCGACGGCCGCGACTCCCTTTTAAACAGGAGATTTGTATGCATCTAGTTTAAAACGCACACTTTGAAATTTCATCATGAACAGCTTCTGTTTTTAAAACTTTCATTACGGAAAGTCACGGATTCAAAATTAAACCCGCAATTATACAGAAAAACGTTAAAATTCTAATAATTTAAATATCCGATTGAAATTTATTGCTTTTTGGGAAAGAGAAAAACGTTTTACAAGGATGTCTTTTTATTAATTAGGACAGCCAACAAGTAGCTTGATTGAATAAATTAATTTAAAAAAACTGGCGCCTATCATACCCGCTGATAATTGAGAGAGTCGACAAAGTTTTACAAAAACAGAGGGTTGTTTTTTTACCCAACATCTAATAATTTTGCCTTTTTTACCTTTTAATTTGTAAATTTTTGATATTATAAGGCGTTTTGGTCTTTGAATCTAACTAAATGAATGAATCAGAAAAATCGTTTTAGAAGAATGTTAAAGTTGTTTATTTTTTAGTTCAAAGATATAATTTTTAATTAAATAAAAGACTAAAAATTGACAGAAAAAATTGTATCTTTAGGAAGGATTTGAACCTGCGACCTTCCTCATTTTAGGAGGCTATGCTAGCCACCAAAGATCGATAGTTAACATCCAGGTATAGTATTGTAAGTCTAGTAGGTATTGAAGTTTTAATATTAAAGTTGTTTATTCATTGTAACAAAGATACAGATCCAATTTCTCTATCTTAAACATACCTCCTAGCCCAGGCAATTTAGACAATGCTTCCCGAAAAATCGTCCTAAGCTGGGAAGTGGCTTAAGACCACTGGTCAATTTTGATTTGAAAATGGTAATTTTCAAAAATATAAGTTTTGAAAAAAAAAAAAAAAAAAAAAAAAAAAATTGAAAATTTGAAGAAAAGCTTGAATGGATTATTATTTAGTTATTTTAGTAGTCTATGTTGAAGCGATTTATTTTTCCAAAGGAATTCTTTGACAATGCGTGAGGGCCTTATTAATACAAATTATACGAGAAAATACGTCCAAACATGTTAATATCCAGGGTCGTAAATAACGGGCGAAATTTAAATGTTTTCGGTCAGACTGTCATAAAAATTAAAAAACACGGTTTTAAATAGAACGATGAAGTTATAAAACAAGTGCTGTAGGCGTGTTAACAGGATATAAATTAATACAGGCACATCAATGTACACGATCGTTAAGTAGTTTAGGGAAAGAAAACGATGGAGAGGAAGGGAGGAGGACACAAAAAATAAATATTAATTCATCGTGTAGGAAGATGGCTAAACAACGGGTGCTTACGTTAATATCGAGATTTCATTAGTATAATAAGATAATTTGACGTATTTAACTAATGAAATTACTATAATATGCAAATGGTACTCTATGAACTGGTTCGATTTTGATTGATTGCTTTTAGAGGCCACACAGGTTGAGAAAAAGTACAAAACGAAAATGATTGGTTAAAACATCATCATATACTCTCATGAAAATATTCATAAAACGTCACTATGAATAAAATTGTTTTTACTTCAAAAGTTTGATACAAGCCTAAAACAAAATTCTGTTGTTTTGAGAATAGGATTTTGTTTATTATAATGTAAAGTTCTTATTTAGAGAAATATTTTTCCAAATGAAGTGATTTAAGTGTGTCGTTTAGTCTGATTTTTTTTCTTCTTTTATGTTGAAAACGTCAAAATACAGAATAAAAAGCAACCTTGGTGGTTAACTTAGGAAAAGAGTTACGATCCAGGTTAACAATATGTTTTCAAATTAGTCACTTGATACTTGTCCAGTCGAGATTTCAGCCTACCTTTTATCTAAATAGTACATTTTATATTAATATATTTAATTTGGACAAGGTGAAAACAAATATAATAAAACGACGGGTGGGAAGCTTTCGTCGTTTTCACTTATGAGAAAAAAAAGGAGGAGAAGAAGACGGAAAAAGAATAAAAACGTAGCAAACGTCGAGATTTAGTAGGCACGGGTCCCAATTAGAGGACTCGAACGTCCGTCCGTCCTGTGCCCACGGCTTTTAGTGTAAATAATGTCTTTACTGGCCGGAGGTTTTACAAGCTCTTAGCTCATTCTTCTCGTCTACGTAGAAGGGCAAAAGAGTCGAGTTATGGCTTTCGAGTTTGAATAAAATATGCCCCCTGCCACTCGAAAACAGACGAAAAGTCGAACTTTTACCTTAGACCTAGGGAAATATTTCACGGTCAATTTATCGTTTGGAATTTCTCATAATGTCTTAATTCTCTTATAAAGTAAAATATGGAAGAATAAAAGTTATGACAGATCTCGTATATTTGTCATAGAATATCATATTACAGCTCAAGAGTTTTTTCCTCATAAATGACAGAAAATTAGGCCTCTGCTTTTAATTTATGTTCATCTCATAAAACGTTTTTCAAAAACTTTTAATAATTTTTTTTTAAGTTTAAAAGAAGAGGTTTCTTTTTCTTTGTGTTAAACTAAAACGGTGGCCTCCACATCCATCCATACGTGGCCTCCACATCCATCCATACGTGGCCTCCACATCCATCCATATGTGGCCTCCACATCCATCCATACGTGGCCTCCACATCCATCCATAAGTGGCCTCCACATCCATCCATACGTGGCCTCCACATCCATCCATACGTGGCCTCCACATCCATCCATACGTGGCCTCCACATCCATCCATATGTGGCCTCCACATCCATCCATATGTGGCCTCCACATCCATCCATACGTGGCCTCCACATCCATCCATAAGTGGCCTCCACATCCATCCATAAGTGGCCTCCACATCCATCCATACGTGGACTTCACATCCATCCATACGTGGCCTCCACATCCATCCATACGTGGCCTCCACATCCATCCATACGTGGCCTCCACATCCATCCATATGTGGCCTCCACATCCATCCATACGTGGCCTCCACATCCATCCATATGTGGCCTCCACATCCATCCATACGTGGTCTCCACATCCATCCATACGTGGCCTCCACATCCATCCATACGTGGCCTCCACATCCATTACGTGGCCTCCACATCCATCTATACGTGGCCTCCACATCCATCCATACGTGGCCTCCACATCCATCCATACGTGGCCTCCACATCCATCCATACGTGGCCTCCACATCCATCCATACGTGGCCTCCACATCCATCCATAAGTGGCCTCCACATCCATCCATACGTGGACTCCACATCCATCCATACGTGGCCTCCACATCCATCCATACGTGCCCTCCACATCCATCCATACGTGGCCTCCACATCCATTACGTGGCCTCCACATCCATCTATACGTGGCCTCCACATCCATCCATACGTGGCCTCCACATCCATCCATACGTGGCCTCCACATCCATCCATACGTGGCCTCCACATCCATCCACACGTGGCCTCCACATCCATGTTTTTATGGATTTGGGTTTAGCCCAATTTTATTGACCCAGTGTAGGGGATGAACCACAGAAAACTGAAATCAGTGGATCACTCGTTGCTTCTTTTGACCTAATTCACTTAGTAAGATACTGAGTTTACCCTATCCCAGGGGGATTAGGCCATGGGGCTCCTGTAATGTTGAAAAGGAAGGAAAAACCATTAAGAAAGGAATACTTGCCACCTCAATTTTTGAACAAGCATCTATTTTTAAACAGCTTTAAAAAAAAAGAAACGCCGGATGAGTCTGCTAGCCCTGAAGGCTTAAATTTTTTTCAATCCCCTGAGTTACTACGAGTAGGTACAGAGGTTACCCGTCTATTATCTTATCGATTATAAGGGTGAGATATTGTTTTCTCGTACGTGATGATTTAGTGGATAACCTCAGGGATTTACTTAATTGAAAAGACAAACCTCCTCGTCCGTCATATTTTTTTATGTTCTCGCCATATTTCCAATCAGCGTGGCCATAGTTTACGGTGAGAGTCGATTTTTCGTGGAAGAAAAGCCACGATTCTAATTTACAGGAAAAAGTGCACTCGTAAACTTTACGTCTTAATTTTAAAAGTCCGTGATCTGGCAAATTGCTTTTTAATTGTACTACATGCCCTCGTGCCGGAAGTATTATTTATAAAATAAAAAAAAAACCAGTCCTAGATACAATCTAATCAATTTCTTAAAATGCAAATTTCGTATCCCGCCTGTAAAGTCACTCGGTTAGAAGGTGTCCGAGAAGACATTCGGACAGAAGTCACGTAGAGGCAGTTTATTAATAGAATAAAAGAGGCGATAATTTTTAACGCTCGGAAATCTTGATTTTTGAAAGTCCTGTTATGGAGAATTTAAAATTTTTGAGAATATTGTGGATAGTGGATAATATTATGTGGGTGTAAAAAATAGTGGTTTTAAATGCGTATAAACATGGTTAGGCGCCAACGGGACGACGCGGTCAGCGAAAGCGACAGCTACCAAGAGGTCAAGATGTTGTCACACGGTTTTCTTATTTTACATATTGTTCATCCAGTCAAAAATCTCGTTTACCTTAAGGGTTAGTGTGGATGAATTCCGAGAGATGGAGGAAGCTGTGTGCTTTGAAATAAAACAAAACTGGTTCTTGGTTTAAAGAGGCTTGGGGTCTACGAGTTGCCCTCAGTTCTCGACCTGATCCCGACCGAACAAGGCTCTTCGGATAGGAGACACGATCGTCGCGTGTGCGCGTGTTTTAAAAATATGGAAAATGGCCGAAGTGATCGAAGAAGACCCGAATAACAACGAGAAGAGTTACTCTTTGAGACCGCGGACGTCCCTTAAGAAAACCGACGAGGATGAAGAAGAGACCATCACTTGGCGAAGGCGTCCTAAAAGGAGGCAGAAGCCCAAACCAGCTCCTTTGAGTAAGTACAGACGGAAAACAGCCAACGCACGTGAAAGGGGACGTATGAGGGAAATAAATGAAGCTTTCGATTCCCTCAGACGATGTGTACCCCATTCGGAATCGTGCGTCGATCAGCCCGAAAAGCTCACGAAAATCTCAACGCTCAAACTCGCCATGAAATACATCAAAGCGCTCACGGAATGCTTGGCTGAGCCGCCTCAAGAAAATCCAGTCTGCCTTCTTCCACCGACGCCTCCAGTCTCAGACTCGCCTCTTTCACCCTCACCGGACCCAGCAGACATTTCATTCACCGATTTTCAAGATTTCGACCCTTTCGCCCCATCACCACTCGACTTAGACGACTTATTGTTCGTCTAGAACTACCTCAAGGTTCACCCTCTTTCATACGCTTATCTGGCCTTTTAGTGAACCTGAAGACTTTTTTAAGGCCTTTTTTTGTAAATACTTAAAAAATGTTCCTAGTGCCATATAGGTAAAAATATTGCTGTACAGTAAGTAAAGACCAAAAGGCATACCTTGCTTATTGTTTATTTCATAATAAAAATAATATTATTTTTCTTTAATTTTTTTTCTTCAAAAATATCCTTTTTGTGCAGCTGATTGGCTGACCTAATTTAATCGCTAGAGTACTTTCACCCGCCTTATCTTACCAACCAATGAAAAACGTCAAGAGTCAAGGCGAGCTGATGAAAATGGCGAACTTATAATAATTTTTGTGAATTGAGGGGAAATAATCAATCTTTCAAATAAATAAATAAAAATTGCTACATAAAACAATAACGTTTGCACCCGAAATATAAGTAAAAACCCTAACATTTTAGGTGGTTTCCTGGTTGGTTTTAGATAATTTTGTTTCCACCATTGATTTATTCAAGTTACAAATTCTTAAGATTTCGGGAACTTATTTTATATTCTAATCCTTTTATATTCTTGTACACGCAAAGGAAATTTAAATGATTAAAGAGAAGATATTTTATTAAAATAAAGCCTTTTCAAGAATCAAGGATACAAAAGTTAAATATATTTCGTAATACAAAATTTCACTTTCATCACTATTTTTTGTTGTTTTTGAAAAAGTCAACGAATTAAATTCGATGGCAGACTTTTCAAGCATATTAGACAGGTTGGTATTTCGGCCTCAGTTATCTGGTCGATTCATCTACATATAAAGGACAGAAAGTTAACCGATAGAAGTATGTATAATCGTAATTACAATCATTATTTTGACAATCAAAGCTTCAGCGAACAACCGAGCAGGCTCACAGGAAGGTCAATTTTGGCAACAGTAAAGAGAAAACGGTAGGTATAGCAAGAATGTTTTAAACCAATTTCAGTTTCGAACACTTTAAGCAAATTTCCTTAAGTATCAAAATATAGGTTGGTAGGTAACCAAGTTACGAGGCAAGCTGGCCTAAAAAGAGAAGAAGGCCCCCCTCCCTTGGGTTAGGTCTAAAAAATGCCATACATCCCAAAAATGACCTCGGATTCTCGTTTTTCGCCCTAAAATTAGTCAAGAACCACATTTTGGATGAAATCAAAAAATGAAAATTTTTGGCCCTAAAAAGTGAACGATTCCCCCTTTGGTGACGTCGTAAAAAATGTTTTCAAATTGAAAAATCGACCTCAGAATTATCTTCTTCGTCTTAAAAAGAGTCAAACTGCAAAACTTTAGTTCGTTTTTTACATAACATTTACCATCATGACGCCATCTACCTTTTCTGTTAAGTCTGTTGACAAATCTGCATGGAAAAGGCTCTATCAGATTTGACTTCAGGTATGACAATGGTGCAGAAAAGGTATATGACGTCATAATCTTTTCAAAATGTTCGCAGATAGGACAGTCTAACGTGGGCAAAATCTGCTAAAAAGGACCCTCTTTTTCGAAATTTTTCGAAAAAAGAGGACCTTTATGCAGAAAAAGAATCAAAATGTTGCTGAAATGTTAGGTTAGCTAGTATCAACTTATAAACTTCTTGTCAAATATGGATCAAAATGTCACTTATGCCAAAAAGAGAATCCAATAAAGATTCATTTAATTTTTTTGTGGCCTCTACCCGCGGGGGCTACTCTGTTACGCTGTAGACTGTAGAGTAATTTGTCGTTAGATTGAACCATGGCATTTTCGAAAATTGAATTTTTATAGTGAGTTCTAACGAGTTGGAATTTGCGACTGACTATTTATTTGAAAGCTAGACAGGCTTTCATAGGGAAATAAATTAACAATAAAATAAAATTGAATCCCGAACGTAATCTGGGTTGTAGGACCGAACCGCGTTGAGTTTTAATGCATTAACAGGTTGTACCTTATAAATATTCACGTGTGCACAGGTCCGCAACCTAATAGACTTGTTTGTTTCATGACTTGGGCCGCGGTCAAGATCCATTCCTAAGCCTTAAACCTTGGATCACGTGTCGTTCGCCTATCGGGAGCAAAAACGAGTTGATTAGTTTTAAAAGGGAGAAAAAACCGACATTCTGCGCCTTCCATTAACATAATTGATTTTAAAAATCGTCTTCTGATATCAATAAATTTTCATTTCTTAGCCATTTTTTTTTTCTTCAAATTTTTAAACAAAATTTTTTCAATTAATTAAAATGTTCTAATTTTTTTTGGATAAAATACAAAATGATAGGTATTTTGGAATCTGGCTAAAAATTTAAGAACACTTTTTAAATTAATAAATACCTCATTATAGTAATTAAAATGTGATAATATTATAAGAGAATGTGACTATCACTGATAAAATTTTGATTGACAAATTTCAAATCCGGAAGGTAAAAAAAAAAAAATTAATTTTTTAACCCCTTAACATTAGTCAAGTCTTAATCGCAAGCCGGCTTTTATAAAAGGTTTTTTTAATTAGAAATCGGCGAAAAAAAGTGTCCCTGTCGAAACGGCTCCTGTGGGAACTTACCCACTTATTCCGGGACTAGACTAAAAGGCGGTTTTCGGATGTTTTCGCTACAGATCGTAATTACCTAATTGGATCTGTGCTGTTTAAAAACTTTTGAGAGGGGGGGAGCAATGTCAACTTTCGAAACAGTACCATTAAGATTAGAGATAATAGGCGCCTACTTTGACGTTTAATGGGAAACCACTCTCAAACCACTACTCCTTACCTAATTTTTTTTTTCACGAATTTTTACACTTGTTAATTACCCATTCAAATCACCTTTTTAGCGGTAAACTTAAGAAAAATCCTTCAAGTTCTAAAATATCAAATTTTCTTATCTTAGTATCAGGGGAAAAACTTATGAACTGCAAGACCAGACCGACCAGACCGACCAGACCGACCAGACCGACCAGACCGACCAGACCGACCAGACCGACCAGACCGACCAGACCGACATTACCCCTAAAAATTCCAAGATGATAGGACCAAATGAAGCTGAAAATCTAAAAATGATTTGATCTTCAATTATATTCAATCGAGTCTTTGAAATACGACCATAAAGGTTTTAGCTAGGCAACTTGGGATATACGAAGGTACCTTTTGATCACAAAAACATAACATTGAGCCATGAGTATTTTAGTTACTCATGAGTTTTATGGGTATTTCTCGAAAGATATTTAAAGATTTTTTCCCCTTTTCTTGTTTTCTTAGAAAACACCGTTTGAGGTAAACTCGCTTGAATTGTGGTTACATGGCAGAGTGCAAGAATGGCCCCTTGTGTGCACTCCTTAACAAGCCTCTTGTTTGCTTCTGGACAATACAAAGCCGGAACAATTAGACATAAAAAAAAGCAGACAATAAATTCTTTTAAATCGTAAAAAAAATTTAATTACACTTTTAGTACAAAACCGGAAACATAACTCATCCTCGTATTCGTTAAACTGACAATTATAATAAAAGAATGGAATTACGCCTATTTAAAATTCCTCACAATATTTTTTTGAAAATATTTTTCATCCTCCATGCGTCATTAGGTAAATTAAGTCCCGGTAGCTCCTGACGCTCTTAAATCTAAATCATAATGACAAGGATTCTACGTTCCTGTAATTATATTTCAGATCCGACAATGATTAAAGACGTTTTCAAACCGCGTGTGATTTTAAAATAGGCCCCAAACTTGATACAGTTGTCAGATTTAGATTTTCGACGGTAAATATTAAAAAACAATAAAATACCCTCAATAATTACAACTCTTCTCCTAATTTGAGAATTTTTCCAAATTAGTAGGACGAAATGCATCGTAAAAAACATCAAATTACCTATTTATCACCACTTTTTTAACTCTACTTGCTTCATCCAATTAAACACATAATTCAAAAGTTCGGCGGCATCTTAAAAGTGAAAGAGCATCGATATAATGCTTTTTAAAAAAACAACACCGGATTTTATCGGTCGGGTCCATATTTAGGAGATTTACCGTGTTAAATTAGAGCGGTATATTATTGTAAAATTTCTATATTCCGAAAAAGGTCCTATATTCGACCACTAAAATATACAAGGGACATTATTTAGAATGATTTAAATATTGGCTCCTTTAAACTTTCTTGTGTCTTTTAAATGGAAGCGATTTATTTTTTAAATGGTTTTTATGTCGTCGGCGACCAATAAAGACTTATTTGTTAGTAGACCTTATTTTTTAAACTTTAAAATTTCAAAAACAGATTTAGTTAGAAAAGCGTCCTAATAGATTAGATGGTGGTCTATTAATTATTTACTTAGAATTAGGATATTAGATAGAAAAATGGAGGAAATTTGCTGCTTCCCGAGGCTACCTCTAGGCTTTTTATTTTTGCTTCATTTTTTCTTAATATGAATACCTGTTGACTTGTAAGGTGTACAGTGTTCTGTCTGCATAATTAGACGAAGTGGCGCCTGGACTGCATAAAAAAAGTACATAGTGGGATACATTGCCATTTATAAAAGAGCTAATTCAGTTTCCACGCGATAAATATTCATGTTTATTATTTTTAAAATCATTGCCACTGGTTTAAGCGATGCTTGAGCGTCCCGAACATTTGCAATGCAAATCCGGTATTGACTCTTCAGTAAAATTTGTCTTTTTTTCCCTTTTCGATTTAAAGTAGATCGCGATGTGCATCCTCGTCACGCGGCGAGGACACGAGTCCGCTCCCCTTTTCTTCCTTCGCGGCATGAAGTCGAAATTCTGGGACAACGGGAGAATTCGTAATACATTCCGATGCTTTTTTTCAAAAGGGAATGATGAAATTTTTATTATTTTCTATTAAACTTTAAATATACCCCACACACGACTCGGCGTGATCATGTTACACGCCTCGTTTGGTCCAAAAACTCTCTTTCGGAAAGTCCCATAAAAGGCTACGAATTTTTTTTTTTTTTTCATTTTTTGCTGAATATTTCGTTTCACAAGATTCTTTTCTCCTTACATTTGACATTTTAAATTCAATGTTTTTATATAGATTTGGGGTAGGTAATAGGTACCTGCCTATAGATATTTGCCCATCCAAATGGATTTTCTGGAGCAAATCCGCTACCTTGAGACTTTTTAAAATTTACGAAGTTCTACAATAATTTATTTTAAATGACTTTCCTAAAGAGGTTGGACTTTCAGGTTGCTTATCAGTTATCTCGCCTTATAAAAATTTCAATATACTTGGACTTAGGAATAAAATTTATGATTTTTTAAATTCCCCTAATGGTTAATTGGCGATGTGTTGAATAAGATAAGATCATCATTAAACCTGATAAGTTTTATAATTTGCTTTTTTGGTTTGAGTCGCCGCTCTGCTTTTTTCCCTTCATCTTTTTTCCCCTCTTGTAATAGCCCCAACACGTTATTTTCATTTAATTAATGAAATATTAGCCAATGAGCGGAAGCCGGTTTGAGACCCGCGTGCCCAGTTACGGCTTGTTGAAACTATGAAAAAAGAGAAAGAAGAGAGAAAGAAAATAAAAGAAAAAAACAAGACGAACTGGTAATTGGAACAAATTTTCCCACGGGGTCCCCCCTTTCGATTTGTCCCATGACCTGTATCATGTGATATATCTCCGGAGCGATATAGCCACCGTTATCCGACCGGCCACTATTGATGGAGAGACAGTATGTCTTTTGCACTCAGACCCCCTTGAGACGTTGTTTTTTCCCATTTAGGAATCTAAGTTGAAACGTGCAACTATGGGACATCGTTTATTATAAATCATAAATTCATCTCGACGATTTTTATCGTGATTTATCACACGAAAAACCGCCTTTTTTCACCTTTCTATATTTTAATAACACGACTTCACCTTTTTTCAGAATCCCAACAAGCCCGAGGGGACAAAACCTTTGCACTCTTCTCTATAAGGATTCGTTTTTGCGTAAATACATTAGTATCCTAGAGGCACTAAGGCTATCATATAAAACCAAAAGAGGACGGAAATCCCCTTTCAACAAATTAATGCAAAAATTGAATCGTCGTATATTTTATACATTATTTGACCTTATTGACTTTTCGGACCCTTCCGGACAAGATAATGGAGTCTGGAACCCCCCGTTGGATTATGAATACAAATTTACAATGAAGAATAATGGAAAGTTTAATCTACATTGGCAACCGGATAAATTAAACGAACGAACCCATTTTTCTAACGCATTTTTTAAATTAAAGAACATAAATCAAACGTCGTGGAAAAATAAATTCAGAAGACTTTTTCCTCATCCTGAAATTTCAAGATGCAATATTTGAAGCTTTTTATAAAGAAGCGATGCAATTTTTCGATTTTTTTGAGCGATTGTTTTCAATTTTTTTTTGTCATAGTGGGTAATTAGCAGTAAAATTTATGACTTGGATAAAAAAGGATAAGTTTTCCCTTACGGTGGCTATTATGCCATCGGAGAAAAATAATGTCTCAAGATTCCAGAGCAGTGCCCTCAATGAGGAACGTGAAGATACCTCACCCGTGCAGGATGACGTTCGGTAAAGAATGCGAACCGACAATCGAGCTCCTCCCAGCTTCCCGCATAAGCGTAAAGGCGAAAGAAAACAAATGGTCCGGCTCCTCTCCATTTGAGGGAATCAAAGGTAATCCATGCGGCTTCACTTTCATATATCGCGTTCACTAATAGAAACCTCACTATGGACAAAACAAGGCCGGTTAATTACTGAAAAAAAGAGAAAGAGAGGGCTTTAATCGACGATTGAGTAAGAGATCACGTTGCATCAATTTTTTTTATATTTACCTTGAAAGCCAATTAGGTAAATTATAATTTTTTGTATTCGACCCACTCTTTTCTACAAAATCCTACTCGCTTCTTTTAGTTAGCGTGGGATAAGTCGCTCAACTTAAGAGTGAGTAAGAGAAGGAAAAAAAATTCAAGGACAACCTTTTTGAATTTTTATCAAAAAAACACTTCCGACAAGACACTCCCCTCTGAGATGATATCAGACTTCATCCCTATCTTAAAAGGGACCATATTTCATTACGTCGAAACGCTTTTTTGGCTTAAAAAATGCTATCAATGTGTGGGTAAAAGTCATCAAAAATTAGAAGAAGTGATAGACTATCCTGAAAGACCTAAACGTCATGCAGGCCACCCTTTACTCGTAGAAGGCGCTTGATTGAAAAACAATCTTTAAATTTCTGCCTTGTTGGATTTCTAAATAAATAAATAAATAATCTAATAAATAACTCAAAAACGTCTTCAATTGCATCCTCATCGCCCTAAAGAAAAGAAAAAACTTAATTTAAATTAGAAAAACAAAACAAAAAAGTAAAGAAGTAATTACTTACCTTTAATTGAATACCGTTTCCCTCCTGTATAAACTTTACAAACTCCCCTCCCCTTGCAAATTACAATATGTAATATTAGAAAATAAAGTTATTTATTTATTTATTTTATTTAACTTTTAGAAAGGACTCTATATATTCTAAATATACTGCATACGTCATAATAATAAACGTATGTGTAATACGTTTTTTATATATTTATTTTACATTTTCTGCTGGGGTGAGAGTTGGTGCACTCTCAAAAGACGTTCAAACCCCCTCGCTCGGTCCCAACTCCGGAGGTAGATACTGAAATCTGCGGACATCCCCGAGAAGGTTTCCGGGAAGATTGGCTATTTTGGCCACCTATAGTTAGGTACAGTAGCTGTACCTACATATTTATTTAAAAAAACTATTGCTGCAGCGTTTTATTTATAGAATGAAACAATCAAATATCGAACAATCATTCCTTTTAAGGTAGCGTTAATTAAAAATAAACAAGTCCTCAATCCCTTTTGTGTTTACTATTTAGCAAGTAAGAATAAGAGTTCTAATTTGCAAATAATACATCAAAGAGGTGCAAAGTTGTTAAGTCCTTTTTTAAAAATAGATTCTAACAAGTGTCGCAGAGTGAATTAAAGGGAAACGAGAGGAGACAAAAAAAAAAAAAAAAAACCCTGAAGGTTGAGCGTTTAGTCATCGAATGTAATCGGTTCGCAATGACCACTTATGTCAAATAATAGCTTATATGGGTTTAGAATGTATTCTTCGAACTTGAATATGTGTATTTTTAAAGAAAAATACCGGGTTGAACCAGAAATCACTTGAAAAACTCTTCAAAATTAGAGAAAATTATTTTGTTTAAACCTTATTGACTAAAATGCAGAATCACTTTTTAAAATAGCGTCAAGAAAATGTATACAACAGTGTAGAATTTTTTTTCTTAGGCTTTACATTTAGCATATTGATGTTTGTTTACTTTGACGAGAGTATAGAAGCGTTTTTATCGAAGTCCGTCCGTCGAGTGGCCGAAGCCATCGGAATTTCCTGATCCGGATAAGAGGGTGGATTTATTCTCAAACAACTCGAAGGATAGAAATTTGAATAAAATTCGCCAAGGCTCGGACCCGTAATACTTAAAGATCTCATCTGTTATTCAAGACGATTTCCACTCTCGCACGTGGCTCGCCCTTCTAAAGAGATAACCCGACGCTTTATACGACCACTTTTTTCCCATAATTTTTTTTATTTTTATTAAGCGATCCACAAAACTTGGGGATATAAAAATATTGGAATTCTTTCTAAAATATCGGGAACGGGTCCCGAAGGTGAAAAATAAAAATGCTTTTGATTTAGATCCTGCTTGAAGCGCTTCCCACGACGTTTATTGCCGAAAGCGTCAAAACTTATTCAAATATTTACAACTTTGTCCCCGCTTTTTAACTTCTTATTCTCTCTTCAGGCCGAAGGAGACCACAACGGACTTACAACTTGTCAAATTTTATTACAGACACCGGACACATACGCACCCTGGGAGGTCCTCCGTTTCCTTTTTAACCCAAAATTTATTAAGCATTCAACCATTTTTATAATCAGATTTAGATACCGTTTCGAGAAAACAAATTGTTTATTCATCGAAAAACGGGATCAAAAAGTCCAAAAAAAGTTTTTTTTTTTTTTAACATGCGAGGTTAAAGTGAAGAAAAAAAACTTCAATGAAAATTCCTATTATAAATAGTTCCGTCATTTTATGTTCCAGTTTTCAACCTGTTTAAAAATTTATGAAATCCAATTGTAATAGAAGTGCTTGTACAACACTTCAAGTAGATCCCCCACGCTACTTTGACATCTTGAACAAAAAAGAAATTTACAATGTCCCAGGCCAATCCTTATTTTCCATTAAGTTTAAAATTAAATAGATTTTTTAATACTTTTTGTATTGTAAGATAAATTTCGCATAACAAAAGTCAGATCTATTTTCTGATGGAACGTAATAAAAGCCGGGGAGTTGAATCGATATGCAAAATAGATTTATAACGAGATCTCATTAAATCTAAGTGTTTTATTGGCAAAGAAAATGAATTATTTATTATCACCTAGTTTTCATACTATTAACATTATCCATAAAAATAGAGGAGATCAATCTTTCAGTTCCGGGTAGGTGATTTATTTAATTAACAGCTTAAAGAAAAAAAAATTAGAATGGATATTTTGCGAATTTCACTCTTCACTTATCCCCCTTTTAAGCTTTTTGGGCGAAACCGCGACCCGTTTTTCCGAATAGGGTAAAACAATGTCGATGATTTGCTAGGAGATTCACAATCGCGAAACCTCAAAATGACGCAAACTTACGCAATCGAATAAAAATTAGTCTGTAATTTTTTTTGTGAACTTTTACGTAATATTTCGTTATATTTTTAAGTTTTTAAAAAAGTCTTCCTTTTTAGGCTGGGAGTTGAGAAAGAGGTAAAATAAAGCCTAGACGTTTCTATGTAAACTTTTATAGAAAAAGCTGTCTACGCACGTCATTGCGTAATTTAATAATTAAAATAAAATATTACTATTTGTGGTTTTAAAGCCTAATAGTTTAAAGCGACCTTTTAAACTTTAAGTACTATCATTTGAATTTTTTTATTGAATCATAAAACTATTGTTAAAGTATGCGAGATGGAATTGATACTTGTAAGCATTGAGGATTTTAGGAGCGATAAATTTGCTAGTGGAGAGTACAAAATATGCTTTTAGAAGCGGTTTCGGGGTCGGTTTTCATGAGTGACGACGATAAAGAAGACTGAAAGGCTTTCGCGAAAAGGGACCCGATAGTCGACTTCGATTCATTCATGATTCATAGTCGGAGTTGATTTACGATTGATTGTAAAACGTTGGACGCTTTTCTGCGACGTTTTTAACGGCTGGGCATAAAAAGGAGCGTAAACATCGTTGTCTTTGAATCTGGCGTGAGGTAAGTTTTTCTCGCTTAGAACGTGGACATAGTACGGGGGACATCGGTGGCTTACCATTTCGGTCGGAGGGGCCGAGAGAGCTCCCTCACTTCCCAAATGGCTTTTCCCTGTTCTCCCCTTTACTTGCACCTTTTACTTTACCAGACCTTATCGTCCTGACCCAAGCTACTTGCAAGGTCCCCCGAGTGGAAAAAAACAACACACACACGAGTTACTGATAGAAAGAGAAGGTGAATAGAAAAACAAATGACTCCCATTACTCCACCGTTCTCGGCCACGACGAACAGAAGTTTCCAATACTGCTCCCTCAAAGGTCGATAAGATACGAAACGATAGCCGTCCGCTTTTAAAATCGTTTATGATGTTCCGTCAAATGGCTCCTGATCTAAAACCCCCGCAGCCTTTTTGTTACTCTTAAATTCTTTTACAAATAAAATATCCTTGTATGATTTAACTCCGGTGGCAGTTCCATTAAAATTTGTAACTAATAGCTTTGAAACCACAAGTTGAAAAATAAGAAGCATTCCATTATAATCGACTTCCTGTTCACCTACACTTTTTTTTGGATGGACATTAACAGCTACCCAAAATTTCTCATATCCCTTATGTGATCCTTAATAATTTTTTTTTAATTTCTCAAAACGAAAGTAATCGTAGAGTGGTGGTATTGGAGATGTGAGAGGAAGGTTGTGGAAGTGATGGGATGGTGGGAGGAGGTGCTGTGATTTGGGTGATATGAAGGTATCTGGTGTTTGGAGGGAACTGAAGGAGCCCCTTTGCAAAGTTCCAGCAATTTGCAAAAGATGTGGCAACTACTTTTTTGGGGTTCCTCCTCCATTTTTAGGTGGATTTTTTTCTAGTATTATCTAATGATATTTATGGTTTCAAAGGTTATAAATGGATGTTTAAATTAGGTACGAAAATTAATTTATGTTTCGTAATGTGGAAAGTAATTTTAATATAGTTGTTAGGCACGTTTGATTCGATGATACATCTAGGGATTCTTAAAATGGTAAAATCTCCAAGTGTGAGACTAATGAAAACAAGACTGACTTTATTTTTTTGAAAAATGTTTTCTGGTTGAAGCCCAGACTTAAATAGACATATTAGCCCTGTGTGGTTATCGTTGTAAAAGGATCTCCATAAGAGGCCATAAGTCGTTTATTAACATCGAATCGGTTCTCCGAGTCTGAAAAGGTTCTTTCGTGCATCCGGCGACCTTCTTGTTTTCGTGCTAACTACTATTAAAACCTTATAAAGGTTTAAGCAAACAGTCATCTGAAATATAACGTTCAGCCCACGTTTAATGCGCTACTTTCGAAATGATAAAGTCGCTTGGGAATCGGAACTCCATGTGCAGCACTTTCATTTGTGAATAATTTCCAGGGCTATTTATTATGCTGACCGTTGGTCTATACACGTGTTGAATTGCGTATACTACGCGTCCCACATATTAATTAACGTGTTGAAAAATTATCACGTTTTCAGTGGAAAATTCGAATAGAATGTTTTTATTAAAAAGGGGTAACCATTGCACGAATGTACAAATGAGTAGGTAGATTGATATCTATTCGGATTGACTCGAAAGGGGGGGGGGATACAAATCCCTCCGGCTCAGTCACGACCCCATTAGCATATTGGCCGCGAGTAAGTGCCACCACCTTTGTAATTAACACGTGCTAGAACCACGTGGGGCAATTAGACTCCACGATTTCTGCGCTAATAGCCTCTTTCCTACACGGTCGACTACTAATCTTTTTGGGGCCCCTTCTATACCTTTATAAGACAACCGAGGTGTTTTTTGCAACACCTATGAATCTCTATTAACAATTTCGTTTTTCTGGTCAAAAATATTTTATTTATACATGCTCTTGGATGCTGAAGATCTTAAAGTAGAAGCTAAAAGCAAAAATCAAAACCTTAACTTTTAAAACAAGGAATCCTTGTTTTCAGCATAAACAAGGAACAGTTTCAACCTGTAGAACAATAAGGACATTCCGTTTTCGTCCAATTTTCACTTTTAGACAAACAAGTGCATTTGAGTCCCACAGAACAGCACTCACAGCTACAGCTAAAATCGATGGTCAGCAATTTGATGTAAAATTTTGCTTACATCGTTCTTATTTTTTCGGTTTTTTTGAACCAAATATAAACGAACAATGCGATTATAAAAATTAAAAGGATGATGGATATCAAAGCAGCAATTTGAATGTAAATTGATAATGTGACAATTTTCTTGGGTTCATCTAAGTTATCTTCTGTATTGAACTACAAAAGCAATAAGGTTACATACTTTCTGGAAGAAGGAATAAGCGTGTGGTCTCCTGGAGTCAGGCTCCATGTGGCCCTAAGGGGACCCTTTGGGTTCTAATCCCACTAAATAGGTCTTAAGGGCAAGAATTAGATCTATTCAAAGAATGGGTCAAAGTAAATTTAGAAACTGCAGTTTAGCTCTTCAAAAGATAGTGTGCATAAAATATCCACAAAACTGATGATGGCAGTACAGTAGCACCTCCATTAGTGGATGAACATTATAGAACTATAAAGAACCTATTGAAGATAACCTATTGATGCCCAGACCAATCATGCAGTTTTAGATGAATTTTCTATCCATTTGTTCCCACCTCAGATTCTGATCATCCAACTTTCTTTTGCATCTCTGTGCATCTCATTACCTTTCCCCACGAAGTCTTCGATCCAAGTTCATGGAACAATTTCGAAAATTCGTTTTCGGCTTCGTTCAAATTCTGCAGATTAAGTTTCGAGTTTGAAAAAAAATCTTTCCACATTCTCTTCATATTCATCATCATTTTAAGTACGTAAAGTTCCTTTTCGGTTTGTTCAACTTCATCGCAAAGATCCACGCATTTGTTTAACCAGTCGATAACCTCTAAATAGTTAACGTCTGTCATTTCGAATGTTCCAGTACACGTTTCATATGTCGCTTCTCTAGAATATAATTTGAAACAGAAAAGAACTAATTTCTATCTTACAAATCGTTTAAAACAAATTTTTGGTTTTCGTCTTCCATTTTAAAACTATCAAAACATAACACGTGTTTAGGTGTTTGACATTAAATAAATATTCAATGGTTTTATGAGAGCGTGTTTAATTAACGCTCCTGTAGGTATGACGTAATCAATTTTTAATAACTTAATTTTCCTTTGAATCTTATTTTGATAAATGAATGAAACGTAGCTCCGGGCGTTGTACAGGGTGGTCTCTCAGATTAAACACATTTTAGGCATTTAATTAGTTAAGTTTTGATCCTTTCCAATTTGTTTTTGATGGGCTCGACGTGTAAATAATCAGACGATAAAGCGCAAACGGGCTCAGCTGTAAATGTGTCTCGGTACCATTGTTTATAGACGGTATTTGTTTATAGGTGAGCCGCTTCCCACTCACATCCGCCTGACAAAGATATCTCTATCTCGGACCTGTTGGGCATTAGAATCGCCCTTAAGGTAAACATAATTAATTTTTAAGTAGGTACACACAATTACATAATTATCTGTTCGAAAAGTTGATTTATTTATAGCTCAAGTTAGAGAAAGGGTTTCAAGACAGTGGGTGTTCTATGTTAATCTCCTTGGCTACCAAGATTTCTTCCTAATTAAATCATGCGTAAAACTTAAAAACCAACAAATCTTTGAATTTTAAGTAGGTTAAAGAAAAAACTGGACAAAAAGGCTTTGTTAGAAAAAAAATGAATAATTTGTTTGGAATATAAATTTTTTTTTGGATAATGCTTTTTCAATGTTCGTTGATTTAAGCTTCATGCAGATAGATTTCGGTTTTTTTCTTTCATTGATTTAATTAAAAGGTAGGGACTAAGATATTATCATCCTGTTACAATCCAATGAATATTTTAACAGTTCGAGATACGCGAAACGGGTTTTTAATTCAATTTTACCCAAGACGCCTTTTATTTCGACCCTTTTGGGGCTTCAAAGTTTGACTTACGAGTAATTTCCATTCGTCACTTCTGGAGGTCGACGGTAGCCCTAGAGAACGCTTTTTAAAATAAGAAATCATTTTTGTTTTAATCAACTTTGATATAATTCATAACTTCTTTTTTTCTATTTCTTTCGACTTAAAATGGAAATGACGCCTCGAGCTAGAGTCGCATAACGAAAGGCGCTCTAGGGACACGTTCTTGGCAGATTAATTGGAGTCGACGGAAAACGGGGGCAGATCGACTCGTCGAGGATCTTTTTGTAATTAAATTACAAAGCCTCCGAGGCGTACATAAAAAAGGCGAAACGACGAGCTGGATATGTAGTATCGATTAAATAAACATTACACGTCGTCCATCATTTTTTTTTATCGACTTTCACGTTTAGAGTGTCTTCTCTTTTAAAAAAATCCAGGGCTTTTTCTCCGAAAGAAAGAAAGAAAAAAATGCTGCAAAATTCTGCGGAATTTAATGAATTTTTAAAAGCTATTTTAATCCTCTAAAAGTCTTACTAAAAGCCATGAGAAGGAAAATATCGATATCATTTTGCCAGATTTAAATGTAAAGATTGAGGGAATGTAGAAATTGAGGGTTATTTTGCTAAGCATGTGTGTTATTGAAAATTAAAGAAAAAAAAATGTTAGTAGTGTTGCTTCATGTCGTCACTGTTTGCTTGCTTGTTCCTTGTATGATGTCTTCATCTAATCTTCACTGATTTCGATTCTTTTTTTCAGGTTTTCTATGTGAGGATGTTCTTATCGACATGCCCGCTTTGGGTGGTGTAGACCGTCGAAACGTACCCAATATCAAAGAATCGGAATTGAAAAAAGGCGACGTCAAAGATCCCGCTAAAGTCGATTTCGAACTATCACCTGACGTTTTTGACTATCGTTTAAAAGACGTTTATCGCGCCATTCTCGGGTTTCTAGACAGAAAAGAAGTCGAACATTCGAACCTCTCTCTCAAGCTCGACATTAACGCCAACAGCGGGAAGATCGTTTCTGAAAAAACATGTCAGAATTCCAAAACCAACGACCTCCCTCAGAAGAAAGTTTCAATATCAAAACCTGAAGTCAAAAATGAGAAAATAAAATGTAAAGAAGAAAATTTAAAATGTCCAGTCAAACCTCCCAAACGCCATATCGAATATCCACGATTGTACAGACTCAAGTCGTACCCGAAACGATTCTTCGTTTTTAAGGACAAAAATCACAAAATTCGAAACGCCCGATTAAAAAAAATGGCCCAAAAAAGATTAGAAAATTCAATAAATTCGTAGAGTTCTTGCAAAAAAATTTACCTTTTTTCTGGCGTTCTAACATTCCAAGCTTTAAAAAAGAGGAATACGAAATATTGCATTTTACGACCAGAGAATCGTAAATAACTCCATTTCATTAACACATGAGTGAAAAAAAGTTTTTTTCCTTTTTTTTTTTTTTTTAACTTAAAAAGCGTGTTTTTTCCTCTTTTTCGTCCGTGCTTCGAGTAAAGTGAAGTGCATTTGAATTAAAAACAGTGTCGGGCAAAAAAGGAAATTTTTTTTTCTTCACATTTCAAGGAAAAATGCGACATCAGTATTCAGAGGGTGGGTCTATAAAGGTTATCGAGAGGCGGCACAACCCTTCCCGCGATAAACGTCAGGTGGCTCGTAGCCGCTTGTATTTCTTCATAGAGTCGTAACTTCGAAGATGGAGATGAGGGCGACTATAGATTGACTAATAATAATAAATATCACGCCGGTCGCACTTCCCCCCTGACCCTTGCACCGGCCTATCGGAAACTCATTTCAAGCCTGTTATATCCACAACTTCTCCCCCGAGAGTTTTATTATTATCCTGTTTAAGAAAAAAAAGGAAATTTATGCGGAAAACGGTTTTTTGAGCCTTTCAAAAATCGTCTTTAGATAGAATCGTGCGTAAGTAACGAGAGAAAACAGCTAAATGGTTCCCAATCGTTACTAATTAATTCGATTTTCGAAATTAGCATAAATAACAATTGGGTTACGAGATGAGATCGAAGATTAAAAACCATGATCCAAATCAATTCTTTGTTTGGCTTGCAAATTAGAATCAGAAGAAAAAAAAGCTTAATAAAAACGATAAAATATTTTTTTTTAATGCCAGATCGCTTATCAAAGGACATTGGAGACAGTTTTCTCTTCTAAATTAAAATGAAGTAACCATAATAAGGTTGGCTTGAAAAATTCTCATGAGATGAATTCAAAATGTTGAAGAATTCATACAAAAAAATTGTCTTTGATTTATTTTAAGATTTTAACCTTAGGCGGTGTTTGAAAGGTGTTGGACGTCGGTCCAAACTGGATCAGAAGCTGATTTATGGCCAAATCGATCACGAAAAATTTTTTTGGAAAGGCAAAACGAATTATTTTCTTGTCTGCGATGTCGCTCTAATATTAAAACAAAATTATGGTTTTTAAATATTAGTTTAAAAAGCCAATTTTGGAAATAAGATATTATTCTTGCCACGTTATGAAAATATTTTTTTAACCTTCAACTTTAAAAATGACGAAAGTGATTTGAATGTCAGGTTTTTGATATGACAATTACCATAAGCGCCCTTTGATTATAAGCCTCCTCGCCTCAATTTTCGATCGAAATTAAATTTGTATATAGGAAAAAAGCGCGACGAGACTCGTGTGGATCTCTTGAGGCCAGAAAGTGAAACGCCAGTGGCCCAGTTTCCATATTTGTATCTGGACCCACACTATTAACTTTCAAAACAGTTCGGCCTTCACAAGGGTATGTAACGGACTCGTAGGGGAAAGAACTTCACCGTTCATTATTTTTGTTTGTTTTTTAACTATTCTCATTTCTCTTGTGCAAAATCAACTTTTTTGATTAGCGAATTGCGTAAACTGTCAACCTCGTTCGTTACTGTATTTCTTTTAAAAAAGACCTTTTATGATTCATGACTTATTTTTCTATTCATTAACGGGTTGCAGAATTAATGGGTTAGAAAAATTGGTTTTCGGCACTCCTATATGAAGAAAAAGATTGTTTACACAGCGAGAGCCGACTCTGAATGTGTGTCGGTTCCAAGCTACGTCTCGCTAATACAAATTTATAGCCCTTCTTTCCTGGGCCCCTTATTATTCGTTTCAAACAGGGTGTATAAAAACATTAATTACAATTTTTTTTCAGGTTTAAGTTTTTGTGTGACAGAACTGGATTATTTTATAGATTGAGGATTGCAGGACTTCCCAGAAACGCCCTAAATCTTGATTCTGGACTCATTTTAAAACCAGCACTTCTTTAGCACGCCCTGAAGTCTTCATATCTGGACAGTAGGTAGAAATTCAAGAGAACCGAAAAAATCATTTTTGTCATGTCCATTTAAAATAAAATAAAAAGTCCTATATTTTTGTGATCCCCAGAACGTCCTGATCACGAATACATATATAGGTCTCTGGGCCCGGAGCCTCCATCGCAACGGCCGCAATAGCTTCCTTTCCTTTAGAAATCATCTAATACAATTAAATGTGAACCTAGACCGCACCCTAAGTTTCAAAAACATGATCTGAGGTTCATTTGTGCGTTTGAAAAAAAAAATTGCAATAAGAGGTCACGAAAGAGATTGGGATGCGTTTTGATTGGATAGGAACTTATGGAAAAGGGGCCGACAAAGAAGGGCAGAGGTCCGACGGGCCCGGTAGGGTAATGGTCAACCCTCTGGGCACTTCTCACGATGCTTTTTGATATTAGCATAAAGAGTCCGAGATGGGTATATGCCTTCCGGGCGTCAATCCGATCCGTTTCCATTATTCCGACCCGGTTCGAGACCCTTTCGACTCTTCTCTTTTTAATCCGTAATCGCGTTTCGCACAAGGAAATTATAGAATGGGACAACTTTCTATCGGTACCAGTCTCTTGAGTGTGTAATTGAGGAATTAAGTAACTTCATCCTGACCTCTCCACTGAGCCGCCCCGGTGAGATTTAGCGATTTGTTAAATCCGGCTTTTAAAAGCAACTCTTAATGACAAGCGCTCGGGCTATTTGTTGCGAGCGTCACGTAAGGACTTTTTTGAAAAAAATATTTTCTTAAAAACAGAGGGGGAAAGAAACACGAAACAAGTTTGCGAGTATAATTGGGCAAGTTTTATTTTTCTTTCCTGCAGGGGCTACTTGTTACACAAAAACCACTAAAGTTCACGTTTAGAAGGTCATTAATTACAAAAAACTGTTCAGAGAAAATGCGACGGACGATTTATTTGAATTCAGCCCAGAAGTAATTATTGATACTGGTAGAAACATATGAGACCCTTAGGAGTGTAAAACTTGTACTGTATGTTCTTTTGCCCGTTTTACAAATATCAATTCTGAGCCTTTTATTTATTGCAGCGAGCCAAATATCAGCCTCAAGGCTTTATAGCTTTCTTTTCTCAACAAAATTCGTTTGTGGTAAGCAATACACTTGGATCCATCCGAAAAGCCAGTTTGACCTTCTCTTGGTCCATTTTGTGGATGCTACAGTGTTCGGAACCTGGAAGTTTAATCGTCACTTTTTCCTTCCCATTGTCTTTTGTACCTTTCTCCACATAATCTAGCGTTAAATTCCTTGTAGGCAATAAACGGTTCCTGTCGAGCGGGTCCGTAGTAGGGAGGATATTGTGAGAAAACGTAGTAGCTTGGGAAACCAGTAGAGTACGGCCTGATAGATGGCACTACATTGATCACCCCGTCCCAGAGACCTATACGGTGAAAAAAAGGAGAAGAAGTGAACTCCGCGTAAAATAACCCTTCGACCCGCTCTTCCCACGACCTTCTTGTACCACCCTGACTTATAGAAAATATAGCACGTTCGTGTGAATGCCTATCGCTTTAAGCTATATTAATCTAGCCCACCAACGTTGAATAAATTTACCCAATAAAATTAATTACTTTATTTCATTAAACCTTTTTCTATGTCACAAAAGCATTATTCAACTTGACTTTATGTCTACACTGATTACAATTTGTTATTCTATTGTTCTTTATACAATTAAGAATAACGGGTATGACGAAATAAAAATTTATTTTTTAGAATTTAGCACGTGCCGTTCGATCTTGATTTATATGAGCGCCTTTAGATTTCGGAAGAGTCGTAAATAAAATTAAAGCCCCATCCAGCCAAAATTACTTTTCTCACCTTTCGTTAACGAGGCTTTATTTATATCCGCATTCCCCTTGTCTAAATGTTTCTGTGAAATGAGAATCACAATATTTTATTTTAAAAATTGATTCTAAATCCGGATGTCGATAAACCGTGGATTTATTGGTAGAAAAACCGGTGGATTTGTCGCCAGAATCGAGAATCTTTTGGGCTTCCGGGTTTTTTATTGACATTTTCTCTCACGCGATCCTCTCCAAAATATCAGAAATTATTTAAACATAACAAAAACTAAAAAGTCTGCTTTCTGAAGGAAATATCCCTCTGAAATATAACTCTTTGCCTGGTCCTAATTTAGAACAAAACCGATAACTTCTCGTATATTCAAAAGTTTCATCTCAATTTCCAACTAGATTAATCTCGAAGCATCAAATCACACCTTTTCTCAAAATAACGGTACCTTTAGATCTGTTAAAAAAACAAACAAGGTTGAATTATCGTCCAAAAAGTTCAACGGTTGATTTATACTTATGAGAGAAAAAAAACTAGAAAGATGCATATCTCTTTTATAATTTTTACACTTATGCCCAGAATACAGTATTCGCCATAGCAGTTTCAGCTTATCTTCAAATTCACAAGTAGAAAATATTATATGCGTTCCTAATTGTATGGAATTGTCCAAAGAGCAACTTGTTCGTATCCCCTTTTAAAAACAAATTTGTAACTTTTCGACGATTGTGTCAATAACCAAAAAAGATGTTGACTTATAGAAAGACATAAATCAATTTCTCAACTGGTTATAAAACTCTCACTCTACATTATAAAAAGTAATCATTTATAATAACGTACTTATTTTTTTAGCATGGAACGTTTCTTTTTTTAAAAAATATTAGATTCTTTACTGCCATATTTGGTGGCCATTTATTCCTATCGAGCCTCTTAACAACTCATTCTATGTTTGATTTATCTCGTAATGGCGATAATACGGTGGGGAAAATCAATGCCGGCTGTTTTGTCTAGTGTAATCAGCCGCTGATTGATTGCTGATTGCTTCCGAAAGTCAAGATTGGTTTTTCGGGATTCTCATGACGTCTAATTTGACCGTTTTGACCTCACGATTGTTAATACCCAAGTTCGACCGTTATTCCACGATCAGTTTTTTACAAAATGGATTTTTTTTTCTTCGGTCCCTGCGGAGGAAATAAGTGATTTGAGGCAATTCCTCTAACCACTTTAATAGTTAAATCTTAAAATATTATTTTGCATCAACAGCAAATTTTGCATCCATTCCATCAACAGCAGCAATAATCATGACTCAAATTCAAGCTCTAATTTCCCCAAATGTGATGGTATCGTGCCTTTAAGTTACTGGATCGTATCATAGAAGTGCTCATTACAAGAGATCTACATTATTGTACGAAAGTCCAATTATGAGGCACATAAGCGTTTTGCTAATGGCCAACCCCAGGGAGCACTGCAGTCGTAAACCAGGACGGCCATTATACCTAAACTTTTTACGTTCTCGCGCGAGACGATAAAAATTAAACAATAGGCCCTTGGGACTATTAATAATTCAAACTCGTATAATTTATCGCGCCGCTTCGAGTGAAATATGGGCAATTTGTAAAAAGTAATGGAGGGATGATGGGGATGAGGGTGGTTCGGAATTAAAACAAAAAGAAATTTAATGAAAATCCTACATTGACAGGAACCTTGGGTCACGAAGATGCGAAGCAATAACTCGTACAGTATCGGTTTATGGGGCGTACTAGGGCCACACAGAGTTGAAGAGTAACGACCATATCTACACCTTGTACAATTAACAATAAAACTGTCACTAAACTGGAACCAGTCAATTGGACCTTGAAGCACCTTAGTACCTTACATTTGCATCTCTGTCAGCTAGGGTCGTATATCTACGAATAATAGTCAGGTGTTGATAGCTTTCCTTTTTTTTTCCTCTCTAACTTTTTGCCATCCATAACAAGACGTGTAATTTAACCATTTACCTGAAGATAGAACAAACATTCAGGTTTACGTGTAGTGTAACTATAATAAAAGAAGTGAAGAGTTTTAATGGGTGTATTTCACCTCAAAAACAAGGGTGCATTTTACAAAAACGCCTACCATTTCCTTATGATCGCGTGACTCTGAAGTGTGAGAATGCATTATAATTGTGGAGGAGTCTTCTCTTTATGACTTCCTTTCGATAGAATTTTTAAAATCCTTTTTTTGGACAAAAAAGCCATTGAGATACGACTCCTTGTCCAAAAAAAAAGTTCTTGTACGAGTACAACCTGGGCGAGAAAATTGGAGACATGGCCCTACCCTGTTGCTTGAAGGCCGAATTTATGTGCTGGGCTCTAATATGAAATGGAGCGGTTCGTCCATTTAGCTGATTATTTAGTGTGACCGTAAAGAAAAAGGTACAGGACTGGGCCTTGTTAGATCCAAGAGATACAACGTACATGACCCTCTCACCCTCTAAATAGACTAAAAAACTCAAGGCTCTAAAAATTTAATATTGCTTTTAAAATTGTTTTTTAATTGATCGATTGATCAATCACCCACGCGATCGTTTTGAAAACATTGACGTCTCAATTGAGTTTTTATCGTGAAAACACGATCTGTTGGAGTAAACGATATGAAGGTTAAAAATGTCCCATTCAAGTCTGTTTAATTAGTCCGCTCATTTACAATAGAGGAACAGTATAAGGCCATTAGGTGTCACAATATCCGGCGTGTGATCGATCATCTTGAGTGGCAAAAGAGATACAAAGTACCAGAAAATGTTCTCTTTGGGAGTTTACGTCGTTGTAGGGCGATTGATCATTGTAGACGTGGGCTCTAAATTCGTCATGAGGGAATTCTGGAATCAATCCATTCAGATCGCTATCTCTAGGACTCAAAATTAGTTATTTTAAAAATGCAGTTTTTGGTGCGAGAAACAAAAATCGTTCGTTTTTTTCGATTTATTGTTATGTCTAAGGTATTTGAAAATTCATCAAAGCGATTTTTTTTTGTTCAGGCAATTGAAAAGCGTTCAAAAAAGGACCTCACGAATCTTTTCGGCACCCGAGTCGGCATTTTGGTTTTGTTTTCGGTGAAAGGTGGTACATGCATTTTTTAAATATTTCGAACGCCAGATCCTTCGTTTCATTAATGACCGAAAGTCTATTCACGATGGCACGTGACATTTAAGATCCCGAAAAAAAACTTCATCGTAAAGATTAACCGTGACGGAGATGAAAATTTCAAAACGAGTAGCACCCCTTCGGGCTGAATTCAAAGTTAACTGTATAAAATAATTTAAATAATAAAATTTAATGGTAACAATCTCAGCGTGGTATTTTCTCAGTAGTCTTCGTTAACGTTACCACCTCGATCGTTCATTACAAAGACAAGGGTGTTAGAACTCGGCCCATAACCGTTCTTGAAATCCCCAGGGGTTTCGCCGACAGGAAAAAAAAAGATGAAAAACAAAACAAAAGGGTGCCCTTCCACGTTAACGTCCTCGGACCTCCTGGGAGATCAAAAGAGTCCGAAAATCTTTATCGTCAATTCACATGCAACAGTCACATTAAAAAATCCTCAATAAATGGCCACAAAAATTATCGTAATTTTACATACAGAAATGCATATTTTTTAAAAAGAAGTCTAGATTCACCACTTGTTGAACTAATAGCATTAAAAATTTATTGTTATTGTTTTATTTAACTAAGAATTTTGTTTTTATTTCAGTTAAAGCATTTAAAATTAGGTGATTTACCTACCACGACCGAAAAACGCTAAGGACCCCAATAAATTTGTCAAAAAGAGGAGAAATCGAAAGAGAAACGATGCCTACTTCTTGCTAATTAGCGTTCAGACATTTGAACCATTGGTTCAATTAATTATAGAAATAGATCATCCCCCACCACTTTCATATCCGTTCATAGATTAAAACAGCATTAAGATCGCCAAGATTCATTTTAATGCAATAGCCTCTTCACATTTGAATTATGAGGTATGCGCCAAAGCCTTTAAACGGTCACTGATCTTATTGAAAATTTATTATCTTAAACAGACAGATTCATTTAAGAGAAACACTTTATTTTATAATCATGTCCAACTACATTATATAAATTTAAAATCGACCAACCACAAATTTTTAACAAGACGTCTGACGTTTCACTACTTCTGAGCTGATTTTGGAATCCATTCCCAGAGAAATACATTTAAAAAAAATAATTTTTTTAAAGCTTGTTTTGCTCCTATATCAGAATGCAAACCATTGAAATTGAAATATTGGAAAAAGATGAAGATATGTTCACAATGTGTCAAGGTTCTTCAGAAAACTTACTTTCCATTTGTATTTTGGTGGAAGACCTTTGAGTTCTATGACCAGCAAAACTGGGACGCAATGCCTGGTCTATACCCGACGCCTAGCAATTGTTCACTTATTGACCACTCTTGTATAATTTTGCTTTAGTTATAGTTTCACTTTAATTAACCATAAAATACAAGGCGATATCTTAACAATTTGGTGACGCCCTTGGTGTAAATAGTAATCATTATAATTTTTTTTAAATCTTTTTTTAAGGAGGTAAAAATGAGATTAATTATTAAAAGAAAAATTTACATATCTGATATCAAAAAGGTCCAATTTTTAATTTTATGCCTTTAAAGTATGTAATTTCGGATTGATTTACAACTTTATTGGTGAAACTTAAATAAAATTGCATATTGATTTTAATCAAAAATTCGTTTTAAGTTCTTGGTTAATTTTTTAGATTTATTTTCCAATATTATGTAACATTATATTATGCAAAATACCTAATAACCTTGAGCATATAATGAGGATGATGTGTCCGGGAGAGAAAAAAAATCTGCATGTTGACAACTAATTTCGTTGTAAGTTTTACAAAATGGGTTCGCGGTCGTATTTTCAACCGTTTAGTGTAATAGGGTTTGAAATCATAAAATATAATTTTATGAATAAATTTTTTGTTTTTAAACAGGATAAAATTGTACTTAGAAGCGATTAGAGTCGACCTATCCACTTGTCTCGGTGGCCCGCTTATTAATTTACACCAGTTTAGCCGCTAATCGTTCATAATAAGTCGTAATGAAAGGAGGGCTTCGGCACCCCCTGAATATTTAACGTATGTAAATACGATAGACGGAGGGGAGCCCTTGAGAATCATCCTTGTTATATCCATTTTTTAAAACGGCAGCTTCGAAAATCCGTCTAACTTTTGAATTTGAATACAACACGCGATATTTGCATAGGTTTAAATCCTAATCCATTCTATTTACCACCGACTGGAGGATATGAGAAGAAAAAAACGATACTCGTGTCTGGGATTTGAAAAGGAGTTTTGATTTATTATTCTTTTCTGTAAAGTGAATTTTACGTTTTCAATTTTACTTATCTGCCTCTGATTTTAAAAATACTGCATAATTAGGTTTCCAAGAATCTTCCAAAACATGCAAATACTTAAAGATTAGTAGTTATTGATTTCCCAGCAGCTTGGATTTTTTATGGCTTTCGAATAAAAGATGGAGACATTCAAGATGTTTTTCTTATCAAATTTTGTGAACCATAAGCCTATAATGATTTCAAATGCCAATTAAAACAAAAAGTTAATAGCCATGTTTGACTTTATACGGTTTCCTGACCTATTTTTGTGTTGAAAATGAACTAAAAAATTATTCATATAAAAAAATAAATTGATACATAAAAAAAGAGTCAAATATTGGAATGTTATCCCATAAAAAGTTGCCGTTTTGAGGCTGAAAACGTCTTGGTTGAGGGCGTCGCGGCTACGGTTTCGTCTCCGGTGATAAACAAGCTGTGAAATCAGCTCAAGCTTTAGCCGGAGCCGCGTCCTTTGAGAGCCGCCCGACGGTCCACCTCGTCCCCCACCTAAAGGGGTCTTTAGTGGAATTTTAATGACCATATGCGAACAGTATATTTTCAAATCAAAACTCAAAAGTTCCCCTTCGCCTGGAGCCGGAATCCTTAGTATCCAGGGCTCCTTATCAGTTCCTTTTTAAAGCCTTTTTTCAGTTATAAAAACTGGAATTGTCTCAAATATTCCGTTTTCATTAAATCCTGCATGATCCATTTTTAAATTAAATAACATGTGATTATTCTCATGTGTTCTTACATAAAATTTTAAAAGTACACGCACACAAGTTTAACATGGCCACATTAAAAGTAAGTTCATTAAAAATATAGTTTTCTTGGTAATAAATTAACTTTTAAGGCTCTTAGCGAAGCACTGGTTCGCAATTTGGACGAATCGATCGGGAAAATGATCAAATCGTGTGAAAATTTTATTTCGCACGAGTCTAAAATGGTTGTCGACCTTCCTGGTTTGAAGGAGGAAGGGTTCGTCTTTGCCAGCGATGACTGTAAAAAGCTAGAATCGAAAATGAAGAAGAGCGGACCTGTCTGCAAAGCTGCTGATCTCAGGCCGAAAGTTTTGCCACCCTATCAGTACGGGTACTGCAAAGAAAAAGAGCCAGAACTTCCCATGTCTTGCCCTCCTAAAATCAGAAAACGCGGAAGGGGCCCTTGCTGCCACCAGGAAGTCAAACAATCCAAAGGCGGATGCAGAAACAACTAAACGTGTGACAAAAAGTGAATCTGAAATGGCTAATAAATAATTTGACACATAATTTTGCTCATGCAGTTTTATTTTAAGAATTTAAAAAAAGATTCCATTAAGTAAACCTACAAAATCACTTTGATTTTTTTGAATGAAAAAACTCGTTTGGTTTTTTTCAAACAGACAAAATTATATATTTACTTGAAAATTCGTGACAGTTCCTGCTCGCTTTCGTCAGCTAATGAAAATGTCCAATCTCTTGCTTTTAAGTGAACCATTTGCTTGATGGGAGAGGGCGGTGGCTTCCAACATTAGAAACTACCGGTGCTAAATCATAATAATCTAACTCGCAATTAAATAGTTTTTTTTTCCCTTCGTTCTTTCACTCATTCTCCCCCCTCCTTTCTGAATGAAGTGGCCAAAAGAGGCGTTCGCCAAGGGTCACGACCAAGCTTTAACCACGACTAGATCCCGTTTCGCCTTCGTGAGTCCCATTCAAGTCAGACAGCATTGTAAAATATCCCATCCAATCCAATTATCACTTATTTCAAAATACGATTGAAATACAATTTTTCAAAAATTCTTTTCAGATTTTTTTTTTTTTTTTTTTTTTTTTTTTTATTTTAACTTTTCTGAAGCCATTCTCACAGCCACAGTATTGCACAATTTTTTTTTTTTTTTTTTTTTTTTTTTTTTCTTTCTCACAGCCAAGTATTGCATTTTTTTTTTTTTTTTTTTTTTTTCTGAAAGGGAATTTTTGATAATTTTTTTAATTGGTTCAAATGACCAAAATAAAGCAAACTAATGAACTAAAAAAAATTAATTAATTGACCTCTCAATAAATTAAAAAAGGTCGTAAAGTTAACTATTGGATTTCCAAAGGAATTTCCACCATTCCGCCTATGGGTATTTTTATATCCATTCCTTAGACTCCTTTCACGAACAAAAACGAACGTTTTAGGTAAACGAAAGCATTTCACGCACGAAACCGTTTTAAAAATCGACTAAACGCGCACGTTCGGCGTCTCCGGAATCCTTTTTTTACCACGTCCTCGCTTAATTTCAAACTTTTTTTAAAATACAAACATTTCGAAACGGTTGAACGTTTTCCCAAGAGAAACGCTCTGAATGCGTTTTTAAATCGTTCATTCATCATACTAAAGGTTGTTGATAATTACACGTTTAATTACTCGTATGGGAAATTATGGCATGTAGGCAAGTTGCACTTTTTCATTTACCCGGTGATTTTAACGCCCATTTGTTTGGGGAGAACGAGCTTGAAAACGCCATTATTCGTCGGTTGTTACGCCTATGGCAAATTATAAGCTGAATCGGCGAGGTTAAAACCTTACATGAGCTGATTACCAGGTACTGTGCAGCAAATAAATTAATCTGCTTTAATTTTTTCAAACTTATTTTATTGAATGTCCAAGAGCTTTTAGGTATGGTTAGGTGTTGTATTTATGTTATGTAGTTGGGTATTTGAAGAGCCGGAAGATTTCCTGCGGACCATCTTTTTTTTAAATATCAAGATGTCAAAAGAGAAATTTTTTTTTTCTCAAATTGATCTAATGTCAGAAATTATTTCCTGAGTAGAAAAGCTACCGACGTCGGAGCGAATATCAAATCTGAGGGTAATTTAGATGACTATCTGAGAAGTCTGGCCGAAGGCGAAACCGAAGACCACTCTTGGAATTCCGGAGCCGGAAATTTCAGATTTCACAATTTAAAAACGTAGGTATGAAAAATCGATTTATGAAAAAGTCATACATTCGGTTGATATCCATGATCCTTTAATTGAATTGTTTCGTTGGCCGAAAATTCTTCTTTTATTTAGATATCCAGAAATTTACGATGATGCTTCTAACGAGTATTAGAAAGTAGCGGTGTACGAAATGCCATAGGATGACCAGTTAGGGAGAGCTTCTGGTTTTTGTCCCTTCCTCATAACTCCGGGGTACCCCAATTACCCGGTTGGGACCTGCCAGGAATCTGGACGGCACCGGCATACCTACTGATACAACGGGAACCCTCTTTTATTGACCAACTAATACATATTATTTCTTTTTTCCTCTCTCTTTCTTTTTTTAAAAAGGAAAAAATTCTCTTTTTATTCGCCCCGCTTGTGATCACCAAAGGCAATTAGGGAATTTACCCTAATTGTAGACCATGTACAGGCTCCTAATTCGTTTAAGGATAAATGAGTTCATTAAGGCTCAATATTTTTTTTCTTTAAAGAGAAAAGCAATAATTAGGGCATATCTTGTCACGAACTTCATATATCTGCTACATAGTTATTCAAATTCAAAGATGACGTTGAAAATTGATTAATATGAGTTCGAAACTTAAAATGTGAAACGTTTCGTCATAATCGAAAGATATTCGATAAAAAAGGTTCGAGACGAAGAAAGGAATTCGTTAGGGGTGATTAAACGTTGGCACGTTATTGGATCATGTGGGATGGAGATGGTGAGTGAGGCGTCTAATATCCATTATGATAATGGTATTAGCTAATGGAAAGGTAGGCACCGGTATTGCACCTGACGGTCTTTTTCCGTCTCCAAACGGCTCTCGCCCATTAAAGAATGACTTGAAACTCCGGCGTCTTTTCCTTCCCCGCTCATCGAAAGGTTTCTCGAAATTGCCTTCGAAATTGCCACCTCTAGCGATAATTTTTCCTTTCCTTCCTAATTTGCGTTAGGACCCTTCATTACCTCACCGTTCCCCGTGCGGAAGCTCATCGGCCTTTTAACTAAAGAGCCTTATTTAAAGTGTCTCTTGTTAGTCATAAATGGCAAATTATATATTCCTATTTTGAAATAAGTACATACCTTCTTAGTTTTGAAGTTTAAACTTCTAAATGTGTTTTTTATAGCACTTGCCATGGGTAACAAAAAACTTGGTTAAATGAATTGGTTAGAGTAGAAGACGTTAGGGTACTTCCCTATGACGACAGAGGCTGGCGATCAGGGTATCCAGAGATGGTGTTTACCAGGTCATTCAAAGTATCTAGGTGGATTCAGAGTACATATCATGGTGGTTTCTTAAAGGGCACTTTAAAAAATCACGACAGTGGCACTATGATAATCTGAATGCCTCCTCTGAAGACCTCCTCCTCCTCAGAATACAGATCACACCCTCTGAATACCCTGATCATCACCATCGGAATACCTGGATCATCACCTCCTGATTACGCTGATCACTACCTTCTGAATACCCAGACTAACACCCACTGAATATTTTGAATACAGCCCTGAATACACTTGGAGATACCACTATGTTACTCTGAATTCACCCAGATACTTTAAATATTGCTCTGAATAACCTGATAAACAAAATCTGAATAACCTGATCGAAACACTCTGAATACTCTGATCACCACCCTTTAAATACCCTGATCGCCACCCACAGAGTATTCTGATCCTGATTCTCTCAACAACACCGGGAATACCACCCTAATATCAAATATGTAGTTACCCTAGCAGACCCATTATGTACATCAATATTCATCATATTCTTGCTTGTCATGTACCCTAACGTGTTCTATTCTGAATGGAGCGTCTCCCGAACATGTAACTTATCGTTCTTCTCTGGTTTATGCATCTTAAGATGGATAAATTGATTGTCGAGTGCAGATTCAATAGGTCTATATCTTGGAAGCATAAGCCATTATTTGAATTGGAAATCGTTGACGTTTCAATTTTTATCGGAGCTTACAATGTTAAACGGCCGTGTAAGTCACCTGATACGCCGAGCGGAGAGCGAACAACTGAAACGGAAGTGAGTACCGAATCGAATCACATTTCACGTCCCACGCGCCACCGTTTTATCCACCATCGCTCCCCTATCTCCGACCTCAGGTACAAAAGGTTTCCCGGTCGCAATGGAAAAGTGACAGCGAGATGAATTATTTGTGACAAGCGGATTGAATCTGATGAAACGCCACCGAGCATTTACATAATTTCGCAAGGATGTCTTTTCTGTCTCCGTGTAAACTCGACTTTTTTCCGTCCGAAATCCGGGTGGGTGGAATGACTAAAATTTAAATCAATCGGGGAGGACAGTCGGGCTATTGTTGTCGCCGGAACATCTTGATTGAATTAGTTTTAAATTATTCATTGTATTCCCAAAATAGGACCCCCTGTGTGGTCCAGTCAATCCTTTCGTTTTTTCCCCCTCAATCTCAGATTTAGGGCTCACTTTTTCCAAAAAATTGGCCAAATACGATTATTTATTGGGGATCTCCGACCAAAGACGATTTGGGATTTCAAAAATCTAAACGTTATTGCTCGTACGTGTTTCCACAGCCCCCAACGTTTATCGGTGCGTGTGTTCTCGCGCATTAGCGGTAATCTAGCTCTTTATAAGGTACATATCTCTTTTTATTGTCCAATAAAGAACAATTCTAAACTAGCCTCCAAGGTATTCGGAACTAATGGGAAGAACAATTTAAAAACACTAGAAACTCGTGTCATTTCGTAAACTTTTACTTCGTAGAACTCTTCAAAATGATATAAACTTTAAACGGTCGTAAACCTTTCGGACAATTTTTCGAAATAAATTGATTTCCCAGGCGTATAAATTTGCGTAATTGATGTTATCCTTGTAATCTTGTTTATTTTGCATAGGGTATATTCATAGTCGGAATCAATATCCTTTCATTGCCCCTGATTTGAAGAAAAGGTAAAGTTCAACAATCGGATTGCGTATTGTCGTGCTCGGATGCAAATCAACGTTTAGATCCACAATACGAAGTGGGAGGAGGGATAGGGAGACAAAGGTCGCGTTCCCTCATTACCGTTCTGATTGATATATACCCCGGGCCCCCCTGAACTGATAAATTATCCGCATAATTACAATTCTCTTTCAAAATGACATAATTAATCTAATTTATGGCCCATACTTTTTGAAACTAATCTTTTTAGTCTTAAATAGGCCGTTTTGAAACGGTCTTGTGATAAATTCTGTGATTAGCTCGGGGCCTTTTTAACGGGTTATTAATATTGTTTTAGCGGAAGAAGCACGTATTTTGAGACTTTCACCGGAATCGTTCAAATTGAAATACAAGCTTCACGTACTATATGTGTGGGAAGTGTTATTTACATCGAATTTACACCCTATGAAATATCGCTGATCCTTTACCTTTCCATAAGCCTAAACGGTAAAAATCTCAAGGCATGAAGAACTGAGCGCCAAGTATATTTAAAAAAAATTAAATTCAAACTCTATAAATCGAGAAAGAGATTCTTTTCTAAATTTTGCGTTCTACAGCTTCTCTATTGTGGTCAATAGTGTGCTCAAAGGTATAGGAAGCAAACAACTTGAAAGATTACTCATAATCTGCCCGTTTTCTTGTGAATAATGCGATACACCCAGCAGTTTATATTAATGAATACAGTCAAGGATAAGTATAATCTAGGTGAGTAGGTTGAGTGAGGTATTAAAGTGTTATTTTTATTGGTTTTTCCAAGGAGTTAGGAATGAATAAAGCGCTGGGGTGATGGTTTTAGGGCGGTAATACACCGTGGAGGATCTGTTTTGTCGGCGGCTGTGGTTCGTTTAAAACTCACTTAAGACACCGTGTGCCATCTGCACCCGACAGCATTTATTTCATAAAGCCCTCCCCCTAAGCGTTCGCTCATCTTGTAATTATGAAACGACCGGGTCATTCGAATCTCATCTCTCCTTGGCACTCGTGAGATCCACCTGTGAGCCATTAAGTTTACCCGCCACCTTATACGGCTTAAACTTTAAACTCTATTATTACTTCACGCGGGTCAGATCGTTAATTATCGAACTGCCCCTGCAATTCGATTTAAGCGAAGACCTCACACGTGATCTGTCCTCGCCTCGATGCAAATGGACATAAGATCGTTGCCCTTTCGGACTCAATCCATTTAGGGTAAAAAACCATTTTATGCACCGACTTTGATAACCCTTACATTAATATTTTGTCTTTTAATAGACCCGGGTGTAAACAAGTCTCCTTCTTACTCTTCTTATACCTTTTACGGCCGAATTTCTGACTTGTGCAATTAATCCTGATGCTCCTTAAGAGATCCCTTAAGAGATCTCAAGTGCCGACACCAAACACACACCTCCATTTAAATTTTTCTATATTATCATTAGGTCTAATGGTGGAATATAAGCCCTTAAAAAAGTGTCTTCAGAAAAATTGTTCAGGAAATCAATAGCTGCATTACATCCTCAGCAAAACACCACTCTTCCCTTAATCCCTGTACACCATTAATTTAACAAAATAATGTCTTATTTGCTAAAAGAATATTTTACAACCGTATTAAAATCAATGGCATTTAGAATTCTAAAGGACAAAATATTTTGTGAATAAAATGCGAGTGGTTATTATGATATTACCAGAATGTAGTTTCAATAACGACTTCCATAAGTCAGAACCGTTGGACAAATTGAGGTTTAGCATAAGTACAATATATACATTTTATATATTTTTTCTTGAGGGGAAAGGGTAGGTTATCGAGGGCGGAGGAGGCACCACGCTGCGATACACAAGCTCTCTCCCATGATATGCGACATACAACCACTTCCTTTACATCGCAGAACGACTTTGAGAAATTAATTAAATAACTTTTTTTTTTGTTGGTCAGAATTATTCGAATGGGAGACCCTTGTATCGTACAGGTAATATTGTGTTTAATTATGGTTTACAAGCTTCTCGGTCTAAAATGCCCGTCTGGAGACTTCCGACAAGGAAAGGTATGTTAAATAATAAAGTAAAGGTTTTCTAATATCTTTTTTACTAAGAATATAGCCGATTTTGAATAATTGGAGAACTTAGGAAGCATCTAAAGAGCAAAGACATTTAAGACAGTACAAATAACTGTAGGGAATTATGTACGTGGTGGGTGTGCTGGATTTATTTTTCTGTCATGTTCCTTTTCCATTGATTTTCTTTATGGATGAGAAAAAAAAGAACATTTTTATGGGTCAACCTCGAATCTTTTCGTGACAGAAAAAGGAAAAAAGGGCTTTAAAAGACGTAAAAACGTTTTTTCTTTTTCACGATGTCGTACACCGTTTTGAATGTGAGACCATTTGTCACTCGGATCGCTGCTTTCGAGAGCCTTGTTACTTTTTGTTTTAAAATAGGATGATTGGTGGTTATTGGCCGAACAAGACCAGATCTGAGGTAAATGTAAATAAAGGGGAGGGCTTTATGACGACTCTATCCTTGTAGACAACGCAGCGACTGCGAAAGAGACAAATCAATTTGCCTTCTCCGTCTAAATTCCATTCCTTTTTATTTAGACCGTTCAGAAAAGACAAAAGTTGACTACATTTTATGATAATTCTTCCTTTTTTATGGCTTCATTTTAATTTTTTTTGGTCAAATTAATTCAGAAGCTTCCTCCAGCCTTATAATTCTTGTCAATGTCGCGGTGGTTCCTTTTGTTCAGTGTTCGTGTTTATTATAATTCTAAGTGATTTAATAAATTAGGGGCAAAAGACATTTTTGTAATATTTCTTGGGTGGTCTTGTTTTTTAAAAAAAGAACAAAAAAAATTTGTGCAAAACAAAAAAATAATTTGTATATCATAAAATACTAAAAATTAAAGGAGAGCAATTTTTTTCTTATTTTTTTCACTTTTAAACCTAAAAGTTGAACTTTTTTTTTTGTTATTTATGTTCTAATTATTGCGTATTTGATTATTGTGAGGGAAAAATTAAATCGATGTTTTATTTATAACTCATAGAATTTATTGCTGTCTTTGGGGGCAGGGCTGGAGAGCAATTCCCATATAAAGGACTATCGTTTAAGTCGTTTTATTGCATCCTGAAGTTTATTCGATTAAAATGTGAGTTAAATACTGCATGAGGCCGATAATTTATAGAACGGCAAAAAGACATATTCGAGGAGGAAAAAGAGGAAAAATTTACCACCCACATACACAATTTCAATACGCTTTTGGTAAAAAACAATTTATTTTTTGAAATTTTAGTAAAAGACGGAAAAACGTGTAGGTATTTTGTTTATAAAAAAATTCTTTTCTTTTGTCCAGGTCTGGAATGATTGAAGAGCCGAAAAGTTTCGAATAAATCAGAGCGCCTCAAAGACAAAAAAGATTCTGTTTTGTGCGTTGGACACTTTTTTCAACCCCCCGAAACGTCGTTGGTGGCCCCTTCAATCGCATCTCTTATTTTTTACGTTCCTTATTTTTTTTAAAACTAATCTTTCAGATAATTAAATTAAAACAACCAATTAGGCAAAACACGACCTTTTACCCTCATAAAATATTTTAGCCAAGTCATATCCTTAACGAAGTCCTCGTTAACGATAAAAAATAAATAAAAAATCTTCTTTTTTATCGAACATTTAGCAACATTGTCGGATTTTATTAGGGAAAAAAACTAGTTTCTATATATACCGGGCAATAAATTTTGAAACGACCGAGACTTATGGACATTGTAACAAAATACCCGAGAAACTCAACATGACTTTTTTTCCCCCTCCTTGAAATTTCAACGGTCAATAACTCACCACGAAAATCCAGATAAAAAGATATTGACAAGAAATCGGAAGATTTGTAACTCGATACGTTAAAACGTCACCTTTAAATCGTCGATTTAATTGATATCTTTAAACCTTTATATTCGTAACTCGGTATTAAGCTGCTCTAATTTTCAAAAAAATTTCGAAAGTGAATGATACCATAAAAATTTGTTGTAAAAAAACCTCCCGTTTTAAGAAAATCAAAGCGATAACAAGATAAAACTATTTAATTTATGTTAGATATAGTTAAGAGTTAAGATCCCCTTTAAGGAGCCTGCGGTTCTGTTACTAATTAGCCACTTTTCCATTTACGGAAGGGCCCTCTTGGCTGATCGGTGTGACACCTCGTAGCTCAACTTCTGATCTTTATCCTTATCTTTGTAAATAAAGTTAAGGGAGGAAAAAAAAAAAAAGTTTTTTTAATTGGTCAACTCTGTTTTGATCAAGGCGTCAATATTTTAATAAAAGTGGCGCCCGAGCCCACATACTGACAGGTTGTCAGATTAGAGTTAAGTCCGCAATTAAGAACTTCCTCATTTTAACATGAGTTTTAAATATCGACATTTTATTGACATGTAGTATCTTAATTTATGTAATTTATAAACATTACAAGTTATATTGTGTTAATTATTGAAGGAGTTGGTGTCATTACATTCCCACGGCCTCCTGTTTTCTTTTTATTCCTGTCTTGGCCGAGCCGCTCTGTCCATTATCCGTTAGTCCATGATCCCTCCATGAAAACACGCTCCTGTTCTCATTTGTACATGTTTCCGAGTTCTTTTTTGTCGCACTTCATTCCCGGGGAAATTCTTTTTGTTTCCGGAGCCTTTACGATTCGGACTTTCTACCAAATGAAGTGGTTATCTTTTATAATTTAATATCTCATAAAGTTTATGGCGCAATAGGGCTTCGTCTACCGAAAAAGGAGTCGAGAATTTCTATGATTAGGAAACGCCTCGAGAATTTTGACATTTTTTTTATACCGCTCGTCAGATTTTACGCGATTGCGGTTTACTCAAATCAATTCCAACACCCTTGGATCTTATTACAAGCTCGTAAATTTTTGCGTCACAAAAATTTTTAAAGTATGTCTAATTTTTTGTAACACTAATATCGTAAATTTATATTTTTAATTTGATAGCCTTATAATAAATTTTGTTTTTTATTACTCCCAAATTCGCAGAAAAGTAAAAAAAATTTACTTTCTCAGCGCCCAATTCACCAATTTTCTCGAAATTCTTCATTTTTTGTGAACTGAGTTATGGAAAATAGCTATCCTTCCTATACTCCTAATGTCAAAGAAACCATTTAATACCATTTCTGCTATCGTTTCATTATTGTGACGATAAACCAGAATAAGTAGAGATGATTGTGATTAATAATTTTCCCAACCCTGAATATGAGCGAACTAGATTCTTGGAATATTGATTACGAAATTATGTAGCACGTAGAATCATTAGTAAAGACATGAGAAACGTTATGAATTATGATTAATGTTCTCGAATAAGGTCTAATTAATATTGTCCCCTCGCAGATCTGCCGATATGATCTCAGTTCTGACCCAGATTCTAAACGAGGGAATTTCTTTATATAATTCCAAAAAACACCGTTTCCATCAATATAGTTTTTGTGGAATTCCAACTATCCCGGTATTCAAGAAAATGTTAATTAATCCGGATTTTTAAAAAAAGGATGATAAATTTTGTTTTTTGAGTCCACCCACTTCGATAAAGCACGGAAAGGGGAAATTACAGGTTTTTGGACTGTTAACAGAACACCCCCGAGTCTAATAGCGTTTAATAAATCCGCGACATGAAGTAATGACGAAGGCGGACTCGATAATAAGCCACGAAAGGTGTGAGAAAGTGGACCCTTGGGGCGAATCGAATTTTCGTTTTCCATAACTCAAAAACCGACTCTTTTTTTATCCTTCTTTTAAAAAAAGAAAGAAAAAAGTCAAAACCTAATTAGCTACGTTTATTTTCAATTAGGATTCCTTCAAACCGCATTTCTTTTTTTTCAAACCTGACTTTTTTCCGATTGGTAATTTTTAAATTCTTCGTCAGACTTCTCGATTCACTATCATATTCTAGGAAGTTAAGATTTATTAACTGCGAAAAATTATCTTTTTCGTTTTTGCGACAGCACGACATGGAATTATTTCATACCGATCTCGTTTATGATAAGGGGCCTCAAAGGAACCGCCAAATTGGCGCTGTTTATGGATTTTTTATGGACACTGAGAACTCAAAATCATTTCTTTTTGTGATTCTCAGATAGGATTGACTGAGAAAATGGTTTCTGCGGTCTTCACTGAATTTAGATGTTGAAGAACATTTAAAAAAAAAATGAAAATTTGAAACTTCAGCTCTGTTTTTAGACAATGAGAACGTTAGATTTATGTTTTAGAAATCATTTTGAAAAAGGTCTCAAAGAACAGCAAAATGGGTTTAAAAATAGTTTCGAAAACGTATAAGTATTATTCGTAATTGTGGGTTAAAACGTAGGTTTTGAATTATAGCTTTTTTATTCAGTACAGGTTAAAATATCGCCTTGGAGCCATACAAGTCAACTAAGCGTTTGAAAAAGTTCGATAAAGATCAGAAAGAGTGTGATCGGAGCTATCCCTTATGTCATCTCCGATTTCGTAGCCGTCAAAGTGGGCGGTGACCGTTGCCTTCTGTGCATAAAGGGCAAATTCGAGACGTCTTGACACCAATCGCTTTTAAGTGCTGTTATTCAAGGACCTTTTGCAACTGAAATTCGAAGGTAATAAAAGTTCTTATAAGAAGAAAAACACCCCTTAAATCTTGCAGGACATGTTTTTTTTCTTTAGTACCGTTTGAAACAATCTTCGAAGTGAAATGGGTAACCATATACAGACGTAAGTCATATGGAAATCCATATAAGTGTTGGCTGTAAGCGCTGTTTTGAACTCGGGGTGGGAAAAAGACAAGAGTTCTCTCATGTACCGAAAACATAAGATGACTCCTGCCTCTCGCCTATAAATAAAACTTATGAGATGGAAAACCATTATTGTGTTTACAAACGGTTTGAAATAAAGGGAAAGAAGACTTCTTAAGGGAGTCTGACTCATAAGAGAAACATCGAAATTTTACAATCAACTTTCTATTAGGTTTTTTTTTTTTTTTTTTTTTTTTTTTTTTTTTTTTTTTTTTTTTTTTTTTTTTAAGCAGTAAACAAAAGATCTTAGACCATCAAAAATCAGAAGGGACAGAGGTCCCCATATTTGAGATCTTTGAACTGAGCACTCTGAAAGCCTATAAATGAAGATTTTTACTTTTTCCCCAACAAAAAAGTGGAGTGACAAACACGATTGTGGTATTCAACTTTCAAAAATGCACGGTTTTATCCTGGAAATAATAAACCGTAGTGTAGATTTTGTAGGGTTTTATGTTTAGAGTCGAAGATTCGTTTCAATGCCTACTTTGAATTCTGTTTACACAGGTTTTCAACTTTATGCGGGTCCAGAAAAGGAAATTTTACAAAATATAACACGCGTCTCGTTCGCCTTCTGTGAATTAGAACCTGTCCACTTTTCACGGCGGCGGCCCGTCAGAGGGGACAAAAGGAAAATCTATATGTGGAAATTGCCTCTTGAATACGTTATGAACTGGACAAAGAGCGGGAGGATAGCGCACCTAATTGCGTAGCCGTTAGTCCGCCTCGATTGCTCCGCCTCTATTGTCCCCGTATTGTCCCGATCTCACGCTGTCCCGGCTTGTTATAAAAGAACACTTTTTGATATCTCCCCCTTAGGCGGCATTACGCATAAATCCCCCGGAGTCAAGTTAATGACAGAAATAAAACCCGTTTAAATACAGCCTTGGCGTTAAAAGTCATCCCGGATCCGATTAAGGGATTTTTTAAATATTATTTTTTGACAGGGTCGTTATTAAATACCCCGCCTTTTAATTAGAAACATGCGAACGTCCAATCAAAAAGAATCTAAGGACGTTTCTCACGTTTTGAAATGCAAAAAACCATAAAACGCCTCGGGGTTTCGTTAATGGCCTTTTACGTCCAAAACCTTGAAAAAAATTAGATTGTAAGTACCTATGATGTCCAGGGACAATTAGATCACCTAGAAGTTAACCGCCAAAGGCTATTAAATCAATTGATGGCTTGAGAACGCGTGTGATGCTAAGCTTGTTTTACAAATATAAGAAAAAGTTTGAAATTTGTTCGAGATACCTTTGAAAAAATGTCATTTTAACACGTATACCATATAATGAGGTCCTCTATGTCCTTCCTGACTCTTCTTGACTTTTCTCACCTCCCCACCAAGCCCCAACGATCTTCCTGGATTCCAGACAGTGTTTAACATCCAGAGTTCCCTATAATGGACATCCTTTTTCTATACAAGGAAAAATGTCCCGTTTATTCCGGACGGGAGGAGCGGACTTCCCCGGGATTCTCAAACATGGTCAGTTGAAGGATCGCTCTCGAACGTTTTAAAAGTTATTTGACTTGAATTTTTTTCTTTTTTTAAATTTTAACGATACACATCTCTTCTCTCTTAATAGGGGCTCAATGATTATTTCTTACGCTTTGCATATAAATCTCGAATGCGGTATCTGATGATTTTAATCAAATTATTTATTGCATGGAATAAAATTCGCAACGGTTTTTAACAGAAGCATTCCTGGCCATTTTGTTTGGGAAGGAAAGTTTAAAAGGGTCCATATTTGTGGTTTTTTACCACACCCCTTTTAGTGGGGTTGATCCACGCATGTCGTGTAGGGAGTGGATTGTATAAGGGAGACATGCGTATTATATCCAAAATGGAGGATATGAATATGAAAGGGATCAAAGAACGTTTTGCAATAAAAATTATTATGAAGTTCAATTGCATGTTTGTGTTAACAGGCGTCTGGGTTAGGCAGACCGGTCATATCGGCTCGGTCTTGCGGGTCATGAAATATTACGATAAATGTCCTTCCTCACTTGGTGTTTTTTCTTTCAAAAACGAGATCTGATTTTGAAGCTTATAAAGTCGGAAAATGACGAGTACGTCAAGACAAGAATTTCTCCTTTGTCGCACACACAACAAGAATTCTAATACATTTAATGACGTTTCCTAAAATGGACATGTGATAAGGTCTTGGGAAACGATAATCGCTCTTAGCCTTAGACCACGTAACGTTTTCTTATCTCATCCTCTTTCCTTTCTTTTGTTCTAATTACATCCCTTCCAGATGAAGAAGAAAATTGCGCTTGTTTTTTATTTTGAAAATCGCAAGGTCTTCATTCAATTTGGCCTTTGAAATCGACAAGCCGATTATCTTCCAGACTTTTGACCTGACGAAAAAAAGTATTCTAGTAAACCCCCTTTAAATTTTAGTGAGGAATTGAATGGGAACCACAACTTTTAGATCCGACCTACAGGGTACTCCAGAACGACCCTAACTTCGTTATTTTATAAATGAGTCTTATGTTTTGACCATGGAATTCGATTTTACGCTTGATTTCCAGTAACTTTTACTTAAAACAAGTTTTCAATAGGACCAAACGTTCTGAAGCTATGTAGTATGTACACAGTGCCATCTTAACGTTACTCCGGGACTTTTAGTCCTATGGAAAAAATGTTTTAAGTAACATTTACTGGAAATCAAGCCTGAAATCGAATTACATTGTCAAAACACAGGGTTCGTATTTAAAATAACGAAGTTAGGTCGTTCTGGAGCACCCTGCACTTCGGATCCAAAATTTAACGATGCCAATTGATTCCTAGCTGCAATCCAATGGGGGTTTACTTAGGTCAAAATGTGGCAGATAATTGGCAGGTCCACTTTAGATGCACACTCTGTATATAGGAAGGAGTAAAACTTTTAGGTATTTGAACTCCAATGGCTAATATGATTGTTATTCGAGGTTAAAATAGTTGGCCCAGTTAGGAATGTCGTTCGTCAATCTTGAAATTCAAGAGTGGAGGGTCTTTTCGAAAAAAACCATGTGTGAAATTAGGCCCAATGCCGTTAACATTATTTTCAAATCACACCATCATCAATCATTAACTCTCGAGTTGGGAGGGGGAGACTGGTGATATTTTGTGACATTGATTGCCCACCGGTCTTTTCTCCCGCGTAATGCCTCCTCATTCCCTCCCCCAACACTGTTTTCACACAAAAAAAAAAAAAATTCCTTCTGTCATTTCGTTTAGTTGCTTTCCAATTTCCTTATTTGTCGCTTGCAAGGGAATTACCTAAAAAACCGTTGTTTAACTTTCGTCTTCTTCGTTTGTTTATTAAAATTAGTTCTTTTAATCGTGTAAAAACGCCTTTTAAGGGGTGTTTATGCATTGTCGACGCCTTTTACTTTTAACGTTTAAATGCCAGGTTTGAGAAAAACGAAGGAAAAAAGGAACTGTTAATTGCAGGCCTTGTGAAGTCGTTTATGTTAAAATTCTGTCACTATGTTACACGCGACTTAACTTATTTTAATTATGAGACCTTTAAAGCCTTTCGAAATTTGCATTTGAAACGAACGCTTTTCTTTCCGACCAGTTCAATGTGGGAAAAGTTTGTCACTTATAAAGGGGACAAAAAATAAGAGGGGGTTTGTCTTACAAGAAGGAAAGTTTAAATTTTACTGTATTCAGGATTTCCTTCCTTGTTTGTCTACCTATATTGCAACTAATAATTCTTATTTATTGTTAAATTAAATTCCCGTTAAAATTTCTTTGAGCAGTAACTGCACTGAATAACTGGGAGGCTCCTTTTGAAAGAAAATAATAAAGAAAAGAAAAAAAACGGAACAAAAAAACCTGGAAGAAATGTGTAATTTCTATCATTAGCCAAGCGTTCCTTTGACATTGTTGAGATGAGATATCCAGTTGTTAATCCTTGGATGATATCCTTGGAATGAGGTCGGGCAAAAACCCTCCCCAGTCCGGAATTGTTTGGGCGAATTGTCGATGCTGAGCACGCGCTTCACTTTCCCCGCCGCGGAATCTCACAAAGGAAACCCAATCATCCATCAGGAGAAGAAGGTACAGAAAAAAATATATAAGAAAAAAAGAATTTAAGCCTCTCGAGGTGTGTACCAACCCGTATACATTATTCAGAAAGATGGGCCACCGAATAATTCTCCGTTGGGGAAAGTCAATCTCCTATTTGAGGCGTATCATCCAATAAAGGAGTGAACATGCTCGATTTTCTTTCTTTAGATTTTAAATGTCGTTTTAAAACAGTTATATAAATGACTTTTATTCCAAATAAAGACCTTCAAAACGTCTCATGAAGAATTCAACGCGTTGCCTAACTGAATAAGCACGATGGCCATTCCTGTAATGAGAATCCTCCAAGAGACTTTATTAAGTATGTAATTTATTTTTTTCCCACTGATATTTTTCTGATTGTCCCACTTGACCACCTTGGGTAAGAATCTTTGTTCCTGAATCCTACACGTAAGTTTTACTTCAATTTCGTGAAACCTTTTGTCATTTCAATTCTACGAATCTTTGAAGGCTAAACTCGATAAAAGAAACATTAATTTCGACTTAACTCAATGAAACGAGAAAAAAAACTTTCTCCGTTCATAATGGGAGAAGCAATTCTCTCGATAAATTATCCATTGGCAACGTTAACCGTTTTTGGAAGAAATTAAATACATATTTTAAAATACCCTCAAGTTCTTACTCAACAACCTGAAATTGTCCAGTACCCTACATTAACTGACAAGTAGAGAAGAAAATATTCAATAATGAGGTTATTTTGGAATTTTCAAATTTCCAGCTTTGAGGAACTGGGGCAGTGATTTGGAGTTATCTCCTTGGAACGAAAAATGGGACTCTTTTTAGCTCAACAGGTCACCTCTTCTTTACACAAGATCATCCAAAAAGGGTTTTCTTTATAAAATAGGTTTTAATTATAAATTTAACGTGTTGAAAATACAACGGGTTTTTCCACTTGATTTCAAACTGCCTATAAATCAACAAACAGATTTTAACTGGCGCTTACGTGGCTGTTATAGGCCGAGGAGATAGGGGTCAAGTTGTGACCCTACAGACTAATAACTGACTCCGTTTGCAAATAACACCCCTAGAGCCGATTAAAAAGAAAGAAATTTTATTGTCATAAGTGAAGGTTGTTGGCAGCTAAAAATTGTCGATTTCTTTCTAAAAGTGAAGTTTATCTCCATAAAAGAGACGTTCGACATTATTGAACAAATCACCTGTTCCTGAATAGCGTTTAGCACTAATCACCCCCCTTAAAAAAAAGAAATTCTGACGGTGAATGGTGACAGTGCTGACTAAGGGTTTGGACATTAGTTTGACTGATAGCTAAAAATGTAATTAACATGTCTATCTCTCAAATTAACCCTTTAGTGCCGCACCGTAATCAAACGGACCCGGAAACCTCCCTTTTAATTTGTTTACCGACACTTAAAGTCCCCGAAAAACGTTTTTTATACGATTTTTAAATTATTTTATGGAGGGAAAAAGCGTGGAATTCTATGTTAAGGTCATTATACAGTTGTTTTATTGTCCGTAGTTATGCTACGATAGGATCGTTCTTGAAGCCCCGAGGGGCCTCTTCTCCGGGTTAATCGTGATCAGAGCCACCGTACTGTTCTGCCCTCTACAGTAGCCACTTTCAACCCACTCCAAAAGAGAAGCCGGCTACCGGACCTTTCATCTCATTCTACCATCTTTTTATATCTAAATCAATTTGGTTCGAACGAGCAAAAAAACAAATTTTTTGTTCGATGTGATTTTATTGGTGATTTAAAGAAATCTATATTGAGGGACCGTTTCACGTTTCTAAATTTGGATTATTCATCTGTCTTAGATTTAAATAAAAGGGTAATTTTTTGACACCACAGAAAAAGAGAATAAACTTATCTCATTTATTGTACATTATTGTGAATAACATTTTCAGACAAAAAAAGCTTAAAAATTTCTAATATTTTTGAAATTCCAAGCTTTTATGCTAAAGAGAGTAGATGGGTTTTACATCAATTTTAAAAAGGTGTTAATTAAAATGTTTTAAAAAATTCCTTTTTAATTTACAAGTTCAGCAGCCGATTTTAATTACTCCCAGGGGTGTTGATTGCTTGGGCTGTGTAATAATATTTTTCATCCATGGCAAAATGCGATTGCAAAAAGAGATATCAAACGACCACTGATCTGAATACTAATCTGACTAATTAACACGTAACGGGTGGAGTTCATCCAATATTTTTCTCCATAAACGATTCTTCAAAAATAAAAGTATGAAGAAATCATTTATTCTTAGATCATAATCAAGACATTTTTCAAATAATAGAAACATGAAAAAAAGGACTAGTTAAAAATAATTGCATAAATATTTATAAATGGCACGAAAGTTGAATAAAACCAGTAGTTCGTTTTTTTAGCCTTTTGAGACAATTGTGGCCGGTTACGTGGGAAAATAGCATTATGGATTTTTTTTTCTTTTTTAACATTTAAAATTAGTTTAAAGAGGTAAGGGGCAACTTTTATTGTCACAATCCTTCATTGTTTGGTCAGGACGTTCAACAAAATATTTCCTAAAACAAAAAACGTTGTGTCAGATAAGAAAGTGAACTACCAGAATTATAATTCGGGTACCCTTTTGAATTTAGAAAAAAAATACGTTTAGTCATTTTGAAAACGTTTTTCCAGCGTGGGGGGAATCATTGAAAAGGAGCAAGTTTTTGGCTGTCGAGACGCAATTTTTCTTAAAATTTAAATCCCAATAAAATGTTTTTATTTAAAAAAATGCAACTGACCCAATGAGTGGACCGAATCCCTTGTCACGCGATCCTTGAAATGCTTTATTGCCAGTCAGCTTTGTATTAATTACCTTATCCCGACTAATAGGCCTGCGACGACGAGAAATCGTCAAGTCAAAATTAGAATATCGCGTGATCCTATTTTTGATGATTTATTGTTATGTTTACAAGTCCTAATCGATTATTTTTTAAAGAAAAAAATCGGTACCTAGAATATTTGTTATAAAAAAGCCGTTTAAAATCTACGATTGTTGTTAAACGATTGTCTTTATTATCCATTTGAGCCCATAAAACAGAAAGGCGGAGACCACAGTGGCTTCCCCGTTATGGTCAGGCCGAGTTATCGATTCGTCCTGGGGGGTTTCTTTGGAAATTGGCGCTGTTTAAACATCGCAATTCTCACTGTCCCTCCAGAGGTCGACCTCCTCGTTTTCAATAATTTTCAAATTAGGCTAAAACCAATCTCTTAAGGGGAGTTCCAGTGCCTATTTAGGAATGTTTGATTTAATTAGTTCATAGTAAAAACTCAATACTCGACGTGGGAGGTCTGAACTGTCAATATGAGAAACACTTTTTTTTTTTAAGTTTATTACTTTGCCCTCCTTTACTTGCACATTTAGAAGAATTTTCTCTTAATTTTGTCATGCATCGTCTATACCACAATCACTATAGGCAACATTTGAAAAAATCGACCTAGGATCAAATTGTGACTAGGATAGTAAAATATGAAACCTGAATTTAATTTTTTTTTCCTTAAATGAGATAGGATTTTCGCGGAAATCGTACAAACGTAAGCTGAGAACGTTAAAATTGTGACCTTAGATTGACCACCATGCTCTGTATTTGGGTGAGGTTTATAAAATCGTAAAGAACTCGTTGAACGTGATGTCGGTGTGATTCCCACGTGGGTCTTTCCCATGTAGTCCCTTGTTGCCCCGACGAACGTGTTGCCTGTTATCACGCGTCCCGCGTCATCAGCTTTTACATCGACACGTAGCCCGCCGGTCTCCTTTGCTTATTTAAAAAAATAAAAGATCAAAATTTTTGACCTATTTCACCTTTTTTGTCGTCTGGAAAATCCGAGAAGGGTGAGAACAGTGAAATTTACACTCGAATACCGCTATCATTGTGTTAAAAAATATAATTGCTTTTTGATGATAAAGTCTGGTGACTTTTAAAAATGTGCGATGAGAGGGAAAGCACGTCGAATGGCGCCGGCTTACGTAAAAGGCAGTACCGACTCATCCTCTCGACCTTATGTCAACATTGTCTACCTACTCTGTTATGATTCGCATAACGCCCTGAAATGAATAACAGAGTAATTTTGATATAAATTGCTTGTCTGGTAGCTTGAGGAACATTTGCATCAACATCCCCCTCCTATAACACCACCATCGACCACCACTAATACTCACCTTATGCACACCATTTCGAATCACCCAACTTATGTACATTAAATAATGTGTGGCTTTAGGTATTTCGTACAAACAGTATAAACATTGCAAAGAATACGTTTAATTTATAAGTTTTTGACGTACTCATATACCAAAAGGTCATTAAAGGGGTTTAAACGGTTTTTGGTTTTCGTTAACGTCAAAATCTAGTTGCGCTCACCCCTACAGCAATGGCGACGAGTAAGTATTCAGCTTTTAATGTCAATCCTGCAACGGGAATCAGTTTGATCAACTTATAAAATGCTAACTTACCGAAGCTCTTCTTTTTGGTCGTGGGGGCTCCTCCTGGACCGGGGTCTGCTCCGCCGCCTCCTGGTGGCGCTTCGGTTTCTTCAGCCTTGGGATCTTGCATGGGAGCGTCACTCCCTCCAGCGCCGGTAGTGCCACCGGCACCGCCTCCGCCACCGCCTCCGCCGCCAGGCTTTTCAGTAGCAGCAGGCTTCGCAGGTGTTACACCGGGCTTGGCAGGGGGTTTGGGAGTTGTTTTGGGGGGATCATCGGCAGGACCTTCTTTGGGAGCTTCGGGGGGATCTTCGGCGGGAGCTGCGGGGGTATCTTTGGGCTTATCTTTGGGGGGTTCTTTGGAGGATCCCTGAGCATCATTAGATTCAACTAACAGCACAACCATTAAAGTAGCTAACAGAAGGATCGGTGGAAGCCTCATTTTATGCTTTCTAAAACAAAAAAATTGTTTTTAATTAAAAGCACCTCTTTTTTTTATGTTTAAGGAAAAAGAAGCCCTGAAGGGTTCCAGGGTCATGGTCATAGGGTTATGAGTTATGACTTAAGAACAAGATAGGACTTGAACCCATCATCCAATGGCCAACTTCTGAAAAATTCTTCTTTAAAATTTGAATTGCAACTCACTATCTTGCAAACTTCCTTATGATCTTTAAGTTCCGAATGTTCAACTGCTTCCAGGGGCTTGAAAAAAGGTTTTAAAAATGTTTTTTATTTTTAAAAAAGCAAGTTTGTTTCACAAACTCACTTTTTTAACTAAACATATCAGATGAGTTCACTTAATTTTATCAGGTTTTTATTGATTTAAAATAATTTATACAGATGAAACTACACGCCTTTGATGACTCATTTTGAGTAATTCGAGAAATAGGCGTTATTACAAATTGAAAAAGAATTGAGTTTTAAGTTTTTACGTTGATCATCTGAAGACAAGCCGGACGGCGTTTTTGAAATCGTGCTCAAGTATCATGACCCTGGGCAGCAGATAAAGTGTTCTAGATTTTATCTGAAATCATGAAACAACAATTGCAAAGATAGAGAGTAGAACCATTCTAAGGTTTTTGTACTTGGACGAGAAGGTGGTTAAGGTGGGTTCGGGGGGGTTAAGGGACTCATGAGATATGTTGCTATAGCGCAGGGCGGGATCACCTCTTCGAAGTCACGAACTTTAACATGATACCCACTTACCAATGGAAACAAACTAAATATCACGCCCATAAATAACGAACCCAGTTGTCTCGAGTAATTTTCAAACGCATTTATCCGTGGCTGCTTCTGTTGATCACGACCGAGTTATGACACCATCATGGAGAACAATAAATAAGCAAATTTACTCAACTTCGACTTTTTCCAATTTTGTCATAAAGGGAAAAATCGTGAGCGTAATGAAGACCCCCTTTCGAATAATAACGTACTAAATTCCCTTTCTTAGATAGAACATCTACAATCCATAAAAACCGAATGTTCTTTCTCGAAGAAGTTCGTATAAAACCGCTACGTGTAAATGGCCTTACTAAACCAGATAAGAAGTCTCTTATGTATTTTTACCTCTTTAAAAGAGTTGTAGCCAATTTTTATGATCTTGAACTCATTGTATTTCTTTAATGAACCCTTATTTTAACCATGTAAGTAAAAGTTCTTCGGAACCAACAAATTGAGTCAACACTGAGTTTATCCTAGTGCAAGTTTTTCAGCCATGATGCTTCCATTTTCCAAGCCACTATCATCAAAGTGGTTCTGAAGATTATCTTTGAAGATTGCGTAGTTTGAGATGGTCGCGGTTTAATATTTTTTAATCAAGTAGAGATAGTAATTATACTTGAAAGAGTCACTAATTATTAGCACGATATATTTCAGCGTTTAATGCTTTAAATTCACGAATCATTTAGTAATTATTTTAATGGATCTTAAATTAATAAAACGATAAAACGAGGGCGATAATAAAGAGAACGAGTCCTTTTCCACCGGCCAATTATATCGGCTCATTAAAACTCTCTCATCTTCAGTTTAATTAAACTCAAAATGTGTTTACGAAAACCCGAAGGTGATGGCCTCTAATAAAATAATGAGCTGTTTTTACGTTCTTTCCACGTTTCGAAACATTATCAATCGTATTTAATAATGGCTACTGACTTTCTGAAAAGCTTAAGAGATAGATAAATCTTTTTTGCGGGTACTGTTAGAACCAGACGGAACCGGAACTTTTTTTTGCCTTCTAGTCTGCATACCGTTTTATTTTACTCTCTTTTACGATCTATTTATTACTGGAGCAGATAAGGGCGGTAAACGTCCACTTGGAATTTCACGTTTGGTAATTGCAACGTAAATTATAATTGTGACTGTCTTGATATAAAATTTCGAACTAATTTCTTGACAGAAAAATGTGGTGTGGAGAAAAAACCCATTACTGGAACTTTCTCGAAAAGTGTGGGCTCTCGAGATCTCTCCACAGACATAGAAACCAACTCCCTACATCTCCCACCATATCACCACCCTCGTATCACTTCCCCCAATCTCCCCAACTTCTCTGGACCACTCCCAACCTTCCCCAACCGCCGCGAATCACTTCCCCACTTCCCCCCGAATTCCACCCCACTACCGAAGGCCGCAGGCCTCAATATTCTACAAATTCCATCAAATAAGCACAATCCAGCGGGATGGCAAAAATCTTAACAGTATTAACGGTTACTGGAATTTTTCTTTTCTGATGAAGGCAAAAAAATCAATTTGTATGTGAGAAATATCTCACATGAGAAGGGCGTTTATAAGAAAAAAGGGTAAATGTCCGGCAAAGTAAAAGAGGGAAAGGAAAGGACTACAGAAGACTGGACGCTCGTGTTATACAATTCCGATTAAGGAGCTACGTGATCCGCGTGCGAAAAACGAAACGAAAGAGGTGAGCGCCGAAGAATAAATTAGTAAATTTTATTATCAAAATTATATGAAAGATTAACGGTACCTCCAAAGGTCATCGGGACAAAATTGTGCTTCAAAATGCATCCTTTTGTTATCAAGTTGTTTTTTAAAAAATAATTTAGAATAAAAATCGACTTTTAAACTAATCCTTTTTTAATACCACAATTCAAGTAAGACATAAAATATATTTAACGGTATTTCAGGCTTTTAGTGATATAATAGGGGCATTAGTGGCCATCAGAACGAAAAACGAACATTTAATTTTTTACGCCTTTCAACCCGATTGGCGCCGCGTAAAATATTTCGCTCGATTTAAACTCAATTGAAACGATTTCATAAGAACGAAAATTGTTCATAAGTGAGAATTCGCTGATCCAAATATGGCTTTCCAATGCTACAATAATCTGTAACTTGAGATATTTACGTGGGGAATGTTTAAAAGGCCATAAAAAAAATCGAAATACCAATTGATTCCCACAGGCATAAATCAAGATAAAAAATCGTAGAGGAGGACCTAATGTAATGTAAAACAATTGATCAGAGAACTTAAAGGGGGGAAAAAGCACCTTCGAAAAACGATGTGGGCAAAGATTTATTATAGATAAAAACACTTAAGGTTAAAATAGATGGTGATAAAAGCTCTGTATCAAGACACGTATCAAATTAAGGCGGTTAAATCAAACCTAAACTCGTGGGTGATCTGTCTGTACAAAACACGGAGGTGGACAAAGGGCAACCTAGAGGGTGTGATCAAAAGTCAGGTGTTAATGCCAGTTTTAATTATATACTGCGGACAAATCAGGATGTCAATAAACAAGGATGTAGTCAAGCGCCCATTTTTATCGTTGAGGAAGTAAAAATTGTATCCGAACTTTTAGAGTCACATTCATCACGATTGAAAGCTTTACTAATTGGGCCGAGAATATACATTAATGTCTTCTCGACCAAACTTTCTCATCAATTTACCTTTTCACCATTCTGAAAAATGGGTATCTAGCATTGAGATCGAAAATATTAATTACGGACCTATCATTTTAAGTTTTTTTTCTCCCTTTTCTTTATCTCTTATGTGACATTTATAGTCCTCGAAGGCCTGGCCGAAACGTGAAATTGTTATTTATGAGGGTCGGACCAATAAAGTGAAATTATCAAGTCGTTTATTTTTCTCTTCTGAAGAAAAAAATTATCTGCTCGAATATATTCAAACGCCCTAATTTTACATAGTCCTAGGTGAGCAAGATCAGAGAAGACAATGCAATACAAAATCCTACTCCATTCGATCCAGAGTTATTAAGACAATTTATTGAATATTACCTACACCAGTGCCCTATGGTGTAAGATTTATAAACAGGCACGAACTATGTAATTTTAATGATTTCGCGTTTATGTAGGGGAATTAAAAGTCCAAGATTCACTGTCTAGCTATGGATTATGGGCTTTTAACCTTACGGGAATAGTTGAGGGAGACACAGATTATAAATCAAATAGGGCGGATTCTCTATCGGGCAATAAATTAGCTATAAATGTCCTTTGAGAGAACCGCCATGAAGGAAAAAAAATCATATTTTTGAACCAACGAGAAACTTTTGGCTTTTTATATGGCTTACTATCTCTGAATTATTAAAAAGGTGAAAATTGTTAGGCTGTGCAAGAAGTTAACATAAAATATGTACATTGAAAATTAGTTACAGGGGTCCTACTTATGGAGAAATTTCAATTTTAGATTTCGACTATAAAATAAAAGTTAATTGAGCCACGATTCAGCGTTTTCCATAAAGACCCCACATGAAAAACCGTTGGGCGTCTCCGAATAATACTGGGAGAAAAAAAATTAAGCCGGAGACATAAACCAGAAGAGTTTCCGATTGACAAGGTAGCTTTTGTCGGTCCGTTGACTTACGATAGACGTTTGACATAATTACGAAATCTGTGTGGTCGAGACAAAACCCACACAAAAGGATTAAATCTTTTTTTTTAGTCTTCTTCTACAGACCAGTTTAATTGCCACTCAAAAAAATATGAGATTAATAGAAGCTAAACTGAAGGACCTTTATTTTTTGTTGTCGTGAAGCTTATAAATCCTGAGGCAGAAGGGTGGGTCTTGGACGATCGCTATTAAATTAAACCGGATTCAATACTCTATTTGTAATTGTAATTTGGGTGGTCCAGAGGCTGAGAAAATGTTTAACCTGAAGGTATTACATAGTGACTTATAGTATGAACAACACTTCAAGGAATAGTTGACATTACTGTAGATCTTAGCTTGTCTTGTGGAAGGCATCTCAAGAGCCTATAATGGGACAAACAAAATAGAATTTTTAGATGATTTTTATTCAATGTCCTTATAAAATTTGATTATTTTTACCAAAACTGAATCACGTTGATCACCTCTATTGTGTTATAGATCTAAATTCTCCCACATTCGAAAATAACCTCCAAATCCGTTTTTTTATATCTTCAATGACAATGAGTCGATTTAGAAGAGTGGAAAAAAATGAGGAAAGAAGCCATTTCGAACAATGTTCCAGTAAAATAAGCGTCCCCTGTTATAAATTTTGACATTCAATATATTTATTTTCAATTATTTATATCAGTTTAGGTAGGCGAGTCCTTTAATACAGGCCTAATGCGCATGAATAATGTATAGTTATACATTAGCATGTCCAGTACCTCTTGCGGGGTTTCTAGGTGTGCCGACAATGCTCCTTTACAGGTTTCCGGATAAATCTTGTAACAATGGTCAAAGGTCACACACCGGAAATGACTTTTTTTCGCTTGATTTTACTTGTAATTTGTTTCATGTCTGTCAAAATAAAAAAATGATTTGAGCAAACCTTTTGACTTCTTTTTATGTACATCACAAATTGAAATAGGAGCTTCTTTCCGGGACGCCCTCAGGGCGTACAAAACGGACTAATAAGTTTTAAAACGCCACGATCTTTAATGAATATTAAAAAACTAAAAGGAGAGAGTCTACAGCTTGTTATTTTTGTTTCTACATGGGCTATCGTACTTTTACAGCCCAAGTATTTAATTAATTTTCAAAAATTCTCCAGAACATTCACTATATAGGGATTTCATTGGAAGCTTTTAAGATGTCAAAATCTATTTACTATCGCTAATAATTTTAATACAGCCCATAAACACAGCTTATTATGTAAACCTCTACAATTAGCATGATATGTGAATTCTATCCAAATAGGTATATAAACTATGTTTAATATGGAATTTTATTTCTTTGTGTGACTTTTCAGAGCATTTTTGCTCCCTATATGTAGACGTTACAATTTTAGAGGACCATGATATATTGCATCAGCAATATTCAGGAAGTTTCAGACGTTAGATGAAAGTTTGTAAATTGGTAGATTGCAGAATGCGATACTAAAGAAGTTGGTTATTGTGAGTACCTCCTTAAACTATCTAACGGTCAATTGCTTTTTTACTTTTTTCCTTTTCTCGAAGACATTTTTCCTGAAATGGCGACAATGTTAAATTATCTTTCGGACAAAACAAGTCGCGAGCCACCCACGGAGATAACGGAAATCCATCGCGAATTTCCAAAGACAAAAAAAACAAACAACGACTATTTTTCTGTATAAATTAATACAGAGGAGAAAATCAAGAGGCGAGTGGAAAAAAATGAGGTTCCTAGACGACTTCTTCACCGTTTCTTATATCCTTCGCGTACGATATGCAAATAAGGAGGTTCACTCGGGTCAGATTGACTTGTCTCCAGTGCGACTGTCAAGTTTTTGATTTAGTCCGTTACCCCCTCCTCTCTTCCATATCGGAGACCACCAACGGTTCCACATGACATGTTTATCGAACCTTCCATCCACAATCAACCATTCATCAATATTATATCCTATTGAATATTGATTATGGCACTTGATGTTTTTATAATGTCCTTGCGAATAAATACTGGATTTAGATCTTTCTCTCTCTTTCTCGATTAAAACAAGATCTTCCCCACCAAGAAACCTTTTAAAAACAGGATTATCGGAAGTCAATTAACTCATGCTCAATTAGTCAGACGATCTTTGCTTATCGACATTCTGTCAGGTATTTGTCTCAAAGTGATTTTAATTGGTGACCAGACCCATTGGATTTATTACAAAATACTTTTATTCGCTCTTAATTAGTTTAATCGATTAAAAAAATAATTAAAACTAAGAATACTCTGGGATGATCAGTCGTTTTAAATTGTATAAAAAATTAACCATGCTGGAAGCTTGGATTGTGAGGTTACAATATATGAAGGCACCAAGTAGAATGCTCATTGTGTTGCCTGAGCCCTAAGGAGCCCAAGGTTTACCTTTACCTAAGGAATGGAATTGCACCCTCAAGTCAACAATTTTCAAAAATGTCCTTTGGGCACGATTCCGTAATTTCCACAAGTTTTTACCGTTTGAATTGATACCATACCTCTAGAGAGGTCTTTAAAAAAGCTCTCCAACGGTATAAATATTGATAAAATCGGTAAAAAGTTGTGGAAGTTACGGTTATTTAAACATAATTGGTATATCACCTTGATGAATGATGTGAATTTCTTTTGTCCAACTAAGTTTCCTTAGAATGACTCTCCTAACCTGGATTGGCGTGAATTCTGGCGTGTGCCTGTGCAATCCAAAAAAACCTTCTTCGCAAAACCCTCGAAGGAATGCACAAGCTAGTTCATCGTAGAAATTCTCTTATGAATTTTTTTGAAAATATAAAAATTCTTGTATTTTATTAATGTGTAATTAAACGTGGAGAATTAATCACTGAACGGAATCCCTGTCGTCATGGAGAAAGTTAGGCGAATCCCGGACGGTCTATTTGTCTCCAAGCAGTTGGAATTCGGTACTTATTAGTGACTTTGTCCAGGGGGAAGAGTTGAGCCATTAATCCGGCCTTTCCCTCTCCTTCCTCCCGCTAACATGATAAATATTATCAGTTATGGCCGATCGGACGGGGATGATGTTGATGAAGCTGTACTCTCGTCAGGGTCACCGACCCAATCGTCAAACAAGTTTTGTCCTCCATCCCAGAAAGGTATGTAATGAAGGAAAAAAAAGTTTCAACCCCACATTTTATCAACTTCCGAATCTTTAGAATGTAATTATTGGTTTCAGACTAATGAGGTAACTTACTTCCGGGAAATCGTGACTTTTTAAAAAGACAAATCGTTTTAATAAAGAACAAAATTTTGTCCCCACGAGTCTGTCATTGGTCCTTAAAAGGAGATAAATAGAGCGGTGTCAACTCTAGGGCAGCGCGAGCGGTTGATATGTTGAACCGACTTCGCTCTGCACGTTTTTGAAAGTCACTTTTATCCTGTACGCTATAAACTGTAAAACTCGTTCCCCATTTGCTTTTTCGAAACAGTTCCCTTTGAAATCTAATATTGTAACAAATCAATTTCGTAAGCGGACTTTTTTTTATAAACCTCCGGGATCCCCACCTACGCGTTAAGATCAGGTAGCAAGGCCGGTTATTAGCCTGATTCAATATTGACACTAACATAGGTTGTAATCAAAATTAATTGGCAATCATCGACCTCAAGATGAACCCGCACGTTCCGCCTCCCGGACTTCAAACAACCTTTACGCACGGTTATTAAATCTGACTTTTTTCTAAAATTATAAGTAAAGTATAACTAATAATTAAACAGATTCTTGATTAATATATAAATCAAATAGTGTGAAATCCAAACCCTAAGATTTCCAAGAAGTGATAAGATTGAAAATAAAATATAAAGAAAATAAAAAGTGTTTATGAGTAACACGGATTGGATTTTTTCAATTTTTTTTCACTGGAGCTGTGGTTACCTATAGCCTACGAATTAGTGCTATTCATTCTTGGCCACCCAATTTTCACGTCAAAAGCAGCTCATCTTACATTTTGCTCTGTTCTAACTAGTGATTATTATTCTGAAAGGTAAAATAAAAAGAACGAAATGCTGAAAGGATCCGGAGCAATCCGAAAAGATAAATTTCCGCCCGGAGTATCCACTTCTACTGAATGGGTTCCCTCCTTTAGATTTCTTTAATTACAGAGGAGAGCATGGCCTGAAGTGACAGGGAGCCATTGGTCAGCCTAATGCTGTAATGACCATCCCGGGGGCCCCCAGCCTCATTCTCTCAATGAAGATGTTTCAGGACACTGACACTCCGCACCATACATCAACTTAATCGCCCCGATACAGTTACAAAACTACCGTTTCTTTTTGAAATGGTTCGGAAAAAAATTATATGCTGTTAATTAAAAATTATACGACAAAGGGATTTTTTTGTAAAAGCCTAATGGCCTTTGCCTGTAGCCTATGGGCAGATACAAGCCTTTATTGAACTTCGTTGTTTATTGATAACGTCCATTCGGTTCAAACCGAGCTCCTTTTAATCTGTTTAATTAGCAAGGGCACTCCAGTACAGGTAGTGTTAAACCAAAGATAGCTGATATCCATTTAGAACCACCTCTTGAAAAAATATTCTTATAGCAGCTCTCAGAATGTCTAGATAATATTAAAAGAACATCGCAAATAAACCCTAATCAACGTTAATGCTGTTTTTAAAATGAATGAACTGCTACTTTCTATCCAAATGCTTTTCTTAGAAAGAATACAATATAAGCAAGACCAGGCTGGTAGTGGCAATTCACTCATCAAACTTCTCAGATTGATTTCAAAAAGATGCTTTTCAGAAAGCAAGTGAACTGCCGAATGAAGATTGTGGGTCTAATTTAGGTTTATTTATCAATGTCTTTCTTAGTTTCTTCTTCCTTATTGGACAGTTGAATGCCCGGTCTAATTTGTCACTATAGATACTAGACCAGGAGTTGGAGGCTGTTATAACGTCAACGGATTGGATAAGGATACAATATAGCCTTAGCTTCCCATTAAATTATTACAAAGGTATATCTTTTTCTTTATAGCGACAAAGTTGGAGGACCTTTTATCCTTAACGATTTATCAAATACGAAGACCGGATCTGCATTCTCGGTGACCAAGGAGGAATAAAATATTCTACAAAGGCGCAATAACGCACGTCGCGCCATTTGAAAATGAAGATGTGAAAGAGAAAGATGATGTTCGAACAATGCAAGCCCAAGTGTCCGATTGCATCTTCAATTTTCCATCTTAAAACTTCATCATGATTATAATTTATGTCCTTGCGTGTAAATTAAGTAGGGAATTATATTGATATATATGAAGATAGCGATCTATACCGCTTGAGTATTCATGAATTCGCAGATACCAGCTTTCTACGATAGTATCGACAATGTAACCTGCTTCGCCCTCCCGATGCAAAATTCATCATGACGCTCCCCCGCCGGCTTTTAAACTGGGGGTGGGAGTATTATGTTTAAGGAAGTGGGGCTCGACGCGGTAGTCATGACGTAGATAAAGTCCGTTACATATCCTTGTGAAGGCCGAACACTTTTGAAAGCTAATAGTGTCGGTCCAAGTATACTAATATGGAAACTGGGCCACTAGGTTTCACTTTCTGGCCCAAGAAGAGAAAAAAAAGTCAATTTTTTAAATGGCGTGTTTGTAAATTTGAAAAAAATCGTAATTAGGTCTTAAAATAAGATTTACACGTTTACAGAGGTTAAGTGGTTGCTCTTGTAAATGAGAAGGTTATGCAGAGAGCCACACACGCGTAAAAAGGCTGAGGGTTATCTACGATATGATAATTCATGCTAAGGAGGCATCCTCTCGTATACCCTTTTACTCTCAAATTATCCTTTGCGGAAGGGAAAACGGATGAGTTACGTCCTTTTCGTGAGCGGTGAGCTTTCAAGGATGGGACACACGCTTTGGGATGCCCAATTACCGTCGGGAAATTATAGGGCTCCGGGAACCCCTCAGAGATTGATAATAGTCTCGCCCATTAGATGTGTAACACGGTAACTGCGTGCGACAAGAAAGATCTAAAAACGTGTTGACGCTCCAATTTTTTTCTCCTCCCTTATTTTCGAAACTAATTTGCCACTTAATCATACCAATTATCCTTTTATTATTAGACTTCTTTCACCTCATTTTTAACAATAAAAATTCCTTCTTAATCACCTTGAAAAAGCCTAAAAATTCGATAAGTAGGCAATTTATAAGAACAGAAATGCGACATCTCGAACATTTCATGATCTTTAAATCACTTTTTTTTTTCAGCCAATCTATTGGATCTTAAGTTATCTTCGAGGGGAGAAGGGGTCGTTAGACAGTAGGAAGACATGAAGGTAAAGAAGGGAATTAATAAGGGAGCAATTGGATGAAAGCCCGTGGGAAAGATGAGGACGGGCACGTACTTAAAGGACTGTTATGAGGTAATCTTAAGTCAACTTCATCAAGTTTTTTGTCCCGAGCACTTTTTTTTTCTTTTTCCTACTTCTCGAAAACACGTCCTGGGTCTCTTGTCTATTCTCGTCACCTGCACCTATTTTTTTCATAGCATTCCATTACGTACTGTAAAACATTTTAATTGCTGCTTTTTGTCGAACGCTGTGGGAATCTTCTGGCACATGGTCTATGAGGAGGTGAGAAGGGATCTGCAAGTTTTTGAGAAATCAAATTTTTGAGGTTTTGACTTCTATAATCACTGGTAAGGGTGAGAGTTGCAAGAATGCAGTCATCAGAGAAGCTTCCAACTTCCAAGAACTTTTGGGACATTACCTTGAATTGACCTAACCTTGGTCGGAAATGCTATTTTTCGTCTCCCTATTTATAAGGCCGATTAAAGAACCTAACGACAGAAGCTACTTGTCGAATGTCAACGTGGGCGTTTGTCTCCAGTTTCTCAATAGTCCGATACGTTCCTCCCACATTGGGGGTCAGAGGTTACCCTTTGTCTCTTTTCTTCTTTTTCTGAACCTTCAAAAGAGCATCCCCACAATTTCCGGATTTTGTTTCAAATGACGTCATAGAAAGAAAAAAAATCTACAATATGTAAATCACGTAAATAAATTACGTTGGCAGCTACCACTGTGTCTCATTTTTTGTAATGACTCCAAGATCAAGGATGGTAATTTATTCAGGGCGAAAGAGTATTGCACACTACGGTTTATCATGTACCACCCCCACCGCGACGTTGTAAAACTGCCACTGCGTTATTTACACTGACTTTTATAGAACAGCAACATACACATGCAGCCTTTTTTCAAAAACTATTCTTGTTTTTATCCATTGTCATCATGTCATTCTTCCTTTTTTATCGCCCCTGCTACTGTGTGGCGCCATAAAAGATTGAAACGTTCATCTAATAACACTAATTAAGACGACTTATAAATAAACATGAACTGTGACCAAAATTTGATGAGTTAATCATCGAAAATGTCTTAATTACCTAAAGAAGATTAGGACACCCAGTATTTAATAACAAGGTTTAAAAATTGGACAATTAGGAAAAAATATACATACGAAATTGTATATAAAAATATAATAAAATGGTTATTTACAAAGACTAATTTGTATATTCCAGATTTGGACAAAATAAACTTCGGGTTTTACATTTGCATAGGCTAATTTGATTTTGTCCCCTCAATTATTTAACTTATTATTTACATAAATTTGTTTAACATAAAAATAAAAGGGACCGAAAATTGATTTGTTTGGTTAGAAAACACGATTTTCTAATGAGAAATAGATTGAAATTTGCCGCTTTTTAAGGACAATTTTTAAGTTAAAAAAAATGGGGTTTACGTAAGTCCCTCATTACCGGACAGGATTAATTTCTGAGTCCAAAGTGTTTCTTTTAACTAATTGGCCTCGATGGAAAACTTTTTAAAAGACCCGAATGGTCATTATTTCCAAACGGACGCGGGCATCTAAAACGTGGTTTGGCAAGTCTCAGCTATTAAATTATGGCTTTTATTAAATCCGTTATATAAAGTACCGCGAATAATTGATAAAGATTACGCTTTAAATTGCGTTCCCTTTTTTTAAAAAAATTTAGAGTACATCGAATTTTTAATTTATTTTCTCTTAATAACGATGATTTGTCGCGAAAGTGTTTATTTATTTAGCGCTTGACATGATTTAGGATGATTTTCATGAAAATTATTCCTTTAATTGCGCCAATCTTTTTAATCGAATCAGTACACTTAATTGGCTTAAACGCTCCCATTTTGTGCAAATCGATGCATTCAGCTTTTCAAAGTAATAACAAAAAGATTTTAAGAATAATTTGACCGTAAAGGAGAAGGGTAGACATTTTATTTAGGTAAGGTAAGAGTAGGTAAGAGTAATTTTGGAAGTAGGGACTATTTGGGGTTAGCGAAAAGTTGGTTACTTTTGCTATTAGTTAGGGGAGGGTAATTTTAGTTAGTTGGGGAAAATTGGGAACCAGAAATGATTAATTATGGTGGTATAGCCGTATAGGGGGACTAATGGGGTTCGTTGGGGTAATGGGAGGCCCGCGACAAGAATTTGAAACCAAGGCCCTGAGTGCGACGCCACTGTACCACCGAGGATTAATTTTTAGAAGAAAAAATGTTCATCAATCAAAAAACACCTTCAGACAAACAAAAAAAAAATTAAAGCGTGAAATAGATTTCGGTGCTTTTGTCGAGTCTTTGGTTTTTTATGATTGACGTTATAGTGAGAAGGGGAGGGTGAAAGACGCGAGATAATAATCGGCTAATTTCCGGTTCTACAGAGCGCTTTAACGACGTCTCGGGGTGAATCAATCACGTTCCGCTTTTGACGTACAAGTGGAGGGTATCACCCGCGGACTAATGACTCGAGAGAGAGAAAAAAGAGGCACTCCTGCCAGTGTAAAAATGATAGGCTGACGCCCTCGAGTCCATTCATAAATTTTAGCCCACTTTCCAACTCGAGTTGTTATTAAAAACCGGAGAGAAAGAAAAAAAAAACGTACAGGGAAACGTCTGACGAAATGAAGCTGTTGACTTTTGAAGGCACGCTTGAGTGCACCCCTCCTTGAGCCACGTTTTAACGATTCCTTGGTTAATGAACTAGAACATATCCACACGTTCACAACATATATTATTATTATAAGTCATGTTTTCATCGCAATTATTGAAATAGTACCCGCTGACTTTAAAGTTATATGACGTCCAGTAGCAAGATTATATGTTTTCAGACGCGATATGCATTTAAAATCGACTCTATGAGGCTGTGTCTCTAATCTTCATTCATCTATAGAAGCGTGGACAAGACCATTTATCTTCCAAACCAATTTTTTCCACTATTGACTCCAACAACTTGGTCGCCAATGTCAGTTGTGTGGTAAAGAACCCTGAACCCCTTTTATATCGAAAGTCACGATTCGAAGTTTAATTAACACATTACACTAATGCCCTCTCTCTTTGTTTTTGGTCTCTTGTAATTAAGACGTTCTGGTCACCATTAGGCGTCACTATCAGATATGACCGTGAGCTTTGAGTGTACACATCAATTCTACTAATTAACCGCTTTTTCAACACCCCCCTCCCATCCTATTATTTTAATATGTCCTGGGTGGCCGATGACATCCTCATTTAGATTTAAAAGTCTATGAATCAGATTCTTTTAATGGCTTTTACGATATATCGATAAATAAAAAAAAGCTTTTTTCTTAAATAATCCCTGGCGTTGTTTGAGCGAAACAACCGGTTGTGCTAATGCGGACGGTCACGGTCCCTGTCGAGCAATTTGGATCTCGCTTCTTCTTTAACACACTCGTGTAAGATAAATCTGATAAAAATCGTTCAAAAGTGATGTCCCGGACCGGAGGGTCGTGTTATCCACCTTTAGATTTTGATCAAAAAAATAAACAACGAGAGTGGTTTATTTGGCTAGATTTTTATCAATCGATAGAAATCCTTAAGATTTTAAGATACCAATAACGGTTTTTTGGATTTTTTAAGTATGTTATTTTTAGCTCAAATCGTGAGTAAAAGTCTATGAATGATCAAAGTTAGAAAAATCTTTTCAAATGAACTGGTAACGACAAGGAATGTTTACGGTTAGCTAACAATGAGTGGTCGCCTCACGTCATTCAAAGTCTTTTAAATAAATTGACTTTTGTCATTGGGACGGTAATGGAAACAGTTTCGTGATAAAGAAAGCGTGCTAGAAGCGTGCTGGGTGATTGGTGTGTAGAATTAACCAATCGGACACGGGCGGGTTCATCACGCTTCTATTTTTTTCTTTCTCCTCCGTCCTTTTCGAAGCTAATTCAATAGAATGATTCGGCCTCTTTCAATACCGCCAATAGCATACCGAACAGGAGCATTATTCACATTAACGAACCACAAAAGCCTCGCAAATCACCTCAATTACCTATCCGTTGAAATTTCTCTTCCTCCGTATTAAAATTTAAGAAATCCCCGCGAAATTTAATTCTCTTTTTTGTGCCAAATAAGCTCTGATTTCGAAGAATCAAGTCAGATAAAATGATTCTAGGATTGGCCCCGATTTAAAAATTGGTAGGTCTTAAATCTAATAATCGCCTTTTGATGACTGAGTTAATCTTCTCGGTCTTTTTGATTACACCCCTTTCTAAAAGAGATTTCTTTAAAAGTACTAATGGCTTCCATGCAATTTCGCTATTAGTAAGCTTCAATTACACAATGTCACGAAAAAACGTCGAAAAAATGTATCGCTTTTAGATCGTTAATTAAAAATAATTGATGAAGTCGGTTTGCTAATCATCGATTTTTTTCCCTCTCTTATTTTTTTATTGAGCTTTCACCCATTCGAATTTGGGTCGAAGGCCGGTAAGATAATTCAATTAAGCCCTCCGGATGAGCCTATTAATTTAGAAGCCTTGAGGTTCGTGAGATACTTCGGACTAATGAACCGTTCCTACTTGTTAGTTTCGAAAAAATGCTCTTCTTTCGTCCATTTTTAAGTGTTACCTATCAATCTGGAAAGATGGAAAAAAATCCTCCGAGCGAATTTCCTAAGGCGTCATAAGTGATAGCTTGATAAATAAATTATAGGCAGACGTGATACATTTTTTCGGCTTCAGGAATCCGTCAATTTATCATTCAGGGTGCAAATTAAATTAAGAAGTTCAATTTGTCTTATCTATCACCAAAGTCAAAAATTCTATTCTGATCGAGAAACCGTTAAAAAGCGGAGCTTGAAATATTTAAAAAAATGAAATTTATGAGTTGAGAAAGTTGAGGATGGTTTCTTCCTAATAAAACGTGCAGCAAATCAGTAGAAGATGAAATTTACATGTTGCGAACAACTTGAAGATTTTAACGGGACAAAATAAATTTCGTAAGTTGACATTAGTCTGTGTGTATAATAGCTTCCAAAGAGGCCTCCATCTTTTATATTCCCTTAATCCCGAGATTAGGTTTAAGTCCGGATAAATTTGCGAGTGTCACGTCTAGTTAGCCTCTTTTTTTAAATTTTTATCTTTTTTTTGTGTCCGAGTGAAGGGTCTTTTAAGAGGCTAAACAAATAAAAACATGTATTAACATGACAAAAGTTAATTGGTGGCGACACGGACGTTTTTGACCTCATCTGTCAACCCCTTTTTGTGAGAACATGAATTTTACTAATGGGCCACGAGAACCCAGACCAGGGTCAACAACACGCAAGTCATAGAGGTCCCAAAAGGGCTCAAAATCCCTAAGGACAAATAAAAATAAATTAGAAAGACATAATTTACATAATTTCTTTTATAAAGAGAATGATGTAGCGTTCTGGACCAAATGAAAAATTGATAGCAACGGAAAGCAATAAACTATTAAGGATTTAAAATTTTCTAAATATTGAGGAAAATATTGATGATTGAAGTCCTAAATTGGAAAAAAAAAAAAAAAAAAAAAAAAAAAAAAAAAAAAAAACATCCTTGCCCGCAATTATGATTTGATTTTCACGTTTCGGTTTTCCTACAGCTACTATACTTGAGCTATGAAAGGTGGACATCTATCACTGACCTTATCATGAAAATAAATCAGGAAAAGTTAAATAAGATTCAAAAATTGGCTCCCGGACGGGAATCGAACCCGCGTCTTCAAATTGGTACTCCAACGTGCTATCCGATTGTCTTCCCGAAATGTTATCCATTCATTATCAGTTCTCGGTGGTGTAATGGATAGCACGTTGGAGTACCAATTCGAAGACGCGGGTTCGATTCCCGTCCGGGAGCCAATTTTTGAATCTTATTTAACTTTTCCTGATTTATTTTCCCAATTTATTACGATTGTAATCCTGAGGTGCGGTCACCTCGATAACGAATAATTAGATTGACCTTATCGTGGGGACTGGGGAGCCATGGGGATCATGGGGAGAGGTATTGGAATCGATAAATATTAAAAGGGGTTGGTAAATATTATTCTATTTCGTGAAGAGTTTCAAAATTGACTTGAACGTCAGCTCCAAATTTCAAACTGCCCACGTTGTTTATATTATTTTTGTTCGTTTTTTTAATTACCACCTTGGAAAGAAAACAAGTTCGAAAATTGTTTCTCCCTTCGCCTTCGGCGTTTCTTATTCTTTTGGTCTGTGGACGTGTGATTGAAGCTGTCGTTCTCGCATTAATGGGAAGAAGGGGCGGGACCGAGCATGCCCTGACAGGCGGCCTGATCTTCGAATGGCTTCCGAACATTTATCACCTAACAAATGACGTGCCCGGCGAGCAGACGAACCGAGCACCTTTTTTAAAATCCGACCGCTCCTTGGATTACACACGCACCTTTCGCGTTAGTCCTTTTTTTTAATTATTGACTTTTTCCCCCTTAAGTCACGTATTCTAGAAGGAATCTCTAGATAGCTATCGTATAACAGTAAATTTAGTTATCAGACACCTTCTTTTTTTCAAATTTAATAAACTGGATTAAAAATAAATTAAACCAAGAAAGCCCCCAATAAATCTTTTAAAAAGCAATTTGAAAAATTATATTACGAAATGAGTTATTAACAAGCTAATCTAGTTCTGTCATGATCAGACCTCCTTTATGACTAAGTGACTGGAGAAGTGTTATTTCTTTTTATCTGATCCTTATAATTACAAAACTAATGAAGATTATCTTAGGGAGAGATTAAATATTGAAATTTACGAGTGGATAATTATTAAAGGAAATAAAATCAAGATTTTAAAAATACATAAAGAATTTTTTTTTGGATCTAAAAATTTTAGAGAAATTTAAAATCCAAAAAAACTCAATTTAAAGATTGACCTAATTTTATTGTGCTTGAGGGTTTTTTGAAGTACAAAAACAGTTTAGAACTGATTTATTCGCAAGGAATCTGACCCTGTATGACCCCATAGCAATCGAGCTCGATATCCAGGGAGTTTTCCTGCTAAACGGAATCCTCGAGGGTACCCTCAGGTCAATCATTGAAAGAGTGATGTACTATTAATCAACGCGTAAAAAAAGTTCGTGAGGTGCCCAAGGCCACACCCTGAAACTAGCACGTTCTTTCATACTCAGACTGATTTAAAACAAACCGATATCATGAGATAAAATTGACAGATTATGAGAGATCAATCATAAAAAAATCTCAAATGAACTTTATTTATTATCAAAAAAAAAACGTCATTATGGAAGTGAAAGAAGTAAGAGGTCCAATAAAACTGAAAGATCTTAAGGGCTTGATTTTTGTGTTGGCGCACTGCCTAAGTAGATGCAATCTGGGTCTTCTGCAGGCTTTGCCCGCTTGGGAAACGGCATTTCTGTCAACGTGTTAGTCCTCAAGTATATACAGTCGTTGTCTGCTTCAGAATTTTCCATCTGGTCGGTACATTGAGGAAAGTCAACGCCCATGTAGATACATTCGTCATCTTCTGCATTTTGTATCTGGTCGGAAGAATGGAAGTTAACCAAGTCGGCCGATGGTGTTGACTGCTTGGAACGCGACATTTCAATCAAGGCGCTTGCTGCCTCAAACACCGTTAATTCTTCAGAAATTAGCTTTTCCATCGGCTCTGCCATCAAAGGTGAGACAAATTCGTTTTTATGAATGTCATTTAAAACGTTATTGTCATTTGATTTTTCGGTATCAAACTTTGACGAGCTTTCAAGTGTTGGCATTCCGTTTTGTCCAGGTGGCTCTTGATTTGGTATCTCCAAGATATCAGCTGTTATTTTAGTGTTGTTAGTCGTTTTGAAAATTCGTTCAAACGTTTCGGGAGAAAGGACTTCCGTACTGTCGACGTCGGTGACGATGTCGACTTCGGCCTCGATTTCGCCATTTTCGTTGAGGATTGCTTGAATGCTCTGTTCATGTTGGCTGCATAGATAGTTTTGAAGTACTCCGCTATATTCGTGCTCTGTGGAATTAGTATCGCTGACCGGGTTTTCGCATTGAACACCATCGACTTCCAAACAGCACCTCATCGCAGACTTTTCTCTCGTCAGCTCAGACTCTTCTGTCGTCGACTCGGACTCTTCTTCAGTTGTACTGCTTAAGTCTATAATACTATCATCTGAATAAGTACTATCGGTGGAAGTGCTTTCTTCTTCTTCGCTTGTCGTGCTTTCATCAGAACTGCTTCTTATCGGTGATAGACTTATACAGTTATTAACAAGCAGGTCAGCTCTTGGAAATTCTGCTTCATTAGGAGGGACATAATTCTCCCAATACCAGCTGAAAGGACCATAGGTAATAGAACTGTTTTTATGAAGCTCGTTCTCTTTGTTTATGTCGTTCAAGTTTGGATTCAAAGGCTGTTCGATTTTCTTTGACGCTTTTGATTTCATCCTTTGCTTCATAAAGTGAGCCACTGAATAAAATGTTTGGCCTTTGTTCACACCATGATGGACCCTCATACAACGCGATTCGAGATAGCGCCTGATCGTCTTTTGAGGTAGAATTCCATATTGAACACAAAAATTTTCGCAAGACATTACCTGAGGAAGAGGTCCTTGCGGAATACCATCGTTTTCGTCAATCATTACAGCATACGCAGCAGCCCTGTGCATTTCACATAAGTAGTTGTGACCGGATCCTTCAAAATACTCAATGTTCAATATCTGTTGGATCCGATCACATCGGTGTACGATCATCCCATCTCCAGCAGGATTTTGACATCGTAAACCATCTTCCAAAAGACAGCACATCAACGGCTCATATGTTACGTCTTCTTCCGGTTCCAATCCATTTTCTGTGTCTTTGTCCGATTCATCCATGACTTCTTCGACCTCCTCTTCGAAGTCCATCGCTTCTTCAAAAACGTTTTCTTCTTCTTCGTTAAACTCCGCAGTTTCTTCGACAACTTGGTGACCAAAATTTTGAACATTCGGCACTTCTTCCGACTTTTCATCCAAAACTTTTTTATTTTGTTCGAAATCCGGGCAAGGTCTATCCATTTTCAAAAATGAAGAAAATTTAACCCTAAAAGAAAATACAGATTTGAATTATTTTGGAAAACTTGCTTTTACTGGGTAATCTAATTTTGCTTCCTCATTTACCGAAAGGAGTGGAAGCTTTAGGATCTCGAAAGAGGTCTAACAAATGGTCATTAATTTCACTAAAATCGGATCAGTGGTACTTATGTTGTGGTAACCATATAGGTATAAGTTATAAAATATTGCCCTTTTTATTTGACCTACTGCACCGGACCCTCTGAAATTTTTAGCGATTGCTATGATGGACCCTTTGGTGGTCCCCTAAAAGTTTCATTGTGATCTGAAAAATAGTTGCGAAAATAAAAGAGATTTTCTTTTCAATATTTTTATTTCAGCTGATCTAATTAGGTATTTGTTGAGTTCACAAAATTCTTTTCTTTAAATTACAGCTGTTTTAATCATGAATCTGGGATTTTCCAGCGTAAATTACAGGCTAAAACCCAATGAGTGAGGAAGCTATCCTGACTACCACGGTTTACAGAGTTATTTTATATTTTAAATTATGTACATATTACCTACCTATAACAAAAGTGGGTAATTTTTTTTTTTTTTTTTTTTTTTTTTTTTTTTTTTTTTTTTTGAAATTAGCTAAAATTCTGTAGGTACCTACTATTTTGAAAAAAAAAAAAAAAAAGTTTTTTCTTTTTTAGTTAAAATAATTTATTTAAAACATCTGGAACCAAAGAAGAAGAAAAAAAAAAGCTTATAAGTTAAATTTATGCAGCGATAGTTCCAGCTATGGTGTGGGAGCAATCTGCGAAAATTTCTGCAGATATGGTCCATAGGACCATAAGGTCGGATAGAAGCGGCCATTTTAGATATTTTACTTCTAACAACGTTACCACTGATACGACTGCCATGAAATTCCTTCGGTGATTGAGGAATCAAATAAAAACTTACTAAATTACTTCAATATTTAGAATAATAAAATTATATTAAAAAATTAACCAAAATTACTTACAATAAGTAAGAAGTTTTTCCAGAAATTCAAAGCACGACTTTTGCAGAAGTGTTTTAGGTAGATTAGACAGTTTTCTTATTCTTTGTTTTTTAATCATCTGTGCAGATTGCAGGTGTAGCATTAAAAGGGAAAAAACCAAAATTCCCTATATAATTAATTTTATTATTTAATTAAAATTTTGATTAAAATTTTCTTAATATTGCGACAAATGGATTAATGAGTAGTAAATTTTGAATAGAGGGGTACTTCACAGGAGGGCTGGTAGTTTTAATTTTAAATATGAAAAACCCGTATTTTGATCAACTTTTTATAAAGAAGAAGCTTATTTAAATGATGAATTCATGAGAATACGTAACCACACAGGGATACATATTAAATTAATTAACCCATAAAAGTTAAACGCAGAGTTCCTAAGAAAAAAAATGATCCTCCCTGTTTTGAAAATAAAGTTATAAATGGATCCTAAACTAGTTCTCCGTGTTTAGTTTTCGAAGTCACTAAAAAGTGATTATTTAGAGGGCAAAGATTCGAGTTATGACATCCTTGAAATTTATTATTTTCCCCTCCGTATTTTTAATGTCGATTTTTTACGGAAAAGAAAAATTTAATTTTATACCGAAGATAATATAGATAGTGATCAGGATCGCGTGAGGAGTCTGGGCATTAATACTCGGCCCACAACCCTCCTTTTATTTAACCAAGGATTCAAAATGAGCAGACACGGGATTTCCTAAATAATAGGACGTAATGACCGAAGCTCCTTGTCCCACCCGAGATACACATCTTGGGATATTTACTATTATACTTGTGAACAGTTTACAAGTCTCCAAGTCCAGAAGGTGATTTTTCAACATGTTAAAACGATCACTTTCATTTCGAAATTAATGGAATATCTCAAAAAGAACAAAATGAGTCATTTTTATACTAAATGTCAAGCATCCCTTTGTCCCAATCACTTTTTCTTGAAAAGCCATTGTATTTGGACCATTTAACGCCCCAGGGACCTTAACACGTCCCCATATAGGAAGCGCTTTCCAAATCCACACTGACAAATTAAAATTATAGGGTGCCGAGTCCCAGAATACATTTACATTCAAATATCTTCGCGGTTTTGAAAGTTATTTATTACAAGTTTGTTTCTCTTGTATAATATGCCAAGAGCATAAAGTTATGGTATTTTTATGTATACTAACAATAAGTTAATCTCGTTATAAATAAGTATTGAGATAAAATATACCATTCCGTATATCCTTAGGAAAAAGGAGCTCGTTTAAAAACGTCCAGGAGTTTTAATCAAAAAAATTTTGATTTTTTTGAAGAGAAACCATGAAAAATTATAATTTAGGACTTATCCTCGCTTTTATTTGTGACGTTTTAGATTAATTTGCTCACGGGCGGCGTTTTTAAAATTGATCGAACCTGTTTTTAAATCGGTACAAACAAAATAATGACTCCCTTTTTTTCCCATCTCTATCATTTTGCCTAGTTTTCTCACTATTTGTTATGCCTACTATTTTTACGACAGTGGCTCCAGAAAACCATTGGAAACGCCATCAATCGTTACCCGCAGATCCTAACCGTATGACGGGTTTAACCAATCAAAAGCCTTGAAATTAACAGAGACGAGTATGTTCATTTTAATAAAATACGAAAAACGTTAGGAAAATATGTGGGAGAAAAGTGCATAAAGCACGCCATATACCTACGAGGGTGTCACAATTTATTACGTTTATGCAAAGATATTATCTTATTTTCTTAACATGGTCATTTACCGTTAACGAATGAGTTTCGTACCACCCAAGAATTTATAATTAAAAAATCCCTTCGTGAACACGACGAAATTATTTTTTCATCAAGAAAAATTTTTTTTGTTCATAAAAAAACCGTTTTCTCTTAATAACGTCAGCAGTATTTTAAAAAAATATGAAATAGTATCGATGAAATCGGATATGACCCCTATACGATATGCGGGAACCTCTTATCTTCGTTTATAAAAAAATATTGTCAAACGTCTAGAAATATTTTTATCAATTTTATTGCGCGTTTTTTAAACGGCTTTTGATTATAAATTAGTTTTTTTACACCTTTCTTTTTTTTTCCTGAAGAGAAATAAAGTCCTTTGAAAGACATGATGCCCTACCATATCTTTAGTAACAAATCGATGTGATAATTCACCGGTCTTATCTTTAACTTTTCAACATGGGTATCATATTTCGCATATCAATTATTTTCGCACATCTTCGATCAAGGAAGCGTTTAATCCTCAAGAATTCATTTGTGTAACATTATCGCTTCTCAGGACAATACCCATTAATTTTAATAATTTATTCAAAACGAGGAAATGGGTTACGATAAACCATAATTTTTTCCATATTATTAATTAATGTAATTAATTTATTAGAATGCCTTAAGCGTCACGAAACGAGTGATAGCCTGGGATAATTAAGAAAGCCAAGGGAATTCCTCCAATGAAATATATAGCCTAGCATTTTCTACATCTTGAATATTTTAAACCATTAATAATTTAGCGAAAAAAATCAACTTTATTTTTTAGTAAAAAAAACTTTTATTATTCAGCTTTGATCTTGTACGTTTTTTTAAAAGTCCTTTGGAGGATTGTGATAGCGGACACGCTCTGTTACATACAGAAACAAGTGTAGCCATTTTTTTGAAACGATTTCCACCTTAATGATGTAAAGAAAAAAAGGAACTGTCACAAGTTAACACTTGTCTTTAATTTAACTCATCGTCGCTGTTTTAATCAACACCCTTTTCCTTACATATGTACCGACGTTCAATGACAAAAACCCTTAAACGGCCTCCTTCGTTTTTTTCTCGAATCCTTCTTTTTCCGCGATTCTCAAGAATCAAAACGAGCCGAATGACAGTTAGAAATGGTGTCCGATACTCGAACCGTATAATGCGACATCGCACCGTGTTGGACTGGTTTGCAAATGGTACCGCAAGAGTGGATCCTCCATGAGAAATGACACGCAAGCATTGTACGTTTCATACATCAAAGGTTTCCTTTCTCACGGCCACTTTGATTGACAAATATAAATTATTAATTATTTACTAGAAATAGCCTTTTGAAAAAAAGAAGAAAAAACTTTCTCTTCTTTTTTTTTCTTAATATTTTATGAAATAAAGTAATAAATATGAACATGAAAAGCGACTCCTCCCATTTACATGGAACAAGAATATTCAAAACGCAGGTCTGACAACTGTAGGAGCAGATAGAAAGGGCGATTTGACTCATTAGTGCAAGTGGACTCCCGTGTCTTTTTAAAAGCTCTGCCACCCCATTAGTCTCAAGATATGAACGATCTCATCCAATTATAAAGACTTGTCATATCGTAACGAACGGCGCCTGGTCTCAAACCCCAATTCGTTAATGAAAAAAAAAAACTAAATACATCTTCAATGGATTTCGTTGTTTTAGAGTTTAAACTCGATTTCTTAAGTCGTTTCAGATGAAAAATAGATGTTTTTACTTTTATCATTTTCATAATGTAGGAGGAGAAAAGTACTACATAGTTTTTGGTGGATAACCAGCTTTCTAAGCAACAAAAACCTTTTTGGTGCCTTTTATTATATTGTGGTGCTATTTTCCCCAGTCGTGGTGTCCCTTTTGCCCAATCGTGGTGCTCCCAATTGTAGGTCTCCTTTTACCTCTTTGGAAAACAATTTTGACTATTGTGGTGCAAGGTTTACCTTCTTTTCCCCAATCATGGTGAACTCTTTTGCCCGATCTTGGTGCCCCCTTTCCCCTAATCGTGGTGCCCCCTTTTCCCCAATCGTGTTGTTCCCTTTTTCCCATTCGTGGTGCTCCTTTTACCCCTTTGTTTGCCAATTTTTCCTATTGTGATGCCCAGTTTAGTCTATCGTTGGGCATCTTTTCCCCAAATCATGGACCCCCTTTTCCCCAGTTCAATAAAATCAGTCAGTTTAATAAAATTTTGTTTTTTTTTTTCCCCTTAGGTATGTCATGTTCGTCCTTCATTGTCGGTTCTATACGGATACTAATCTATATCCGTCCGTGTAAACAGTAAAGTCGTGTAAAAAAAATTTATATATTAGTTATATACAAAAACGACTGAGCTGCGTTTCCTTGACAGAGGTGGGCTTTGACACGAAGTTGAGATCACGATTTATACGTCAAAGTAGCCGACGCGACGGTTGTAAAGAAGTGTCCGTGATAAAAATCGAAAGTGTACTGGAAATCATGGATGGGGCGGATAAATTATTAATAACTCTGATTGTTTCCGATTCCGTCTCGGCTCTTCGCCAGTACCAGAAGAGGGTTTATCTCGGGCTAAATATAATGAGGACTGTTCCCAGATTCCTTCCATGCATTATGTATAAGATCCGAGGCTGATAAAATAGGTAGAGGGAGGACCTATCTAGAGAGTCATGTGGCGACAGTGACTTACCGAACCGCATAATATATTTTTGAATTGAGCTAAACAAGATTGTTAGCCGTACATATCAGTCAGACTAGAAAACACAGGTCATTCTCGGAGAATGCCCCTTTTTCTCCTTATGTGGGTCATTCTATAATAAAATTACACTTTTTATCTGGAATTTGCTTGAGCTAAAGAGGTTTGCTTTTCAAAGTCAGACTCGAAATGGTTTGGAAGGAAAAAAACTGAAGAAAAAATCGTTCCAAAGGCGTAGCAAACTTAACTTTCTTGTCATATTTCTTAACTTTTAAACACTCTTCTTTGAATTAGCAGGCACTTATCACTGTATTTTGTACATAATTTTAATCCTTTTTTTAAAATCCCTTCTCAGGAGAAAGCACGAGCCTTGAAGAAAATACGGTGTCTTAACAGTCAGAATGATGATAAATTACATTTGTGTGATGCGGCAAAAACCAACAAGAACATGATTTAAAGTCACGATTTAAAACCCACCGGAATATTTTACACTTCGGCGTTTACCTACTCGGTTGAAAACCTCCCGATAGGAATCTTCTTTTTTCTTATTCGTTTTCGAAAATTCGATTTCTCAATTACGCAAAAGACGGTACAAAAGAATGGAAAGGGGAAAAAAAAGTTTTATTTATCCATCAAACAAATGGCGAAATCGTGCAAAAGTTAAGAGATCCGAATAAGGTTAAAATATGTTTATTTCGCCCTCAGACCAGATTCCGATAGTATTTATAAGATTCCTAGGAAAGCTCTCTCGGCCGAAGCCGGTCAATGATGCGACCTTCCATCACCCTTGTGCAAACTGTCTTCTTCGTCCTATTAAATTGATTGCGACAGTTAAACGATGATTTCACTTTTTTATGTTTTAGACTTTAAAGACCGGTCTTAGAATTTCGCCTCTGACGTCACAACGATTCATCAAATTTTTAAGGAAAAAATCAGAGTGTTCTCTAAATATCCACACGTTTACTCAATAGGAAAAATAAATAAAAGTTGCAAGTAGCCCTTGGCTACTTGAAGTGCTTTGAAGGAGGTGATTACCAAGTCATGGATGATTTGTTGTGACTGGTTTTCGGTTTTTAAACACCTTTATTAAATTACGAAACTAAACGAAAATTAATTGAATGACGTTTCTCAATTTGAAATTTCCTTTTTTTATTGGTTCGCCCATTTAAATTTTATTGCCTTTTAAAATTGGCTTAGGGGATCCACAAATAAAACAAGTTTGACAAATTGACACGAGATAAAACACCTACAGACTCAAAATGTGGGTCTACGGGGGAGGATTAGATTTCAGATTACCGAAGAACTAAAAAAAGTATAACCATTTGAGTATTTTTTTGTCCCAACATATAGGATTTTTATTGTCGACTTAATTGGATCAAGAATTTTATGCTTTTTTATCTCCAATATATTTGAATTTTATACTTTGAATTTTATAGTTTTATTGGTTTTCGTGTCCAATTTGTAATTCATGTTCGGTGTCCTTTTTATTTGAGGTGACCATTCGAAACATTTTTAGGGTCAGATTTTTTTTCCGGAGATTGTGAAGGGTTAATTAATTCACGTAAGTGAATCTGATTATGCAAGAAAATTAGAAATCGGGATTTATTTTTATCTTTTTTTTCTCTCTCTTTCTTTCTCCCTTATCTTTTGTAACGTGCCGCGACACTTGATAATTGAAAAGAGCGACATTCTCCGAGATCTTTGTAAATTGCGATAATCGGTTTCGAGACCGGGTCTAATTTTCAATGCAATTAGGGCTGCCCCTTTTTTTTAACCCTTGACAACGATTGACCTGATTTTATGAGTGACAATCGTTAAATGTCGAACGTGACCGATTTTCGCAAAACTTGTTAACGTAGTTCAAAAAACAATTTGGTCATGAAGTTACAGATGCCCTGGGCAAATCTTCCCATAGCGAATTTTCAAATTTATCTTATTATATCTTTAGATATTCTACTATTTGATGAGCTTGATTGCAAATAAGGTTTATTATTTATGTAACTATTTTGTCTTATTCTCTTAAGCAATGAATAAACGGGTTATATGCATAATAGTTTATTCTATCGTAAAATTAAATCTAGCGTAAGCGTGGTGAGTAGTTTTGAATAATCGAGTGACAGTAACGAGTAATGTACGAGCTTTGAGTATGACTGGCATCGCCCTCAAGCCTCAACGTCTAGTCAGAAAATCTATTAAGTTGAAACAACTCAGCACAAAAAATAATTTACGCCATTTTAATAATCTGGACGTCCACTTTCACTTTTTATTCTTTAAACCTCTAAGGTTAAACGCATACAAATATAAATAAAAGTGCATCGCGATAAAGAAAACGTTCGGTTTACCCTTTTCAAATATAAAATAAAAAAATATTTGAGCGATAAAATTCCTGTTAATTTTTCAAGCGTTGTGAAAACTCGAGTTGTAATTTAGCGCCGTTAAACGCCTTTAAACGACGACAAGAGTGTCAAATTGATACAAAAAACCAATTTTAATAAATTAAAAAGTCGCCCTCGTTTATAGGAGGCTATCAATAATAAAGCATTAAACTTGAATGATATCAATTTAGACTGAAATTAATACGTTCATAACGTATTTTTTTAATAATAAAGGGGAAAAAAGTGGTTCTAAAGAGGTAAAATTGAAGGCGATTGACGAGAAGGGAATTAAGATTTAAACGAAATCACTGGGTTCCCAATGTTGGTAATTTAGGCTCGGTGGGAGAGGAAATTTACGTATTAAAACATTCTTTAATATTCAAAGGTCGTCTATATAAAAACCATTAAAAATGATTAGCGCTTAAACTGGTGTAAATTAATGGACTTTCAAGTGACAATCTTCAGAACTTTTTTGGAAATCTCAAGAAAACAACTAACCAGGGGAAAAAAGATAAAAGTCACTTTTTCGTCCATGTTGATATATTAGCCCTATCTTGGGGCTATGAAGGAGTACTATCATGTGGTAGAACAACAAGGAGGAACAAAGATTAGAATGATGACTTGTTGCTCACTTTCATCGTTTTTCACCCTAGCCCTTCACTTATTTTAACCAGCAGGGGTCATAACATCTTAAACTAGGTACATACTTAAACTACTAAAGTACGGAACCTAATGCCCTCCTGCTAAAAGTTGCTTTTGTTTTGTGAAAAAATAAAGCGACTACCGTGGAAGGATTCACCTTTCTAATTCGTGCTTAGAAGATGATACGGTTGAAATTATACGGGTATTATTCAACAAGAAAGAACGCCCCTTTAGGGAAAATATTACTCGGGGGCCTTTTACAACTGTAACGGTTTTTACGGGATACTCGATTATTGAACGGAAAACACCCTCCTCTAGCAATGATCCCATTTTTTTCAAAATTAACAAATTAATCTCGTTTTAATCCCCAGTTCCTCCCTCAAAACGATTTTTCATTTTCTCCCAGGCGTGAATATAACTTATCGAATCACTCTGACGTAAAATATATCCGACCGTAAAGTCTTTAGAAGGGCCATTATAATTAATTTCGCCCCAATTTTTGGCCACTTTTGGTTTATTAATTTTTTTCCTTCTCTCTTTTGAAAGAGCTCCCTGGTATTAATTTTTATAGTCTCAATGGGGGCTTGGGCTTTTTAATTGCTTATTCGCACGCTTGTTAGCGTTATTTTTGTTTCAAAAGTTCAAAATACCGCCCCAGAATCTAAATCGTAAAAATACGCGAAACCATTTTCTACATAAATGTCACAATCACGTGCTACTGAATTAATTTATTAGCTCGTTTTAAGCTTTACCACACACAACAATAATTAATAATATTCACTTTAGTTATTAACGCAATTTATATCTGGAAACGTTTCTTATTAAAAAATGACTATTTTGTAAAATTACATTTTCACTTTTTTACGTTTCTTGTGTTTATTATGGAACTGCATCCATAATTTTTGCTTTCCAGGTTTATAACGTTATGGATTTAGCCAGTCTATTTTTGTTTTGTGAATCCAATGAAATTGTTTAAAAAATTTAATTGATACACAACAATAAAAGTACAAATGCCCTAACATCGCTATCATTCATGTATAATTATACGCTGAGGGATCCTTCAATTAAAAAAAATTTATTTATGGCGGACTAGATCTCGAAATCTTTCGCTTTGAATTAATGAAAAAGTCTATTTCCAATTATTTATATTGGCAATAAAGGCTATTAAAAAAATGGTGAAAAGCGAGACGTCACGATTAACACAAAAGGAAGATTACGAAGGATGATGGATGGTCGAACTCATTACGCTGGTTGATTTACATTTTGCTTCCCTCTCCCTTCACCTAAACGATCTTGAGACCCATTTTAAATCTAATTGCCCGATCCGGACTAGATTCGTGAAATGGCTCCCGCCCGCTTTGAGATCGAGTTGCCATAATCAGAAAATCGGAATAAAGTAGCATAATAATCCGATTTACAATTGGTCACGTAAAGCACGAAAGAGAAATCCAAAGTTTGATCTGGAATACCAATTATTCCCTCATGGCAAGGTTAAGGGTAGCGATTATTACTTTTGACCTTGAAAATTAATAGGAAATTCGAAAAAAAATTTCCTCTAGCGGGACTTGATCCCAAAACGGGCTTTGGCGCCAGCGTTTTTTATCTCGAACACGTTCCATTACGTTTTACACCCACAACTCCTTTTCGAGCGTGAAAAAAATTATATTTAGACAGAAAGTTAGAAACAACAAGTTATTTTTATTATTAAAATCTAGAAAACGGGTCAGAAGGCTTTAAAGTTTAAAGTTGTTTTTAAAGATACCCCGACCATGTTTAGTTCCTTCGAGATCCAAGTCCTTCCAATGTTTACAGCCGCACTCGAACTGAGGTCGTGACTCCTTTGACCCACTCATTTTTTAAACGTTTGATTCACTATTTTACATCAATTAATTTAAACTAAAAAATCAAAATGGTTAATTGAACTTCTTGAAAATTTGTAGAGCTCTTAAAGATAATACGATATTTTGTTTACAGAGTTGTAATTCTGGCTCGTGCAATTTGCAAATGAAAAGGAAGGAAATAGTGGTGTCGATGATGGTTGTGAGATAAAGGTGGGGGTCGCTAATGTTTACAACGGTGTCGAGCCGACCACAAAGCGAAGATTAATCAGGTCGCCTCATTCATCAGATAAGACGTAGAGACGTACTGGCCGAAAGGGGTCGTGATGGGGCAGTTTGCCTTTCGGTATTTTCTCAGAGGCGGGAGAGAAAGACAAGCCGAGGGCCTGGGTCAATCACGAACACAGATTTATGAACAAATGAACCCCGCGCGAGGCCCCTCAGACTCTCGGAGACGGACGCGCGCGATTTATCCTCGCTACACAATGGGCGCTCTCGCAGAAAAAGAGACGGATACGAATAAAAACGGAAACGACGGACGGATTTATATTTAAAACCTTCTTTGTTGATTCTCAACGCGTTTCTATGATCTTATCCTAACTTCATTCACTATTCACATTTTTTCCACTTAATAGTGAATTTCCGACAAAAAAAATTAGTCAACACCTCAAATTTTTCCAATCTTTCTTCAAGTTTCCATAATAGGTGACTCTATTTCATTCTAAATGGCGATCCCCAAGATTTTATATATTTTTAAAAAAATATTGGAATCAGCAAACCGATTATGTCATCTCAAAGTGATATCTGGATTTACATTCTACTTAATACGTAAAAAAATATTTTTTTAAAAACATGTTCTCGGAATTTATTTTTATTAGCATTTATATGTAATTTGTGACGTTATAAATTCCGCAATGTCTTTCTTATTGACCGTATTTTATTCTAAAAAAGGAACTCAACTATGTGAAAAAAGTTACGTTTTAAAAATACGACCTTTTAATATGAATCCGTTTTCATAAATTTGCTATAATTGTTGGCTTGGATGTTCTCTGAAAATATTCAGAAACTTTCACTTTGCGACACTAAACTACCCGTATGTCGTTCGCCGTAATTTTCTATAAAAGTGGAGATATCCTTGGTTATAAGGGCGATACGATATTTTAACCTCGCTTTATGGTTCGGACGTTTGAAAAACGAAATTCGTCTTGAAACTCGTTTAATTTTTAGATCTAGTTTTCGGTCTTTTTTTTCTGGGAGTTATATTTTATGAATCGTAACGGTTGCCAGGGTTGCTGGGATCGCATTAATTTCCGGCGACTTTTATGAATGAGTCGGGATGAGTTTTATAATCGGCTACCGGGGCCGCCCGCGATGAGAATATGACGCCGTATTAAAGAACAATTAGCGCGGGTCGGTCTGAAGCCGAAGCACGTAGATCCCGAACCGATCTTCTACATAATACATCAGACTGATTGACTAATAGCACGACTATAACCATTATACTAAACCCTCATATTATCATTCTCATAAGGTCATGAAAAATCAATCTTCTCAATGACAGTGTATAAAGGGACTTTTGAATTTCAACGTTTACATTAGCTTTCAGACCCTCTCATCATTTCTGTTATTATAGCTTGTCCTCAAAAACAAGATGCGTATTATTTTCTAGACGTGTTATAATTCCATTCAAATTTACAACAGGGAACTTCGATCATAAGTTCACTTAAGTCTGTATAGATGGCAAGGTTTCCTGGATCACCGAACAGAGATGGCCGAGTTGGGAAGGATGACCACCCCAGTGATCTTCATAATCCATAGGCCCAATTCGTGAGGCATATAGGGTAACCCAGCCCCACCGGTGGTCATTCTCATCAAACTTTTTTGTGTTTAGGAACCTCTGAGGAACCTAAAATTTTGTCTAAAGCTTCAGGTTTTGTTTGATTAGTGGATAGTCTAG